>JAINUW010000208.1:0-656345 GCA_020205615.1 Panax quinquefolius
TTGCACCAATTATTGATTCTTACGTAAGAAGGCCACTACTCAATAATTGTTACTGATGTAATTACTATTCAATATTTTATTTTATTGATTCAATAATTCTTTGCATTGATATTTTATATTCTTGTTGTTTTGATAAATTGTCATTTACAGTATTTTCCATTATCGAAGCAATAATTCATATTATCCGAATAATATTATTAGATAACATTATTGGAAATGTCTAGAAAGTTACATCTAAGGAGAGGTTTGGTCACCTAATTATGGCGCCCGAGAAGAGAGATCCTTATCGAAAGCCCCCTCTTTCTGAGGAGCGGCCAGTTGCACAAGATCTTTGTGATTCTGTAATATTATTTGTGAATAATTAATTATTGATTTATATGATGAGGAAAATATTGATTTTATGTGGATATAGATGGAGAAAATTTTTAAAATGACAATTGTTGAAAATTAATATTTTATCATTTTACGATAAAATAATTCATTTAAATATATTATTTTAATAATATATTAACGGTATATATTTTATAATGAATGTGGGATATATGAGTATATGAAGAGGAAGAGTATTTTGTGGCATTAAATGTTTAACACATATTTTGTGTGTTGGTGGACACAATTATTAATAGAAATTTGATTATACCGTAAAATCGCTTGCGTTTGTGGATTTGGTCCAATTTTGTTTGGAATTTGGAAAAACTTTCTTCTGCAAAGTTGTAGAGAATTGAATTTCCTATAAAAATTCGCGAGATTCGAATTTTCTGACAAATGGGCTATTTATTATGAATTATTGAAGTTTCGAAGCTCCGAAATAATAGATTTTTGGGAGTTTTAATTAATTATTTTGAGAAAAACGTTTTTGGTGAGTTTGTGAACCTCATTTAATATGTGCTATGGCTGAAATCAGATTTCAAAGGTGGGCTAAGGAATTTTGTTTATAAATAATATTATTATATTCAATTTTCTGCGTTGGTGTTCTAAGCAATTTCCTATAAATAGGGTGCTTAGGTTAGAATTGAAAATCACACCGTAAGCTCAAGTTTTTCTCTCTATATTATCGAGCGTATTCTTGTGAGTATTTTGAGTATACTTTGAGTATTGCTATCTGATTGCAAGTTCAAGTCATAGCTTTATATCCAGGTGTTTCAACTAAAATCTTGTCTTTCGAGGTAAGGATGTTATTTTCTTCTCGGATGATATTATTTCTTCAATATCATTATCCGAAATATTGGTTGGAACTTTTATCAAATTTGGAACTTTTTCATGCTCGGGATTACTATTCATGAGTTACTATTCACGAGTTACTATTCATGAGTTCTTATTCACGATTCTTATTCACGAGTACTATTAAGCTAAGCGTGAAGATATTTTTTATGGAATTTCTATCTTTTGGTGTCGGAGTTACTATTCACGTATACGGACTATTATTCACGATATCGAATTATTCACTTAATACGACACTATTCATAGAAAAATGAAAATTTTTCTTTTCGTCTAAAATATCTATTCTGGATACTAGCTTTGATTGTATCCATGTTTTGATCATTCTTGAATTTTACACCCCTATGATTATTTTTGAGGTATTTTTTGGACGTGGATAAAACAAAGTACGAATCCTTAATCCTTAATCCTTGTCATTTTGTTTCACTGGATTCGTTTCTTTAAAAATATTTTTCATCATCTTGATCTTAAATGATGATATTATGGAATATCTTTGATGCAGTAGTGCAAAGATGAATGATTTTGAAGAATATCTTTGGCCGTAGTGCAAAGATGAGCAGTGTTTAGATGAACATGACCCATTGGTGAATATATTTGGCACTGTGGTGCAAAGATGAATATTTGATTTGAGATGAATATTGATTGATGTTCTGAGGATAAAATATTGATGATGGGAACATTAAATTCATAGATTATAGTAGATTTCATTCTCTACGTAACTCTTCTATGAATTATTATTTCATTGCGAATATTGATCGAAACTTGTTATCATTATATTCTATCAGATTTTTTCTGTTGAAGACTAACGATAATTTGTTGTACATTATCTTAGTCATAACATCTTTTCTTGGGCTAGTTGAGCTCACCCTTTTCCTTGTTGTTCCATTTTTTCTTCTCGGGGGCGAGAATGTAGCGAGTACTAGTCGGGGTATGGAATGAAGGTTCTAGATAGAGTTGTTTAGTAGTCCTCACCATTTTTGTAAAATAATGTATCAATAATTATGATGGGGATTTATTTGCGTGTGGATATTGTACAGATGGCAATATCTGTTTTTTTAAACTCACAGTTTATATGTTGTAATAATAAAGTTGTAGTTATTTACATACCATGTATTTGGCGACTTCGAGAATGAGTTGGATGGAATGGACCTATTTTGGGGCGTCACATGTAAACTTTCATATTCTTAATCAACTGTTATGCGAATTCAAGCAACCGAACCACTAAAGTCAATCATTGTCATATCAAGCCATAAGTAAAAAGCCCCGAGCCTTTCATTTGGTGACTTCCAAGTCTTGGAATACAAAGCCGGACTTTCTGTAGGCTGACGTCGTGAATGACGATGGCAAGTTGATAGGTATCAATGTGACGTCTTACCCAAGTCTTGGATGAGAGTCGCGGTTTTTAAATGATATTCCTATTGTTAATAAATTTCTTGGCGTATTCTAGAAGACTTCTTAGCCTACCCTAGGCGTGAAATCGAATTTTGTATTGACCCCAATCAAAACCCATTTCTTCAACCCTTAAATATTTCTTCAACCAAAATGAGCATTATAATGTGCCAAAAGCGTTGGCGAAATTTGTTGAAGATTACGATCATACCATTCAATATCATTGTGGAAGAGATAACATGGTAGTTGACGCGTTGAGTAGAAGATTGTATGCGTTTATGAGTACGATGTTGTTAACACAAAAACCCATTTTGTATAACTTACAAATGATGAAGATAGAGTTAAAGACTCTAGGGACCCACGTGAAGATAGCGAATGTACGAGTAGAATCGACTTTAATCGATAAAGTTAAAGCCGCAGCAAGCTACACACGAATCGATGAATGTGAAGAAAAAGGTTCAAGAGGCGTTATTCTAGAAGTAATAATCGGCGAAGAGGAAATCTCAACCCTCAATTTTATTGGCCCATTTGAAATCCTCAATTGAGTAGGGCGTGACTTATAGACTCGTTTTACCACCAAGTATGTCGGCGTGTTCATAACATTTTAACGTATCGATGTTACGTAAACATGTGGACGACCGAACCACATTATTAATTTAGAAGCCCGGCGAGATAGCGGATGATTTAACTTATGAGGAGATACGTGTTAAAATCTTGGATAAGAAGGATTATATTCGACACTTAAAGGTTATACCTCAAGAGTTAGAATCGAAATGAAGTCGAGGTACCTCACCTCTTGATATGCACGCACGTCACGTACATTTCGAGGGCGAAATTCCATAAGGAGGGAGATTGTGAGACCCAGTTTTATGAATAAATATTTAATTTTCTCGAAATAATTTTTTTGAATATTATGGTGTGGATTTGATATAATATTATAGTTGTGGGTAGTATTTATAAATTTTGCAAAGTACGCAAGTTGTTATATAATATTTGATTGGTCGGGGAATATTCGTTTTAATAGGGAATATTCATACAACGACACAATCATTGGTGGACCCCCACAACGGAATTATTGTCGGATTGAGAAAATGACAAAAATACTTTATGAAAATAATGGCAAAAGTTTTAACGTTAACTGTTGAACTATCTGGTAGTAAAAGTACAGTAATACGCGTGGTTGCATAGTAGCACACGGTATTGATTATTGATGCTTATGTGAGAAGTCACACAGTTATACTCAATTATCGCTACAGTAATTGCTGCATCATATATCTCATATTATTGATTCGATTATTGTCACAGTATCATCTGCATAATATGTTATTTTATTAAATCAATAATTGAGACGACAAAGTTATTCATATTATTAAATTAAAATATTTACAATGTCTAGAAGTTCTGTCAAGGAGAGGTTTGGTCACCTAATTGCGCGCCAATAGGGAGAAATCCTTATTGGAAGCCCCTTTTTTTCTAGGAACGACCTGGTAGATAAATATTGTGAGTTATAATATTAATGATGAATGTTATTAAAATTAAAGTTGTGTTCGGAGTTGAATTTGGAGACGCGGATGTGATATTTGAGTCTGGAACGATGAAACTAGTAAAAATAGTCTATAAACACAAAATTTTTCGAAATTCACTATTTGGTCAAAAAGTCAACAGTTGACTTTTTCGGGAAAAGTCAAACTTCGAAATTTCAAAATTTATATTTTTGATAAAAATGGTTTCATTGTGTTGGAATTATTTGTGTTAGTGAAAATCGATAATTATTTCGATAATAATTGATGCCTGGAGGTTATATTGACCAATCGGGTATTTAACCGGATAAATGAGCAATTGATTGCTATTATTTCAGATGATTATAACTATTTGTTAACATGTGTATCCTATTGGTTCACATTCTTGTTACTATTAGGGGAGTTGGTGCAAGATTGATAATACTTGCATGACTAAATTAAAAATGGAGGTATAGATGGAGGTACTATACTGTAATTCGTATTTTCACATGTCTAGAACTATTGATTCATATAATTTACTATTGAATCACATTATTTACTATTAGGGGAGGTGGTGCAAGTTTGATAATACTTCCATGACTAAATTAAAAATAAAGGAAAAGTTGGAGGTATTGTACTGTAATTTTTCGAGCCCCAAAACGTGCAATTATCGAAACTATATTTTTCTATAAATAGAAGCTCATTCTTCCTTCATTTCTCACCAATTCACAAAAGCTTTAGAGCGATTATTATAGAGAGAAATTATAGAAAGAAGAAGAGAAGTCTCGCTACCTCTCCTTTATTCCAAAGATCCGCTTTTTCTAAGGTAGGGAGTATTATTTCTTTCTTATCCATGAAGAGAACACGTTATTCCATTCTTTATTATTCTATTGGAATAACTTTGTATACATGAGCTACCCTATACTTGGTGAAATTCTTACATTGTTCCATTCTTTATTATTACATTTGGAATATCACATGCATGCGTTTTACTGCCGGATTCGATTCTGTCTTTATCATTTTGTTGGAACATCACATGCATGCGTTCTATCTTTGGACTGGTTCCGTCTTTATTATTCTCATTGGAATATCACATTCATGCGTTTTACGCCTGACACGATTAAAATCTTTATTATTTTGTTGGAATATCACGTCTGCATGCGTTTTACTGTGGGACTGATTCAGATTATTTATTATTCTGTTGGAATAACCGCTCACATTGATCTATCGCATGCTTGGTGATTTCTTTTGTTATTCCATTCCTTATTATACTCGGTTGGTTAAAGTTTTGACTTTATACTCCATGAAATTAGTGGAATATCCTTGATATTTGCGCTTCATCCGATATCTTTTCATGAAAATATTCTTCCGAGCATTCTTGAATTTTACTTTACAAAACAAAGATCGTGTTGACAATTTGGACGTTATTAGTTCTGGATAAATTAATTCTTGAACTTGTTTTATTGAATTCTTATATCATTGTCATCATCCTCATATTTTATATTTTGTTGAAAGTCATCGTGGCCTATAGTGCATAGATGGACTTGGTATGATTATGAAACGAGGATTATTGATTGTAATCATGGTAGTAATATTACAAATGATGTGAAAAAAGTCCTCATTGGCCCATAGTGCATTGATGGACGATTGTTGGCATGATCATGACCATTATTGAATACACAAATATTCTTGGCCCGTGTAGTAGTGCATGGATAATTGTGGTCGTGATACTAAAGAATATCCTTGGCCGTAGTGTATGGGTGATTCGGTGATGTGGATTATTTATTGTTGAGTCCCGTGATAAAAGTGATGAAAACCTTTTAAATCATAAAAGATATTAGATTTTATTCTCTACTTGACTCTTTTAATGGATTGCTTGTTCATGCAGTTAAACTTGATGGTTGTTATATTATATCGGTTTAACATTTGTTGAAGGCTAATGATAATTTATTCGCATTATCTTAGTCATAATATTTTCTCTTTGGGCTAGTTGAGCTCACCCTTTCTTTTCTTTGTTCTCTTGAAATGAGAGCGTGGCGGGACTAGTCGGGGAACGGAGTGACGGTCCAGATGATAGCATTAGTAGTCCTCACTATTCAGTGAAATAGTGGAAAAATAAATGTAATTATATTGAATTTGAGTTTGTATATTGTCTAGACGACAATATTTGTATTAAAACTCACAGCTTATGTTTGGTCGTACTTTTCTCGACAGTTGTATAATTAAGTTGTATTTGTATTCTGTACTATGTATTTGGCGACTCAAGATGGGTGATGTATATCTGTTTTCGGGGTGTCACATGGCGACAATCCATATCCTATGGCGATAACTTTAACGACTGTATGATCTCACTATAGGTGATTCGCATGCAGACCACATAAGAAGCGCTCTATATATATACACACTCATATATGATAAAACTAGTATATGATTACTAACTTAATAATAGAAAGTGCATTCATGAATGAATATTTAATTGTTTACGTGTTGCTAGCTTTTTAGTTGTTTATATAATTTTTCTTCTACTTGTTCATATCATACATGTATAACAAACTTGTGGGGGAGTATTCAAAACTTTTTTTTATACCATAATGTTGTTTGTAAGTTCTAATAATTTCATAGATGCATTAGTAGCAATATTAATAGTGAATAATAGTTGTCATTTGAATTTTAAACTTCTTTTACCGTTAACTTGCTTATTTACTTCTTTCATTATTTGAATAACATATTAATCGGAAAAAAAATCGTAATCGCAAAATTTTAACCGAAATTATTAGTAATTGAACAGTTTGGTTAACCACGGTTACAGTTAATTCTATAATACTAACCACACTATACGATTTAGTTACGGTTATACCTTATAATCGCACTAAATTGCACTATGCACACCCTTAATTAATAAATTTTATAGGTGGGATGGAATAATTTAGGTAATGAAATTTTTTTGAACACATTTAGGTAATGAAATTGACACCCCATATTTCATTAAAAAGGTTAAACTATAATATTCCTTTAATATACTATTTTCCTTGACTTTTTCAATAAAATAATCGATTCTTGTTTTTTTAGTGTTTTTCAAACTACTTAGAAACTAAGGATATGTAAAGATATGTTTGTTTATAAGGATTATAATCTCGGGATTATTTATAATTTTAAGATTATAATTTTGAATTATAATTTAATTTCAATATTAAATTATTTTTAGGATTATAATCTTTTAAATTATATAATTTTAGGATTAAAATTTATTAATTTATTCAATTATAATTAATTTGAAGAAACATACCTTATAAGATAATTGTATAATAATAATTAATAAGATAAGGCTTTTCGACATAGAAGTTTTGGACTAGTTTGAGTATATATTTTTCAGTGTTGATCTCTACGTTTTAGTAAGTTTTGTCGTCTTCTTAATGATTTTTTGTCCATTTGAATTTGAACGTTGACACTTGTCAGGTGCAACATCAAGACCTAATCCCTCAATCTTCAAAATTGAGCTCAAGGATTGCAAGAGACGAAATTGATCCGGTTAACGTGAATTCAAGGATTGATTAGTGAGACGATGACCCAATCGATCAATTTGCATACTTAAAAAAGCTTTTAAGTATATATAATATATATGACCATTGTTTTTTGGTCATTCTCTCTCTAGCTAGTAATTTTTAAAATGACATGCGTTTTTTTTGGGTTTTTCTAAATGTTAAGTAGGAATATATTTATGACCATTGTTTAGTTGAATAGTTAATAATTTTTTTAAATTTTTTTGGGTTTTTCATGTGTTGTGTTTAATTTATTTTGTTTATATAATGCTTGAATCCATTATTTGATACATTATTTTTTTTAATTTATATAATTATATTTAATCATGATACTTTATTTAAAAAAATATTTAATCATATACATCAATTAATTGGTTGATAACGTGATTTGAAAATAAAATTTTCATAATATTTGAAAGATTAAATAGAAAGATTTATAAGTTTTAAATTGAAAATTTAAACTACTAATATAACTAAATTTGTAAGGACAAAATAAAGAAAAATTTATTGCGATTCAATTACTTTATTGACGTGGACGGCATTTAGTTGATTGAGGATGTTTTATTAATAAAGACATTATTTAGTTGATTGAGGATGTTTGTAATAATATATTTGTAATTTTTTTCATTCAATTGATTGTGATGCTTATTTTATTAATTTATTTTAATTTTTTGTGAATGATAATTTGAATTGTGATCCTTATGACATATATTTATTTAGAAAAAAGTCCCTTTAATTTTTTGTTATTTTTTTTTATTTATATTTCTGCTTTCCAAAATTAAAAGTTATCGATGACTTTAATTTTTACAAAAGTAATATCTAAAATGAAAAAATAATGAACATGATGACTCAATTACTTAAAAATGAATAATGGCATAACAAAATTTCATATCACTCTATAATCTAAATATTTTAATTCTAAAATAATTAAAAAGTATATTTTATTATTTTAAATCAAGAAAATGCATAAAAATATCTCAAAAAGGGAAGGATGGTATAAAACACCCCAAAATGGGGTCACGTTCGAACATCACAATAAATAAGACAAAATAAGTTCCACTTGGAAATAGCAAAAATAATTGGGTGAGAAAAATGAAAATAGTACAAGTGACCAAACTTTATCTCAAATTATTTCCCTCAATATTCCACTCATATACAGACCGCAAATTTCCCCATGTCACCCTTTGGAGTTTCGAACTTCCCATTCCCAGTTTTTAGAGAGAGAGAAAAAGAAAACAGTTAGAGAGAGACATCAAGTTGGTTTTGTTTGCCACCAATTTGTTTACCTTTTTCTGGGACCGTCAAATCCTATTGCCTCAAAAACTTCAAGTGGGTCATCTCTCTCTCTCTACTCCCACTTGTTGGTCTTCCTTCCTCAAATGACCAAGCTTTTCCCTTTTTTTATTTTTAAAATTAATAACAGTAATGTTTTTTCTTCCCTATCTCCATACAAACATCAATTTTCTCTCTCTTCGGTTCATTCTTCTAATTTTGTCTTGATTTATTTTAGTTATCAATTTGCTTACCCATCAAGGTAATACAAATAAAAAAGACCAATCTTTTGTTGTTGTTGTTGTATTTAGAGTTTTCCCTGTATATGTTGTATTTTTATCTGTTTGAATTTATTGTTTTTGTATTAACTTAAAGGTTGGATCTCTCTTGTATGAGAGGGGTTTAATTTCAATTTGGTCTTCTGGGTATTGTTATTTTTTGCTATCTTTAGTGGGTTTTAGTTGAAATGCTTGTTTTGGTTTTTGGATTTGATGGGTTTATTTGAGGTTTCTTGCTGTTGACCTAAACTGCCTTTCTGGGTTGGCTTGAAATTTTGTACTTGTGGTTTTGTCACTGCTCTCATGCTTGGTCCAAGACAATGGAGAGTTTTATGGCTAGATTTTTTTCTTCGCTAGCATTGACTTGTATAGCTTAAGCACAAATAATATGAAGAACCTTCTAAAGAAACTTCATATCATGTCCAACCAGTCTGAAGATTTAGAAGGCTCTCCTACTTCATCAAAGAGCAATAGGTTGAGTGATGTTTCCTCACCTGAGAGGTTTTCGCAGTCTCAGTCCCATCATAATTCGGAGCATAAACCCTTTTCAGCTATTTCAGGTTGGTTGAATTCAGTTACAAATAAGCGTAGTCCTAGTCCTAGTCCACCATCATCTTCAAATGTGCCTAGAGGAGAGAGAATTGAACAGCCTGATTCCGTGAGCAGTAGTGCTTTGAATACAGTGAGGCGTGATTCGGAGTCTATTAACTCAAGGGTTCCTGATGTAGAAGAGGAGTATCAAATACAAATGGCTTTAGAGTTGAGTGCACGGGAGGATCCCGAAGCAGTCCAAATTGAAGCAGTTAAACAGATTAGTTTGGGCTCTTGTCCTCCAGAGAATACTCCAGCAGAAGTTGTTGCATTTCGATATTGGGTACGTATGCTTCTCATTTTCTGGGTAATTAAATATCATCTTTTTTAACTTTGTACAAATTGGTTTACTGCTTGTTATCTTATGTTGTTATAGAAATTAGTCATCTGATATATGACTTGTTGAGTGCTCGTTGCTCTGAATGTAAATTGTTGTGTTTTAAATTCAAAATCTTCTATTGTAAGAAGCACTGATATGGTCGTGTTGCTGTATACCAAATACTAAAGGAGCAACCTCATTTCCTTCTTTTCATGGATGCTTATTAAATACATGAAGGAACTTGAGTACAAATTCCTTTTAAACCTCCATATTTCTCACAGAACTTCAAGGTCCATGATTGACAGCCTTTTCTTAATACAGCTCTCCTTCAGTTTGTAATGCTTGAGCTACGCTCTAGATTCTAATATTCTTTCGGTGTTGGCATATGAAAATAAACAACATTCAAGAGTTATTGATAAAGTAAAGAGGATCATATGAGTGAGTCTCCCTAAGGTGTTTACCTGTACATAGAAAAAAAAAATGGAAAAAGGAAAAGGTGATCTTTATATTGTAATTTGTAAGTGAGAAGATTTCATGTAATGCAGGAGTACGTGGCCTTCTATCCATATTATCCAGTAAAAAGGAACAAGAAATAGATTACGAACTCCACCAATCATATACATTTTAGGTGATTAGTTATTTATCATGGGATGCGATCACAAATGAAGGTTGGCTACTAATGGAAAAGATCATGATTTTAGTCAATCATTTGACATGTAGAGTATGGGTTTGCTACAATATCCACGAAAACTACTTATAACTGCAGAGTTTCTTATACTAGTGCTTTTGAATTTTTAGTCTCTCCATAAGAAAATAAACATCTGACCCACCCATCTATCTTCCTCTACACCATGCCAATCGTACAACAATGTTATAGTGTTTTTGAGAACTCACATTTTTTGTTGTTCATGTAAATATATAAGATTTGTTTCTTCACAAAGATATTGCCTTGTTGGTGGTGGAGCCTCGTGCCCAATTGCAGCTGCCACACACAAATTCCTTACGTGACATTTAATAAAAGCTCTTATTTATTGGTGGACCTTGATAACTACTCTAACTTACAATGAGGTTCAAACCAGTTTTATCCTTAGCGACCACTTAACTACCCATGGTTTATAGGCAACTTCCCCACGAGTTGCAATCATTAGCAATTGATCAATGATTGTTTATGCTTTCTAAGTGAAACAAGGAAAACAAATGCAGTAAACTAGACCAACTATTCCTACTTCTAACAACACAATTGGTCTACTCTGGCTCCATGTGTAAAAAAGAAGGTTAGTAAGAAGTCAAACAAGAATCTCTAAGAAAAGCTGAGTGAAGATAGAGCAGCCAGGGAAAAGATTTTGAAGCTTGAGATGGATGAATTTTTCCTTTATGGTTATGGGAGTGAATAACTAGAACCTTATCAAACCTCAAGGGGTTGATAGCATGCTTGAGAATCTCAGGGTAGGTTAGTTTAATGAATCCTTTTGCATAATTATAATTTTAACATAGCCAAATGAAGAATATACTTATCTCAAGGTAACTTTACATCCCATAAAATTTTAAGAATGTAACAGATGCTTATGTCAAGCCTCCATCCTCAGGAGGCAATGAGTAAGGGGATTGGGGAAGGGAAGATGGCTTTACAAGCAACCCTTGTGACTTTAAGTAAATTTATCCAAAACACTCCAATTCAAACAAAAACATAAGAAAATTTAATGTTTACTTAGGACACATACATTTTATGGTTTAGATATATAAAACAAAAGCATCTTGCTTTAAACATGTATTTCATATATAAATACACAAAAATATGTTCATAGATTTACATTTACCCTTGGCACATATATTGTAAAGTCATCTCATACTTCTTCTCTTTCCTTCTTTTTTCAAAGGAGTTCTCTAAAAAAAAACGTATGGGGGGTGAACTTCACAAGCCCAGTAAAGAATACTAATACAACCTTAAATTAATGTATAATGCAATCATAAGAAAACTCATGCAAATGAAACTTCAATGCAATATGCTTTCCTTACCCTTTATTCTTTCTTTCTCATAATCTTCTAACAGTAAGTATGTGTCGTAACTTTTGTTATGTTTCAACAAAACCAATATCCTAATTTTGGATAGGAACCAACCATTCTCACAGGGATTTGACTGAGATTTGTCTCGGAGTCATCCACAAGGAATCCATATCCTAATCTAGGAACCAACCTTTTCCATTCCAACTTTTACAACACAATAAAACTTCAATTCAAAATCATTTTGTTATTTACTCTCTCACCTTGAAATTATAAATGAATGCATGATGTGATCAAACATTCACATATTTATATAAATTTCTCAGCCTTGCATCACATTCTATAAGACGAACACTAAAAATTCTATAAACATACTCCTCTAGTATCAAATGAGTGTTTCACAAATATTCCAGCGTACTATAGTTCAATAGAATTGTTATAACTGTTTCTTTATTATGTTTTTGGCGTCAATTCCACTTCTAATAGAAACTACATTTTCGGGGCTACATTTTAGTGTCAAGAATCACCAAATTATGTTATATAGCGAGCAAGCTACAACTCTTCAAAGTTAGCCTACATGTGTTGAAAAATCAGTGTGCTAAATGTTATAAGCTGTACTTTTGTATGAATTTAGTAAAATAGTTAGATACTTCCAATTAAGCTGATTTTTGGTAGGGACAAACTAGACTTATCTATGTTAGCATATAAAAGTTTCATGGAAAGTTAACGGTTAGATATTTCTAAAATAATCTTGGAACATACCATAAAAACCAGAACTGGTTAAAACTTTAGCTTTATATACATCCTTTGTAATGCTTTCTTTTACTAACATGACACATCTACTTTACGAAATCATTAGAGTAAAATCTAATAAACTCTTAATCATGAACAACTTAAACTTGAACATCATATTCAGATCGGAATATTTAAGATTCATACTAGAACATAAATAAATAATCAAATAATATTAAAGACAGTTAGCTCATCATTTGATAATTGAACAAAACACCAAAACAATTAAATATACCAATTCAAAAGATGTATTAGAGTCTCTTACCTTTTATATGTGAAGTAAATAGGCTAGGAACTCTTATTAGAGATTTCCTTTAGCTTTCTCTTTGTTTCTCCCTTTGTTTATTCTTCTTTTCCTTTCCACTTTCTTGTGTAGAAACAAGCTCCTCTAGCTTGTATTATCTGGCCTCTCTCTTGTTATTCAAGTTATGTAGGTGCTAGGTGTCATTTAATGAGCTAGGTGTTATATTTCCAAGTGCGTAGTCATCACTTCTTAATTAAGATTCACACTAATAATTCTAATTTGCTCAACTAATCTTTCACTAATCATTAAATTTTGATTTGGTAAACTCTAAACACGAGTTATCTTAATTAATCAAGATTAGTACTAATTAATCATGCTTAAAGTTGATCAAACCAAATGTGACCTTTTAGCAGTCAAGGGAAAGAACTTTTGACTATAACTTATAAGTTATAACCAAAATAACCAAGGCAAGTTATATAGTTACATTATTAATTAGAAATTAGAGTTCTCACAGCTTTTCTTTGTTTTCAGTATTTTCCTGTCATATGTTTATTATTCCTAACCTATCTCATGCCATAGATTTTATTCATGTTTCACAGAATTACAATGCTCTTAGCTATGATGATAAGATTCTCGACGGTTTTTATGATCTATATGGCATCTTGATGGAGTCCACTTCATCAAAGATGCCTTCCCTTGTTGATCTTCAAGGAACACCAGTGTCAGATAACATCACCTGGGAAGTGGTTCTTGTTAATAAGGCTACCGACTCTAAGTTGTTACGTCTCGAACAAAAGGCTTTGGAGATGGCTGTCAAGTCGAAGTCAGAATCTCTAAATGATGTAGGTAGTGATTTGGTACAGAAGCTTGCTGCTTTGGTTTCTGATCACATGGGGGGCCCAGTTGGGGATCCTGACAACATGTTGATGGCATGGAGAAGTCATAGTTCTAATTTGAAGGCAACTCTTAGGAGCATGGTTTTACCTCTTGGTTCTTTGACAATTGGGTTTGGCGCCATCGTGCACTGTTGTTCAAGGTACTTTCAGTATTTAGGTGTTCAAGTTTTAAAGTAGAGTAAACCTAATGTAGAATAGAGGTTTATACTAGCATTTGTTTCTGTTTTGAGGGGCATGATGCTTGACCATGGTCCTATTGATTGGCATTTTTTTTATAAGTCGCTATTGATTGAAAAACTTATACTCATATTTTTTAGGGGTTAATTAACATCTTAATTTGCTATGGTGATTCACTTCTAGTTGGTTTTGACTTTTACTGTGTGAAAAGATTCATCCATATGCATGTGAGATCCTCTTGCACCCTGACTCTTTCCCAGAACTTTAACAAGAAGCCTTCTAAATTCCATTTGAGTTTAAAATTTCCGCTCCTTTGCCTTAAAATAATGTAAAATTCTGGTTTCCTACTAATTGTTTAAGAATCTGACTAGTTAGCTGTTCCTTCAGCTTTATGCATACTCTTTTCCACTGCACCAACTACATAGTGATAATAGTGATAATAGTGCTCTTTACTGCACGTTTCAAATTTCAATCATATCGAAAGTACTCGCTATATTCTTTGAAGCATTGACCAAGAATTGGTGCCAATAGATATACAGACTACTGATTGTGCTTGTTGTTAGTCTTTGCCTTTATGTATTGTTGTAGTCCATAAAAGATTCGTGGGAAAGTAAATTCATGCAAGAGGAGAATTTTTAAAATTGGATTTGTCTCAAGGTGGAGCCTACATGGAGTCATTTAATACTTTATTTTTTTTTTATCTATTAGAGTATTGTTTTTGTCTCTATTTCTAAATGATGGTACAAAATATTATGTCTTTCCTCATTCCGAACTCCGAAGTTTGTACATCTTGAATAGTTGCTGGTAATTTCTGATATTTCACTCGTTTCACTCTTGCTACTGATGTTTCACTCTTCTTATTCTCCTCTAATCAATCCAAAGTTCCTTCGGATAGACCGTGAGTCCGTGACAAATACTTTAAAGTGTAAGCTATATGGTATCTAGCCTTGCCTCCCATCACTTACTAGACCACCCTTTTCTTTTTGATTGGCTGTATGACCGTCATTATGTCGTGGCTTTCCAGAGATTTCTTTTGTAAACATAGTTTTAGGAAGATTTTTTGTAATTTACCACATTTTAAATGGGAAGATAATTTATTTTTGTGGTGAGAGAAAATATATCCTATCTTCATCCAACTGTGTGGTATTGATACTTAATATGTTTGGTGAAGGTTCAATCAAATTTTTGGGTTTAATTTCACTGTTATGGCATGTCTGGTAGACTTTGTAGTACATATTTTCTGTTCTCTAGAATCTTCCGTATGTTGGGGACTGGGGTGAACTTCCTTAGTCCCCCATGTTCCTATAATTCTTATAACATGAAGCTGTTTGACAGGTCATGTTGTTGGGCGTGGAATTCTTAATGATGCACTTCCTTAATAAGTATAATTTTAATCCCTCTTAATGCTGAAAAGCATTTTCATACATTTTACATAAGCCTTATTACATTTATTTACATAGTTTTTTTCATTTTGTGCTTCTTGTTTTAAGGTGTCAGTTTGACATGTGAGCTATAACTTAAAACGGCCTAATTTGAATGGTTTTATAGGTCTTGGCTGATAGTGTTGGCATCCCTTGCCTGTTGGTGAAAGGAAAGCAATATACTGGTTCTGATGATGTGGCAATGAACTTCGTAAGGATTCATGATTCAAGGTTATTACTGTTTATTTTTATGTTTCCTAATACCAGCAAGTTAGGATTCAGTTTTTTCTTATATATTCTCCATGTACAATCTTTTATTTATATATTTATTTTGTCTTTTATCATATATTATGAGCTTCTATAATATCTGTGGCTTGCTGCATATAAATTGTGTACTCCAGTTCCACAAAAAGAGTCTCGTTTGTAAAATTTGCAAGCTTGAATGATATATTTTTCTTCCATATTTATCCTTACATAAAATGAGTGTTTAGTTTATTAGTAATGACATGGTAGTGCAAATGTGATTTTAAACTCAAGGACATTGCGTCATTTTGTACCATCATCTACAAAAAAGAAATCTTTTTGTGGAACAGATGGAGTATATTAATTGAACAATGTCAAGGATTTAATAAAGATTCCTGGAACAATGAAATGTCAAATAAATAGCACTCTCAAGTCTCAACAAGGGATCACTGTTTTTTACTGATAAGTACAACTGAGGAGGATTATTAAGCATTATTGATTGAAGATTATCAAAAGTAATTTTAATATCTACTTATAATTTTCCTAGTTGGTTTTTTGTAACCACCAACACACTCAGCTTAAAGATACAAGTGTTGAAGATAAATGAAATATTGTTTAGTGGAAGTATTTATTCTTTTCAAGAGTGTTTTACTTCTTGTAGTTGTTATTTTGTGGGAGAGTTTTCTTGAGTGATCTCACTATTTGTATTTCTGTATTCGTAAGTATGTTATTCCATAATTTGAATGTATTGTTTTTTCTTTAATTTTTTTTAATTTCGTAAAACAATGGCTGATGTGGATCCAGGGAATACATTGTTGATTTAATGGCGGACCCTGGTACACTTATTCCATCAGACATTGCAGGATCGCATATAGACTATGAAAAGTCTTTCTTTCCAACTTGCACTTTGGCTGTAGACTCCTCTCGTATGGCTGCATCTTGTAGTGGGGTTACTATTTCGTACGAAGAGCAGTCAGAGTGGCACACACCGGAGAATAGATCCAGGTCTAGTTATCTTGATGCAAGAAACCAATCTGATGAAAGAAGTGAACTTGTGCCTTCCGCAGATTTATTACTACATAAGTAAAAGCCGAGGAAGGGTCCAAGAAGTCATCAGCTAGAAGTCACAGAAATGTAGGGAAGGAGACGGTTTGGGAAATTCCTCTTACAGACCTAATCATCTCTCAAGCATGCAAGATCTCCTTCCTGGACTGAAGGTGTTAGCTCCCCAGCCACACGTAAAATGAAGGTGAAGGATGTTTCACAATACATGATTGATGCTGCCAAAGAAAATCCGCAGTTGGCTCAGAAACTTCATGATGTGTTACTTGAAAGTGGTGTTGTTGCTCCTCCAGATCTGTTTACTGAAATATATCAGGAGCAGGTGAATATAACAACAGTTGAGCACAAGTCCCCAGCTGAAGATGATGAAAGAAATAGAAAGAGAGATGACACATTGAAAACCAAGGGTCAAGGTGATCTTAATCGACCTCTCTTTTTGCCTCCTCTGCCTTATCATGGTGCTCATTCTAGAGGTCATTATGGACAAGCAGAGGATCAATCAGTTTCCAAAGAAGTAGTAGGGGAGCGGGTTTCCTCACAGTCTGACGTAGCTCCAGCAAAATACGTTAGAAACGTTCCTGTTGCAGCAGCAGCAGCGGCAGCAGCTGTTGTGGCTTCTTCAATGGTAGTTGCTGCAGCAAGGACAACTACTGATTCAAATCTTGAACTTCCTGTAGCTGCTGCCGCCACTGCTACAGCTGCAGCTGTGGTGGCAACAACTGCAGCTGTTGGCAAGCAGTATGAGAACTTGGATGCTCATTCACCAAGTGCTGCTCCTGCATTCGTCAACCCATTGGGTCATGAAAGAAGTGATGGAGATGCAGATTCTGCTGAGCCACAGGTTAGTAGTGACCAAGCGCCTGATGCTGCGCCGGGAAATCATGAAGGTGAGAGAATATCAGATAGGTCTACAGGTAATGATAGCACCAAATCTGACTCCTCTCTTGATGAAGTATCGGATTGTGAGATTCCCTGGGAGGATATCACCTTGGGTGAGCGTATCGGACTTGGTATTAACCTGCACATACGTTTTTTTGTTCATAAACTCTGCTGTTACATCTGTTTCTGTGTATTTTCATTTGTTTGGTATATTTTGTTGTTTTAGGATCATATGGGGAGGTCTATCGTGGAGACTGGCATGGAACTGTAAGTTTGTATATCTCTTTTTCTTACAAATGGTATAATCTGAAATTTATTTATGATATATTATTTACTTCCTATTTCTTAACTATCTGATTATTTTTTAAAAACATTTTGTTGTTGATAGGGTCTGTTTGAAAATCAAAGTGTAAGATTTAATTTTTGTTAGTTTGTTAAATTTGGCTATAATATAGGGATTGGAACCAGCGACCTGCCGACCTTCAGGTTATTCCTTAAGGCCTATGCCATTTCTCCCACCCCTTGAAATCATGACGCAAATGATATTTTGACATTAATTAGCTTATATCATAGGTTTTGCAGACTAGTAAAAAATAGATTCGTTGTGTAGCATTGATTAACTTTTACTTTGCTTGATGCAATTTCATGGAGGGTCAGCAATCGTTTTGTTACGTTGAACTTTGTCTACATATTTGATACCTGAACTCTTGTTTCTAATTTGGAGCATAACATGCATTACATGGAAGCAATCCCCCAATCTTTGTACAGTCGGTGTTTAGACAGTTTCTTTTCTTTTAAAGATATTGATTTGGCCCAATTATCAAATTAATAATAATAATTTTTTTGGTGTTGCTATCAATATTTTTTCCCGCATCACTGTTGCTTTTATTATCTTACCTTTCTGCCATATTAGGACCTTACTTGTACTTGGGAAACAAAATAACAAAAAAAAAAAAAAACTAAAACGAAGATGACCTATTTTTGATTTTCAGGAAGTTGCTGTCAAGAAGTTCCTAGACCAAGAAATAACTGGTGAATCCCTCGAAGAAATCAAAAGTGAGGTAGAATCTCGCTCATCTCTGGCATACTTCTCCAAAAGATCTCTTGCAGAAACCCTAAATAGATTATAGACTAATCTGGAAACACAGACTTAATCAGGAATTTCTTCACCATTACGCTATTGCTATTTATATTGAAATGCTTCTAATAATTATATATTAGTTAATTAGTTCTCACCTGCAAATCAGAGATCCCTAAGAACACAAATCTTTAGCCACAAACAATATTACGAAATTTATGTGGTCCTTGACCCTCGTTTGGCTGAACAATAAAATGATTCAAAGGCATAGGCCTTACAAGTATTTATCTACAGATATGTGTTATGTATATGCCAGATAGTGAGTCAAATTTTAATCTCTTTATTCACTATCCGATGGCGGTTGTAGTGTTGTTTGTATAGCACTTTGGGTGAATGTTGGATTTGTCCTCTCCTATGTAGATTTAGTGTTTTTGATGATTCGAATAATTGGAGGATTTTTGGAGATGTGTTTATTTTGCCAATTTGTGGGGAGTTCAGATTGAGAGGTATGTTAATGATTTTTTTTGTGGACGAGTAATGCATATATATATTTTCTTTGGGATAATGTGTTTATCTTTGCTTCTCTTTGGGGTCATGCATTGGGATATTTTGAGAAATTTCTGTCAGATCTTCATTGAGATTAGCAGATGGTGCTTCATTAATGCCATGTTGTTTTTTAACTTATTTCCTTGATTTCTTTTGGGGGGATTTTTTTTGTTCCACACATTAAAATATCTTATCTATTCATCAATTAACTATTCTTCTTTTATATTAAAAACAATATTACGAATGCCTGCGGAAACAAATTGAAATATAATATATATATATATATATATATATATATATAGATGATGAAAAAGAGTTGCTATCATGCATATGCTATATATTCTAGATATTTGTATAATCTATCTTGTATGTGGTTAAGTCGCTAAGATGTAATTTTTTGTAACTTGTAAGAAAAAAAGATAAACGAAGAAAGATGTAGTTTTGTATATATTATGTTCCATACAAATTTTCGTAAAAAAAAAGATGTAAATAATAGAAAATTTTACGTTTTATGCTGCTGGATAGCTGCATAACTTGGTAGGGGTGGATCCAGCCTCGCAGTTCAGTGGGGTCAATTGCGACTTGCAAAGGTCGTTGAGGATCTAGGCCAAAGTTTAGCTGAAGCAATTCTCTTAGACCGGCTAAAACTTGAATCGACTTCAGAGTGCTGTGCCCCAGATAGAGTAGACCTCATTTCCTCAAATGGCTTTAAATTAGTTGATACACAAATAACCCCAATTAAATTGCCATTGTTATCGTAGACTTCAAACCTTTCGCCTCTTTTGGTTTTAACGGGAAATTGCCCGGTCTCTCTCCCGTAGTCAACGTACAATTTATTATACTATAACCTACATCGTAGTTTTGAGGATCTGCTAGGAGGTCAATAGGAGTCCACCAATGAGCTTCGGCAACAAAATAGCCATATAGGCGTTCAGCAGTTCGATTCCTGCACAATTGAATAATACCCACATGGAAAAAGATTGAAATTCTAATTTCATTTACTTTAATCTCATTCTAACAAACCACACAACAAAAAATACCAAGTCCAAGCATTCAATAAGTAGTTTCAATTTGTTAAACATCAACTCAAAATCAAATGCAATGATCAATCTAAACTCTTAAATGCATCACCAATACATTATACTAATAGGCATCATATAAAATAGAAACAACTAATCCGAAGAAAAATAATTAGTCCAACAGAGAAACAATTGATCTAACCCATTAATAAGTAACAATTAGATGGACTCACCAGTAAAATATGTGACCATTGACATCAAATATATGAACCGACTGTCCCATAGACTAGTATACTCAAATATTGACTGTCACTAAACTTCACCTCCGGCGGAAGTTGCGGCGCCGGCGCCGTACCCATGCTGGATTTACTAGCTTCAAGACTCCGACTCTCCCTGGACGAATGCCGGAACGAAGCAGAACCCATCTTAAATGCCGCCACTGACCCACCACCCTCCACCACCGGCTCTCCATCGTACCCTCCACCACCCCCCTGCCCCCTGAAAATTTAGTGGGGTCAGGTGCCTCCCCTGCCCCAGGCATGGATCCGCCCCTATAACTTGGTAAGTGTTGTAATATGTACTTGTTAGTTGTTAGTATAGATTAGGTCATCAATTGTGCTATTAAAAACATTGAGTTTCATTCTGAAAGATTCTTGAGGTAAAAAATACAGTATAATGTAAGGTTCAGGTATTCCATGTACCATGCTTCATCCCCATAATTGTGAACACTGGTTGAATGTACAACCATATCTATTATCTAGCATACATATACCAGGGGATCAGATGAACGTGAAACATGATCTTTGTCATTTTTCCTTTAATTTCTTGCATATAAGAACAGGACGGAAGAGAAACAGTTTTGTTTTCATAATATGGTGGACAATGGCATCATAGTCTTCAGTCAAATGTGTTTCTAAAGAAATATGGCAGCAATTACAATTGTTGCACACCCCAATTTTTTCTACTCTTCAACATGTTTTAGTACCTTGATGTAGCCGATGCACATCTTGTGGATTTATCTGGTAATACTACTTTGGAGATTATAAATTGGGAAATTCATGGTTTTTGTTTGGCTTGCAAGGTCCGGATAATGAAAAGGGTTAGGCATCCCAATGTTGTTCTCTTCATGGGGGCTGTTACTCGTGCTCCAAATCTTTCTATTGTTACCGAATTTCTTCCTAGGTATGTCAAAGTACATGTTCTTATCCATATCATGTTAACTTCTTAAATGCAAATATTTAAAATTTGCTGAATCATATTTGTACCTCAAACTATGGATGTAATCCAATTTCCAATTTGTTGATGACATAACTGTCAAAGGATTCCTTTTTACTTTTGTGTTTTGAAACTTTTTGGTAAGACTATTCGAGTTTCTTTTAATTCTTATTTATTTATTTCTTTTCCGTGAAAGTTTGAAGCATTGATTTTGTTGTGCAGAGGTAGTTTGTATAGACTAATTCACCGGCCCAACAGTCAATTAGATGTACGGCGGCGTTTGAGAATGGCCCTTGATGCTGTATGCTCTCAGTTTTTCCTAATTTAATTTTAATATACTTTTGCACCATTTGGTTTACTGGTGAATTAACTGTCATATGGCGTCGTATTAAATTATACTTTCAGGCTAGGGGGATGAATTATTTGCACAATTGTACACCAGTAATAGTTCATCGCGATTTGAAATCTCCTAATCTTCTTGTTGATAAGAATTGGGTTGTGAAGGTGACATTCTTATCATCGCAAAACTACGAGTGTTGAATGGTGTATAATTTTATTTCCAAACTTAATAAGCATGCTGTACCTGTCACTAGGTATGCGATTTTGGATTATCAAAAATGAAGCATAGCACATTTCTTTCTTCAAGGTCAACTGCAGGAACGGTAAGCTGTATTTTCCAATTTTTATAGCTTTCTTTATACTGTTGCAACCATCATGCAAGTCTTTTTCCCCTTGATTTTCTTATAATATTTACATCTTATTTTTTTCCCTTTTTTATTATATTGCTTGTTCATGTTAAGTTCAATGTTTAAGTTGAATTACAATACTGGCATCTATCATAACGTATCGGATAGTATCCCCAGAGCATGCGGTAGTATTCAAATTAAAAAGATTAAAAATAATAAAGTTGAAGTATCCAGTACGTATCCAGAAGTGTCAGTGGAGTGTGGTGGAACGACACATATCCAACTCGGATACGTTGACCTTTGAGAAGTGTCCGTGCTTCAGTCATTTAACTAAAGACAAAATATAAAACTACCCATGATTACTGTTTTCAAGCCAAAATTTTCTCCTAATTCTGTTTTTGAACTATATATATATATATATATATATATATATATATATATATATATATGGAGAATGATCCATAGCATCTATTTGCTATGGATCAAAAAATAGCATATATAACATCTTAACCTTCCATTCCAAAAATAAAGGGCTGGGATTGAAAAGTATATTACACCGTCCGCTAGTACTTCTAGCGGACGCGATAATAAACAATTTTAGACGAATTTGTCCCCACTCAAGCCATTAAAAATACATTGAATGCTCCGCTAGAATTACTAGTGGACGCATGAATAAGTGGTTAGTGCTGAGTCATAATGGACTAAAGCAGGAGGTGGCATCACTTTGAAGTATTAGATGGACACTAAGATAAAGCAGGTATGAGTTGTTAATACATTATGAGCCTTAACACTCAGCTAGCTGGAAACTTAAAAGGAAGAAAACAAAGAACTTTTCCTCATCTCTCTATGTAGTAAATTCTATAAAACCTCAAAAGTTCACCAAACTCTCCTATTTCGGCAATGGCTAACTGTTGGGGCAAAAAATTGAAGTAGAAAATTGATTTGAGAAGAAGTCTAGAGCACCAATAGTAAGAGAAGGCTAAATTTCTAAAGCAAAAACATCATCAAATTCAAGTAAATTATGAGGTAAGCCGTGAGTTTTTGTTATGTTCATAACAAATTAGTTAATCTATGTTAAAATTTATATAATTGTTGTGTTGTTTGGTTGAGAATTGGTTGGGATTGAGCTGTATATCGCTAAGGAGGATTTGATGCAGGTTATATGGAGTTATATGGAAGGAAATTCTGGACTTAACCATCTATAAGTATTTGTGAATTCTGTTTTTAAAAATGGCACACAGAACATGTTCGATAAAATGCTTCTTAGGGGCTGTCGAGTCTAAAATGTTCGATAAAATTCTGTGTTTGTGATGTTTTGGATTTCTTTAGGGGAAACGGCTCATGTTTAAGGACTTGGACTATATGGACAAGGAGATGCCATGGTTTTTCAAGAAGAGGAGATTGAAAGTACAATATTTGGTAGCTAGAACAAATTAAAAGCTTGAATAAATCATTCCCAGTTTTGCACAGAAAAGCAGCTTGGATTTGTAAGATTTTGGATTTGTGGATTTGTACTTTCTTTGTGTGACTTGGATTTACAAGTGACTTGGTTTTGTATTTGTATTTTTGGGTTTAAAGGTTTCCATACTTTTTGCTTTTGGGTTAACACCAAAGTCCGCTAAATTACTAGCGGACATATAAAAAAATATTTCAATTACGTGTTTTAATGGGCTGAGTGGGGACAAATTTGTCTAAAATTATTTATTACCGCGTCCGCTAGAATTACTAGCAGACGATGTAATATATTTTTAATCCCATCCTTTTCTTTTTGGAATGGAAGGTTAAGATGTTATATATTTTTTGATCCATAGCAAATTGATGCTATGGATCATTCTATATATATATATATATATATATATATATATATATATATTTATATATATATATGACCATATGTACATGTATAATCTTAACACATTAATTTAGGGAATTAGTTTTGGAATGAGAATGTTACTGGGATGTGTGTGTGGTTGTGGTTGTGATAGGAAATTTGCTCGATTTAATACCCTATCTAGCTCATTAACTTTTACATGTGGATAAAATTTATGAACCTTATAGCAAGTCACTTTATTCTTGTGACATTCAAAATTCTGAAATCTATTTCTACAAAGGATTCAACTGTAACGACAAGTGATTTTAAAGAATTCAAATTGACCATATTTGAACTATATGGACTCGAGTGAAATCAACCCTAGACTACAGGGTTTAATAAGTATTATCAAAGCTACATATTGTTATTGATGCTTCCCTTAACACTTAACTTGTCTAGGTTTAATAAGTATTATCGAAACTACATATTGTTTCCTTTAACACTTAACACTGATTGTCGTAATTATCCTATGGTATGTTTCTCTAGGCTGAGTGGATGGCTCCAGAGGTGCTAAGAAATGAACCATCAGATGAGAAGTAAGTTATTTTTCTTTCTATCATTTTAAAATAAATTCAATATAGTAATAGTAACTGCATATAAAAGCACATGTCTTTATGCTACTGGTGCTGTAACAAGTCTTGTCAAATCATAGCATAATAAGGCCCAATGCGCTCTCTTAATAATATCTTCTTCGGTCATCCCACCACAGACACTCTCAAAAGGTTTTGATTGAAGGTATTAATGATAGTAGCTTGAGCCCTTATATACACATCCAAATATCCCACATGTTACAACGTGGGACTGGGGTGTTATAGGTGCTGGATTTATTCATTTTTTTGTAGACTGTAGTTCATTGACTTGAAATTTTAACCAATGCGATGCCAGGTGCGATGTTTTTAGCTATGGTGTAATATTATGGGAGCTTTGTACTTTTCAACAACCATGGGGAGGAATGAACCCTATGCAAGTTGTTGGGGCTGTTGGATTTCAGCATCGTCGTCTTGACATTCCAGATGATATGGATCCTATTATTGCAGATATCATCAGAAAATGCTGGCAAACGTAAGTATATAATGAACTTCTTGTTTCCTTGACTCAGTTTAAGATGCTTAGTGAGTTAGTGTTGCTAGTAGCAGAACAAATGCAGTCATTTAGATTCTCTAAGCACTATCCTTATTGGTGATTTCATCACTACATACGGTATATCTTTTTGTATTAGGACAGAGTAGTTTCGGTTCTACCATTTAGAAATTTTGTAGGCCCAAAATCATATTATATGATTTGTCTGTTGCAGGGAGAGAAGGAGAGGATTTCAGGAAATCCTCCATATAGTGCGACTAATGTATGGTGATCTAAACACCAAAGATTGCATACTTTTTTTTTACTCCTGAAATTGAAATGCATGTGTATGTAGTGTGTGTATATATATATATATATAGATATATGTATATATAATAAATATGCATATGTTGATCAATATCATCAAGATTTTATGACAACGTCAATCTGTTGAAATTAGTACGGGATGCATGACAGGAAAGGAAAAAAATTGATAATCCCAACTTAACAGAATCAGATTCAAATATCAATGTGTCATCAACATACTAGCTGCTATGAAATCTGACAATTCTGGTGAGATTAAATATATGTGAAACTTTGAATCCGTGATAAGAACATGAAGTTGAGTGAGAAGGACAAGATATATGCCCAAGGAAACTTTGGGATTTTCTTTTTCTTTTTCTCGGTGCATTATGTTCTTCTTTTGATCAAGATCACATCATTTTTGTCAGCTGTGCATGTTTGAAAACTCAATTAGGATTCCATTAATGCCTATTTGAGTAACAATCCATTTAATGATACAAATTTGCAATTTTGTAAATTCATTCCTTTTTTTAAATTTAATTTTCATAAATTGTCGGTGTATACACTTTGTTTTTAATTTAATTTTAAAACATTGTCTGTATCATACACATCATTAATGAAGTACTTCTGCTGGACAAAACTGCCTTCATTTGAATGATGTGTCATGATCATGCCATTATCTGAATAACATGTATATGATGTCAGTATATCAAATTTTAATCTATTTTTTATTCGTTGAGTCAATTCAAATTACAGTGTTCCATTAATAATAATGTAGGGATCCCAGATTGCGGCCTTCATTTGCTGAAATTATGGCTACCCTAAAGCCACTTCAAAAGCCCATCACCAGTTCACAAGTGCCTAGACTGCCTGTATCAGCCAGCAGCGAGCAGGAGAAAGGTCAGCCACCACGAACCCCAGAAGAACCACCAAGTCGGAGGGGCCAATGACAAACACAAACTGGATCACGATCCACTGGAATGCCTTGCAATAGAGGCAAGCATGGGATTTCCAGGCACTAATGTAAGAAAAACAGATTCGCTTGAAGATTGCTCGAGGTTTAACATATACTTCAGATTTGACTTGTTTGTGATTCTTTCTGCCATTCTTTCCTTTCCATATTCTTGCCTTGGTTGTGCCATGATCCTCGATAATGTGCAACTGTCTTGTAAAACTTGTTTAATATAATCAAGGTTTGAAATTTTTTGATTTATATTTTGTTTCAAGTTGTTTTTATATGGATCCGGTTATGGTGAAATTCTCACAAACTTCACCATAGTCAGTGTTATAGCTTTTTATTGCATTGGTTATAACAAATGTTGCATTGATAAGTTTTATAGTTTTTTATTTCATTGGTTAATACATTTGTTATAACTAATGCAATAGAAAGCTGTAGCATGACTATGGTGAAATTTGTGACAACCACCATAACCGGATCAAAGCAAGAACCAATTATATATATATATATATATATATATATATATATATATATATATATATATGGAGGCAGGATCAGGTCCGGGACCAAAATCCGGACCCTTAATAATTTTTTTTAGTTGTTTTTAAAAAAAAAGATCATATCCAGGAGTCCGGACAGGATATATATATATATATATATATATATATATATATATATATATATATATATATGTATATTATTGTTTTTCTACTAGATTATGACAGGGATGGTGAAACTCCATTGTAGGGATGGTATATCTTGTTCTTAATACAACTATATTAGTGCACCAACTGAAAGATTATACTCCCTGTTCCGAAATATCAGATTATTGTTAATTTTTTGAGGTTAAATTGTTTTAAAATATCATATAATTATTGATTTTTTGAAGACAATTTGTAATATTTTAAACTAGAAACTGAGATAAACTTACATAATTTTTATAAATACATTGACAAATATTTTTAAGCAAATACGAGGTATGACGTCAGAGTTTCAATATCGGGTTTGAATTTGGAAACAAACTACTTTGGGCAAAGGTAAGGAAAGTAAAGTGTTTGTTGCCTAACGATACAAGGTACAACTTTCTCACTAACTGTAAGGATTATTATTTATGAAAAAAATAAATTAAATCAGATTTGTTAACTGCTCATTAGTGGAGTATAAGAGTCTGACCTATCCCAACTAAAAGTTGATTTTTTTAAACTAGATTTTACTGTCTTACTATAAAGTGAGATGATTTTTTAATTTATCATTATTTCTTCTTAATCACGCAATAACTAAAATATTAGATAATATTAGGGTACATTTAAAAATATAAAATTATTATTTAAAAAATATATTTCTAATTTTGTGATGGAGAGAGCATTTTATTATTATTTTTTGATAAAAATAGTATCATAGTCAACTATGTATTTACTTTTAGTGGAGATCATTCACATACATTTAAATTGATAAATAATATGGTTATGTTTGTTTGAAAAAATGATGTTTAATGGGATATGATTGTTTCTGTTAATTTTGTAGACATTTAAAATTTTACACATTTTCACTAATAATAGTAGAAGGGCAATAACGTCAATCCACGACAAGTCAAGCGTGTCAAAGAAAAGATTATAGCCTAGGACTAGACCTGGCAAAATCGCTCCAAGCCCGTGGGCCAGTGCGGTCTGCCAGTTAAAAAGTTGATTTTGGGCTTCATTTTTTAAACCCATCAAAACATGGGTCGTTTTGGCTACCAAATCAATTTGAAATTGAACAAAAAATATGTTAAATTTTGGTAATAAATGAGTTAAAATTGATCATAAATGACTGTTTGTTAGGTCAACCTAGGACGATTACTTGAAGGCCACACATGGACTTTGGGGTACCCAAGTACAAAAAGGAAGGACAAGAGATTAGGAGATGTAATTTTCCCATTTTTCTCTTTCACCCTAGATCCAAATATTGTCAAATTATATAACATTATGTAGCTGTCGAAAAGAGTTTTTTGATTTGATATACCATGTTTTTAATTATTTTCAGTTTGAAAGTTATGCCCGTTTTAGTGCGAGAAGCTAAAACATGGGACTAGGCGGGCCCATGGCAGCAAGTAGTCATGCGTGAGCCAATTTTGGGCTATAAGAACCATGTTTGGCTGCATTTTAACGGGAGAGAGGCATTTTAAGGAGAGAAAATGTGTTCTTTAGAGAGAAAAATAATAAAAATAAGAGAAATGTGACACCCCCAAAATAAGTCTACACAATCCATTTTGAGTCGCCAAATACATGTTACAAAAAATAACTACAACTTCATTATTACAATTATCGTGCAAAATACGACAACACATTTGTCGTGAGTTTAAATACAAATATTGTCTTCTAGACAGTATTCAAACTCAAATAAGTCCTCATTATAATTATTAAAACACTATTTTACAAAATAGTGAGGACTGCTAAAATAACTGACTGGAAACATCACTCCATACCTCAACTAGATTCCGCTATATTCGCGCCTCCTGAGAAGAAAAATGAAACAAAAAAGAAAAATGTGAGTTCAACTAGCCTAGTAAAAAATATTATGACTAAGATAATGTACACCAAATTATCGTTAGCCTTCAATAAATTAGATAAAATATAATGGACAACAAGTTTTAGATCAATATTCGCAGCGGAAATAACAATTCATTAGAAGAGTTAAGTAGAGAATGAAATCTACTATCTTCTATGATTTAAAAGTACATCATCAATATTTTATCCCTGTAACATCAATCAATACACATCTTGAATCAAATATTCATCTTTTCACTACCAACCAAAGATATTCATTTGTATCACCAGTTGGTCATGTTCATCTCAACATCTGTTCATCTTTGCACTACATGCCAAAGATATTCAGTTATATCATCATTTAGGACTGAAGATGATGAAAAATATTTTAAAGAAACGAATCCAGTGAGATAAAAAGACAAAGATTAGGGATTCATACTTTAGATAATCCAAGTTCAAAAATACTCCGTAATAAACCATAGTGAAGTAAAATTCAAGAATGAAGATCAAAATATGGATACAATCAAAGATAGTTGTGACGCCCCCAAAATAGGTATACACAACACCCATTCTGAGTCGCCAAATACATGGTACAAGAAGCAAACTACAACTTCAATAATACAAATGTCGTGTGAAATACTTACAATATATCTTTGTGAGTTTAAATATAATATTGTCTTCAGACAATATCCACACGCAAATAAATCCCCATCATAATTATTGATTCATTATTGTACAAAAATGGTGAGGACTACTAAACAACTCTCTCTAGAACCTTCATTCCATACCCGACTAGTACTCGCTACATTCTCGCCTCCCGAGAAGAAAAATGGAACAACAAGGAAAAGGGTGAGCTCAACTAGCCCAGGTAAAGAATATTATGACTAAGATAATATACAACAAATTATCGTTAGTCTTCAACAGGAAAAATCGATAGAATACAATAGACAACAAGTTTCGGATCAATATTCGCAATGGAAATAATAATTCATAGAAGAGTTACGTGAGAGAATGAAATCTACTATAATCTATGAATTTAATAATCCATCATCAATATTTTATCCCCTGTAACATCAATCAATATGCATCCGGAATCAAATATTCATCTTTGCACTCTACAGCCAAAGATATTCATCGATTGGTCATGTTCATTTAAACACTGTTCATCTTTGCACTCTGAAGCCAAATATATTCTTGAAATCATTCATCTTTGACTCTGAGCCAAAGATATTCAATAATATCATCATTTAAGATCGAGGATGATGAAAATTATTTTTAAAGAAACGAATCCAAAGTGAAACAAAATGACAAGGATTAAGGATTAAGGATTCGTACTTGGTTTTACCCACGTCCAAAAATACCAAAAAAATAATCATAGTGGTGTAAAATTCAAGAATGATCAAAACATGGATACAATCGAGTTAGTATCCGTAATAGATGTTTTAGACGAAAAGAAGAAATTTTATTTTTTAATTGAATAATACAGTATATCGTGAATAGTCTCAGATACGTGAATAGTGCCAGATACGTGAATAGTAACCGACACCAAAAGATAGAAATTCCACAAAAACATCTTCACGTTTCATGAATAGTAACTTCGTGAATAAGAACTCGTGAATAGTAACTCGTGAATAAGTAACTCATGAATAAGTAACCCATGAATAGTAACCCGACATGAAAAAAGTTCCAAATTTGATAAAAACTTCAGATCAACATTTCAAAGATAATGATATTGAAGAAAAATAATATCATTCTGAAAAAAAAATAATATCCCTTACCTCGAAAGATCAAGACTTCTAGCTAGAATCTAGGGTATAGTCTTTCAAGGAACTTGCACAAATCTAGCAATACTCAAAGTATACTCAAAATACTCACAAGAAGAATCATTTCGATAATATAGAGAGAGAAAACTTCAGTTTCGGTGTGATTTTCAATTCTAACCTAAGCACCCTATTTATAGGAAATTGCTTAGAACACCAAAGCAGAAAATTTAATATATTAATAATATTAATATTACAAATTCCTACGCCCACTTTTAAGGATCTGAATTCAGCATTTACATCACATGCAAGACCCACCTTTAATGACAAAAACGTTTTTCATAATAAAATAATTAAAACTTCCAAAATTAATTATTTTTGAGCTTGAACTTCAATAATTCATAATAAATAGCCCTTTCATCAGAAAATTCGAATCTCATGAGTTTTTATAGGAAATTTAATTCTCTACAACTTTACAGAAGAAAGTTTTTCCAAATTCCAAACAGAAATCGACCGAAATCCACAAACAGGCGATTTTACAGGCTATAATCAAATTTCAGTCAATAAATGGGGTCCACCGACACACAAAACATGTGTTAATCATTTAATGCAACAAAAATACTCTTCCTCCTCATATACTCATATATCCCACATTCATTATAAAAATATCACCGTTAATATATTATTAAAATAATATATTTAAATGAATTATTTTATCAGAAAAAAATAAAATATTAATTTTCAACAATTGTCATTTTAAAATTTTTCTCCATCTATATCCACATAAAATCAATATTTTCCTCATCATATGAATCAATAATTATATATTCACAAATAATATTACGTAATCACAATATTGACAACCCGAGTGGTTCTCAGGAAGAGGGGCTTCCAATAAGAATTTCTTCTTACGTGGCTATGATTAGGTGACCAAACCTCTCCTTAGAGCAGAACTTTCTAGACATTGCCAACAATGTTATCTAATAATATTATTCAGATAATATGAATTATTGCTTCGATAATGAAAAGATTGTGTAATGACAATTATGAAACAACAATGAATATAAAATATCAACGCAAAGAATTATTAACTCAATAAAATAAAATAATTGAGCGAAGAATTCTTTGTAACAATTATTGAGTAGTGCCTTCTTACGTAAGAATCAATAATTGGTGCAATACTGGTGCTTCTTGCTCAACAACGCAGTATTAGTGTGTGTTTTAACCAACGGGTATTCCAACAAGATAACTCGGTAATAACTACGCAGTTATTTATAAACAACTTATATTTGTCGTTTTCTTCATCCAATCGCTTTCCGTTATGGGGCCCACAAAAGATGCCAGACTGTCAGCATTTAATATTCCCGAAAAGATTTAATATTCCACGACCAAACGAATATTCCCCGACAGTAATGAATATTTTATAACCACTTGCTTATTTTGAAATATTTGCGTATTTAACCCTTAACTATCCACATTAATCAAATCAACCCTTACTATTTCAAAATAATAAATAAAGGAAATTTCTTTTTATTTAAAAAAATTTCGGGGTCTTACAATAGTAACCATAATAAACATCTTGGACAAATAAGAGAAAATTTCATTTTTCTGTGAATAGCGCCGTATTTGTGAATAATGGCGAATAGTGGCGTATACGTGAATAGTAACCCCGACACGAAAATGTAGAAATTTCACAAGAAAAAAATCATACTTTGTGAATAGTACCGTATTTGTGAATAGTGTCGTATACGTGAATAGTGCAGTATACGTGAATAGTAACCTCGACATAAAAAGGTAAAAATTTCATAATAAATTTCATACCAATATTTCGGCATAATGATATTGAACGAAATAACATCATTTACGAAGAAAATAACATCTCTTACCTCAAAAGAATAGTACTTCTGGCTGAAATATCGGATATAACGCTGAAGAAAACTTGCACCGAATAATGACTCTCAAAGTATCTAAATACTCACAAAATACGCTCGATATTATAGAGAGAAAACTTCTGATTCTGGTGTGATTTTCAATTCTAACTAAGCACCCTATTAATTTATAGAAAAATGCCAGAACGCCAAAGTAGACTAAATTAATAAAATATTAATATGTTTTTTTCTACGCACACCCCTTGACAATTCAGCTCTCCACTTTTGAAAAAAAAATCTCAGCACATTTTTCCACCAAAAAACAAAAGTGGGTCCCACCCATGTTTTAATAAAAATATTTATTTCTGAAACTTCAATAATTCATAAAACAATAGCCCTTTTATCAGAAAAATACGAATTCTATGTCCTTTCCATAGGAAATTTAAATATCTACAACTTTGTAGAATTATTTCTCTTCCCGATCCTGTGCGTTAACACTTTCTTGTTCTACCTTTAAAACATTAATTAATGTTATACTAGCTAAAAGTGCAGAATAATTTTTTTTTCTTTCTTTTATTCTCTGAATCGCAACCTTTATGATTCTCTTTATACTGAAATCATATTCATTTTATGATTTATTTTCTCAGAGTTATATGTATATATATAACTCAATCCTCAATACAAATTCTTTCTTATTTAGTAATGTCACTACACAACTTTATATTTTTATAAAGTATTTATTACAATTTATCTAGAACAAATATTCCGTATTGAATATTTTAAACTATACATAACCTGTCAGTTACATATAACAAAACTATTAATCATAGCTTTGTAAAATTCCTAATACAAGAAAATTTATTCACTTCGTACATTGTTCAATCTTCATCATCCCCATAAAAAATAATATTTCATAACATCATTAACCTGTAAAAAGTTTATTTACGCAAGATTGAGCTCGACAGTCCAACAAATCTGACAGTCTATCATGTTTCACATAGCACACAACTCTACATTCACCATATACAACATACTTTCTTTACTATATATTCATGCATTAATTAATAATTTCGTGCAATGCATATATATACTCATGCATCAATAATTCTTCTACTAGGCATATCATTTATGCAATATAATTTTAGGCAATTCATCTATACATGCCTTATTCATCTTATATTCTCATACAACATATGTTATCCCATATTACATATAGAAATTGAGTTCTATAACCCAATTGACTTAGTCATATTTTGACTAATTCATAAAGCATGGTATGTAACTCACCACATAATCACATACAATCCACATACATAACAGAACTAAAAAACTTGCCTTGATTGGAGATTATCGCAAAATTAAATATAGCGCTACTCCACAATTCTTACACAATTATTTTTATATGCACACACATATTAGATAATTAAATATGTCATAAACATGCACATTTAATCACTATTAATAATTATTTGTTTATAAAAACTAATATTATTAATTCTTAACTCAAAACAAATATTAGTTTATTTAGAACTTAATTGTTTTAACCTTTTCACGCCAAATAAAGGTCTCTCATATTATAAAAATGTTAATATTTTTTGAAATTTAAATCATTTATATTCCACTTTAGGAATATTTTATTCCATTACTCACTAATTCGAGAATTAAATAGCTAATATATAGCTTTTATAGTAAAACCTAGTTTACTATATTATTTATTTAATATAAATATTTTTTTTAATAATATTTTACATGCTCATGAGTCAACTTGGACCATTGCTTCATATATAAATATTCTATCCTACTTGCATAATTCGCTTCATTTTTTATTTTACGAATATTCGCATTTTCGCTTTATATATATAGTCAAATCTCGTCCCGTATGACTTTATTAGATTTACTATGACTTATTATTTTGCCGAAACGCGATTAAAAAACGTCGAACGTCAAAATCGCTCGGTGAGTCGACGCTCGACGTCGCCCAAATTTTAAGTTCTGACATGCTCCTTCACTCATTTTAATTATCAAACCATTAGTCCAATAACAGTGAAATTTTTGGCATGTTGTAGACTTCATGTCATAGTATTTTAGAAAAAATTCACACCGCAAAAACGAATCACGAAAACCCATCAAAACATCGTTTGAAACGGACGTCAAACAACTGCCTGGCAGTGTGTGTGGCCGCGCCTTAATGTAATAACCCAAATTTTTGAGTAATATTAAAATAAGAATTAAACAAAAAAATTCTTATTCGATTATATGTTGTATGATATTGTATCGCATTAGTGAATAAGTGTTAATCAATATGTGATGTTGTATATAATAACTATATTATTATTATTATATATTTATTATATGTAATTAAATTGTAGGGGAATTTATTTAAAGAAGGAGATGGGTAAAGTTTAAATAATTTATAATATTAAATTACTTTAATGTAGTAGATTGGTAACATTAAATATAATTAACGATATAATCACCATTTTATTGAAGAAATCATATATTACATTATTAGATTGTAATGTATGCATGTTTTAAGGTAGTGAATATTTTAAATAAATGATATTAAAATAAATTCTACCATTGGATTATTTTAATAAAGAGAGAATATTATTTTAATTAAAATATTATATTATATGTATGGTTTTGTATGAGGTAATGTGCATGTTTATGTAATATGGTAAATATATTAAGTTATATTTGCTATATGTAAATAATTAAATTGATATAAACAATTTATAATGTGAGAAAATAAATTTATTATTTATTTCCTATATGTGATATGTGCATGATTGATGTAACATGTAATTTAGAATTAATAAATATATATTATATATATGTATTTATTATTATTAAGGAAATAAAATTGTTGAGAACAATTTATTTAATGAATTAAAGGAGGTGGTTTAAGTATATAATATTTATATATATACTTTTACCCAAGAGCATAAGAATAAATTCTTATATGAATTATTTTAATAAAGGAATGATATTATATTTGTTATAATATCTTAAGAAAAGTAAATAAATTCTTAAATGAATTTATGTTGATGAGGCAAGGATATTATATTTATAATAATATCTTGAGAATGTAAAAATAATTGTGTAGGAATTGTGGAGTAGCGCTATATTTAATTTTGCGGTAATCTCCAATCAAGACAAAATTTTCAGTTTTTGTTATGTGGCGCCCCCAAAATTAGGTATCGTCACCTATCTTGGTGCGCCACTTACATGGTACATAAATTCAAATACAACTTACTTAACCTAACTCGCGTAGGTAATACAATACGATATAAAGCGTGAGTTTGAATACAATTATTGTCTACTAGATATTATACAAACTCAAAAGGAGTCCTCATTACAACTATTATCACACTATTTCACGAGAATAGTGAGGACTACTAATGCTATCCTTCGGACCATTACTCCGTTCCCCGACTCGTCGTCCAAACTATGTTCTCATTTTCAAGAAAACGGTGAAAGAAAGGTGAGCTCAACTAGCCCAAGAAGAAATATTATGACTAAGATAATGCGAATAAATTATCATTAGCCTTCAACAAATGTTAAACCGATAAAATACAATAGACAACCAGTTTAATCTATGTTTGGAATATGCAATCCATTAAAAGAGTCAAGTAGAGAATAAAATCTACTATCTTTTAGGTTTTAAAAGGTTTTCATCAATTTTTATCGTTGAGACTCAGCTTAATAAATAAACTACCACATCTAATCATCCCTGTACCACGGTCAAGGATTTTCATCAAATTATCAATGGTCATGACTATACCGAAACACCCCTGGTCATAATCATACCAAAAACTATCCATCACTGCATTACAGGCCACTAAGGACTTTTGTCACATCATTTATATCAAGCCATGATTATACCGAATGATCTCTGGTCATAATCATACTAAGTTCATCTATGCACGTAAGCCAAAGATAACATAATATAACATGAGGATGATGACAATGACATAATAATTCAATAAAACAAGTTCAAGAATTATTTAATCCATGAATTATTAACGTCAAATTGTCAACATAGTGGTTGTTTTGTAGAGTAAAATTCAAGAATGATCGGAAGAATATTTCCATAAAAAGATCTTTGGATAAAACGCAAATTTCAAGGATATTCTACTAATTTCATGGAGTATAGAAGTCAAAGTTTTAACCAACCGGGTATAATAAAGAATGGAATAACAAAAGAAATCACCATGTATGCAGTGCCAGCATGGCGGAGTTATTCAACAGAATAATAATAACGGAACCAGTCGGTGAAATTCACACTCATGGGATGTTCCAATGAGAATAATAAAGATGGAACCGGATCCGGTGTAAAACACATGATATAGGATATTCCAACGAGAATGATAAAGGCGGAAGGCAGTCGGTGTAAAACACACTGCATGAGGATGTTCCAACAGAATAATAAAGAGCGGAACCAGTTAGGTGTAAAACACACGCATGTGATGTTCAATGCAGAATAATAAAAGAATGTCACCAAGTATAGGTAAATGCCAGCGATATCAAAGTTATTCTAACAGAATAAATAAGAATGGAATAACATATAAGATTTCACCAAGTATAGGATATGCCTGCATACACAAGGTTATGTATAGGGTATACCACTTTTACTGAGTTATTCCAATGTAATAATAGTGAATGGAATAATGAAGTTCTCTTCAAGAAGAAAGAATAACACCCCTTACCATAAAAAAGAACCTGAATATAGAAGTAGTGAAGTAGCGAGAATACTCTTCTTCTTTCTATAATTTTCTCTTTATAACTTCTCTCTATAATTTCTCTCTAGAGTTTCAATGAATTCGTAAGAAAATAATGAAGGAATGAGCTTCTATTTATAGGAAAATGGAATGCATAAGTAACTAATTAAGTGAACGGTCCAGATTGATTTACTTTAATCGGACGGTCCATATTTAAAGAAAATCTTTTAAATAAAATATAATATATTCTATTTATATAAAAATATTTTACTATGCAAACACCTTATGCAATACTATGCAAAAACACTATGCAACACCTGCGCATAATAAAATATAATATATTTATTTATAGAATAACTTTAATAAAGTATTCTATTTTATATAAAAGATGTTTCGTTTTATTACATTAATAATCTGAATAAAACAAAAACGTCATTATCGCATTATAATAATTCATATTATTAATCGACAATAATGGAATCAAACCGAGTGACTTCTCACATAAGCATCAATAATCAATACTGTAGTGTGCTTCTTTATGCAACCACATTATTCGTACTTTTACTACAGAGTAGTTCAACAAGATCAACCAGTAAAACTTCCGCCGTTATTTCAATAAAATATTTTTGTCGTTTTCTCAATCCGATAATAATTCTATTGTGGGGTCCACCAATGATTGAGCCATTTGTACGAATATTCCCTGCTAAACCGAATATTCCCCGACCAATCGAATATAATATAACCACTTGCATACTTTGCAAAATTTATAAATACTACCCACAACTATAATATTTATCTCAAATTCACACCATAATATTAAAAATTATTTCGACAAAATTTAAATCTTTATTGATAAAATTTGGGGTCTCACAATCTCCCCTCCTTATGGAATTTCGCCCTCGAAATTAGGGTACGTACCTGGTATGATAAGAGGTGAGGATACCTTGAATACCTTTATCGTTAAAAATATTAAATTCATCTTCGCAATCCGGCCAAAGATATTCATTAACAATTCATCTTTGCACTACTGTGCCAAAGATATACAAATCAGTAAAATCAATATACCGAGACTCGACAATAGTATCACAACCATGAATTATTCATGCACTACTAGCTAAGGATATTCGTGTTTTTCAATTACGGCCATGATTATACCGAATAATCCGTGGTCATAATCATACCAAGTCTATCAATGCACTACTACTAAAGATGACTTTTACCACATCTATGAATTAATATTTCATTCTTTGAGACTCGCTTCAATAATTAATCCATATCATCGAATCATCCCCGCACTACGTGCCAAGGATATTCATTAGTATCACGACCACGAATTATCCATGCACTACTACCAAAGATAATTGTGTATTCATTAGTATCACGACCACAAATTATCCATGCACTACTACCAAAGATAGCTCGTGTATTCATTAGTATCACGACCACAATTATCCATGCACTACTACCAAAGATAATCGTGTATTCATTAGTATCACGACCACAAATTATCCATGCACTACTACCAAAGATAATCGTGTATTCATTAGTATCACGACCACAAATTATCCATGCACTACGACCAAAGATAATTGTGTATTCATTAGTATCACGACCACAAATTATCCATGCACTACAGCCAAAGATAATTGTGTATTCATTAGTATCACGACCACAAATTATCCATGCACTACGGCCAAAGATAATTGTGTATTCATTAGTATCACGATCACAAATTATCCATACCACTACCAAAGATAATTGTGTATTCATTAGTATCACGACCACAAATTATCCATGCACTACGGACAAAGATAATTGTGTTTTCAATTACGGTTATGATTATACCGAACAATCCCTGGTCATAATCATACCAAGTCCATCTATGCACTACAGGCCACAAATGACTTTCAACATAATATAAGCATGAGGATAATGATATAAAGAATCAATCAAATGAGATAAAGGATAAATATTAAACATTTATAATATAATTTATCCAGGATTCAAGAATATCCCCATGTTATCAATCATTTAATAATCTTATAATCTAATATCATTAATATTATAACAATATTTTAATCACTTCTTAAATTTATAAACAATTTATCTTAATTGTTTACGCTTTACCATATAATGCATTTAATCATTCAAAAATGCCATACTCATAAGATATCATCACCAATTATCAAATCTCTCAAAAAATATGCATATACTCTATATAGGATTCTCTAGCCATAATATCCTATTTTCAACTTTGTTACTTCACATAACATATTTAACTCATATGTTCGTAACTAAACTATTTTCATGAAAAATACCAAATCAGTCCCAAAAATATTTCTTTTCTGGGATTTAGCATAATATAGTCCCATAATGAAAATATATTTTCTAGGAATTTTAAAATTCATTTACTATTTTTCAAAAATCAATTTCTAATTAATTCCTTAAGAAATTAGCTACCTCAAGTTTAACTCCAAAAATTCCCAAATCTTGGCAGGACCTTACACATGTTAACGTGAGCTTCTAGTTTAAATTTCATGGTCATCGGAGTTATAGAACTCCGGTTATAGCATTTTTCGTCGGAAAAACCTAAATATTGAAATAGTCATAACTTGTTCATTTTAAGTCAGAATGAGCTCATTTTTGGACAGGAGATACTTTATACCATATACCTTCATGTCCCAAAAGGCCAGAATTTTTCTCATAATTTAAGTGGCCGAAACAGCCCCTTAAAGTTTCTGGGCAGTAGCATTTTCGAAATTTACAGCTTTGGCCTCCTTTGCTAAAATCAGTCCACTCAAAAATCTACAACACCTTTTCCAGTAATTTCACTTGGATTAGTTAGGTAACTCATAGATCTAACTCTAGGACTTGACCACATTCAAAAATTCAAAATATAATAAGAGATATGGTCAATTGAATTTCATGTTACGTTTTTCACCAAAATCTGATTTTCAACTCTTTGTGATTTCTAAGAAACTTTCATGTTTTTACATACTAACCAACATAACTCATCATAAAACTTACTAATACCACGAATACCCATGATTTTCATTATTCCAATGCTTTTATTATGACTTTCATCATAAACCACGTAAACTATTCATTTAGTTGAAGAAATATTTGAGGGTTTAAGAAATGGGTTTTTGTACTGGGGTCAATACAAAATTCGATTTCACGCTCTAGGGTAGGCTAGGAAATCTTCAAGAATACGTCAAGAAATTTATTAATGATAGAAATATCATTCAAAAGCATTACTCTCATCCAAGACTTGGATAGTACGTCACATTGATACCAACTGTGATTTCTATCCCTTAACCTAGAATAGCACCTCACAATGATACCTATAAACTTGCCATCTTCATTCACGATGTCGCCTACGTAGAAAGTCCGCCCGATTGCATTCCACACAAGGAAGTCAACAACGAAAGGTTTGAGCTCTTTACTTATGGCTTGATATTACAATGATTAACTTTAGGGTTTGGTTACTTTGAATTAAGTATAACTTGAGGGTTGTTATAAATATAAAAGCTAACAACCTTACGAAAAGAATAATAAGTAGTTAATCAATCGTTTTCAAAAATTACCTCAAAGGCAAGTATTTTCAAAGAGATGAGATCGTGAAAGTGTTTATTTGAAACAACAAGATTAATAAACAGTGGAGGTAACGAAGGTTTCTCCCAACGAAGTTTCAATCAAAGTCTAATTTTTTTCGGAGTCAAATTTAAACATTGAACACAATTAGGTAGAATAAAAGAGTGGGTAGAACTTGTATTGAATAAAGTATAGACTTCGCAATAATTAATTTACCCGTAATAACTTCGTTCGGTTTCTCGATAAACGCCTCGCTTAAATTATCAAGGTTTGACTTTACTATAGGGTACATTCCACCCTTAAGTGCTTCTTCACATTCACGATCCATGATTTGAATCATTATTCTCCGATCCATATCGAATTCGGGTTGACCGCTATGCATGTGGTAATTCGAATTCGATGTTGGGTTCTCTAATTGTTGTCAAAAAAGCAAAGTCCATTTCATCTATTTTGGCTTTATTAGATCGGACGTCTTTTTCTACACTATCAACGCGTCAGTGACTTTTACCCATGCATCGTCTATTCTCCTTCGTTCAGTTGTTTCTTCTTTTAGCTGATCTTTGATTTTTAAATTCTCAGATTCCAACTTTAATATTTTACACCCTGCCAAAGCGTGATTTTGTTCGAGCATCACATATCGGGTAACCCAATTTTGAATTGTTGTATCCCTTTGTTCCACGACCGTTTGCCGTTCTTCAACCTGTTCTTCTAGCTCACGAACACGATTTTGTAATTCTATGTTTTGATCATAAATTTCTTCTAACCAATTCTCCTCAGGTTCCTCTTCTTCCTCTTCTTCCTCACTCTCAACTGCTACCTCTGCAACTAGCTCGGGTGCAACAATTAGTTCTTCATTCACTACGTGGATATCTCTAATTTGTTCCTCGTCTGACACTGCATTAACCTGATTAGTGATTAAAGGTGTCACAACGGTCACATTCACTCCATTGTGAATATTTTTAGCTGCCATTTCCAAACACTGCCACAACATAAGGGTTAATTAACATATCAAATATTATCCCTATACTTTGACCGACCAATTAAATACCAAATAAACTTAGGTAGGTCATACTAGCGAAGGAATTTCCCGTCTCTCCCCTCCTAGTTCTTATCTCACATCTTAGCCAGGGATCATATTGTTAGGTTTGTAATATTCATAACGCAATCAAATTGCATAAAAATGCGGAAGCGTGTAAAAATCAGAGTTTAAAAAATTTACAAACCATATACCCGGATCATCCTTTATGCATAATTATTAATTAAACGAAAAGATAAAGTATAAATCATACCCTTGAAGATCGAGCTTCCTCAGGTACAAGTTCACCTCCAAATCCTTTCGCGTTCAATCTTGAATCCACCGGGTTTGGTTCCTTCCTTTGATCAACGTTAGCCACCCAAATGTTTGGCCTCTAGAGGTGATCCACCAAGGAAGAATAAAATTCAAGAAGATGGGTGTTATGGCTAACCCTAGTTTTCTATCTCTATAGAAAAGGCGTACTCTCCCAACTATTGGAATTATTACGTATGTTGAAAAAGTCAACAACCCATACCCACCCATAATAAGACTCCTCTTATTTATAGATGTGGGCAACCCACCTTAACAATTAAGGAATTGGGTTTTTTTTTTTAATTAATTAAATTCTTTTAATTAATTAAGCTCCCTAATCTTATTAGGGATAATTAATTAAACTCCTTTAACTAATTTTTCTTCCTAATCCAATTAGGAATAAATGAGAGTACTTATATTAAATTAATTCCTAAACTCTTTAGAAATTAAAATAATAATAATTGTAATAATATTAATAAGACTCCTCTTATTAATTTATATTTAATATTTCTAAAATATTAAATAATAAATATTAAGCTATTTAATTTATTCTATCACCATAGATTAAATTAAATATACTAACTTTATATTATTACGATTATTATGCCATTAACTTCTTAAATAATTATTCTTCCTTTTATGGTGTGACCCTTTAGGTTCTCCATATTAAACTGGTTGTGAATAAATCAATTAGAACAATTCTAATCTTATTTAAATAAATAAATTAAACAATTAATTTATTTAAATAATATTTATTCTACAATAGGGATAAGCCTCCCTAGCGATCAACGACTTTCCAGATAATATAGATTTCAACATTAATCATTAAAGAACCTTTGAGTAAATAGTTACCGTGACAATTCAATCCTTCCACCATACAATGTCCCAATTAAATATAAGACATGGAATTCTTTGTCAAGTCTTATTTTATTTAATTATATGTATTTCGATCCTTAAACGCACAACTCAAATAATGCAAATTAGAAACTCCTTTCTAATTTCATTCTCGCTTTGCCAAGGACTCTTTGGGTTGTTATTTATCGAATCACATAGGACATTTCTCTTCTTTATTAGAAGTGGTAGATTCTTTATTGATCATACATTATCTCCATGTACAACTTATTATACCCAAGCATACCCTTTGATATACCCTAAGGGTCTTAAGGAATAAGTCAAAGTATAACTCATCATACACAAGATACTATGATGATCTCAAGTCCAAGGATTACTTGTACTACTATCACTCTGAGAATTCCTATTGATGACAAATAAAACTCCATTAGGTATTCCTTAGCGAGCCACGTTCAAATTGAACTTATTCTCTAATAAGCACCTCACATACTTGTTTTAGTGTCTCCACACAAATGATCATGAGATCAATCATCCTCATCCAATGAGCAAGCAACGTATGTATCAATCTATCCGGATTCACTAATCCCCAATTTAGTAATCCAATGATTGGGAACTATTTTAGTTTTTAAGCTTTCTAAGAATTTAGATCTCATTAGAATGATCATCATCATTATTCTAAAAGCATTGCTTAAAACTATAGGTTTATCACATATTATAAAACAGCATCATGTAGATAATTAAAAGCCTTTAATAAATTAATACTTTTTATTAATAAATGAATAAGATTGTTACAAAGTATATGCTTTATCATCAAACATGATTGGCTTGTGTGCATACTACTTTCAATCTCCCACTTGCACTAAAGCCAATCGTCATGGTATCTTATACTCTTCTTCTTCTCTAAGTGGCGATTATCCCTTTGTTGGATAAGCTTTAGTTAATGGATATGTAATGTTGTTCATGAGAGTCCACTATCTCTATAGTGATTTCCCATCTTCAATGATTCTAATAATCAAATGAAAGTGCCACAACACATGTTTAGATCCAAGATGAGACTTGGGAACTATTCCTAGTTACGTAATGAACTTTTAATCCAAACAATCAACTCATGACTTCATTTATAGCTATATACTTTGTCTTTATCACTAAACCAAAGAACTCTTTTCTTTGTTTGGAACCTTTCAATTCAACTGCACTAATTATTCAAGGTAACACTTTACCTTAAAGTGAATTTTACGTCATCTTGGTGCATGTCGAAAAACTTGAGTCATTAAGCCCTCTAGTTTTAATTTAGACCCACCATGAATATGATCACATCCTTAGTGCTTGGGTTAAGCACTTTAAGATGTTTTTCAGCGACTCACGGTGAACTTCTCCGAATATGGTGATCGATCAACATCGGGTCTCGTATATTTCATTGCATACATGATAATTACTCATGTGATCTCTCTTTGGAGTCTGTGGGGACTATTAAGAGATACACTCCATATCTTCATCGACATGAGACATCTCTTGAGTTTGCCATGCTAAGCGACTTTAGCATCAAATGAATATCGTTCCTTGGTTTAAGTCGAGCATCCTCTTAAATCTATCTATATAGATTTATATCCCCAATTAAGATACTCTTCCAAATCATTCATGGAGGAATGTTTAGAAAACTTTATCATTAATGATTGTAGCATTAGTATGTCATTCCTTATATCGTAGTATATCAAAGATATAATATTAGGAATGTCACTGGCGCTCCCCACTTTGTCCCTTTTGTACACACTAGAACTCTTACCTCATCAGTATGTAACTCGGATCATCATCTTCTATGATCGTACCTCATCATAATCATCCATGATGAATCCATACCTCCCGGGTATCTTGGATTATTCCAGATTTACGATTCGGTTTGAAGGGTACAATAGGTCTCATCTGAGTTCCTCTTATTTGACTTATAGTGTTTTGTGGTTCTTGAACTCTTCAAGATCTATTATTCTCCCACTAGCCCCTTCAATGATAAACACCTTTATCTTAGAAGGCAGCGTGTTTCGTAACAAACACCTTTTGCTAAGTAGAATTATAGAACATATACCCTAAACTTACTTTAAGATGTCCCACAAATCTGTACATGTCAAATCTTGTCCCAAGCTTATCCTTTTGAAACCTTTTCACATAAGTTGGACAACCCCTTATCTTAACATACTTAAGATTAGGAATCCTCCCTGTCCATAACTTTTATGGAGTCTTGGGGCCGAATTTTGAGATTACCTTTTCGTAGATATGTAGCCATTTCTAGGACATGATCCTAGAGGGATACTGAAATGTCGGTAAAATCATTATGGATCGCACCATGTCCAACAAGGTACGATTTTTCATTCAGATACATCAATCAATTATTATGTATCAGGAGGTGTCCATTATGAGAAAACCATTTGAGATGATCCAGAAACTTATTGCACAAGTATTTATTCCTTAATCTAATCAAAGAATCTTAATACTTTGCCAATTTGTTTCACTTCTGAATTCTTTGAACCTTTCAAATAATTCACACTTGTATTTCAACAAATACATATATTCAACTCTTTGAATGATCATCTCCTTTTCTTATACTAGTTTGTTCAATTTACAAAATAATTTTTCACGTAAGTCAAGTATACAAAATTTATTAAGTAATATTCCAGTTCTATACAAAACATTATTATTATAAATAGAACAACAATTGTTCTTAATTATAATACCAAAAATTTTATTGTCCAACAATAAAATGGAAATAATGTTTCCAACAAGAATTGGAATACAATAACAACTTATTGACTTAATAGATTTTTCCGTAGGCATTGCTAAACTATAAGTTTTCTATGGCTAATGCAAAGAACCTTTGCTTCATTTTCCACACATAGGATTACTTATATTTGTTTAGCTTTCTACTTACGCTTGGTCCTTCATAAATCTATATTTATGATAACCAAAGTCGGTATCCAATACCCAAGTAGAACCTCGACTTAAAGAAAATTTATTTTAAATCATGAACAAATTTGTATTTGTAATCGAAACTTCACTAAGCTTCTTTGGTTAGCCTCTGCAAGATGCTTCTTCATGATTTCTTTCTAGTGTCCAGGGCTTATTATTGCGGTGGGAAGCAAACTCCTTTGCTATCCGTGATCAATTTTGTTCTTATTATCCTTTGTTTTTGCTTTCTATTTACCTTCTTTGAATCATTCTTCTTTTCGGAAGATCCTTTGGCCCCTACCAAGAAGACATGGTCTTTCTTGGTTGGAAAGTGACTCTCAACATTTTTCAATATGTTAAGCAAATCGAAAGTTCGATATTTAGCTTGTTCATATGAAAATTCACAACAATGTGAAAGGAGTCCGGAGTGAGTGCAAGATCAAATCTTGACTCAACTCTCCATCCATGACAAAACCAGTTGTCCTAATTGTTCAATCAAATTGATCATGTTTAGAACTATTTGTCTGCATTTATAGTGCCATTGGCCATTCTAGATCGGAAGAGCTCCTTAGATATCCGATATCTATCATCCCTACTTTCCTCACCATCAACTACTTGATGTGCGGGAATATAGTAAAGCATCCATAGTTTTCGCCGTGGCGAAGCTCGTTACTCATAGATGCGAGCATGATGCATTGAGTTAATTGTGCATCATCTTGCCACTTTCTAAAAGTAGCAATCTCTTCCTCAGAGGCATTATTCGCAACCATTCGAGGATAGGCGTATTAAGGACATAAGATAGCTTTTCAAACCTATGAGAACTATTCTCAAATTCCTTAACCAATCCGTTTAATTGATTCCGATTAATTTGGCATCTAATATGCTTCGCATGATAGTAATTTTTAAACATTGTAAAATACGTAAATGAATTTGTAATTAACAACATTTTAACATACATTCTTTTATTAATTACCAAAATAAATTAGGTCTTGTTTTAAATCTAAGATCTCCCACTATTTTCTTCAAACTATATTACCTCACTTATATAGTTTAACAAAATCTAATTAAAGATTTGCTAGTGAGAATAAGGATCCCATTTCAAATGTATATAGCCTTGTGGTGACACAACAAACTATATATAAATAAATAGGTAGACAACTTTTGTCAATTACATCAACTATGCAACTCTCTTGTATTTTGCCTCTTAGATTATTTTGATCAGTGGTGGCACATCCGAATCAAAATTATCCAAGTTAAGTCCAACCTAGCACTCCATATATTCAAAAAGAAAAATATCATCCTTGTGGTGACACAACAAAACAATATTGTTCAATTTTCTTTATAAGCATCAAATGTGATAAATTAACATCTTAAATACTTAATACTTGCCTTGTGGTGACACAACAAACTCATATTAAATATTTAATACTCTATTAATTTTATCATGCTAGAAAGCGACGTTCGATATTCCAAATATCTTTGAACGCTTAGGACTTAATATAAAAAAAAATTGAGGGGTTTGTTATTAATTTGTCTCATCTTGTTTTAGCGCGTACGCATATATATATATAAAATACGCGTTATATTAATAAACATGCGAAGCATGTTTGCATAATATATATATATATATATATAAGTAATGCACGCATATAGAATACTATATTCTACCCGGATTGATTATGGACTTTTATTCTAGTTTGGTTCATTAGAGCCACCAAGTGAACTAAAAGGTCAAACCCTGGGGTGCAAGAAATAATATTTAAATATAACTATTACATTTAAACCCGGGCTCCATTACAAATGGGTCTTCGCTCCTTGTTTCCTTGATCTCCAATTTTCTAAAATTAATTCTAACTATTCTATTACAATACTATTTAAAATAAATAGAAACCTTGATCGGCAGATCGAGGGGTAAACATAGGAGGAGATAGAATTTACATTAAGAAAAATTAGAGAAGGCAGTGACGCAGACCCCATTTAATAAAAACCCATTCATGCATCCAACTAAAATAAAATCCAATCACATTTGGTGATAATTCATAATCAATCCCATTTATTATCATCACACATCACTATATGTCATCAATAAATAACATTCATCTCATGAATAATAAATATTTAATATATATATTGATATCATTTAATGGGCAAATTTAGTTAGTATAAAAATCTATTTTTGAATCAAAATAAACTCCTTTATTTTAATCCAAATTTAAATCAAAATAAAACTATTTTATTTTAATTTATCCAATTTTGAATAAAATAAACTATTTTATTTTAATCAAAATATTTAATCAAAATAAACTCCTTTATTTTAATTAATTATGGAATCCAATTCCATGTAAAAAAATCTTTAATTAAAATAAACTCTTTTATTTTAATTAATTATGGAATCCAATTCCATGTAGAAAAAAAATATTATTAAAGGAAACACTTGATTTTTTCTTTCCTATTCACAAATAAACTCATTTATTTTGAATAATATGAAATCTTATTTCATATCTAAATAAACTTCATTTATTTAAGGAAATTAGGATTCTCTTCCTATTCACAAATAAACTCTTTTATTTTGAATAATATGAAATCTATTTCATATCTAAATAAACTCCTTTATTTAAGGAAATTAAGCAATCCAATTTCAACTCCAATTAGTTAGCATTAATGGAATCCAATTCAAATCTAATTAGTTAGCGTGAAATTTAATTTTAAAATTAAAATAAACTTTATATTTTAATATAAAATAAACTTTTTATTTTAATATTAAAATAAAATTTTATTTTAATAATAAAATTATTAATAAAATTATATATATATAATAATAAAACAAAACCATTATTTTATTATATATATATAATAAAACCGTATATATATATATATTTATATATATCCGAACCTATATATATATATATATATAAAACGGAAGTTCCAAAAAACAATAATCTGCCAATTCCGTGCATTATATATATATATATAATCATTAGATAATCATTAGCAATCATTAACAATCATCATCCAATCATCCAATCATGCCATCATTAGCTAATCATACCTTTTTCTCGATTTCCGTGCGTAACTTTAAAAAAAAAAAACAGATTCCTCCTAGATTTCCGTGCCTGTAACAGCTGTATTTCCGTGCAAGCCTTTTAAACCAAAAAAAAAATTCCTGTAAAATTGTCACCACATGACATATATTCTCCCTCGATTTCCGTGCCCAGAATCAATGAAATTTCTTATTCCGTGATTCATTAAAACTGTTAACCAAAATTGATTATGCAAAAGGCAGCGGAAATCGAGGTTTTTTTTTTATTATTTTGTTTCCCTCATTCCCGGATTTCAAGGATTTCATATGTAGCAAAAAGGAAATCAAAAGCAGGTTATGCAAAAGGCAGCGGAAATCGATTATTATTATTTTTTTTTTATTTATATTTTATACAATAAAATTATGCCCAATTAAATTGTTCTAAACACATATCAATATACATATCAAATCTGAACAATTAATAATTCGCATAAAGGTTTGGCTCGATGCCATCATTAGGTTTGTAATATTCATAACGCAATCAAATGCGTATAAAAATCTTGAGCGTGTAAAAATCGAGTTTAAAAATTTACAAACCATATATCTGGGATCATCCTTTATGCATAATTATTAATTAAACGAAAAAATAAAGTATAAATCATACCTCAAGATCGAAACTTCCTCGCAGACAAGTTCACCTCCAAATCCTTTCGCTCAATCTTGAATCCACCGGGTTTGGTTCCTTCCTTTGATCAACGTTACCACCCAAATGTTTGGCGCTCTGGGGTGATCCATGAGGAAGAATAAAATTCAAGAAGATGGGTGTTTTATTTAACCCTGCTTTTTCTATCTCTATAGAAAAGCGCAGACTCTCAACTATTGGAATTATTACGTATGTTGAAAAAGTCAACAACCCATACCCACCCATATATAAGCACTCTTATTTATAGATGCAAGAACCCACCTTAACAATTAAGGAATTGTTTTTTTTTAATTAATTAAATTCTTTTAATTAATTAAGCTCCCTAATCTTATTAGGGATAATTAATTAAACTCCTTTAACTAATTTTCCTTCCTAATCCAATTAGGAATAAATGAAAGATTTTATATTAAATTAATTCCTAAACTCTTTTAGAAATTAAAATAATAATAATTGTAATAATATTAATAAGACTCTCTTATTAATTTATATTTAATATTTCTAAAATATTAAATAATAAATATTAAGCTATTTAATTTATTCTATCACCATAGATTAAATTAAATATACTTAACATATTATTACGATTATGCCATTAACTTCTTAAATAATTATTCTTCCTTTTATGGTGTGAATTTTTGTGGTCTCCATATTAAACCTATTGTGAATAAATCAATTAGAACAATTCTAATCTTATTTAAATAAATAAATTAAACAATTAATTTATTTAAATAATATTTATTCTACAATAGGGATAAGTTCTCCCAAGCGATCAACGACTTTTCGGATAATATAGATTTCAACATTAATCATTAAAGAACCTTTGAGTAAATAGTTACTGCATAATTCAATCCTTCCACCATACAATGTCCCCCAATTAAATATAAGGCATGGAATTCTTTGTCAAAGTCTTATTTTATTTAATTATATGTATTTCGATCCTTAAACGCACAACTCAAATAATGCAAATTAGAAACTCCTTTCTAATTTCATTCTCGCCTGCCAAGGACTCTTTGGGTTGTCATTTATCGAATCACATAGACATTTCTCTTCTTTAGTAAGTGGTAGATTCTTTATTGATCATACATTATCTCCATGTACAACTTATTATACCCAAGCATACCCTTTGATATATACCTAAGGGTCTTAAGGAATAAGTCAAAGTATAACTCATCATACACAAGATATCTTATGATGATCTCAAGTCCAAGGATTACTTGTCTTACTATCACTATTTCTGTGAATTCCTATTGACAGTGCAAATAAAACTCCATTAGGTATTCCTTGCATGAGCCACGTTCAATTGAACTTATTCTCTAATAAGCACCTACATACTTGCTTTAGTGTTCCACACAAATGATCGTGAGATCAATCATCCTCATCCAACGAAAGAAGAACGTATGTACTAATCTATCCAGGATTCACTAATCCCCAATTTAGTAATCCAATGATTGGAAACTATTTTAGTTTTAAGCTTTCTAAGAATTTAGATCTCATTAGAATGATCATCATCATTATTATAAAAGCATTGCTTAAAACTATGGGTTTATCACATATTATAAAACAAAGATCATGTAGATAATTAAAAGCCTTTAATAAATTAATACTTTTATTAATAAATGAATAAGATTGTTACAAAGTATATGCTTTATCATCAAACATGATCGCTTGTGTGCATACTACTTTCACATATCCCTAAGCTCGATATACCAATTGTGACGCCCCCAAAATTAGGTATACGTCACCCATCTTGGGTCGCCACTTACATGGTACATAAATTCAAATACAACTTATTAACCTTAAGCGCAGGTAATACAATACGACATAAAGCGTGAGTTTGAATACAAATATTGTCTACTAGATATTATACAAACTCAAAAGGAGTCCTCATTACAACTATTATCACACTATTTCACACGAATAGTGAGGACTACTAATGCTATTCTCCGACCATTACTCCGTTCCAGGCTTCGTCCCAACTATGTTCTCATTTCACGAAGAGAAGGCTGAAAGAAAGGGTGAGCTCAACTAGCCCAAGAAGAAATATTATGACTAAGATAATGCAGAATAAATTATCATTAGCCTTGTGATGTTAAACCGATAAAATACAATAGACAACCAGGTTTAAGCTGCGAATGAATACGCAATCCATTAAAAGAGTCAGTAGAGAATAAAGTCTACTATCTTTTAGGTTTTAAAAGGTTTTCATCAATTTTTATCACCGAGACTCATTTCGACAATAAATAAACCACCACATCTAATCATCCCTATACCACGGTCAAGGATTTTCATCAAATTATCAATGGTCATGACTATACCAAAACACCCCGGTCATAATCATACCAAAAACTATCCATCATCGCATTATGTGCCACTAAGGACTTTTGTCACATCATTTATATCAAGCCATGATTATACCGAATGATCCTCGGTCATAATCATACTAAGTTCATCTATGCACGTAAGCAAAGATAACATAATATAACATGAGGATGATGACAATGACATAATAATTCAATAAAACAAGTTCAAGAATTATTTAATCCATGAATTATTAACGCCCAAATTGTCAACACGGTAATTTTTGTAGAGTAAAATTCAAGAATGATCGGAAGAATATTTCCATAAAAAGATCTTTGGATGAAACGCAAATTTCAAGGATATTCTACTAATTTCATGGAGTATAAGTCAAAGTTTTAACCAACTGGGTATAATAAAGAATGGAATAACAAAAGAAATCACCATGTATGCAGATTGCAGATGTATAAAGTTATTCCAATGTAATAATAATAACGGAATCAAGTCGTGAAATTCACACAAGCGATGGATGTTCCAACAGAATAATAAAGATGGAACGATCCGGTGTAAAACACATGATAGGATATTCAATGAGAATGATAAAGATTTAAGCAGGTCCGGTGTAAAACACATGCATGAGGATGTTCCAACAGAATAATAAAGGCGGAACCAGTAGGTGTAAAACACATGTGCATGGATGTTCCAATGAATAATAAAAGAATGTCACCAAGTATAGGTAAAATGCATGATACTGAGTTATTCTAACAGTAATAAATAAGAATGGAATAACATAAGGATTTCACCAAGTATAGGATATGCATATATATGAGGTTATGTATAGGGTATACCACTTTTACAAAAGTTATTCCAATGTAATAATAGTGAATGGAATAATGAAGTTCTCTTCAAGAAGAAAGAATAACACCCTTACCGTAAAAGAACTGAATATAGAAGTAGTGAAGTAGCGAGAATACTCTTCTTCTTTCTATAATTTTCTCTATAACTTCTCTCTATAATTTCTCTCTAGAGTTTCAATGAATTAGTAAGAAAATAATGAAGGAATGAGCTTCTATTTATAGGAAAATGGATTGCATAGTAACTAATCCAAGTGAGCGGTCCAGATTGATTTACTTTAACTCGACGGTCCATATTTAAAGAAAAATCTTTTAAATAAAATATAATATATTCTATTTATATAAAAACATTTTACTATGCAAACACTATGCAATACTACGCAAAACACTATGCAACACTACGCATAATAAAATATAATATATTCTATTTATAGAATAACTTTAATAAAGTATTCTATTTTATATAAAAGATGTTTCATTTTTATTACGTTAATAATACGAATAAAACAAAACGTCATTATCATTATAATAATTCATATTATTAATCGACAATAATGGAATCAAACTGGTGACTTCTCACATAAGCATCAATAATCAATACTGGTGCTACTACTTATGCAACCACACGTATCGTATTTTTTACTACCGAGTAGTTTAACAAAGATCAACGGTAAAACTTCCGTAGTTATTTTAATAAAATATTTTTGTCGTTTTCTCAATCCGATAATAATTACATTTGTAGGGTCCACCAATGATTGAGCCGTTTGTATTTAATATTCCTCGCTAAACGAATAATATTCCCCACCAATCGAATATAATATAACCACTTGCATACTTTTGCAAAATTTATAAATACTACCCACAACTATAATATTTATCTCAAATTCACACCATAATATTAAAAATTATTTCGACAAAATTTAAATCTTTATTGATAAAATTTGGGGTCTCACATGTTATATTTGTGGATTGTATGTGATTATGTGGTGAGTTACATACTATGTTTTATGAATTTTTTAAGTCAAAATATGACTAAGTTAATTGGGTTATGGAACTCAATTTCTATATGTAATATGGGATAGCATATGTTGTATGAGAATGTGAGTTGTATAAGGCATGTATAGATGTATTGCATGAAATTATATTGCATAAATGATATGCTTAGTAGAAGAATTATTGATGCATGCGTATATGAATTGCATGAAATTATTAATGCATGAATATATGCATTGCAAATAATTATTGATGCATGTAGAAAATGCATAGTAAAGAAAGCATGTTGCATATGGTGAATGTAAAGTTGTGTGACATGTGAAACATGATAGACTATTAGACTTGCTGGGCTATCGAGCTCAATCTTGCGTAAATAAACTTTTTACAGGTTAATGGTGTTATGCAATATTATTTGCTATAAGGATGATGAAGATTGAACAATGTACGAAGTGAATACATTTTCTTGTATTAGGAATTTTACAAAGCTATGATTAATAGTTTTATTATATGTAACTAACTGGCAGTTATGTCTAGTTTAAAATATTCAATAAGGAATATTTGTTCTAGATAAATTGTAATGAATACTTTATAAAAATATAAACCGGTGTAGTGACATTACTAAATAAGAAAGAATTTGTATTGAGGATTGAGTTGTATATATATACATATAACTCTGAGAAAATAAATCATAAAATGAATATGATTTCAGTATAAAGAGAATCGTAAAGGTTACGATTCAGGGAATAAAAGAAAGAAAGAAAAATTTATTTCGCATTTTTAACTAATATAACATTAAATAATGTTTTAAAACTAGAACAAGAAAGTATTAACGCACAAGATCGGGAAGAGAAATAATCCTGATTTTTTGGGCGTTACATCTTTCCTCGTACTCCAGGTGATCAACCCTTCGTAGTATGCATTGTGCACATACATATTAACGCATAAGCGTACACCTATTACAGGGTTTGTTCACTTTAAGCTTAATAAAAATTCCGCACCAGAACAATCTGGTTTGTCACAATTTCTCAAAGAACACTTGAATTTCAAAATCACATTTCAACAATCGTCTAGCCGAATCTAATAGCTTAGACTTATATCAACAATTCAGACATCAATCGAAACATTTGTCTAGTCAATTCAATTGACATGTTTTTTCTTAGGAAAATCAAAAATCATTTTATGACGCTATGATACTGCACTGTCTTACTAGTACGTTGAGGATTCCGTCATTTTATGACTTTGTTATACTACATCATAGCATAGTGTGCCGACGATATAATGATCATATCGAACACTAGGTTCAATTGCATTGATGACTCCATCGTTTAGAATAAATTTTGATAATTTCAAATTATTTATGTCTAGCTAAAACAATTAGCTTAGACATATGAATAGTAGAGTTTTTCTTTTTAGAAAAAAAATTGATTGGTTCAATAATCTGACCTAATATTTTTTTTTAAAATAGTGAATATTAGCATGATAACAATACATTTTGAAATCTAACATAGCTAGAAGATTTTGAATATCCATTTTCTCTATCAACTTCAATCTTTTCCCCATTGTGCCTCTACATATTAATTTTATCTATTTTTAGCTAGCATTCTAATGCTCATCACACTAAAAATTCTTAGCTCTTGACCTATAACTTTTCTATACCCCAGTATAGTTCATCAAACTTACCACACAATATATAAGAGTTCAGGAACTTGCCACAAAAGTATGAGTTTAAGAACTTTCCTAGCAATACGAAGTCCAAGAACAAATCAGGGACTATCTATACGCTTTGGGGCTCAAAACATACATATGATTATGAGTCACAAACTTACCATACACATGAGTTTTAAGAACTCGCACCTAATCTTAATATTCTCTAACTATCAAATATAAATATGAGAAAAGAATCACATTTTACACCATATATACATCGATAGCACGATACCAACATTTCAACGATTATCAATGTGATAAACTAAGTAGACGTTAAACTAAGCACAAAGCCCCTGCCCATAAAAATGCTTGTACAACTCAACTATCACATGAGTCCTCAATTGAAATCCCAACTAATTCTATCTTGCTCTTAACTTGCTTTTTTCTCAATAAAAATTTCCTTTAATTCACATTCCATCATCCTATAACTCTTTCTGAGTTTTCTTATACTATCTCATAATACCTTCTCTTTATAGTATCAAGCTATAACTATTCAATCATTACAGATCATCTATCATTTCATAACTCAATCTGATCATATCGTGGTCCTACCTTACAATCGTCTTACCTTATGATTCCTTCATATTTTATGACCGTTTTGTTTTTACGACGTTTTTCTTTCCACTCTAATCATATTGTTTTATGATTGTTCAAATTAGGTATTCCATGATCCTTTGATGTTTCATATTCTTCTTTGGACCTATTCATATTATCTTAATTTGTTTTACATGAATTTCTGAATTCATTTATTATCAACTAAATTCTATTTGAGTTTATTCTTATCATTTCTATCATTTTTATCTTATAGACATCGTCTATCTATTATCACTTAACATCTTTACTTCTGGAGTCAGGTAACTCCTAGTTCTTATCTTTTATAACTCTTCAAGATTCTTCCTTGAATCTTCTCATATATAACTTAATTCATTCTTTATGAATTTTCTATATTTATTTCTCATTGTTCAAACTCTATCTGAATTTATTCTTTGTCATCTCCACCTTCCTTCTCTAAGGTTCTCTTCAAGATTCTTCCTTGAAACTTCTCATATATAACTTAATTCCTTCTTTATGAATTTTCTATATTTATTTCTCATTGTTCAAACTCTATCTGAATTTATTCTTTGTCATCTCCACCTTCCTTCTCTAAGGTTCTCTAAGGTTATAGCCTAAGGTATTCCTACCTAAAGTTTATAACCTACAGCTCTGATACCAACTATAACGACCACAAAATCTGGACAAATCCTCTCCCGACTTTGGTCGTTAAACATACATTTACATTCTAACATTACATCATTAATCAAGGATATATTCATTAAAATGCAGAAAAATCAAAAAACTTTTCTATCTTCTTGCTTGATTCCCTGAATCACGACCTTTACGATTATATTTTCTAGAATCATATTTATTTTATAATTCATTTATCAGAGTAAATGCTCTCAAGTCTCAATACATAACATCTTTTCTGATAATGATTCACTTATGAAACCCTTACGTACAAAGTAATCACCATAATACATTTCCACTTCAGAACACATAATCTTCATCTTCATTATAGCTCAATACAACTCAACTAAAAAAAACTAGCCTCTCGTTCATGCGCTTTTGATCACGAGATAACGCATCATATATAGTTTTAACCTGCAAATTAAGCAAGATTGAGCACGACGGCCCAGCAAATCTAACAGCTTATTATGCATCACATAGCACATAATTTCATATTCAATTCATGATTAACAAATTTCTCGCATATTATCAATGCAACATCAACTTATCAATGTTTATATATATTTCACATGCTTCAATAGACTAAGTTCCATAACTCAAAACAAATTAGTCATAAGTTGACTTTGATCATTCAGAGGGCAAGTAATGCAGTTCATGGGTATCCACATACTTATAATCATAAGTCATGCTAATATTTTATTCATAACAATATATAAACCCACATAAATAAACTGAGAATCGTAGGTTACGATTACTGATTTAGCTTTACTTTGCGTCACGAATCCTACATCATTTATATTCATGTATAGATATACCCATCAGTCATAATCATAAAATGCAAACTTAATTTATATTAACTCAACACAAAAGCTTTATTAACTTTTCCTTTGTTATTTGGTTTCATTTAGAAACTTTTAATCCAATCCTCGCTTGATATAACTATTCTATGTTTGGATATACTAGACATCTTATGCTTCATGTATTGCATCCTAGAAGGCTCATACTTTCATGTCTCTAAAGTCCAGATCATATCAAACTTATCTTGAGTGTTTTGCAACACGACGCGGCCACGCTACTCCCCTTTTTTGCCCAGAATTGAGTTTTTATCGACTATGTTCAATCCTAGTCATGTTGAGGTACTCTGATAAAATTCATAAGTAAAAATACAGAATTTTGGAACACTTAAAACCAGTTTAAGTCCATGCATCCTATAACTTTAACATTTCATTTGAAATGTCTTATCAAAACGAATCGCACCTGTTTGTTTCACCAAAGAATGACCCTTATCATATTTGATCTTAATATTGCTGCTATATAAATTTCATTACACATGCTCAACCTTCATTAACATTCATCTAAATCATTTCTTCAAAAACAATATGGTTTTTTATTTGAAAACTCATACTAAACTAGACTAATTCTTGCCCAGTCCAGACCTCATGAAAAACACATAGTAGAGTCTAAAGGACTATGATACACATGATCTAAGACCTAAACTACAAAGAAACCATCTTGGATCAACTGCAGACCAGTGCGGCCGTGCTGGAATATGGCCTTGGAAGTGGCGCGGCCGCGCCACTTCGAGACAAACTCTTATATGAGTTTTCAACTGCAGAACCTAGAATTGAAGCCCTATAGTTCATCCCTTTGCTTTATAACTTTAATATTACAAGTCTAATGACTTAACAAACCATACAACTTAATATCCATATATCAATTAAGTTCTACAAACTCTTAATTTCTTGGAAAATAACTTTTATTTATACAATTTATCAAATACTTGATGAGGCCATCAAATGAATGTTTCATTTTCCAGTGATCTCTAACCATGAATCAATCCAGGTTTCATCTAGAGACCTTATATAATTATACCCACAAATTACATCCACCAATTATCATAACCCTTTCATATACAAATTACATAACCTCTTTCTCTTACTTCCAAACAAATAAACATAATTAGAGATAAATCATTACCTCTTAAGCTGAACTTAAACCTTCCTCAATGCTTCTATTAGAACCTCAAATCCAGATTTTAGCTTCAATTCCTTAGTGAATTTGTTGATTCCAACCAAAACCAAGAGGATTTTGATGAACTTTTGGAATTATGGAAACTTACATTTAGAGAGAGAAGAAGGTATGGAACGGATGAGGGAATAAACTGAAGGATGGTATTTTAATTTGAGTTTACTAAGCGTTATAAGGAGTAGAAGGGTTAGAGCAACTGAGTGTCTGACTTCCCAATAACTAATTTGCTTGCACACATTTATTTGCCTGCAATTTTTTTTCTTTCTCTTAATTTTCTTTTTCCATTCTCTTTTAATTGCTGATAAATACTCCCTTCCTTGTTTTTAATTAATTAACACCCCAAATAATTGTCTGCAAATTCTTTATCTAGCCCCACTTCTCCAATTATATCTGGTTAATTCCTCCATAATATAGATAATTATATCCCATTTAACTACGCAGTTATCTAAAAACACTTCCTTCCTATTAATTGGACATTCTTGAAGACCATCACACTTGTTCCCATATGTTAGATTTTATTCTGTTTATCCACCCATTTAACCAATTTTAACTTCTCAAATTGAATTTAAAAATTGGATTTAATTAGAAAATTAACTTGGACCTTTAATCTCCACATATTCAAAATATTTACTTCTCCACACTTGGACTTCACCAATTAAATTATTTCCACAATTATTCTTCATCGAATATTTACTTTATTCAATAAATATTTTAAAATCTTAATTCTAGATTACGCTTGACTCGCATTCATCACATAACTTAACAAAAGATGACTCATTTAATAGTTTAATTAAATATTAATATAATCTTTTCATATATATATATATATATATATATATATATATATATATATATATATATACTCATTAAACCCATCACATTAATCACATAAGTCAAATAAACATATATAACACATATTTATTCATTCAACATGATACATCTTATAATAAAAATTTTATTTATTGAATTCTTATTTAAATTTACGTAAACCGAATCAAATGGCATAAACGTATTGAGTAACAAAACTCCAAATATGTATTATAACAAACTGGCTCAACTTAATTTATGCAATCGGTAAAAGAGTTGCACACAAGTTTGAAATTTAAATACAAATATTCATAAGAGTGTTGTCAAATGAATATATTAATTGTACATCAAGGACTAATGTACAAGAATGAAATATTTGTAACAATAATCAAAATTGCATAAGTTAGGGAACCTGTACAATTAATCGTACAAACATCATTGACTTGCACAATGTAAAATTAATGCACAAGATTGATATACTTTCTTAAAATATAAACAAGTTCAACATACTTGCTTAAATTAAGACAAATTTGAGATACTTGATTTTCGCGTTGATTAGAATTATAGTTTAACATCACCTCAGTGTCCTACATTATTTAGGTTTACTTATAAACATACATCAGTCACATATGTTATGTATATATACAGTCATACATTCCATACATAGTTTATAATCATATATACACATCAATCAATCATACTCATTTAATGCAAACTTAAATCATATTACACCAACTCTTATTCGTCTTTAGTTTGCTCATTTTCATTCATAAGCTTTCTTATCAATTTTTAGTTAATTTAGTCCATTCATGCGTAGGTAAGCTAATCCCAGCAGTAGGGCTTAAACACATGCATCCCAAGATTACTTTAGCAAATAAACTTAGTTGGTCTTGTATAACATTCATTTGTTCGTAGCTTGCTAGCCAGATCTTAATTATTTTAGACACCCCATACTTGACTTACCAAACCACTACATGGTTCACATTATAATTCAATTATTTATTTACGTTGTTTTTATTTTGTTCTTAAAGTTGATTTTATTTGAAAACCTTTAATTAATAACTTTGCTTGATAGAGTCCTTACCTTCATGACTGGTTGAAACTTTATAGGGTTCACATATTACTAAGAGACTTACATACATCTACCCCCAAGCTTCAGATATTCAAAAAAACATCTTGGCACCTCTGGAACACAGCACGACCGCGTTGCAAATAAACTCAGGAGTGGCGTTGTCGCTCAACTCTTGCTGAGGTTCAAACTTGGTTATTTGTTCTTCTGTTCCTCTTCTATCTTGGCTAAGAGTCATACAATATCAATAGGATATATATATATATATCATGGAGGTTTTAAACCAGACTAAGTCCCTTTTTACTTGTATTAATCTTCTTTTAAAATAATATAGTTTTTCATTTGAAATTTATTGTCAAACCATACCAATGCTTTCATATTTAGTCTAGGCTTCATATAGGTCTATCATTAGAGCACAAGGGCTTATCTATGTATGCTATAAGGTTCAGTTCATAAGAAAAAATGTCTTCAAATTTCTAGGGACCAGCGCGGCCGCGTTGGTTTTGGCTTGAGAAGTGGCGCGACCGAGTTCGGAACAATTTTAAAATAGACTCTATGTTCTGAAATTAGACTCCCACAAATACACTAAGATAAATACATACACACTACTGTATGAGATATAAAATAATAACACCAGAAATTTACGTGGAAACCCAACTGGGAAAAAACCACGGGGAGAGATCTCAGAAATTCACTATGAAAATAATATGGAGATTACAAACTCTCAACTAAGAAATAAACTAACTGTTTATTCTCTCTACACCCTTACTCTCTTTAACTCTCTCTTTGCTTGCTAAGCTTCGTATTTGTTTTTGGTGTGTTTTCCTTCTTCCATTTGGTCTCCTTTTATAGCCAAGAACTTGAGGGTAGAAAAGAAAATGAGTTGGCATAATTTTCAGTAAAGGAGGGCCAAGAAGAAAAACATGTTGGTGGAAGGAAACAAGAAAGCAAACAAACACGTGTGAGGACACTATTGTTGACTAATAAGAGCATAATGTGAGACAATATTCAACAATCTCCACCTTGGCTCATATTTTTCAAAATACTCTGAACTTCTTTGTGTCTGTGAATGTATCCCTCTCCCTGGATACTCCACCACAAACTCAGCATTCGACGAAGTGAGTTAAGTCCAAGCAATGCTTGAACTTTTCTGCTGTAACTGACTTTGTAAGCATATCTGCGGCATTCTCCTTTGTGTGAACTTTTTGCGAACTGCAATGTCACCATTGTTCAGCCACTCACGAATCTTGTGATACCGAACGTCTATATGTTTGGTTCTAGCATGGAACACTTGGTTCTTTGCTAAATGAATAGCACTTTGACTATCACACTAAATCTGGATACTTCCCTGCTTGAAACATAGTTCTTCAACTAGTCCCTTAAGCCACAAAGCCTCTTTGCTTGTCTCTGTCAATGCCATATACTCAACCTCTGTTGTTGATAATGCTACCGTAGATTGTAATACTGACCTCCAACATATACATCCTCCACAAAAGGTGTATACAAAACCTGTCGTAGATCTCCTTGCATCTAGGTCTCCAGCATAATCCGAAACAACAAAGCATGTAACCTCACTTCTTGCGGTATCACGATCAAACATAAGACCGTAATTGGTTATACCTGCTAGATCGAAAAATCTATTTCACAGCATTCCAATGATCTTTTTCTGGATTTTTCATATACCTGCTAACCACACTAATTACATGTGAGATATCTGGCCTTGTACATACCATGGCGTACATTAGACAACCCACCACATTTTCATACGGTACTTTGGACATATACTCCACCTCATCCTCTGTCTGTGGGCTCAACTGTGAAGACAACCTGAAATGTGCTGCCAACGGAGTGATAACTGGTTTAGCATTGTTCATGTTAAACCTCTCCAAAACCTTTTGCACATATCCTTTCTGACTTAGCCACAACTTTCCTGCCTGATGATCCCTGTGAATTTCCATACCTAGGATCTTCTTGGTTGACCCAAGATCCTTCATGTCAAATTCACTTCTCACCAAATTCTTCAGCTGAAGAATATCTGACTTCCTCTTTGCTGCTATCAACATGTCATCGACATATAATGTCAACAATACTAGAGAGCCATCATCAAGGGATCTAAAATACACACATGGATCATACTCCGAACGAGAGTAACAATGAGCCACCATGAAGTTGTCAAACTTCATGTACCACTGTCTTGGGAATTTCTTCAAACCATAGAGTGACTTCTTCAAAATACAAACTAAGCCCTCTTTCCCTAGTTCAATAAACCCCTCAGGCTACTTCATGTAGATCTTTTCTTCTAAATCACCATGGAGAAAAGCTGTTTTCACATCAAGCTGTTCTAACTCCATATCATGTGATTCTAAAATAGATAATATCAACCGAATCGACGTGTGTTTCACAACTGGTGAGAAGATCTCATTGTAGTCGATTCCCTCTCTTTGGGAGAATCCCTTTGCCACTAACCTGGCCTTGAATCTTTCACCTTCTTTATCAGACTGAGCTTCCTTTTTCCTGATCAACACCTACTTGCATCCTATAGCCTTCGATCCTTTTGGAAGCTGAACTAACTCCCAAGCTTGGTTCTTCTGTAAAGACTCCATCTCTTCTGCCATCGCTATCGCCCATTTATCATTATCCTCGAACTGAATAGCATCCTGATAGCTAGTTGGATCTCCACTACCAACAATCAAGAAAAATGCAACCATGTCTTCAAACCCATATCTCTGCACTGGTTTGCTGACTCGCCTTTCTCGATCTCTAACAAGATTGTATGACCTCTCTTGGGGATCTTAAGGATGATCATCTTCAATCTCTTCAGGAAGCTCCACCTCAACTGGGTGTTTTAATAACTCACCTGCTGCAGATTCTTCATCCTCGGACTTGTTCAGCATTTGTTTCTCATTGAACACCACATCTCGGCTGACAAACTTCTTCTTGGATACTGGATCCCATAACCTGTATCCCTTGACTCCATCTTCATATCCAAGAAAAATACACTCTTTTGACCTTGGCTCAAGTTTGGACTGTCACTCTTCGACTGACAGATGAACATAAGCTGGACAACCAAATATTTTCATCACAGAAAAAACAACTGGTTTCCCACTCCATACCTCTTCGGGGATTTTGTAATCAATTCCAGTTGAAGGAGATCGATTTATCAGATAACACGCTGTGTTGATTGCCTCAGCCCAAAAAATCTTGAGCAATCATGCATTCAACCTCATACATCTGACACGTTCCAATAAAGTTCTGTTCATCCTCTCGGCAACACCATTTTTCTCTGGAGTTCTTTTGACTGAGAAGTGCCTGGTGATACCTTCATCTGGCGAGCGTAGGAATGATTTTGTCCTGTATTACGTGCCATTATCTGATCTGAAATACTTCAACTTCTTTTCGGTCTGGTTTTCTACTTTAGCTTTCCACTGCTTGAAGATTCTGAAAACCTCGGATTTTTGCTTTATAAAATACACCCACAACTTTCTGGAGTAGTCATCTATAAAGCTAACAAAATAATGGGCTCCACCCATTGACATATGCTTAATCGAGCCCCACACATCTGAATGTACATAATCAAGTACATTCTTACTGGTATGTGCTCCTGTCTTGAAGCTGACCCTCCGTTGTTTGCCGTACACACAAAACTTGTAAAATTCCAGACTGTACGTTTTGACACCTTTCAACAACTGTCTTTTGTGAAGTTCTTTCATTCCACATTCACTCAAATGACCAAGTCGCATGTGCCATAATTATGTGATATTACTGTTGGAATTATCCTGCACAGAAATTGCTGCTCCACCAGCAACTATGTTTCCTATCAACTTGTAGAGGGTGCCCTTCTTTTGGCCCTTCATAATTACCATCGAACCCTTGGTAATTTTCATGACATCATCTCTAACTGAGATACTGCAGCCTATAGAGTAGAGTACTCCAACCGATAATAAGCTCTTCTTCAATTCTGGAATATACCTTACATCACCCAATGTTTTGACAACCCCGTCAAACATTTTAATTTTGATGCTGCCTATCCCACTAACTTTGCAAACTGCATTGTTACCCAATAAAACTGTACCACCATTGCAGGATGTAAAAGTATCAAACCAATCCCTGTGAGGGGATATATAAAAAGAAAAATTGGAATCCATGTACCAATCTGTAAGTGTGAGACCCCGAATTTTATGAAATAAAAGTATTCAATTTTTCTATTTTAGTAAATGGTTAAATTGATAAAAGGTTAAAGTTAAGGGTGATATGTGAAAATTTTTCAAAGTAAACAAGTTGTCATAAAATACCTGGTCACTATTCACTCTAGTATTATTCACTCGGGTATTTGGGGCACTTTTTGTCGGAGTTACTATTCACGAATTACTATTCATGAGTTACTATTCACGAGTTACTATTCACGAGTTACTATTCATGAATTACTATTCATGAGTTACTATTCACCCGAACAAAATATTTTATAAAAATAACGACGGAGGTTTTACCGTTAAAACTGTTGAACTACTCGTTAGTAAAAAGTACGATGTCTGGCGTTGTTGCGTAGTAGTTTACGGTATTGATTATTAATATTTATTTATGTAAAGTCGGTAAGTTTGATTTCAATTATTATCGATTATTAATATGAATTATTATAGCGATAATGACGTTTTGTTTTAATTATTATAGTGATAATGATATGTTGGTGGGAGGAGCATCGATAATGACGTTTTGTTTTATTCGTAATAAAAGCGAAGCATCTTTTATATAAAATAGAATACTTTATTAAAGTTATTCATAAATAGAATATATTATATTTTATTATGCATAGTATATTGCGTAGTGTTTTTTGCGTAGTATTTTGCATAGTATTGCATAGTGTTTGCATAGTAAAATGTTTTTATATAAATAGAATATATTATATTTTATTTAAAAGATTTTTCTTTAAATATGGACCGTCGATTAAAGTAAATCAATCTGGACCGTTCATGGATTAATTCTTATGCATTCCATTTTCCTATAAATGAAAGCTCATTCCTTCATTATTTTCTTACTTAATTCATTGAAAACTACAGAGAGAAAATATAGAGAGAAGTTTATAGAGAGAAAATTATAGAAAGAAGAAGAGTATTCTCGCTACTTCACTACTTCTATATTCAGGTTCTTTTTACGGTAAGGGATATTATTTGTTGTAAAAGTAAGAAGTGTTATTCTTTCTTATTCATGAAGAGAACTTACATTATTCCATTCATTATTATTACGTTGAATAACTCGTAAAAGTGGGATACCCTATACATAACTTTGTATACGGTGATACCCTATACTTGGTGAAATCCTTATATTATTCCATTCTTATTTATTCATTGGAATAACTTTGTATCAATGGAATCCCCTATACTTGGTGATCTTCTTACGTTATTCCATTCTTTATTATTCATTTGGAATATCTCATGCGTGTGTTGTACAGGACACGGTTCCATTGTTTATTATTCGCATTTAATATTACATTGGAATATCACATGTTCGTGCTTTTACGGGACTGGTTCCATTACTTATTATTACAGTATTTACGATTCCGTTGGAACATCTCTGTCATCTGCGCTTTACTGTGGGACACGGGTTCCGTCTTTATTATTATTCATTGGAATAACTTTGTCATGTGGATTACCACATGCATGGTGAATGATCCTTTATATTTATTCCTTATTAAATTATGAAAATAATATGTACAAGTGGATTACTGCATGGCGGTGAAAATACATTGTAGTTTCATATATTCTTTATTATCTTTGTTGGTTATTGGTTTTACTGGTTGTATGTTTTTGACCTATAGTGAAAAGATGATATGTGGTCGACTATCTTTGGCTTACGTGCAAAGATGATTTGTTGTTTGATAGCTTTGATTCGTAGTGCGAAGATGGGCGGTGTATGACATGATCATGACCACTAGTGATACTAACGAATATCCTTGGCCGTAGTGCATGGATAATTCAATGATGTGATTGGCGGGTTAAATGACCATTAGCTAACAGGTTGAATGTCTTTGGTAGTAGTGCATCGACATGCAATTGATTGGTATGAACATGACCATTGGTTTTATAGTTGAATATCTTTGGCCCGTAGTAGTGCGAAGATAGACAAATGATTGGTATGATCATTGTTATTACATTTGAATATCTTGACCTTTGGGGTAAGGATATTGAGTAAGCGTTCTATTAAGCCTTTGTGGCGAAGAAAAAGCTGTTAATTCACATTATTATAAATAGGAATTGTGAATTTAACTAACATTTTTAGTGGTTCAGGTGAAGACAAGTGTTGAAAGTTCTATTTGTCTTAAGTATAACAAAGAACTGTTGATGAGTATTACAGGAATAAATATCAACGATGGACTTTTAAATCATAGAAGATAATATATTTTATTCTCTACTTGACTCTTCTAATGGATTGCTTGTTCCGCTACAGTTAAACTTGATATTTGTTATATTGTATCAGTTTAACACTGTTGAAGGCTAACGATAATTTATTCTTCATTATCTTAGTCATAATATTTCTTCTACTGGCTTATTGAAGCTCACCCTTTCTTTCACCATTCTCTTCGGAAATGAGAACATAGTTGGGACAGTCGAGGAGCAGAGTAATGGTCCGGAGGATAGCATTAGTAGTCCTCACTATATTCGTGAAATAGTGTGATAATAGTTGTAATGAGGACTCCTTTTGAGTTTGTATAATATCTAGTAGACAATATTTGTATTCAAACTCACGGTTTATGTCGTATTTATACCTACAGTTATATTAGTAAGTTGTATTTGAATTTATGTACCACTATGTAAGTGGCGACCCAAGATGGGTGGCGTATACCTAATTTTGGGGCGTCACAGTTGGTATCGAGCTTAGGGATATGATCCCGGTGAGGTGTGAGACAAGAACTAGGAGGGAGAGGCGGGAATTCCTTCGCATTAGTATGACTGCTTTAAGTTAAGTTTATTTGGTAATTTAATTGGTGGTCGAGTATAGGGATAATATGTGATATGTTAATTAACCCTTATTTTGAAACTATGTTTTAGAGTGATATTTGAAATACAGGAGATGAGAAATGAGAAAATCATGATGGCGAGGAAATTACAGGAAAGCATAATCTGAAAAGAAAGCAAAGGTATTCTCATCTCTTGAATATCAGTACGACGTAAATTTCGGCGAAATTTCATAAGGAGGGGAGATTGTGAGACCCCGAATTTTATGAAATAAAAGTATTCAATTTTTCTATTTTAATAAATGGTTAAATTGATAAAAGATTAAAGTTAAGGGTGATATGTGAAAATTTTTCTATTTGCGAAGAACGGAATAACGCTAAAGGGTGCAATGAAGACTCATGTACAGATATATGTATGGGTCGGCATTTTGAACTCATTGATTATAAATGTGAAAACGACAACACATGTGTGTGTTATTATCCTTGCTAAATGTAATTTTGAAATAATAATATGCAATAAATAATTACTATTATTTTTTTTGGCAAAAAGATATTTTATTAAGATAACAAAATACAAATACAGGACTGGCTAGTGATTAAAAAAGCTTGTACACAAAGCCAAAAAAACATAACACAAACCATACTAACATTATTCTGTTACAATACAAACTAAACAATATCACTTAAAAATTCGCAAAGAATAGTAGACTTCACAAAAACCATCTACAAACCCATCCCAAAAACCTAACCATAAAACACACACTTGGGACTAAAAAGTTCATCCTTATTTTGGATTAGAACTAAATATAAATTAATATCCTGAACTTTTAATTTTGGTTCACTTTGAGTATTGCCTTTTTAATTTTTTAATTAGGGGATTAAATTTTTAATTTTTTCTAATTACGTCTAATTGATAGCGCCACGTTAAAAAATTGATGATATGAAAGCGACACGTGACTAAAAAAAATATTTATGTGTAGTATTGAGTCTTATTTTAACATTTATTCAATTCATTTTTGTACGAAAAAGGGTAAATATAAGACCATTATTAATTTTTTAAAGTAAATTTAATGACAATTTTATCCTTTTTGGTATAAAAAATTTAATTATATTGATTATTGATGATTATGAAATAAACTTAAAGTTCAAGGTATTAATCTATATTTAGGGCTTAATTTTTAATACCACAAAGGGTAAAATTGTTATTATATTGACTATTGACAATTATGAAATAACAAGATTTTAATTAGTAGTACATTAATACATTTTAAAATATTTATCATTATATTAATTATTGCTGATTTTTTTAAGCTGAGTTTGTAACGTATTAAATTTATTTTAAAACATTAATAACGGTCTTATATTTACCATGTTTGGTATAAAAAATTAATGGAATAAATGTTAAAATGAGACTCAATATTACACATAAGCATTTCTAGTCACATGTCGCTGCCATGTCATCAATTTCTAATGTGGTACTATCAATTAGGTGTAATTTAATAAAAAAATAAAAGTTTAATCTCCTAATTGAATAAATTTAGAAGACAATCCCCAAAGTTGAAAAGAATTTAATTCCCTAATTGAAAAAATTTAGAAGACAATCTCAAAGTGAAAAAAAATTAAAAGTTCAGGGTATTAATTCATATTTAGACCTTGGATTAACAAACAATGATGAAATGTTCCATCAAATCCTTCCAACTTCACACAACTCTATAGGGTAGTACTTTGATTTAGAGCTATAAACGTGCGAGCTCTTTCTTTGTTACTTCTCCTGGTTGCCTTCTTTTCTTTCGAACCGAGTTGTTCGCATACAAAACTCAGGTTAACTCGACTCAAGCTAGTTCATTTATCGAGTCAAACTCAAACAAGAAAATAATACCATGTTTGCCTTGAGCTTGCTTAATCTCGACTCCTTCAGTATTTAATTAATTTAAATAATTACTTTTACATATTATACATTCCCTCCGTCCCATATTAAATGACCACTCTTAAAATGATACACTGATAGCTGTAATAAATTTTTTCTTAATATACCCCTATTAAATTAATAATTCCAATTCATTCTCTTTCATTTAATATAATTGTATTTCAGTTTTCATTGCTTTAGCTACTTCTGTTCACATAACTAACATTATTATTTAATCAACTTTTTTTTATATTTTCAAGATGACCAAGATGAGCAAAATTAATGCAAATTATATGTATCAAAAAAATTAAAAGGTGAGCAAAATTAATGCAAATTTAGAAATTTAGAAACGGGACAATTAATTTGTTATAGATAAAAAAATGAAAACTGGACGTTTAATGAATATAAAAATAATAATTCTAATAATTATTTAAATTTAGTTTAGCTCGACTTAAGTTCAACTCAACCTAAGCACAATTAAGTTTGACTTGTTTATAAATGAGTCAAATTCGAGCTAAAAAAATTATGAGGCCTCAAAGCTTGGTTCAACTCAAGTTCGTTTAACTTCTAGTCGAACTTGAGTTCAATAAGCCAAACTCAACTTGGCTCGACACATTTATAGCTCTATTTTGATTATTATTGTTTCTTTATTATATACTTATAGGCTTCCTAAACACACACACACACACACTACATGCACGTATCAAAAAAATGTAATTTATTTGTTTAAAATTCTAAGATAGTTATTGAATTGTAAAAGATTTAAAATATTTTCATACTCATAATTGAGATAATTCCTTTATAATATTATTATTTCATTGATTAATGTTATACGAATTTATGTCAATTTCGAGTTCAAAAACATATTAGATTGACTTAAAAAAGTTAACAAGGATTCCATATTAAAAACCAAGGGGGTATATTAAAGTAAAAGGTTGTACTTGTCTACTATCAAAATGTAGAAATTAAGAACTATTAGCAAAAGAGGATGAAAAAGGGAGAATAAGTGCCCATTTGGCAGAGCGGTGCGGTGCGGTGAGATGAATCACTTCTAAATGTAGAGTTTTTGCCTAAAATATTTATATAAAAAAATTAAATAGTGTTTGGTATAATTATGAAAGTGCTTCTAAAGGTAATAATGCTATTTTAAGATAAGTTTCTGATATGAGATTTTATTTGTTTTTGTTACAATTTAAGGATAATTTTGTACTTTGTGTTTGTGTTTTTAGCAAAATGTTGGAGTTAAAAGCATAAATTTTCTACTTCAACTAAAAGTGATTTTAAATTCAAATCACTACTTTTTAAAAGTATTTTGAAAGAATTAACAAACACCAAAACACTTCCATATCTAATTTAGACTTGCTTTTTGTCCATCCAAAAGCTCCCTACGTACGAAAATAGGAGCACAAAAAAAATGAGAGAAAAATTACTAGACCTCTCCATGTCCCTTTTGTGATATCCCTATCACAAGTTAGTCATTTTACGTAAATATGACGAGTAACAACTAATATAATCGTAAATAGAACAAATTGAAAATCATCAATTGAAAACCATAGATCGGTCGATAATTAAAATTTATGTGGGCTCGGATGATCGATTGTCGTAATTTTGACGAATTTAAGTTTTGAGTGGTGGAATAGATGTCGTGGGTGGATTCAGAGCGATGGAAATAAGTAGAATAATATTAGTCGAGATTTTGGCATGAAATGGCCAAAATACCTTGAGGGTTGAAAACCCTAATTTTGAGTTCAGAAAAGAATTTTGAGATGTGGACTCCACTATTGAGTCTGGAAGGTCAAATTTAGTAAAAAAAGACTGTAAATTCGATGGAGTGTAGAGGTTGACATTTATGGTCAAAAGTAAATAGTTAACTTTTGTGACGCCCCGAAAATAGGTCCACACAACCCATTCTGTGTCGCCAACATGGTACAAAAACTAAATACAAACTTCATTAATATAATTGTCGTGCAAAATACGACAATACATGAGCTGTGAGTTTTAGTATAAATATTATCTTTTAGACAATATCCAAACTCAAACAAAGTTTTCTTTACAATTATTGATACACTATTTTACAAAATAGTGAGGACTGCTATAATAACTGTCTTGAACCATCACTCCACACCCTGACTAGTACCAGCTATATTCTCGCCTCCTAAGAAGAATAATGGAACAAAAAGGAAAAGAGTGAGCTCAACTAGCCCAGTAAAGAATATTATGACTAAGATAATGTAGAAAAAATTATCCTTAGTCCTTAACAAGGAAAAATCTGATAGAATACAATAAACAACAAATTTTAGATTAACAATTGCAGCGGAAACAAAAGTCCATTAGAAGAGTCAAGTAGAATATAAAATCTACTATCTTCTATGATTTAAAAGTAAATCATCAATATTTTATCCCTAATATCATTCAATAAATATTTCAATTCAACGAGTTATCTATGCAGTACGGGCCAAGGATATTCGTTAGTATTCTATGCAGTACGGGCCAAATATCTGTCCATCTATGCACTACGGGCCAAAGAGGACTTTCACCATAAACCTTATCTGTAACATTAAAGGTTATGATTATACCAATACACAATTTCTAGTCATAATCATACCAATCAACAGTCCATCTTTGCACTACTGGCCAAAGATAACTTCCGATACAATATAAGCATAAAGATGATGACAATGATATAAAGATTCAATCAAGTGAGATAAATGATAAATATTAGAGAATTATAATTCAATTTATCCAAAGTTCAAAAATGTCCAAATTGTCAACATGATAACTATTTGTGAAGTAAAATTCAAGAATAATATTCATGTATCAAAAATAATTTGGACAGAAAAGAATCAATTTTTATCGTGAATAGTACCCCGACATGAAAATATGGAAATTTATTAAGAAAGTTCAGACCAATATTCCCGTGAAATGATATTAGATGAAGTGCAAAACTTAAGAAATTTTTAATCAATTCAGGAATTATAGAAGTAATACTTACCATAGTAAGTTTAAATTTAGGAATACGAAATAAAATAATATCCCTTTCATAATATGGAGTATGAAAGAAAATAATATTTCTTACGAGTATTGCAAAAAAAATAATATCCTTTACCTTAGTAGAAACTGGATTTAACTGGAATATCATATATTATTCTGAGAAAATCTTGCATAAAAAGCTATACTAAAAGTATCCTTATACTTAAGAAAAATACTCACAATACTATAGAATAAGAATTTTTGATATTGTAATGGTGTGTTTTAGGAAGGAGGGGTTACCCCCTATTTATAATGCAGCTTCGGAGGGAAAAACAAACTGATGAGCCCAACACATATGCCTAACTTCTGCCTAATTCCATTATTTTCCAAAGTTTAGGGCCCACTCTTTGAAAACAAACTTGGCAGGCAAAATCCACCAACCATTTCCACCAATCAAATGGCATAACAACTTATTCTTCATAATTGAGGGCCCACAATTTAGAAATCAAGCTTTGCATGGGAATAATCATGTATTCACTTAAGAAATAATGTGTAGAATTCAAAACGTGCACGGAAAGAAAAAAAATGATAACCTTCACTCCACTTTTATTCGCATAATAAAAATTATATATTATTATAATAATATTATCGTTTAAATTATAATATTTTTTAATATTATAATAATATATTTGAATGAATATTTTATTGGAGAAAATAATTGCCAAACTTTCAACAAATATTTTATGCTAAATTCCTTCATTTATATCAAAATTGAACCAATATCCACCATATAATAATTATTCAAAAATAATATTATACGCTCACAATATCATTCCCAAGAAAAAGGGGGCTTTCCGATAAGGATTTATTCTTATTGGCGCGCAATTAGATAATCTAACCTCTTTTCTCGACAGAATTTTTTAGACATTGCCAATAATGCTAACTAATAATATGAATAATTGTGTCGTGTCAATTATTGATTTAATAATATAAAATATAGTACAGATAAAATTGTGACAATAATTGAACCAATAATATAAGAAACTGTGCAACAATTACTGTAGCAATTATTGAATGAAATTGAGTGACTTATTACGTAATAATCAATAATCAAAAATACTTTGCAATACCGTGTGCTACTATGCAACCACGTGTATTACTGTACTTTTATCACCGGGTATTTTAACAGTTAACGATAAAAGTTTTGTTGTTATTTTTATAAAAAGTTTATTTTTATCGCTTTCTATATCCGATAGTTATTCTGTTATGTGGTCCACCAATGATTGTGCCTTCGTACGGATATTCTCCGACAAAAAGAATATTCCTCGACCAAACGAATATTTTATAACCACTTGCTTACTTTGCAAAAATTACACATTTCACTCACAACTAATGTATTATATCAAATCAACACTATATTTTTCAAAATAATAATTAGAGAAATTAAATCTTTATTCATAAAAGTTGGGGTCTTATAACCTACCCTCCTTATGAAATTTCGTCCTCGAAATTGATATACGTACCTGGTATGTCAAAGAGATGAGGATACCTTGTTTTCATATCAGATTATAACTCCCAAGTCATTTCCTCAATATCGTGATTTCTCCATAAAACTTTGATTGAGGTATAACCTTTGAGCGTAGAATATGTTTCTTCTTATCCAAAATTTTAACAGGTACCTCTTCATATGTTAAATTTTCTGTTATCTTGTCTGGTTTTAATTCAATAATGTGGTTTGGGTCTTTCACATATTTACGTAGCATGGATATGTGAAAAACGTTATGAACACGAGACATACTTGGCGGTAAAGCGAGTCTATAAGCTATAGTTGCTACTCGGTCGAGAATTTTAAATGGACCAATGAATCGAGGGTTGAGCTTTCCTCTTTTTTCAAATCTCGTAACCCCTTTCCATGGAGCAACACATAATAATACATGATCTCCAACATTGAATTTCATGTCCCTTCGATAAAGATCAGCATAACTCTTTTGTCGATCTTGTGAGGTTCATATACGTTGCCACATCATTTGAATCTTTTCCGTATTCATGTGTACCATTTCTCGTCCCAACAACTTTACTTCACCCACCTCGTCCCAGCATACTGGAGAACGACACTTTCGTCCATAAAATGCCTCGAATGGAGTCATGCCTATACTTGCTTGATAACTGTTGTTGTAGGAGAATTCCGTCAATGGCAAGTACTTGTCCCAACTTCCTTTGAAGTGTAGGACACAGAGTCTTAATAGTTCTTCAAGAGTTTGAATAGTCCTCTCCGATTGCCCGTCCGTTTAAGGATGTTATGCAGAACTGAATCGTAAATCAGTGCCCATAGCTTTCTGTAAGCTAACCCAAAATCGTGAAGTGAATCTTGGGTCTCGATTAGAAACTATAGATACTAGCATGCCATGCAATCTCACAATCTCATTTATGTATATATGAGCAAGGCGTTCAAGTGAATAAGTTTCTCGTATAGTCAAGAAATGAGCAGACTTGGTTAATCTATCGACAATGACCCAAATTGCATCTATGCCTTGAGAAACCTTAGGAAGACCGGTAAAGAAATCCATGGTTATGTGCTCCCACTTCCATTCTGGAATTTCAAGTGGTTGCAATGAAAATTTTGGCACTTGATGCTCTTCCTTGACACGTTGACAGGTTAAACACATTGAGATAAACTCTGCGATCTCTCTCTTTATATTGTTCCACCAAAATATATGTCGAATAACACGATACATTTTATTACTTCCAAGATGGATTGCAAATGTTGTGTTGTGTGCCTCCATCATGATTTTGTACTTCAAATCAGAGTCGTTTGGAACACAAAGTCTGGAGCTGACTCGAAGTATTCTTTTTTGTCGATTCTTGCTTCTGGAATAGGACCTTCTTGTACTTTCTTCTTCATACTCATCAAATCCGGGTCTGTAGAGGTTGACATTTGTGGTCAAAAGTCAATAGTTAACTTTTGTGACGCCCCCAAAATAGGTCCACACAACCCATTCTGAGTCGCCAAATACATGGTACAGAAGCCAAATACAAACTTCATTAATACAATTGTCATGCAAAATACGACAACACATGAGCTGCGAGTTTTAGTACAAATATTGTCTTGTAGACAAAATCCAAACTCAAATAAAGTCCTCATTACAATTATTATTACACTATTTTACAAAATAGTGAGGACTGCTATAATAACTGTCTTCAACCATCACTCCACACCCCGACTAGTACCAGCTATATTCTCGCTTCTTAAGAAGAAAAATGGAACAAAAAGGAAAAGGGTGAGCTCAACTAGCCCAGTAAAGAATATTATGACTAAGATAATGTAGAACAAATTATTCTTAGTCCTCAACCGGGAAAAATCTGATAGAATACAATAGACAACAAGTTTTAGATCAACAACTGTAGTGGAAATAACAATCCATTAGAAGAGTCAAGTAGAACATGAAATCTACTATCTTCTATAATTTAAAAGTCCATCATCAATATTTTATTCCTGTAATATCATTAAATAAATATTTCAATTCAATGAGTTATCCATGCACTACGGGCCAAGGATATTCGTTAGTATCACCAGTGGTCATGATCATGCCAAACACCTGTACCCATCTATGCACTACGGAACAAAGAGGACTTTCACCATAAACCTTATCTGTAACATTAAAGGTTATGATTATACCAATACACAATTCCTGGTCATAATCATACCAATCAACAATCCATCTTTGCACTACGGGCCAAAGATAACTTTCAGTACAATATAAGCATGAGGATAAGGACAATGATATAAAGATTCAATCAAGTGAGATAAATGATAATTATTAGAGAATTATAATTCAATTTATCCAGAGTTCAAAAATTTCCAAATTGTCAACATAATAACTATTTGTGAAGTAAAATTTAAGAATGATATCCATGTATCAAAAATAATTTGGACAGAAAACAATCAATTTTTGTCATGAATAGTACCCCGACATGAAAATATGGAAATTTATCAAGAAAGTTCGGACGAATATTCCCGTAAAATGATATTAGATGAAACACAAAACTTAAGGAATTTCTAATCATTTCAGGAATTATAGAAGCAATACTTACCATAGTAAGTTTAAATTTAGGAATACGAAATAAAATAATATCACTTTCATAATATGAAGTATGAAAGAAAATAATATTTCTTACTAGTATTGTAAAAATAATAATATCCTTTATCTTAGTAGAAACTGGATTTAACTGGAATATCGGATATTATTCAAAGAAAATCTTGCACAAAAAGCTACACTCAAAGTATCCTTATACTCAAGAAAAATACTCATAATACTATAGAATAAGAATTTCTGATATTGTAATGGTGTGTTTTAGGAATGAGGGGTTACCCCCTATTTATAGTGCAGCTTCGGAGGGAAAAACAAACTGATGAGCCTAACTCATATGCCTAACTTCTGCCTAATTCCATTATTTTCTAAAGTTTAGGGCCCACTCTTTGAAAACAAACTTGGCAGGCAAAATCCACCCACCATTTCCACCAATAAAATGGCCTAACAACTTATTCTTCATAATTAAGGGCCCACAATTTGGCAATCAAGCTTTGCAGGGGAATAAACATGCATTCACTTAAGAAATAATGTGTAGAATTCAAAACGTGCACGGAAGGAAAAAAAATGATAACCTTCACTCCACTTTTATTTGCATGCTAAAAATTATATATTATTATAATAATATCACCGTTTAAATGATAAAAAAATTATAATATTATAATAATATATTTGAATGAATATTTTATCGGAGAAAATAATTGTCAAACTTTTAACAAATATTTCATGCTAAATTCCTTCATTTATATCAAAGTTGAACCAATATCCACCACATAATAATTATTCAAAAATAATATTATAAGCTCACAATATTAACAACCAGATCATTTTCAGGAAAGAGAGGGCTTTTCGATACGGATTTGTCCTTATTGGCGCACAATTAGATAACCTAACCTCTTTTCTCGACAGAATTTTCTAGACATTGCCAATAATGCTAACTAATAATATGAATAATTGTGTCGTGTCAATTATTGATTTAATAATACAAAATATAGTACAGATGAAACCGTGACAATAATTGAATCAATAATATAAGAAACTGTGCAATAATTACTGTGGCAATTATTGAATGAAATTGAGTGACTTCTTACGTAATAATCAATAATCAAAAATACTTTGCAATACTGTGTGTTACTATGCAACCACGTGTATTACTAGACTTTTATAACCGGGTATTTTAACAGTTAACGGTAAAAGTTTTGCCGTTATTTTTATAAAAATGTTTAAATTAAGACTAATTTGATTGAAACTAATATTGGCAAAAAAATATTAAACAAATTTCCCGGCAATGGCGCCAAAAACTTGTTGGGTAAAATATAATTACGCACAACACGCAAGTATACGTGGTCAACAAGTAATAAAGTGAAAGTAGAGTATCGTTCCCACAAAGAATTAGTTAACAAGAATTACCAAGTATTAATCTATAACCAATTTAATCTTATTTAAACAAATGATTTAATATTTTAATTTAAAATAATTAATTAAACTATTACTAACTATCCCTAGAATGAAACAAGATAATGAAGAGTCGAGATTACAATTTCATTTATTATTTCATTTAAGTCAACACACTTCCTGTTAAGCCAAGTTATTTATACTCGATTGTTAATCAAAACCACGAAAGTAAAATATTGCCATCTCTCAACGCACCATACTCATATCAAATCAAATCCACAGATGATAGAATCAAATTGAACACCCTAATTAACTAACCCACTATATCTCTATGTGAATTATAATTAAAAAGGGTTTAAGTTCAAGTTCTTATTGGACTACATGCAATGCCTCGGTATATCTCTATCCTAAGCACAAATCATGAATTCCAACTCCATGTAGAACACATAAATACATGCTATCATGATCAGCTCTAAATCTATACTTCATCTCTCGAGTTAATATAGATTATCATAGTAATTGTTAGCTAGGAAATTAAGCAATTAAGGGCAAACCATAATAGACAATCCAAATATAGCTAATAAGACTAACAAAGAAGAATATCAAAGTAAACTATACAATACGATCCATAGTAATCTCAAAACAGAGTTTAATTCATAACGGAACTAGAATCCATCATCCACAATTGATTAAGCATTAAAAGATACAAATAGATAAGAAAAGAAATTAGAATTGAGATAAACAAATATGTATTCTCTTGCTTCCAATCTGTTTCTCCAATGATGATCAATAGCTTTAATCTTCAATTCTAATCTAATCTAGGGTTCCTAATCTACCATAATCTAATCTCATGGAATCTTCTCTCCCCCCTAATCCTTGTGATTCTCCTCCTTTTATATGTCTCTTTATGTAAGACCCCAACTTTTATGAATAAAGATGAATTTTTTTTTCTATAAATATCATTTTGAATAATTATGGTGTTGATTTGTTATAATATTAAAGTTATGGGTAAAATTTATAAATTTTGCAAAGTAAGAAAATTGTTATAAAATATTCGATTGGTCGGGGAATATTCGTTTTAATAGGAAATATTCGTACAACGATACAATCATTAGTGGACCCCACAATAGAATGAAAAAATGATAGAAATATCTTTTTATAAAAATAACGGCGGAAGTTTACCATTAAACTGTTGAAATAACAGGTGTTAAAAGTACAGTAATACGTGTGGTTGCATAGTAGCACACGGTATTGATTATTGATGCTTACGTGAGAAGTCACTCGGTTATATTCAATTATTGCTACAGTAATTGCTACATTATATCTCTCATATTATTAATTCAATTATTGTCACAGTATCATCTGCATAATATTTTATATTATTAAATCAATAATTGAGACGACAAAGTTAATAATATTATTATTTGCAATATTGACGATGTCTAGAAGTTCTGTCAAGGAGAGGTTAAATAATCTAATTGCGCGCCAATAGGGAGAAATCCTTATCGGAAAGCCCCCTCTTTCCTGGGAACGACTTGGTTATTAAATATTGCGAAAAATAATAATAATGAATAAATATTGTCAAAACTATTGAAAGGATTTTTATGAAATATTTGATGTAAATTTTATTATTTTATGGACCCCTATTTACCCATTTTTCAAAATAATCGGTAGAAAATGATTTAATATAATAAAAGTGGGGGCCACATGTGGGGCCCACGTGTGTGACAAAGGCATGTGGTAGGGGAGAAATTATGCAGGTTCACGGGAGGAGTATTTTTTTTGTTATATATATATATATTATAATAATAAGTTTTGTTTTTTATGAAAAATAGAATATATTATATTTTATTTAAGACGGTATTTACTATCACGATTACATAAAAAAAATTATATGAATATGTCGATGACGCTTAGTGAAATCAACTGCTCACCCGTGATTTTATAAAATTCAAATAGTATCCTTCTATTCTCCTATAAATAGGATGCTTAGTTAGAATTAAAAATCACACCAGAATCAGAGAATTCTTCTTCTATAATATTGAGCGCATTTCTTTTGAGTTTTAGAAAGCTTTGAGCGTAGAAAATACTGAAATTTTTCTTCAAGAATATCTCCGCTATACTAGTTGGAATACTCTTCTTTTCAAGGTAAGGGATGTTGTTTTTGTTTAATATTCGCTTGAAATAATATTTTCTTCCATACTCTGTAGTATGTAAGTAATATTATTTCGTTTCAGATTTTGAATTCTATACTCATTTTGTTAAAGTTTTGGCTTCTATACTCCATGAAATTAGTAGAATATTCTTGATATTTGCACTTCATCCAATATCTTTTCATGAAAATATTATTCTGGGCATTCTTGATTAGTTTTAATTTTTTCATGCCGGAGTACTATTCACGGGGTACTATTCACCCGGGGTACTATTCATGATAAAAATTGATTCATTTTTGGTCCAAATCATTTTTGGTACAATATTATTCTTGAATTTTACTCCATAAAGCAGTATTATGTTGATAATTTAGACATTATTGAATTCTGGATAAATTAAATTATAAATCTTTAAAAATTTATCCTTTGCTTTCTTTTAATTAAATTCTTATATCATTGTCATCATCCTCATGCTTATATTATGTTGAAAGTCATTTGTGGCCTGTAGTGCATAGATGGACTTGGTATGATTATGACCAGGGATTATTCGGTATAATCATGACCGTAATATTACAAATGATGTGGTAAAAGTACTCATTGGCCCGTAGTGCATTGATGGACAGTTGTTGGCATGATCATGACCATTGATGAATACACGAATATCCTTAGCCCGCAGTGCATGGATATTTCATGGTCGTTATACTAATGAATACCTTGACCGTAGTGCAGGGATGATTCGATGATGTGGATTATATATTAAGTTGAGTCTCACCGATAAAGTTGATAAAAAACTTTTTAAATCATAGAAGATAGTAGATATTATGTTCTACTTGACTCTTCGAATGGATTGCTTGTTCTGCTGCAGTTAAACTTGTTGTCTATTATATATCCTATCAGTTTAACATTGTTGAAGGCTAACGATAACTTATTCTGTATTATCTTAGTCATAATATTTCTTACTGGGCTAGTTGAGCTCACCCTTTTGCTTTCATTGTTCTCTTCAGGAAATAAGAACGTAGCCGGAACTAGCCAGGGAATGGAGTGATGGTCCGAGATGGTGTCATAGTAGTTTTCACTATTATATAAAATAGTGTGACAATAAATGTAATGAGGAATCCATTGAGTGTGGATATTATCTAGATGACAATATTCGTATTAAAACTCTCAGTTTATGTTTTGTCGTATTTTACACGACAGTTGTATTATTAAGTTGTATTTGAATTTTGTACCATGTATTTGGTGACTCAAGATTGGTGATGTATCAAAAATAATTTGGACAGAAAAGAAATATATTTTTTGGGTGAATTCCCTATGAATAGTACCTCATGAATAGTACCCCCGCATGAAAAGTGCCTAAAATAACCGAGTGCATAATATTCGAGTGAATAGTAACTGGGTGAATAGTAATCTATGAATAGTAATTCGTGAATAGTACTCCGGCATAAAAAGTGCCCCGAATACCCGAGTGAATAATATTTGAGTGAATATTAACTGGGTGAATAGTAACCCGTGAATAGTACTCCGGTATGAAAAGTGCCCCGAATACCCGAGTGAATAATATTTGAGTGAATAGTAACTGGGTGAATAGTAACTCGTGAATAGTATTTTGGCATGAAAAGATCAATAATTATTAAGAAATCTCTGAATAATATTTCCATGAAAAGATACTGGATGAAGTGCAAATATCAAAGATATTCTACTAATTTCACGAAGTATAAAAGCAATAATTTAAGAGAATGAGGGTATAATCAGAAATATGAGACGAAATAATATTACTCACATACTACAGATTATGGAAGAAAATATTATTCCTTATGAATACTGAACAAAAATAATATCCCTTACCTCAGAAGAAGACTGGATGATCTTTTGAACCACAAGTGAAACATGCACCCTTCTTTGGGTTAGGACAGTTAAGTGCTATGTGGCCTTCCTGACCACAATTGTAGCACACTCGTTTCCCTTTCAAGCAAACTCCCAAATGAGCTTTTCCACAGGTTTTGCATGCCTCGATCTTCTTCTTCTGCCCTCCTTGTTGACTTCCAGCAGATGAGTTATCAGACCACTTCCTCTTCTGATTATGGCTACCCCCAGTGCTACTCCCACCAGTCTTGTTATTACCTTCATTCTCACTCTTCTTCTTCTTCTTCTTCTTCTTTTGCTCTTGATTATACTTCATTACTGCATCGCTTCCACCCTCAGCGAGTATGGCCTTCTCTAACACTCCAGCAAAATTGTTCAATTGGAACATTGACACCTTGCTATACAACCATGGCTTCAGTCCCTGCTCAAATCGTCTCGCCTTCCTCTCATCGGTATGTACTTGGTATGTGGCGAACCTAGCCAACTCGTTAAACCTTGCCGCATAATCAGCTACTGACATATTCCCCTGTTTCAACTCTAGAAACTGAACTTCCATCTGATTTTATGAACTAGCCGGAAAGTACATCTCGAAGAACATTTCTTTGAATCTCTCCCAGGTTATCACACCTTCACCTCCCCGTACCTTATTTGCCTGCCACCAATAGCTGGCTTCAGACTTCAGCATGAACATCGCATACGCAGTTTTCTGGTCTTCCATTACTCTAGCCACATCGAACACTTTCTCTATTTCCATTACCCAGGTCTGAGCTTCGATTGGGTTTATGGAACCCTTAAACTCTGGCGGTCCCACCGCCTTGAAGTCCATAAACGATGTATTTGGTGGAGCTTGTGGTTGATTATTAAGTGCTCCAGCTAAAAGGTTCACCAATTACTGAACAGAGTTAGCATTGTCGTTGTTATTGTTTGTTGACCCTTCCTGGGATTGCTGACGATTTTGTCTTCTAGGCGGCATATTTCTGTTAAGAATATACGCTTATTAGGTCTTTAGTCAATCTCTAAAACATTTAAGACTTAGCTAGAACATTTAATCATAATTCACTTAACGCATCAATTTAAATAAACTTTGACATTTCATTTAATTCAAAAGTCTTTACATCATAAGATAGCATCACTGCTATTTACATCAACTATCCCGAGATAAAGAATCTACAGGATTTAAAACATCACAATATTCCTTTGTTTATAAACACATCGGAATTTACATCATTAACTACCAAATAGTTTTCACATAATTAAACTAATACTATCACTGTCTGTTAAGGCGTTGGATAGCCTTGCTACGTTCCTCTTCCATGATGCGAGACATCATTCTGCGATCTAGCATATAGGATGGTAGATCCTCAAACTGGATTGGATACTTCCAAACTCGATCTTGGACCGCATCCATTGCATTTTGTAGTGTAGAGTATGTCTCCTCGAGTTTAACCTTCTTCGCACGACGATCATTTTCTGCAAGATTAGCACGACGTGATTCTCGCACCCATCCCTCCTCTGCTATGGCAAGCCTCTCTGAGCTCTCTTTCAGGTCCTTCTTCAACTTTTCTATTTCTGCGGACTTATCCTCGGTCTGACCCTTCTCGTGAAACAGATCCCACTCCACGTTTCCTAAACGTGTGTGAAGAGTCACAATCTCCCTATCCCTCTACTCAATAGTAATTTCTTTCGACTAACCGCACTTTGTTCATCAGGATCCGAGATGATATATTGCAACTCTATGTTACGATCATAAAGTGCATCATACATCTCAGCATCAATGGAGTTCGGTGGGAACTCCTCTTCTTCTTCCTCAGGATCCTCCTCTGGATTAGTCTCCGGCTCATGCTCCTGACCAACAACCATGATCAACGGAGATGGCTCTCTCTGTACCAGATGTTCCCTGACGACATGAATGTCTCGAGGCTTCTCCTCTATAGGTAATCGGGGTTCCTCCTCCCCAGCTCGACTAGCTCCTCCAACATCCGACATCCTGACAACAAAATTTTAAGTTTAATTACTACTCCATGCTAGCGAACACATAGATTAACACATAAACACATAAGTCTTTTATTATCTTCAATGAATTTAGAAATTCATTTCTTAGAACTCGATAAGAGTTTACCATCACTATGTTTTCGATCTCCTACAAGGCTACTACCTAAGGTTGTTCCCCCACCTAAGGTTCATAACCTCTGACTTTGATACTAACTCATGACACCCCAAATCCGGTACTTTCATTTCCACAGGATTTGGTGTTCACTGTACAAACATCATCTATCTATCTACCAATAAATAAAATGCAAACCATGCAATAGATAGAATAAATAATAAATCTCTCCTCTTATGGGGTTACATCAACTGCATAATTGAATAAATCCCAGGTTACTCTAACCTTAAAACATCTGTGCGGAATCATAAACAAATAAGTCTTAAGTAACATCAATTCTAAATATCATTACACAACCACATAAACAAATAGTCTTCATTACTTGCTAATCTTGCCCTTGCCTTTACTAGTGGAAGGCTCGTTTGCTCTTTTGTTCTTAACTGCAATGTTATTATTATGCAAGAGTGAGCACGATTGCCCACAAGTATAACAATATAATAAATGAATAATAACATACGAATGAATTAATAACTTTGAATATAAAAGCTCAACTTTTGAATCAAGAATGAATAATAAGAATCAAAAGAAATTCTGAGGGTCGTAAGACCTTGAACTATGTCCTAGGTTATCAAGTATTTATTCTTGAAACCTTTAACAGTCATAAGACTATGGACTCTTCTTCTCTTACTTAGGGGGATCAACCCTTAGTACCATATTGTACACAATATCTTAACGCTAACGCATAAGCAATCCCCTATACAGGGTTGTTCATCTCAGTTTGACATTCGAGTCTGCACCAAAGGAAGTTTGGTTTGGATAATTCATCAAGGGTTCTGAAATTTAGAACACTCATCAACTATGGACTAGTCGAATCATTAAGGGTTCCCTAGTCTAACAAGGTTTAACAATAACTGAATATTTAACTTGAACAAATTCTCAAAAGGTATTCAATAGGATAATTATTGTATAACAGCATCATGCTTGAAAGATTTATAAGCTTTAATATACAAGAAAGACTTGATCAATAATAATGATAACTTGCTCAATGTAGAAAGGTGGATTAATTAACTTATAAAACGATAACAAGTAGGGTTAGGAAACTTGCCCCGTGCGTAGATTACACTTTAACTAAACTCGTTCTTTGAATTAAATCCTACATATCAATTATGTTTACAATACCAGTCAATAATAACGTACTAAACATCATAAGTTTATTCTTTTGTCTAACTCAAATTCGTGACTATACTAGTCAAATTATCATACTTGTTTTCACATAATATAATATTACACAAACAACAAGTTAAACACATACTCAACGATTTAATTAACATATAGATGCCATCTTGACTTGGTAAAACTTATTTTAATATCTCATCATATGTCTAATAAATTTTTATATTCATTAGACTAGGTTACTAACACATTTCTATACTTGAACATTTTTTTAAAACTCATTTTCGCCATTCTCGCTGAAGTGGTATTTACATTATTTGATAGCCAGCTATGACTAAGGTTCTTAAGCGCTTCGACGCGAGATTAGTGCTGGGGAGTTGGCGTCATGCACGCGAGACTCGATTCGATTACGTAATTCATGAAAATTACAGAACATGGCTAAAAATTTCTAATCAACTTATTTTTACACGAATTTAGACATACCCACAAGCTAGAATTCATATATAGTCGATACTTAACATCTATGAAGTGATTTTCACCCATTAAAACACATAATCACAGAATTAAAGCATGCAAATTGTACTGTTCTTGATGTTCTTGAAGTTTTGAACATAAATTCCTAAAATTCAACGCCACGGATTCATTATACAACCAATTCCAACCATTCAAATCTCGTTTTGTTCGTTTTATCATGCATAATCATATACAAGTGTGAATTTTACAGAAAAATTTCTGTTTGACATATTAAAATCACGTATAAGGCCATATGGCCATATAACATTCTCTGTAATCATATACTGTATAATTTTATGAAACTAATGATATGGAATCATGCAATATAATATATATATATATATATATATATATATATAAAATATGTTATACTACTCAAATTATTACATATATTCCTAACACAACTTTCCAATTTACAGAGATTCACAGAAGTGTGAAAGCCATTTCATGAAAACTTAAAAGACGTAAAATAAGAATTTGGGTTGAAGAGAATTACCCAAGCGTAGATAAACGAGGATGACAATTCTCTCTACAATCACAATACTCACAATCTCTCTCTCAAATTTCTCAAACTCTCACTATATCTCTCTCTGTGTTATGCCAGACTTAGCAAAAATGAAAAAGGAAGAGAAGAAGAATACGTCTAATATAATAGAATAGAAATAAAACTGACGCGATGATGGTCAGTTACCCAGTCATGGGTAACTGCTATTAACTTCTCTTAGAGCCTTGTTTGGCTAACATAGAATAGGATTTCAAAACCATTTAATTTAATAAAGTCTTATTATATAGTTTAAACAATGTCACATCCATAATAAAATAAATCAAATATCTAGTTTAATTTATTTAAATAAAATAAAATAATTTCTCATTAATTCACATAGTTACATAATTAAATTTCTCATTAATGATAACATCAAATTATTAAATCTCTAATTAATAATTAAATTAATTAGAATACCAATAAAGCTTATTAAATATTTATTTTAATACAATAAGCTCACATAATTACATACATCAAATAATAAAATTCTCACATTAATTTAATAAATGTAACACATACAATTAAATTAATCTATCACAACTTCATCAATTAATCATTTTATCTAATAATTAATTCATCGAAAAAAATATTTATTCAATCCAATAAATATTAAAATTAAATTACAAAATCTCGGTTGTCACAACTGATATCTAATAAGGTATATACTTCGCAAGAATTTATAATTAACTAACTCGTGCTAACTTCGTTCGGGTTACTCACTTTTTAAGAAGAAGTGAAAAACGCTCTCCCTGAAACTACCAACTTTGTTTTGTCCGTATCCGCCTTTGGTGCCACCGTCCCAGCTGGACTTGACTTCACTATACGATAAAATAGAGCTAAATGACCTTCTCTTCTTGAAATTTCCACTTCTATTATCTTGGCCATGATTACCACCGAAGTGGTTACCATTCTTGGCATGATAATTTCCCCCATGATGGTTATCATTGTTCCGATGGCCGTTGCCACCGATATGATTATTATCGTGTTGTTGGTCGTTACCTTTGGATTGAGCTAACTCAACGATCTCATGTGCTTCATTGAAGATCTCAACATTTTCAGATGCCATTTTCAAACACTGTCACAAAACAAGGGTTAATTTACATATCGCATATTATCCCTATACTCTGACCGACCAATTAAATATCAAATAAAATTAGGTAAGTCATACTAGCGAAGGAATTCCCCGTCTCTCCCTGTTGCACGATTTAGCAATCGAAAAACACGCGCAAGTATACGCTGTCTTGACAAGTAATATAAGAAAGTAGAGTGTCGAACCCATGAGGACAAAGATTTAACGGAAAACAAATACTAAGGTAAAGTCGCTACTAAACTTATCTAAACGATTGAAAGTAATGGTTGGTTAAGCTATTTCAATAAGTAAACTAACTTAGAGAAGTTGGTTGTGTTAGGAAGGTAAGATAGGATTACAACTCCCCTAATGCTTCGCCTAATCTTCTAACTCTCCTCAATACAAATGAATCAAGGAATGGTCGACCTAGAACAATAACAGGCATAAAATTTTGTCGAAGGTCAAATGCACATCCCTAACAAGCTAGAACACCATATGTCTATGGGTCAAACTAACTGGGTCGAGGTCATTAAGCACATTTCCAAGGTCGCACAAGGCAAATAAGGATATGTCTATCCTATTAGCACATTAAGCCCACATTCAGATGTCAAGGACATAACAGGTGTTGTTGAATTTAAAGACAGACAGTAATATCCATTTATCAATTTCCATTACTATCAGTACCAATTTCTTTATCAAGAAATCAGACAATAAAAGCAAAATACAACAACCCATTCCAAATTGATTCATTATATAAAATGAGAGAAAAAGTCGATTAAGCTATTCAAAAGGTTACATTGCAATCCTAAAAATGGAGTTAGTTCATAACTATGGGACTAACAAAAATTTCTAATACACTATCCATTATCAGACAAATACAATAAATAGAAGATTTGAAATAAGAAAACCCCTGTAGAAAGAAGTATTCTTCTGCCAAATATTCTCTTCACGCGCACAGTCTGAAAATGTGGAGAGCAATAGATCTTCCCTTTTTCCTTGAGCTTCTTCCTCTTTCTCTCTCTATCTCTATTTTCTGGTCTGGTGTGTTATCTGATAAATGTTGCCGCCTCCTTTGCTTCTCTACTTATCCCCCTTTTGCTAGGTCAAATAAAAAGCCTTGATCGCACGGGAACGGAGGAGGTGGTATGGCAATGGCGCTGAGCCACAAGCATTGAGTGTGACTGCTTATTTCCACATTAGATCTTGGGACCACAGACTCGTGTTGCAACATGAAAGTCAAAGGAGGAGGAGGAGTGGTACAAGCTTGCTTCTTCTACGTCGTGAGGGGGTCGGTCGTGCATGGCTATGGTGCTGGCCATTGAGCCTAAGCGTTAGCACTTGCATGACGCTTGAGCAAGAATAAAAAGATAGTTTTTTGCCCCCCCTGATTTCTAGAAAACACCTGTAAGGCTCTGCAATACACCAGATAAGCGTAATAACACTATATTTATATAAAACTACATAAAAGACTATGAATTCAGGCAAGTATTTAAGTCATAAAGTATCCGATTCGCGGGTTTAAATCCCACTCATCAAATACCCCCAAACTTAAGTCTTTGCTTATCTTCGAGCAAACTATCTATCACAATTATAACAGTAGACACTAAGAATGTGAAAGGAATATAAAAAATATATACTAGCATCGTGGCTACGAATCTCTACATAAGCTACTCCCAAAGAAAAAGTCAAACACGAGAATGAGTAAGGGTTCATTATATTTCAAGCATAAGACTGTATTCGATCCATTCTAAGTGCGTGTGTGAAGACCAACCGTCCTGAATAATCATAGCTCAACTAAGTTTGCACAGTCGATTGTTAAAACCAAGCAAACTCCGCAACTTAAACATTCAACAAGCATTAAGAACAAGACGCAAATGCAGCAGAAGATCAAAAGGCTCTAGCATGTGCAAGCAATAAAATCGGACTTCGAGACGACTTAATTACCTTAGGATCTGAGAACTACCCATGAATGAGCTTTTGATCAGTGACTCCCAAGCCAGACGACTTTAGGGCACTAGGTGTAGAACACCCCTAAGAATCTAATAACTTGAGCAGTAAAGGCCACGTAATCAACATAAGCCAATTGAGACTTCACAACAAGAACGAAGATTAATCAGCGAGTGCATTTTATGCTCCATCTCGATATCGACCCTGCGTTTATGGGCGAGTGCGTTTCATGCACCATCTCGACCCACCGTAAAACTTTCGATATAAACACTTTTATTCTAATCTTATTCCCCTTTTTTTTTAAACTAGAATCCAAGATCCAAAACTGCATAAACACCTAATCTTTTATTACCTTGCACAAATGAAAGTTTATAAGAGTGAACAAATTTTCAACACAATAAACACACAAACTATATTCGAAAAATAATTAGTTAACACAGTTGGTCGGTGCTTGCTAGAAGGACGGATCAATAACAGTCTAAACTTATCAACTAATAAACCCCTAGTACATGGCATGCTTGCCACAACTCTATGAGAGACATACTCATTTGGCGTTAGACATAGCCACAATCAAAAATCAGCAATGATAAATATAACACTCTTGCTAAATAACAGCTCAAAATAGGGTGAAAAGGCCATTTACATGGCACAAAGATATAAATCTGTATAAGCCCCAAAAAGATGGCTAGAAACCACAATCATGCTAATAAAATTGAAATAAAACCAAAAGCAGTTTATGGCATCCATAATGATAAAAATATTCAACATAATCCCGCAGTTCAAAAGACTGCACCACAATACTGATAAATACAAACATAATAAAGATAGTAAGTCTGGCAATCCTAAAATGGCAGTACTGAGATAAACAGATAAAGGCTTAAAGGCTAAAAACACCCCCAAACTTGAAGTGAGCAATGCTCTCATTGCTAAACATAAAGCAATTGACTACAAGAGGGCTTCCTTGAAGATCGCTCACTCAGCAGCGGCATTGGCTTCAGCTTCTTCCTCATCTGGAGCATCCTGATCAGCTTCAGCAGGCGGTGATGGTGGAGGGTATGGTGGGAAGACAGGAGGGTCGGGAAACTGGTATGGCGTAAACTCAATGCCCTCGCCACAAAAATCTATGTAGATGCTCTGCATAGTGTTCACTAGCTCAGCCTGGTACTGCATCGTTATCTCTTGCCTCTGAGCCACCGTTGTGATATGCCTCCACTGCCTCTGTGCCTCGGCGTCTTATTTCTGATGCAGCAGGGTGAGGGATGCCATGATGTCTGCCAGAAGACCCTGACTAGCTGGGCCTGCCTCAGGTGCTTGAGAGGGCTCTAGGTCGGCTGAAGGAGGCGGTGCTGTAGGCGGTTCGTACCCTTCGCCCCTGACTTGAGACTCGGCCCCGTTCCAAACAGTGAAGCGTTTGATCGTTTGATGGTCGATGACAGCCATGGGTGGCGAAGCTATCTCATCTGGGCCCCAGTATACCCCGGCTTGCTTGCACAAAAGCGTGATCACGGATGGATGGGGAAGTCTCGCAACGACTGTACTCTTGATAGCCTTGATGATCGAGTCATGGAAGAGAACTCCGATATCCACATTCAAACCCGTGACAATGGCGAAAAGCAGAATCACCCTTTCTTTAGTCACATTGCTTAGGTGACGGGTCGGGAGCATGGTGGCACAAATGAAGCTATACCACACCTTCCCATAGCGACTGAGCGCAGCAGTCGAGAAGTTAGTCTTTTCGCCGGTATAATCATTTTTCTTCCAAGCTGTCTCGGGCTTGCAGAGCCGTCTGATGACATCCTCCTGGTCATAACCACGGTATCCTAGCTGCATATAATCATTTCCCGCGTAGTTAGGTGCCCCAAATAGCGCATTGATGGATAGACTGTCAAATGTTACGGACCTACCCCTGACTTGAACCACAGCAGGACCCTCAGGACTGGCGTTGGCATAGAATTCGCGAACCACGGGGACAACAGTTGATACTGGCGGTTTGGTGAAGTTAATCCATTTACGCTCGATTATCATATTCATGAGTTCCCCATATTTTCGATCCGATCGCAACCCCCGCTCAGGAATCAAGTTGCGCTTGCCGAAGGAGTCTCTGTACCGCTTGAAAGTTTCCTCACTAACAAATTTGGCGGGATCCCAAGCCTGCGGTGGAGCCGCGGCGGACGAAGAAGAACCGCCGACGCTAAGTCGTTGCCTTTTGGGTACCGTGATCTAAATCCGTTGATGAGGTTCCAAAAGAACAGCCCCTAACAGTGCCAATATTCTGTAGAAATGACCCTTGAAGCAATTCACAACAAACCCCCAATACAATCCCCGCAAAATCAAGCCAAAACAGTCCGACTTCTCTCTTAGGCAAATAAGCAAACACCTTGTGTGCATTTTGAAAACCTAACTTCGACAGCCTTTGTTTGCAAATGCTCTAACCCAATTTCTGTCAGTGGAAATCACCCAATCAAGTAAGAAGAAGAACACAGAAAGAGATGCACAAGCCCAATGGATATGAGTGACGAGCAAATTCATATGAGTGACGAGCAAATTGATGAAGGCACTTGGTTGTTACTGGGATTTGATTGGAAATCAATGCTCTAACTTCTGGGATTGAACGTTGATGGGAGAACGGGTGCTGTTTTATGCTATGGTGCCTAGATCTGCCGAATGCTTTGGGAAGAAATGAAGAGGTGAGGCGCACTTGCTTACTTTAAACTACACTAAATAATCAAAAACACGCTACTCGCACCACGGCGCGAAGAAGCCTTCTCGAATAATATTATGACGCAAGTTAGCAGAAATTTGGGTCTTCTTTTTATTGCATGGCATGGGCATCCGATCCTTTGATAGATGGTATTTGTGGTATTGGGTTATAAAAGGCGGTACATCTTCTTATGGCATGGCACATGGACTTCCCTTTATTGGTATTATAGCTTGGTACGAGTTAGCGATGGGCGATGAAGATAAGATGGTGGTGTGCATGGCCCGAAAACGATGTCTTAGCCGTGGCCATATGAAAGTCTTGAACTCGAGCTTTTTCATACATTATCGTATATGCCATGATAAAAACAAAAACGACTCTACAAGGGCACACATACAGTATTAAAAACACAATCAATCCTATAATAATATACACTACAACATACTAACATGCCGCATGCCGATGATAGACCCAAAACATTAATGCACGATCTGGCAGTCATTTTAACGACCTAAACGACACAGATACAAAATAAACAAGACATAAATAACGAAAATAGATAAAATTGATACCGAGATGGGGGTGCCTCCCCACCAAGCTCTTATTTTAAAGTCATCGGCTTGACTATCATCCCGACTTAGACCGGGTCTCCAAGTGTAATGGAGGTATTCTGCCGGTCGACTTCGTCGCCCCAGTAATGTTTTAACCTCTGCCCATTGACTTTGAATGTTGAATCCGAATTGGGGTCTTCAACCTCTATTGCTCCGTGCGGATAAACCTTAGCAATAGTGAAAGGGCCTGACCATTGAGACTTTAGCTTCCCCGGAAATAACTTCAGCCGGGAATTAAACAAAAGAACCTTATGTCCCGGTTCAAAATGCCGCTGAAGGATTTTCTTGTCATGCCACCTCTTGGTCTTCTCCTTGTATAACTTGGCGTTTTCATACGCCTGCAGACGAAACTCATCTGCTTCATTCAGTTGTAACATCCACTTTTCGCCGACTGCCTCAAGATCAAAGTTAAGCTTTTGAATCGCCCAGTAGGCGTTGTGCTCCAGTTCGACCAGGAGATGACAAGCTTTACCATAAACTAGCCTGTATGGAGGCATTCCGATGGGCATTTTATAAGCTGTGCGGTAGGCCCATAATGCATCATCAAGCTTCCTCGACCAATCCTTATGGGTTCGGTTAACAATCTTTTCCAAGATTCGTTTCATCTCTCGGTTTAAAATTTCAGCTTGGCCGCTGGTCTGAGGGTGGTAAGCAGTGGCTATTTTATGAGTTATCCTATACTTGGCTAGAAGGGCTTCAAAATACTTATTACAGAAGTGCGGCCCTTCATCGCTAATTATGGCCCGAGGTGTGCCAAAACGGGTAAAAATATTCTTTTTGAGGAATTGAAGCACCACCTTAGCATCATTTGTCGGCAAGACAACTGCTTCCACCCACTTTGAGACATAGTCCACTACCACAAGGATGTAGAGATTGTTGAACGAGGAGGGGAATGGTCCCATGAAATCAATGCCCCAGACATCAAACAACTCTACTTCCAAAATATTCTGCAGCGGTAGCTCATGCCGCCTTGAAATAGTGCCCACCCGTTGGCATTGGTCACAGTGCATCACATATGCATGAGCATCTTTAAAAAGGGTGGGCCAATAAAATCCTGACTGTAGCACTTTAGTAGTAGTTCGCTGGCCTCCGAAATGACCTCCATAATTAGACGAATGGCAATGATGCAACACGCCTTCCATTTCTTCTTTAGGCAAACATCTACACAAAATCTGATCTGAACACTGTTTGAATAAGAAGGGCTCATCCCAAAGATATTGCTTGGCATTTTTAAGGAATTTCTTCCTTTGTTGGAAACTCAGGCCTTGAGGGATAACTTGGCAAGCGACGTAATTTGCGAAGTCCGCATACCACGGGACCTTGCCATTTACCACAAAGAGCTGCTCGTCTGGAAAAAAATCATTTATAGCTTTGTCGGCTTCACTCGAAGATGTGGTGTTTTCCAATCTACTTAAATGGTCGGCAACCTGATTCTCAGTTCCCTTCTTGTCTCTGATTTCTAAGTCAAATTCTTGTAGAAGCAGAACCCACCGTATCAATCTCGGCTTAGCGTCCTTCTTTTCAATCAAATACTTGATCGCCGAGTGATCGGTGTATTCACCTTCGTCCCGATGAGGTAGGAACGGAACTTATCAAAAACATACACTACTGCCAGCAACTCCTTCTCAGTGGTGGTGTAATTTAACTGAGCATCGGTCAATGTCTTACTGGCATAATAAATGGTATGGAAGATCTTATCCCTTCTCTGGCCCAACACTGCCCCTATAGTATAGTCAATGGCGTCGCACATCAGCTCAAAGGGGTAGGCCTAGTCTGGAGCTACCACGATAGGCGCCGAGATAAGCCTTTTCTTTAATAACTCAAAAGCGCTCAGGCAGGCGGCATTAAACTGGAAAGGCATGTCCTTTTCCAAAAGAGTGCACAATGGTTTGGTGATCCGAGAGAAGTCCTGAATAAACCTTACGTAAAAAGCGGCGCGTGCAGGAAGCTCCTCACCCTTTCGATCGAGGTGGGTGGTGGAAGGTTATTGATCACATCGATCTTTGCCTTATCAACCTTAATTCCGCCTACAGACACCCGATGACCTAGAATAATGCCCTCTTCGACCATGAAATGACACTTCTCCCAATTCAACACCAAGTTGGTTTCAACACATCGATGGAAGCGCTGGTCCGATTAGTCAAGCAATTGTCGAATGAGCTCCCAAAAGGCGAAGTTGTCCATGAATACCTCCAAGGTCTTCTCAACCATGTCGGAGAAGATTGACATCATGCATGGCATTGAAATGTGGCGGGAGCATTACATAACCGAAGGACATTTTACGGAAGGCAAAGGTCCCATAAAGACATATAAATGTCGTCTTCTCACGATCTTAGGAGCAATAGAAATCGATTGTACCCGAATACCCATCAAACAAACAATAGTATTCGTATCATTACCAACTGACTGTCCAAACATTTGATCAATGAAAGGAAGGGGAAAGTTATCCTTACAGGTTGATTTGTTCAGCTTCCTGTATTCCATGCACACTCTCCACCCGGTCACCGTCCTGGTGGGAATCAGTTCGTTATTTTCGTTGGACACCACTGTCATCCCTCCATTCTTTGGCACACATTGGATTAGACTAACCCAAGGACTGTCCGAGATGGGGTAGATAATGCCCGCATCTAGCAACTTAATGATTTCTTTCCGGACAACCTCTTTCATAATAGGATTTAGCCGCCTCTGATGCTTTATAGATGGCTTCAAGCCTTCCTCCAAAAGAATTGGGCTGATCCCTTTTATATCAGCGATAGACCATCCTAAGGTCGTTTTGTACTTCTTGAGCACAAGCAGAAGCTTTTCTTCCGACACTTGGTTAGAGAAGCAGAAATTATCACAGGTAATGTAGATGAAATTCCTAAATAAGCATACCTCAGGTGAGTAGGCAAAGGTTTGAGCTCAAGGACAGGAGGTTCAATGATAGATGGCTGAGCTTTGGATGTAGAGGCCTCATTATCATTTAGAGATTCAAACTGTCGGTGGAATTGATTTGATCTTTGAGGTTCATCTAGCCACATGGCACATTCCACATGCGAAGGATCTTCTGTAGTACTAGCCCCAGTTAATGAAGCTTCCAAAGGGTCTGGAATACAAGTTTCTGAGAATACCCCCTCCACTGATTTATCAATAGTATTAATCTGGAAGCAATCCTCAGGGGTATTAGGATATTTCATGGATCGGAAGACATTGAACGTCACTTCCTGATCATTAACTCTCATTGTCAACTCCCCCTTTTGGACATCGATAAGGGTCCTCCCAGTTGCCAAGAACGGCCTTCCCAATATTATTGGGATTTCCCTATCCTCCTCAAAATCAAGGACTATGAAATCCGCTGGAAAAATGAACTTATCGACTTTCACTAGCACATCCTCTATAATTCCCTTTGGGTATGTCAGAGATCTGTCAGCTAATTGAAGGGTGACACTTGTTGGCTTGGCTTCACTGAGGCCCAGCTTTTTATAAATGGAGAGGGGCATCAAGTTGATGCTGGCCCCTAAATCACATAGAGTCTTCCCAATAAACTGGTCCCCAATGGTGCACGAGATTGTAAAACTTCCCGGGTCTTTTAGCTTCGGCGGAAGCTTGTTTTGAAGGATGGCACTACACTCTTCTGTCAACACCACCGTCTCATAGTCCCCCATTTTTTCGTTTCTTGGACAGGATGTCCTTCATGAACTTGACATAACTAGGCATTCCCTCCAATGCCTTTGCAAATGGTATATTGATGTGCAGTCTTTTGAACACCTCCAAGAATTTGGAAAATTGTTTATCTAGCTTCTGTTTCTGCACCCTTTGGGGGAACAGTAACTGAGGGAGAGGCTGAATGACCACAGTCGTTGGAGGAGATGATGTTGAAGGGCTATCCTTACCACTTTTTTCACCTCCACTTGTCTCAGCATTCTCCTTCATAGAAAGTTCCTCATCAGACACTGTCTCATCTCCCACAGGAATACCCTCTCCACCTTGCACATTAGTGGTTCTCCCACTTCGTAGGGTTACTGCTTTACACTGCTCCTTGCCTTCCCGTTTTGGGTTGACATCAGTGTCACTTGGCAATGCGCCTGGTGGTCAACTATTCAAGGCAGTAGCCAACTGAACCATCTGTACTTTAAGATTCCTAATGGAGGCTTCTTGATTGTTACTTCTGGTTTCGTTCTGGGCTATATACCTCGACAGAAGATCTTCTAAACTGGGCTTCCTTTCCTATTGTGGTGGAGGATGGTGGAACTGATTCTGATTGCTCTGTGGATGTGGGTTGAACTGAGTCTGAGGTTGGAATCCATGAGGATTAGCATAATTTGGTCTGGTAGATGGAGGTTGTTGTGAATTGGGGTTGTTGCTGTTGTTATTGGAATTGTTGCCCCATGAGAAGTTGGGATGGTTTCTTAACCCCAGGTGGTAATGAGTAGGAAGACTGGTATTTTGTTGCCGCCCGCAGTTAGAAACAAATTGAACCGATTCGGGGCTTATCGCATGACATCGCTTTCGGTTGGGTGGCTCCTCGACATAATTCACATTGAACCACGACACACACGCACGTTTTGAACCATTTGAAGGTCCTAGGGTGTCTATCCTTTTTGTTAGCGCTGCTACCTGAGCCACTAACGATGTGAAAGAGTCCACTTCATAAACCCCCGCTGCTCTTCTTGGGGCTTGCCTATCATTAGGCCATTGATAATTGTTGGCAGCCATTGTCTCCACCAGTTCATATCCCGCTGTGTGGTGTTTGGCCATGAATGCCCCTCCATATGCGGCATTAATACTCGAACGAGTAGACCCGGACAAACCATTGTAAAAGGTCTGGATAGGGAGCCACTCGGGCAGTCCGTGGTGTGGGCATTTCCTCAGCAGATCCTCAAAACGCTCCCACGAGTTGTACAAGGATTCGGATTCAAACTGAACAAAGGACGTGATGTCATGCCTGAACCTAGCTGTTTTGTCGGGCGGAAAGAATTTTGCCACAAATTTCTGCGCCAAGTCGGTCCATGTAGTAATGGAACCAGACAGAAGTGAATGAAGCCAGCTCTTGGCTTTGCCCCATAATGTGAATGGAAACAAACGGAGTCTGATGGCTTCGTCAGACACTCCGTTGCATTTGAAAGTGTCACAGATCTCCATAAAATTTATTAAGTGATCATTGGGGTCATCATTCGGCAGTCCCCCAAACTGGATGTTGGTGCACATTTGAATGGTGCCTGACTTGATCTCAAAATTGTTGGCTTGGATGGCGGGCCTTTGAATGCTCGCCTGGAGATCATCAATACAAGGCATATCATACTCCCTCAGAGATTTCTGAAGTTCTTCAGCCATTATGATAGGAGCATGAATGTCCTCGAGTGTGTCTTTGGATTTCTCTCTCCGCAGTCGTCGGAATGTTCTATCAACCTCGGGATCAAAAGTTATTATATTGCGTCCCTTCTGAGGTGGCATAAACAATGGAGAATACCTGAAAAGAGAATTAAATAGAAAAATCAGTTTAAAGTAAGGATCGTATTGACTTAGTTTCAATATTGTAAAACAATTAATTCTAAGTCCCCGGCAACGGGGCCAAAAACTTGTTGCACGATTTAGCAATCGAAAAACACGCGCAAGTATACGCGGTTTTGACAAGTAATATAAGAAAGTAGAGTGTCGAACCCACGAGGACAAAGATTTAACGAAAACAAATACTGAGGTAAAGTCGCTACTAAACTTATCTAAACGATTGAAAGTAATGGTTGGTTAAGCTATTTCAATAAGTAAACTAACTAAGAGAAGTTGGTTGTGCTAGGAAGGTAAGATAGGATTACAACTCCCCTAATGCTTCGCCTAATCTTCTAACTCTCTGCAATACAAACGAATCAAGGAATGGTCGACCTAGAACAATAATAGGCATAAACTTTTGTCGAAGGTCAAATGCACATCCCTAACAAGCTAGAACACCATATGTCAATGGGTGAAACTAACTGGGTCGAGGTCATTAAGCACATTTCCAAGGTCGCACAAGGCAAATAAGGATATGACTATCCTATTGGCACATTAAGCCCACATTCAGATGTCAAGGTCATAACAGGTGTTGTTGAATTTAAGGCATGATAAATTAATATCCATTTATCAATTTCCATTACTATCAGTACCAATTTCTTTATCAAGAAATCAGACAATAAAAGCAAAATACAACAACCCATTCCAAATTGATTCATTATATAAAATGAGAGAGAAAGTCGATTAATCTATTCAAAAGTTTACATTGCAATCCTAAAAATGGAGTTAGTTCATAACTATGGGACTAACACAAATTTCTAATACACTATCCATTATCAGACAAATACAATAAATAGAAGATTTAAAATAAGAAAACCCCTGTAGAAAGAAGTATTCTTCTACCAAATAATCTCTTCACGCGCACAATCTGAAAATGTGGAGAGCAATAGATCTTCCCTTTTTCCTTGAGCTTCTTCCTCGTTCTCTCTCTATCTCTATTTTCTGGTCTGGTGTGTTATCTGATAAATGTTTCCGCCTCCTTTGCTTCTCTACTTATCCCCCTTTTGCTAGGTCAAATAAAAGGCCTTGATCGCTTGAGAGGAGGAGGTGCAGGCCTTGGCCTGGGCCATAGCATTGAGTGGAAATACAGCTGCCACCACACATAGACATCTTGGGACACGGAGCTCGCGTTGCAGCGCGAGCCAAAGGAGGAGGAGTGGTGCCGCGACGTGACTTACGTCGTGAGGGGGTCGAGCCATGGCATTTGCTGGCTGGCTGACCATTGAGCCTAAGCGTTGGCGCATGCCATGGATGAGCAAGAGTAAAAAGACAATTTTTTGCCCCCCTAATTTCTAGAAAACACCTATAAGGCTCTGCAATACACCAGATAAGCGCAATAACACTATATTAATATAAAACTACATAAAAGACTATGAATTCAGGCAAGTATTTAAGTCATAAAGTATCCGATTCGCGGGTTTAAATCCCACTCATCACTCCCCTCCTAGTTCTTATCTCATATCTTTCCTGAAGAGAACAGTGAAAGAAAGGGTGAGCTCAACTAGCCCAGTAAGAAATATTAAGACTAAGATAATACAGAATAAATTATCATTAGTCTTCAATAATGTTAAACTGATAAAATACAATAGACATCAAGTTTAACTGCAGCGGAATAAGCAATCCATTAGAAGAGTCAAGTAGAGAATAAAATCTACTATCTTCTATGATTTAAAAAGTTTTCATCAATTTTTATCGCTGAGACTCAGGTTAAAAAATAAACCACATCATCGAATCATCCCTGCACTACGGGCCAAGGATATTCATTAAATCATCAATGGTCACGATCGCATCGAATAATCCTCGGTCATAATCATACCAAAAAAGCGTCCATCGATACACTACTGAGACTCATCGAGGATTTTTACCACATCATTCGTCACATTACAGTCATGACTATACCGAATAATCCCTGGTCATAATCACACCAAGTCCATCTATGCACGTAAGCCAAAGATGACTTTTATCACAATATAAACATGAGAATGATGACAATGATATAAGCATTAATCAAACTAAAACAAGGATAAATATTAAAGACTTTAAATTTATCCAAATATTATCAATCACTCATAATCTAATATTATTAATATCATAACAATATTTTAATCACTTCTTAAACTTATAAACAATTTATTTCAATTGTTTACACTTTACCAAATAATGTATTTAATCATTCGAAAATGCCATACTCATAAGATTTCATCACCAATGATCAAATCCCTCATCAAAAATCTGCACATACCTTATATAGGATTTTCAAGCCATAAAATCCTATTTTCCAACTTTGTTACTTCACATAACATATTTAACTCATATGTTAGTAACTAAACCATTTTCATGAAAAATACCAAATCAATCCTAAAAATATTTCTTTTCTGGGATTTAGTAGAATATAGTCACATAATGAACATATATTTTTCTCAGAATTTTTAAAATTCATTTACTATTTTTCAAAAATCAATTTCTAATTAATTCCTTAAGAAATTAGCTACCTCAAGGTTAACTCCAGAAATTCCCAAATCTTGGCAGGATCTTACACATGTTAATGTGATCTTCCAGTTTAAATTTCATGGTCATCGGAGTTATAGAACTCCGGTTATAGCATTTTTCGTCGAAAAAACCTAAATATTGAAATGGTCATAACTTGCTCATTTCAAGTCGGAATGAGCTCAGTTTTGGACAGGAGGTTCTTTATACCATATACTTTCATGTCCCAAAAGGTCAGAATTTTTCTCACAAATTAAGTGGCCGAAAATTCCCTTTTAAAAATTTGGGTAGTAGATTTTTCCCATTTTTCACTTTTTCGTGCTTTGCTAAAATCAGTTCACACGAAAATCGACAATACCTTTTCTCGTGATTCCACTTGGATAAGTTAGAAAACTCATAGATCTAACTCTAGAACTTGACCACCCTCAAAATTTCGAAATATAATAGGAGATATGGTCAATTGAATTTCATGTTCCATTTTTACCAAAATTTAATATTCAACCCTTTGTGATTTCTAAGAAACTTTCATGTTTTCACATAATAACCATCATAACTTATCATAACACTTACTAATACTTCATATACCCATGATTTTCATCAGTCCAATGCTTTTATTATGACTCTCATCATAATTAACGTAATCAGATCATTTCCACAATTTAATAAAGAATGAATATAAAGGATCATTCACCATGCATGTGGTAATCCACATAGACAGGTTATTCCAACAGAATAATAAAGAATAGAATAACAGAAGGATTCATCATAAAATGCGATAGATTTGCATAGCAGGTTATTCCCAATGTAATAATAAATAATGGAACCAGTCCGGCAGAGCGCACGGACAGGATATTAAAACCGAATAATAAATAATGGAACCGGTCCCGGCGTAAGCGCACGCAGACGAGGATATTCGAGCGAATAATAAATAATGGAACCGTGTCCGGCGTAAATGCATGCGAGACATGATATTAAAACGAATAATAAAGAACGGAATAATAGAAGAATTTCACCATGTATGCGGTACTTCACATAAATAGGTTATTCCAATATAATAATAAGAAATAGAATAACTGAAAATTTTCACCAAGTATAGGGTAGCCAGCATATACAGGTTATTCCAACAGAATAATAAAGAATGGAATAACATAAGTTCTCTTCATGAATACAAAAGAAATAATACTCCTTATGAGTACAACAAATAATATCCCTTACCTCAAAAGAAGACTGGATACTGGAATAGTGAGGTAGTAGACTTCTCTTCTTCTTTCTCTCTATAATTTCTCTCTATAATAATTGTTCTATAGCTTTAGTGAATTGGTGAAAAATAATGAAGGAATGATCTTCTATTTATAGAAAAATATAGTTTCGATAATTGCATATTTTGGGGCTCAAAATGTTACAGTATAATACCTTCCTCTCTTCCTTCATTTTTAATTTAGTCCTGCAAGTATTATCAAATTTGCACCACCTCCCCTAATAGTAAATCATGTGAATCAATAGTAAATCATGTGACTCAATAGTTCTGAACATGTGAAAAAAAATAATTACAGTATAATACCTTCATCTATACCTCCATTTTTAACTTAGTCATGCAAGTATTATCAATCTTGCACCAACTCCTCTAATAGTAAATGAATGTGAATCAATAGTACACATATGTGAACAAATAGTTATAATCATGTGAATTAATAGCAATTAATTGCTCATTTATCCGATTAATTACCCGATTGGTCAATATAACTTCCAGACATCAATTAATATCGAAATAACTGTCAATTTCCACTAACACTAATAATTCCAACACAATGGAACTATCAATTTCATCTTTAATCAACACAAACTTATTCATCATTAATATTATAACTCACAATATTTAACAACAGGTCATTCCCAGGAAAGAGGGGGCTTTCTGATAAGGATTTCTCCTTATTGGCGCGTAATTAGGTGACCAAACCTCTCCTTGACAGAACTTCTAGACATTGTCAATATTGCAAATAATAATATGAATAAATTTGTCGTCTCAATTATTGATTTAATAATATATCATATTATACAGATGATACTGTGACAATAATTAAATCCATAATATGATAGATATGATGCAGCAATTACTGTAGCAATAATTGAGTATAACTAAGTGACTTAGTCTGATTGCATCCTCTGCACCCCGTTGTATCTGAAAGTGTCACATATTTCAATGAAGCCCGAATTTATCTCGAAGGTATTGGCTTCTATCGCTGGTCTGACTATACTTGATTGTAATCCATTAATATTCGGCATCGAATAGTCTCTCAAAGCCCTATGTTCCTCTATTTGCTCCTCCCTTTGTCCTTGTGCTGCCATATTAGATGTTGTGCCCTCTAACTCTGCTTGTATATTTCTACGCGCTCTCGATTTCTAACCTTTATCGTTAATGTTGTCCTGTGCAGGTATCAACTCGGAATTGGATGATCGCGTGTGCATAAAATATATACAAGTACCTAAAACAAAAACAAAAATAGAAATGATATAAGATTATATTTGTCTAAGTTATATAAATTTAGCTTAAAACTGATGATAATAATACAATTAAACGCCTTTCCCCAGAAACGGCGCCAAGAACTTGTTGCCTCCTTTTTTGCTTTAATAAAAGGACTCTAACTCATGCAACCATACATGGGTCAACAAGTATTACAGAGTAAGAACAGTATCGATCCACGGAGAAAGGTTTCAAAATTAAATTATTATACATCAATCGTATCACTATTTTTTATATGCTTAAACGAAGGCTTACAATTTTAAATTAATCTAACTCAGATAATGAATAAAATAATAATAATAATAGAATAATAAATCAAATTTAAAAATAATGGGATTCTAACTTCATTTCATATTTCATCTAAATATTACCATCATGCAAGATTATACATGTATCATGGAAAATTAGCCAAGAGCACGAAAGTAGACATAACCATTTTTCAACTCATTATGCCCTGCTTACATAACCTCCACATACAATAGAAATCATGTAATCATCAATAAAACAAAAATCACTATATTTTTATGTGAAATTGCAGCAATATTGAATTGAAGCACAAGCTCTTATATTACTACATACGGTGAAACAATATATTTCTATCTGATTCACGAAATATAAAGCTAAACATTTCAGCCTCATACACGCATGCTATTATGATTACAACCATACTTGTAAGACCCCAACTTTTTAATAAAGATGATTTTTCTATAAATATCATTTTTGAATATTATAGAATGAATTTGATATAATGTTATAGTTGTGGGTAGTATTTGCAAATTTTTCAAAGTACGCAAGTTGTTAAATTATATTCGATTGGTGGGAGAATATTCATTTTAATAGAAAATATTAAATAATGTGGTAGCAATCATTGGTGGACCCCACAACAGAATTATTATCGGATTGAGAAAACGACAAAAATATATTTATGAAAATAACGGCGGAAGTTTTATCGTTAATCCTGTTAAACTACTCGGTAGTAAAAGTACAGTAATACGCGTGATTGCATAGTAGCACACGGTATTGATTATTGATGCTTACGTGAGAAGTCATTCAGTTATACTCAATTATTGCTACTGAGAATTCTTCGTGATCATATCTCTCTCATATTATTGATTCGATTATTGTCACAAAGATCATCTCGTGATAATATGTTATTTTATTAAATCAATAATTGAGACGACAAAGTTATTCATATTATTAAATTGCAATATTTACAATGTCTAGAAGTTCTGTCAAGGAGAGGTTTGGTCACCTAATTGTGCGCCAATAGGGAGAAATCCTTATTGGAAAGCCCCATCTTTTCTGGGAACGACCTGGTTGATAAATATTGTGAGTTATAATATTAATGATGAATGTTATTAAAATTAAAGTTGTGTTCGAAGTTGAATTTGGAGACGCGGACATGATATTTGAGTCTGGAATGATGAAATTAGTAAAAATAATTTATAAACACAAAATTTTTCGGGATTAACTTTTTGGTCAAAAAGTTAATAGTTGACTTTTTCGGGAAAAGTCAAACTTTAAATTTTCAAAATTTATATTGTTGATAAAAATAGTTTCATTGTGTTGGAATTAATTTTGTTAGTGAAAATCGACATTTATTTCGATAAAAATTGATGTTTGGAGGTTATGTTGACCAATCGGGTATTTAACTGGATAAATGAGCAATTGATTGCTATTATTTCACATGATTATAACTATTTGTTCACATGTGTATACTATTGTTTCACATTCTTGTTACTATTAGGGGAGTTGGTGCAAGATTGATAATACTTGCATAACTAAGTTTAAAATGGAGGTATAGATGGAGGTACTATACTATAATTCGTATTTTCACATGTCTAGAACTATTGATTCACATGATTTACAATTGAATCACATTCTTGTTACTCTTTTAATGGATTGCTTGTTCCGCTGCAGTTAAACTTGATGTCTATTGTATTTTATCAGTTTAACATTGTTGTAGACTAATGATAATTTATTCTGCATTATCTTAGTCATAATATTTCTTACTAGGCTAGTTGAGCTCACCCTTTTTTTCACTGTTTTCTTCAGGAAATGAGAATATAGCCGGTAATGCAGTCGGGGAAGCAGTGATGGACGGATGATAGTATTAGTAGTCCTCACTATTCTATTAAATAGTGTGACAATAAATGTAATGATGACTTATTCTTAGAGTGGATATTGTCTAGAAGACAGTATTTGTATTAAAACTCACAGTTTGTATTTTGTCATATTTTACACGATAGTTGTATTATTAAGTTGTATTTGAATTTTGTACCATGTATTTGGCTACTCAAGATGGGTGATGTATACCTATTTTGGGGGCGTTCACTGTTGGTATCAAAGCTTAGGGATATGATCCCTGGCTAAGATGTGAGACAAGAACTAGGAGGAGAGATGGGGAATTCTTCGTTAGTATGACCTACCTAAGTTTATTTGGTATTTAATTGGTCGGTCAGAGTATAGGGATAATATGTGATATGTTAATTAACCCTTTTTTTGTGGCAGTATTTGAAAATGGCATCCAAGAATGTTGAGAACATCAATGGAGCACAGGAGACCGTTGAGTCTCCACAAATCAATAACCAGGACAATGTGCATCAGGAAGGCGACAATCCTCATGTAAACAACAACACTGACCAAATGATGAACGATGGAATGTTCCGAGGCTTCATGCAATTCATGCAACATCAGGCGAGAGCGGCTCCTGTCCAAAATATAGGTGGAAACACTAGCAACTCTCGGATGGTCACCGCCAAATAGTTCAAGGAGCTGGGACCACCGGAGTTTTTTGGAGAGCCAAAACCACTTAAGGCGGAGACATGGATAAAATAGATCAACAAGATATTTGATGTCTTGGGTTGCTCCGAGGAGCAAAAGGTTCCCTTCACCACCTTCATGTTGCGGGCAGAGGCAGATTACTGGTGGGAATCTGTAAAGCGTACCCAACCTGACGCACTGAAGATGTCTTGGGAGAAGTTTCAAGAACTGTTCCACGACAAGTACTTTCTCGAAAGTATTTGTCACATGAAAGAGGTAGAGTTCATTAAACTTGAGAAAAACAACATAACCATGTCGCAGTACGAAGCCAAGTTTGTCGAGCTGTCCCGATTTGCGTCCCATTTGGTTGATAATGAGGAGAGAATGATGCGAATGTTTCTAAGAGGTTTGAAACCCGAGATACGCCAATATCTTATCTCTCATAAATTGTGTTTGTATTCAGATGTTGTTAATAAGGATCAGTTATTGGAACGTGATAACGAGTCAACCCAACCAAAAGAGAGCAGCCGGCAAAATGATAATACCAGTGAGAGCAGTCATCGAAATGGTGACAACAAGCGTGGAGGGAATCTGCATGCCAGAAATGGTAACCACTTCAGTAGTAATCTTGTCCAAAACAATAAGAATGGACATTTCAGGAAGAGGAGATTCAACAATGATGGAAAGACGTCAGCACCAGCACCCGTGGTTAAGGAAGGAGAACGACCACCTATCATATGCTTCAAATGTGGAGGGGAGGGACACATCAGTCCAAACTGCGCGATGTTGTCCAAAGCATGTTATAATTGTGGAAGAGAAGGTCACCTAGCCCGATTTTGTCGTTCACCGAAGACAAGTTCAGCTAGGATAGAGGCACCAAAGGCCGTCCCAGAAAAGTCAAAGTCGGTAATGCAAGGGAGAGCGTTTGTTGTGACCTCCCAGAAAGCAAGGAACCCGAACGAGATCATCACGGGTAAGCTTATCATAAAATCTAGCGAAGTTTATACCTTATTTGATACCGGTTCTACCCATTCTTTTATTTCTCCTACTTGCGCTCAAAGTTTAAATTTGACTTCGGAGAAATTGGACTTTGACTTATCTGTTGAAACTCCATTGGGAGAAACCTTCATTACATCCACTGTTTATAAGTCTTGTTTAGTTCAAATCGGTACCCTCACATTACCTGTCAATCTTATTTCATTGAAAATACTTGCATTTGATATAATTCTAGGGAATGATTGGTTAACTACCCATCATGCAAAAATTGATTGTTTTCGTAAGGTTGTTAGCTTTCATATTCCTAACCAACCTATTATGCGAATTCAAGCAACCAAACCATTAAAGTCAATCACTATCATCTCAAGCCATAAAGCTATTCATTTATTGAAAAATGAATGTCAAGCTTTCTTAGCTCATGTCATGGATCTAAATAAAAATACGTCAGTTTTGAATGATATTTCTATTGTTAATGAATTTCCGACATATTCCCTCGAAGAACTTCGCCTACCCGAGAGCATGAAATTGAATTTTGTATCGACCTTGAACCCAAAGACAAAACCTATTTCCAAAGCCCCATATCGAATGGCTCTATTGAACTTCGAGGAGTTAAAGACCCAACCGCAGGAATTGTTAGACATCGGTTTCATTCGTGGCCCTAGTACTTCTCCTTGGGGTGCTCCTATTCTATTCGTGAAAAATAAAGATGGGAGTATGCGACTTTTTGTATTGATTATCTGGAGTTGAATCATGTCACCATCAAAAATAGGTACCCATTGCCACGTACTGATGACCTATTTGACCAGTTGCAAGGAGCCAAATTCTTTTCAAAGATTGATCTTCATTCCAGATATCACCAATTAAAGATTAGAACCGATGACATTCCAAAGACGGCTTTCGAACTCCGATGACGGCATTATGAATTCTAGTCATGTCTTTTGGATTGACTAATGCTCCGCCGCTTTTATGGATATGATGAACCAAGTATTCAAGGAATATTTGGAGCACTTTGTGGTCGCGTCTTTATTGATGACATCCTTATTTATTCCAAAAGTCGTGAAGATCATGAGCAACACTTGAGGTCGATACTCCAAAAGCTTCGTGAATATAAGTTTTATGCCAAGTTAAAAAATGAGAGTTCGCGGCGAGGAAGTAGCATTCCTTGGGCACGTAGTATCAAGTCATGGAATATCTGTTGACCCAAAGAAAGATTGAAGCTATTCAAAGTCGGGAGCAACCTAAATCAGTGACCGAAGTACGTAGCTTTCTCGGTTTAGCTGGTTATTATCGGAGATTCGTGGAAGGATTTTCTCGAATCGCTACTCCACTAACTCAGCTGACTCGAAAAGATACAAAATACGGTTGGAGTGAGTAATGTGAGAAGAGTTTTCAAGAACTCAAGAGGAGACTCATTTCAGCACCTGTTCTGACAATACCATCTGGATCGGAGGGATTTGTCATCTAGAGTGATGCTTTAGGTTGTGTTCTCATGCAACATGGGAAAGTCATAGCCTATGCCTCACGACAACTCAAAGAATATCATAGGAATTATCCTACTCATGATCTAGAGTTGGCAGCAGTCGTTTTTGCACTAAAGATTTGGAGGCATTATTTGTATGGGGAGAAAGTGGAGATCTTTATGGATCATAAAAGCCTCAAATATTTCTTCACTCAAAAGGAACTCAAAACATGCGACAGTGACGTTGGCTTGAACTGTTGAAAGATTATGATCATACCATCAAATACCATCCTGGAAAAGCGAACGTGGTAGCTGACGCATTAAGTAGAAGATCATATGCGGGTACAAGTGCGATATTGTCAACGCAAAGGCCTATTTTGTATGACTTGCAAAGGATTAAGATAGAGATAAAGACTTCAGGGACCCACGTGATGATGGCGAATATACGAGTAGAACCGACTTTAATCGATAAGGTTAAATCTGCTCAAGCTACAGACCTGGAGCTGATGCGTATGAAAAAGAAAGTGCAAGAAGGTGTTATGTCGGAAGCAAGAATCGATGAAGAAGGAATACTTCGAGTCAACTCCAGACTTTGTGTTGCTAACGACCCTGAGTTAAAGTATAAAATCATGATGGAGGCGCACAACACACCGTTTGCAATCTATCTTGGGAGTACCAAAATCTATCGTGATCTTCGACATACATTTTGGTGGACCAATATGAAGAGAGAGATAGCGGGATTTATCTCAAGGTGTCTAACTTGTCAACGAGTCAAGGCGGAGCATCAAGTGCCAAAAGGTCCATTGCAACCACTTGAAATTCCAGAATAGAAGTGGGAGCACATTACCATGGATTTTGTTACTGGTCTTCCCAAGGTTTCTCAAGGCATAGATGCAATTTGGGTCATTGTTGATAGATTGACCAAGTCTGCTCATTTCTTACCGATACGAGAAACTTATACACTTGAACATCTTGCTAGTATGTATATAAACGAGATTGTAAGATTGCATGGTATGCCAGTATCCATAGTTTCTGATCGAGACCCAAGATTCACTTCAAGATTTTGGGTTAGTTTACAAAAAGCTATGGGCACAGATTTACGATTTAGTTCGGCATATCATCCTCAGACAGATGGGCAGTCAGAAAGGACTATTCAAACTCTTGAAGATTTATTAAGACTCTGTGTCATTGACTTCAAGGGAAGTTGGGACAAGTTCTTACCATTGGTGGAGTTTTCCCACAACAATAGTTATCAAGCAAGTATTGGCATGGCTCCATTCGAGGCGTTATATAGAAGAAAGTGTCGTTCTCAAGTATATTGGGATGAGGTGAGTGAAGCAACGTTGTTGGGACCGGATTTGGTACGTTTGACTACGAAAAAGATTCAAACAATCCGACAACGTATAAAAACCTCACAAGATCGACAAAAGAGTTATGCTGATCTTCATCGAAAGGACGTGAAATTTGATATTGGAGATCATGTGTTGTTACGTGTTGCTCCATGGAAAGGAGTTACGAGATTTGGAAAGAGAGGAAAGCTCAATCCTAGATTTATTTACCCATTTTTAATCCTCGATCGAGTAGGAACTGTGGCGTATAGACTCGCTTTACCGCCAAGTATGTCTCGTGTTCATAACGTTTTCACATATCCATATTACGTAAATATGTGGAAGACCCGAACCATATTATTGAATTAAAACTGGACGTGATAGAGGAAGATTTAACGTATGAAGAGTTACCTGTTAAAATCTTGGATAAGAATGATCATATTCTACGCTCCAAGGTTATACCTCAAGTCAAAGTTTTGTGGAAAAACCACGGCGTGGAAGAAATGACTTGGGAGTTAGAATCTGAGATGAAGTCAAGATATCCTCACCTATTCGACATACCAGGTACGTACCCTAATTTCGAGGGCGAAATTTCATAAGAAGGGGAGGTTGTAAGACCCCAACTTTTTAATAAAGATGATTCTTCTATAAATATCATTTTTGAATATTATAGAATGAATATGATATAATGTTATAGTTGTGGGTAGTATTTGCAAATTTTTCAAAGTACGCAAGTTATTATATTATATTCGATTGGTCGGAGAATATTCATTTTAGCAGGAAATATTCGTACAACGGCGCAATCATTGGTAGACCCCACAACAGAATTATTGTCAGATTGAGAAAATGACAAAAATATATTTATGAAAATAACGGCGGAAGTTTTACCGTTAATACTGTTGAACTACTCGGTAGTAAAAGTACGATGAATGGCGTGGTTGCATAGTAGTACACCAGTATTAATTATTGATGCTTACGTGAGAAGTCACTCGGTTATACTCAATTATTGCTACGATAATTCTTTGCATCATATCTCTCATATTATTGATTCGATTATTGTCACACAAGATTATCATCTACATAATATGTTATTTTATTAAATCAATAATTGAGACGATAAATTTATTCATATTATTAAATTGCAATATTTACAATGTCTAGAAGTTACATCAAGGAGAGGTTTGGTCACCTAATTGCAATGCGGCATGATAGGGAGAAATCCTTATTGGAAAGCCCCTCTTTCACAGGAATGACTGGTTGATAAATATTGTGAGTTATAATATTAATGATGAATGTTATTAAAATTGAAGTTGTGTTCGGAGTTGAATTTGGAGACGGGGACGTGATATTTGAGTCCGGAACGATGAAATTAGTAGAAATAGTCTATAAACACAAAATTTTCCGGGATTAACTTTTTGGTAAAAAAGTCAACAGTTGACTTTTTTGTGAAAAGTCAAACTTTGAAATTTCAAAATTGATATTGTTGATAAAAATAGTTTCATTGTGTTGGAATTAATTGTGTTAGTGAAAATCGACATTTATTTCGATAAAAATTGATGTCTGGAGGTTGTATTGACTAATCGGGTATTTAACCGGATAAATGAGCAATTGATTGCTATTATTTCACATGATTATAACTATTTGTTTACATGTGTATACTATTGTTTCACATTCTTGTTACTATTAGGGGAGTTGGTGCAAGATTGATAATGCTTGCATGTCTAACTTAAAAATGGAGGTATAGATGGAGGTACTATACTGTAATTCGTATTTTCACATGTCTAGAACTATTGATTCACATGATTTACTATTGAATCACATTATTTACTATTAGGGGAGGTGGTTCAAGTTTGATAATACTTACATGACTAAATTAAAAATAAAGGAAAAGTTAGAGGTATTGTACTGTAATTTTTCGAACCCCAAAACGTGCAATTATTGAAACTATATTTTTCTATAAATAGAAGCTCATTCTTCCTTCATTTCTCACCAATTCACTAAAACTATAGAGCAATTATTATAGAGAAAAATTGTAGAGAGAAAATCTATAGAAGAAGAAAAGTCTGCTACCTCACTATTCCAGTATCCAGTTTCTTCTGAGGTAAGGGTTATTATTTCTTTCTGTCGTCTTCATGAATAGAACTTCTATTATTCCATTCTTTATTATTCTGTTGGAATAACCAGTATACGCGGGCTACCATATACTTGGTGAAATTCTTCTATTATTCCATTCTTTATTATTACATTGGAATATCACATACATGCATTTTCTTGGGACTGGTTCCGCCGTCTTTATTATTCAGGTTGGAATATCACATGCGTGTGTTTTTGTACGGACTGTTCCTTCTTTATTATTCTGTTAGAACATCTTGTCGATGCGAATTTCGCCTGACCTGGTTCCATTATTTAGTATTTTGTTGGAATAACCTATCTATGCGAAGTACCACATGCATGGTGATTTACATTGTTATTCCATTCTTTATTATTCTGTTTGAACATCCGCTTCGGCATGCGAATTTCGCACCGAATTGGTTCCGTTATTTATTATTCTCGTTGGAATAACTTTTGTTATACAATCACCGCATGCATGGTGATTTCTTTTGTTATTCCATTCTTTACTATACTCAGTTGGTTAAAGTTTTGACTTCTATATTCCATGAAATTAGTGGAATATCCTTGATATTTGCGCTTCATCCAGTATCTTTTCATGAAAATATTCTTCTGAGCATTCTTGAATTTTATTCTATAAAGAAGTATCATGTTGACAATTTGGACGTCATCTGTGGCCTGTAGTGCATAGATGGACTTGGTATGATTATGATCAGGGATTATTCAGTGTAATCATGACCGTAATGTTACAAATGATGTGGTAAAAGTCCTCATTGGCCGTAGTTTATTGATGGACAGTTGTTGGCATGATCATGACCGTTGATGAATACACGAATGTCCTTGGCCCGTAGTGCATGGATAATTTGTGGTCGTGATAGTAAAGAATATCCTTGGCCGTAGTACAGGGGTGATTCAATGATGTGGATTATTTATTAAGCTGAGTCTTAGCGATAAAAGTGATAAAAGTGATGAAAACCTTTTAAATCATAAAAGATAGTAGATTTTATTCTCTACTTGACTCTTTTAATGGATTGTTTGTTCCGCTGCAGTTAAACTTGATGTCTATTGTATTTTATAAGTTTAACATTGTTGTAGACTAATGATAATTTATTATGCATTATCTTAGTCATAATATTTCTTACTGGGCTAGTTGAGCTCACTCTTTCTTTCACTGTTCTCTTCAGGAAATGAGAATATAGCTGGTACGAGTCGGGGAACGGAGTGATGGACCAGATGAAAGTATTAGTAGTCCTCACAATTCTGTTAAATACTATGACAATAAATGTAATGAGGACTTATTCTGAGAGTGGATATTCTACAGAAGATGATTTGTATTAAAACTCACAGTTTGTATTTTGTATTATATTTTACACGACGGTTGTATTTGAATTTTGTACCATGTATTTGGCGACTCAAGATGGGTGATGTATACCTATTTTGGGGGCGTCACAGTTGGAATCAAAGCTTAGGGATATGATCCCTGGCAAAAATGTAAGACAAGAACTAGGAGGGGAGATACGGGGAATTCCTTCGCTAGTATGACCTACCTAAGTTTATTTGGTATTTAATTGGTCGGTCAGAGTATAGGGATAATATGTGATATATTAATTAACCCTTGTTTTGTGGCAGTATTTGAAAATGGCATCCTAGAATATTGAGAACATTAATGGAGCACAGGAGACCATTGAGTCTCCACAAATCAATAACCAGGACAATGTGCATCAGGAAGGCGACAATCCTCATGCAAACAACAACACTAACCAAATGATGAACGATGGAATGTTCCGAGGCTTCATGCAATTCATGCAACATCAGACGAGAGCGGCTCCTGTCCAAAATGCAGGTGGAAACACTGGCAACTCTCGGACGGTCACCGCCAAACAGTTCATGGAGCTGGGACCACCGGAGTTTTTTGGATAGCCAAAACCACTTAAGGCGGAGACGTGGATAAAATAGATCAACAAGATATTTAATGTCTTGGGTTGCTCCGAGGAGCAAAAGGTTCCCTTCGCCACCTTCATGTTGCGGGCAGAGGCAGATTACTGGTGAGAATCTGTAAAGCGTACCCAACCTGCCGCACTGAAGATGTCTTGAGAAAAGTTTCAAGAACTGTTCAACGACAAGTACTTTCATGAAAGTATTGGTCACATGAAAGAGGTAGAGTTCATTAAACTGGAGCAAAACAACATGACCGTGTTGCAGTACGAAGCCAAGTTTGTCGAGCTGTCCCGATTTGCATCCCATTTGGTTGATAATGAGGAGAGAATGACGCGAATGTTTCTAAGAGGTTTGAAACCCGAGATACGTCAATATCTTATCTCTCATAAACTCTGTTTGTATTCAGATGTTGTTAATAGGGCTCAGTTATTGGAACGTGATAACTAGTCAACCCAACCAAAAGAGAGCAGCCGGCAAAATGATAATACCAGTGAGAGCAGTCATCGAAGCGGTGACAACAAGCGTGGAGGGAATCTGCATGCTAGAAATGGTAACCACTTCAGTGGTAATCATGGCCAAAACAATAAGAATGGACATTTCAAGAAGGGGAGATCTCAACAATGATGGAAAGACGTCAGCACCAGCACCCGTGGTTAAGGAAGGAGAACGACCACCTATCATATGCTTCAAATGTGGAGGGGAGGGACACATCAGTCCAAACTGCGCGATGCCGTCCAAAGCATGTTATAATTATGGAAGAGAAGGTCACCTAGCCCAATTTTATCGTTCACTGAAGACAAGTTCAGCTAGGATAGAGGCACCAAAGGCCGTCCCAAAAAATTCAAAGCCGGTGTTGCAAGGGAGAGCGTTTTTTGTGACCTCCCAGAAAGCAAGGAACCCGAACGAGGTCATCACGGGTAAGCTTATCATAAACTCTAGCGAAGTCTATACCTTATTTGATACCAGTTCTACCCATTCTTTTATTTCTCCTACTTGCGCTCAACGTTTAAATATGACTCCAGAGAAATTGGACTTTGACTTATCTGTTGAAAATCCGTTGGGAGAAACCTTCATTACATCCACTGTTTATAAGTCTTGTTTAGTTCAAATCCAGACCCTCACATTACCGTCGATGCTAATTTACTTTGATCCTGGTTCCGTTATTTATTATTCATTGGAATAACTCGTCTACGCGACGTCATCGCATGCATGGTGATTTTCGTTGTTATTCCATTCTTTATTATTACGTTGGAATATCCCGCTTTATATATTACACGACTGGACCTAGTTCTCGTTATTTATTATTCTATTGGAATAACACATCTATGAGAAGTACCACATGCATGGTGATTTCTTTTGTTATTCCATTCTTTATTATACTCAGTTGGTTAAAGTTTTGACTTCTATACTCCATGAAATTAGTGGAATATCCTTGATATTTGCGCTTCATCCAATATCTTTTCATGGAAATATTCTTCTGAGCATTCTTAAATTTTACTCTACAAAGCAGTATCATGTTGACAATTTGGACGTTATTGATATATGGATAAATTAAATTATAAATCTTTAAAATTTATCCTTGAACTTGTTTTATTGAATTGTTATGTCATTGTCATCATCCTCATGCTTATATTGTGATGAAAGTCATCTTTGGCTTACGTGCATAGATGGACTTTGTATGATTATGACCAGGGATTATTCGGTATAATCATGACCGTAATGTAATGAATGATGTGGTAAAAGTCCTCATTGGCCCGTAGTGCATTGATGGACAGTTATGGGTATGATTATGACCAGAGATTATTCAGTATAGTCATGACCATTGATGATTACATGAATATCCTTGGCCCGTAGTGCAAGGATGATTCGATGATGTGGTTTATTTATTATTGTTGAGTCTCAAATGATAAAGTTGATGAAAAACTTTTTAAATCATAGAAGATAGTAGATTTTATGCTCTACTTGACTCTTCTAATGGATTGTTTATTCTGTTGCAGTTGTTGATCTAAAACTTGTTATCTATTATATTCCATCAGTTGTTATACTATTGAAGGCTAAGGATAATTTATTCTGCATTATCTTAGTCATAATAATTCTTACTGGGCTAGTTGAGCTCACCCTTTTCTTTCAATATTCTCTTCAGAAAATGAGAATATAACTGGGACTAGTAGGGGAATGGATTGACGGTCTGAGATGGTGGCTATAGTAGTCCTCACTATTTTTATAAAATAGTGTGATAATAATTGTAATGAGGACTCCATTGAGAGTGGATATTGTCTAGAAGAGAATATTCTTGTTTAAACTCTCAGCTATATTTTATCGTATTTTGCACGACAGTTTTATAATTAAGTTTGTAGTTGAGTTCTGTACCATGTATCTGGCGACTCAAGATGGGTGATGTAAACCTGTTTTGGGGGCGTCACAGTCGTGGTCATAGAGGGTATATTCCGGCTGAGGTAGTCCCGCATCGTAACGTCTAAAACGTGATGATTGAGTATTTACAAGGACAAGTTGCAGAGCTAACAAACGCCTAGCAGCGCAAAATTTGGGTCGTCGTCGATAGGTTCTGGAGGAGGAAGTCCCGCACCTAGGCCGACATGGACAGGTTCTGGAGGAGGAAGTTCCACACCTTGAACATGATGAAGAATCCTATGATTTTGAATCGAGTTTTGATAATCTTGACCGCCATAAGAGGCAGCTGTGAGAACAACGTGGACATGAAGACCATCGTAATGATCTGGGTTTTAAAGTAGAACCTACCAAAATTTTCTGGTACACTGTAAGAAGAAGCATTCATCGAATGGATGAACAAAATGGAGTGCATCTTCGAGTATAAGGAGGTATCAGATATCACTAAGGTGAAATTAGTTATAATCAGACTGAAGGACCAAACATCTGCTTGGTGGGAACAGGTGAAGTGTTCAAGGGAGAGACAAGGAAAGGCTAAAATCACCAAGTGGGAGATGATGAAGAAAAAAAAGCAAAGTCACTTTCTTCCCTTTGGATACACCCAATCTCTGTTCAAGAGATTGCATCTGTTAAGACAAAGCATTAGATCTGTGGATGACTATACCGAAGAGTTTTTCCAGTTAATAGCCCTAAATGATTTTTCGGTTCCTGTTTGCTTCCTCGGATGCAAAAAAAATATGGTTCGAAGTTCCTGTTTGTGTCCCATACTAGAATAATAAGTTAATTGAATTACTGCGGACATTTCTCACTGTTCCCTCATAACAGGTGACAACATCCCGAAGGAGTGCCATTAAGCTGTTAAACAAAGTTCCAGGTTAAGCAACCCTCTAGATGAACGATCACTTCTCTACTAGGAATAAATCATCGCCTGATATAAGTCCAATCTATGACATAGACAGCTTCTCACCACTCCGAATTCCTCATATGGGTAGTTCTCACAGAAAAAGAGGTGAGGCGTTATGTGAGAACTACCCATCTGAGAAATTCGAAGTGGTGAGAAGCTGTCTATATCATGGATTGGACCCATATCAGGTGATGATTCAATAAAAACTTTAACACAACTTTTAATGAGAAAAAAGAATATGTAAGACCCCAAATTATTATTAATGAAATTTAATTTCCTCTATTTATTATGTTGAAATAGTAAGGGTTGATTTGATTAATGTGGTGAGTTATGGGTAAAATGCGTAATTATTTCAAACAAGCAAATGATTTTAAAATATTCATTTAATCGGAGAATATTCGTTTGGTCGTGGAATATTCTTACTGTCGGGGAATATTCGTACGACGGCGCTGTAAGACCCCAACTTATTATTAATGAAATTAAATTTCCTCTATTTATTATTTTGAAATAGTAACGGTTAATTTGATTAATATGGTTAGTTATGGGTAAAATGCGCAAATATCTTGAATAAGCAAGTGGTTATAAAATATTCATTGTTATCGGGGAATATTCGTTTGGTCGTGGAATATTCTTACCGCTTGGGAATATTTGTAATGACGGCGCAGAAATTTGTGTGGACCCCATAACGGAAAGTGATTGGATGAAGAAAGCGACAAAATAAGTCGTTTATAAATAGCGGTGTAGTTATTACTGGTATCTTGTTGAAATACTAAATTGGTTAAAACACAAGAAGACATAAGATTGCACCAATTATTGATTCTTACATAAGAAGGCACTACTCAATAATTGTTATAGTAATTCTTTATTCGAAGATTTTATTTTATTGATTCAATAATTTTGCATTGATATTTTATATTATTGTTGTTTCAATAATTGTCACTACACAAGTATTTTCTATTATCTGAGCAATAATTCATATTATCTGAATAATATTATTGGATAATATTATTGGAAATGTCTAGAAAGTTCATCTAAGGAGAGGTTTGGTCACCTAATCAATTGCTTGGCCAAGAAGGAGAAATCCTTATTGGAAAGCCCCTCTTTCCTGAGGAGCGGCACCGGTCACAAGATTGTGATTCGTAATATTATTTGTGAATAATTAATTATTGATTTATATGATGAGGAAAATATTGATTTTATGTGGATATAGATGGAGAAAATTTTAATGTGACAATTGTTAAAAATTAATATTTTATCTTTTCTCGATAAAATAATTCATTTAAATACATTATTATATTTTAATAATATAATAATGATGATATTTTTACAATGAATGTGGGATATATGAGTATATGAGGATAAAGAGTATTTTTGTTGCAATAAATGTTAAAAACATGTTAAACATATCGGTGGACCCCATTTCTTGGACCGAATTTGATTATACCGTGTAAAAATCGCTTCGTTTGTGGATTTGATCAATTTCATTTGGAATTTAGAAAAACTTTCTTCTGCAAAGTTGTAGATAATGGAATTTCCTATGGAAAAGACATAGGGTTTGAATTTTTCTGATAAAAGGGCTATTTATTGTGAATTATTGAAGTTCCGGAGTTCCGAAATAATTAATTTTTGAAAGTTTAAAATATTTTAAATAACTAAAACGTTTTTTACATTATGGTGTGTTCCACATGTGTGTTGAATGGGCTAATTTCAGATTTTCTATGGTTGGCTTGAAAATTTTTATAATATATTATTATTATATTAAATTTTCTGCGTTGGTGTTTTAAGCAATTTCCTATAAATAGGGTGTTTAGGTTAGAATTGAAAATCACACCAGAAACTGAAGTTTTCTCTCTCTTTCTCTCTCGATATATTGAGCGTATTCTTGTGAGTATTTTAATACTTTGAGTGTTGTTATACAGTGCAAGTTCAAGTCATAGCTTATATCCGATGTTTCAACTAAAAGTACTATTCTTTCGAGGTAAGGGATGTTATTTTCTTTTTAAATGATATTATTTTCTTCAATATCATTATGCCAAAATATTGGTTTGAACTTTTAATCAAATTTGGAACTTTTTTGTCTGGGGTTCTTATTCACATATACTCAAGACTATTAATCTGAATACTAAGACTATTCATCTAAAAAATAAAATTTTCCTTTTCGTCCAAAATATCTATTATGGATACTAGCTTTGATTGTATCCATGTTTTGATCATTCTTGAATTTTACTCCACTATGATTATTTCGAGGTATTTTTGGACATGAAATAATTTGAAATCTTTAATCCTTAATATTTATTCTTTTGTTTCACTTGATTCGTTTTCTTTAAAATATTTTTTTCATCATCCTCAGTCCTAAATGATGATATTATTGAATATCTTTATTCTGTAGTGCAAAAATTAATGATTATATAATGAATATCTTTGCCCGTAGTGCAAAAGATGAGCAGTGTTGAGATGAACATGACCGATCGATGAATATCTTTGGCTGTAGAAAAAAAGATGAATATATGATTCAAGATGTGCATTGATTGATGTTACGAGGATAAAAATATTATTGATGGATTTATTAAATTCATAGATAATAGTAGATTTCATTCTACGTAACTCTTCTATGAATTATTATTTTGTTGCGAATATTGATCTGAAACTTGTTGTCTATTGTATTTTATCAGATTTTTTCCTGTTGAAGACTAACGATAATTTGTTCTATATTATCTTAGTCATAATGTTCTTTACTTGGCTAGTTGAGCTCACTCTTTTCCTTTTTGTTCCATTTTTCTTCTCAGGAGGCGAGAATGTAGCGAGTATGAGTCGGGGTATGGAATGATGGTTCTAGAGAGTTGTTTAGTAGTCATCACCATTTTTGTTAAATAATGTACCAATAATTGTAATGAGGACTTATTTGGGTGTGGATATTGTCTAGATGGAAATATCTGTATTTAAACTCACAATTTATATGTTGTATTAATAAAGTTGTAGTTTTCTGTACCATGTATTTGACAACTCAGAATGGGTGATGTATACCTATTCTGGGGGTGTCACAGTTGGTATCAGAGCTTAGGGATATGATCTTTGGCGGAGATCGGGGAATAGAACTAGAAGGGGAGAGACGAGTAAATCCTTCGCTAGTGTGTCCTACCTAAGCTTATTTGTTGGTCATTCATAATATAGGGTATTATGTGATTTGTTAATTTGTTTAATTAACCCTTATTTTATAGCGATGATTTAAGAATGGGGCGAGAATGTTAACGGGTGAAGTAAATGAGACCGTGGAGACGCTGTACTCACCAACGAGGAGAGCGTGCAACAGTGGCAATGTTCCTCCGTGAACAACACCAATCGAAAGCGAGATGATGAACGATGGGATGTTTAGAAGCTTTTTGCGAGTTCATGCAAAAAATCGACGAGGAGACTCGTGTTCAAAATCTGAGGAGGAAATGATAGAATCCACGGGTTGTCACAAACCCAAGCGAGTTCAAAGAGTTGGGACCACGAGTGCTGGGAAAGCCGGATCCGATTAAAAGTGAGACGTGGGTCAAACAAATTACCAAGATATTCGATGTCTTGGGATGCACGGAGGAGCGAAGGTGCCATTCGCCACCTTTATGTTCCGTAATGATGAGGCAGACATGGTGGGAGTCTCGTGAAGCGTACCCATCCAAACCGCACTCGGCATGTCTTGGGAGACGTTTCAGAATCGTTCAATGACAAGTACTTTCCCGAAAGTATTCGTCTATATGAAGGAAGTGGAGTTTATTAGGTGAGTAGAATAACATGATGGTGTCTCGTCACGAGGCGAAGTTCGCGGAGTTATCCGTGGTTGCACCTCATTTGGTGGAGAATGAGGAACGATGACGCGGATGTTTCGAGAGGTTTGAAACCCAAGATACGTCGTCAAGATCTCATTCTCATAAATTTTCTCTCTATTCAGATGTTGTCAATAGAGCTCAATTGTTAATGCGAGATAACGAGTACGTTCAACCAAGGGACCATAACCAGGATCATACCGGAGATAGCAGTCAACAGAACAACGATAACCAACGGAGAAAAAAAAAGACGGACAAAAATGATAACCACTCTGGTGGTAATCATGGCCATGAAAATAGAAGAAGCGAGTCAGGATGAGATTTTAAAAAGAGGAGATTCAACAACGACAATGTGAAAACGACAGCACCAGCAGCAATTGGTTCCAAGGGAGGAGAAAGATCACCGGTCGTATGCTACAAATGCGGGAAAGAGGGACATATCAGCCCAAACTGCCCACAACAGTTCAAAGTATGCTATAATTGTGGAAAGGAAGGACATATCGCTCGAGATTGTACGGTAGCGAAACCTAGTTCAGCGAGGACGGTGACTCAAAAGGTTATCCCAGAAAAGTTAAAGTCAACGGTTCCTGGAAGAATGATGCCGGACAGGTTAATGATTAGCCTGTGGGTTGGTAATCAATGGATTTTTTAGGTAAAGAAGCAATAGATTCACCAGAAATAGAGAAATTTCTCTAATGGATAAGTTTATATCAAAAAATTCATCTCTCTAAACCCACAAGCCGAGTTTATATATAGATGACAAACTTTATGCCCAAGTCACTCTAGAATATTCTTAGGGATATGGGAATACAATCTTTCTAGGGAGTTGAGAAAGATTCTAACAAATTTCCTAATTTTACGGAAACAAATAACAAGCTAACAACTAATAATAGTTATTTATTTAAATTAAAATTAAAAGATTTAACTAGTAGTTTGTTGGTCTCGAAGACACTCTTCATTTATTGAAGCTGAAAGGTGGAGCTGATTGAACCCGAAGCTTTATTTCGGTCAGAAGGTGGAAATGTTAGAAAATTCGAATGGATTAACGCCAAAGGTGATTACGTCTTTTCTGACAATCCTTTCGTTCATGATATTTCAAAGCAATTAACATATCATTCAATAGCTCAGTTTCTTCGGTCTCGGACCATTCTGCATCAGTCACCCCAAGTTGAGAAGAACTCGTCCTCGAGTTCTCAGTTTGTTTAGCAGACTGTGCGACATACGGGCTCAGATGCTTAACATTGAAAACGTCCGAAGTCCTTGGATGGTTCGGCATGCGCAACCGATAAGCATTATCGTTGATTCACTGTAAAATTTCGCAAGGGCCAATTTTTCGATCCTTAAGTTTATTATATTCTCCGACAGGAAAACGGTCTCGGGTAAGTACAGCCCAAACAAGATCCCCAACTTGGAAAACAACCTTACGTCGATGACTATCAACCCGAAGCTTGTATTTACTATTGTTGTCCAAGATAGACTTGTGCACTTGATCATGAATATCCCCAAGATGATCTGCCATTTCTTCCACTTTAGGATGTATTCAGCCAATTCGGGGAATGGAAGCCAAGTCCAAGACTCCATAAGGGTTCTGTCCATAAACTAATTCAAACGGACTCATCTTGGTGGTTCTGTTCTTCGATCGGTTATACGCGAATTCTGCTTGAGGCAGTGCCAAATCCCATTGTTTTGGCTTATTTCCCGCCAAACACCTCAGAATATTGCCTAAACTCCGATTTACCACTTGATTCCGACCATCGATTCGAGGATGGTAAGCATTCTTTGAAGTTTTAAATGCTCGAGCTTTTCCCATAGACTCTTCCAGAAATTACTCATGAATTTAGTATCTCAGTCAGAAGTGATAGACTGTGGTACGCCATGTAAGCGTACAATCTCCTGGAAGTAGAGATGGGCGATCCGAACAGCATCCATGGTTTTTCGACAAGCTATGAAATGAGCCATTTTAGAGAATCGGTCTACGACAACCATAATAGAGTCTGAAGCTCTTTGGGTTTGAGGTAGACCTAGGACAAAATCCATGCTAACATCACACCAAGGCCTTTCAGGAACAGGCAGGGGAGTGTATAATCCTGCATTAGTAAAAACTCCTTTTGATTTTTGACAGGTAGAACACCCCTTTACGTAGTGCTTAACATCGCTCGAGATTTTTGGCCAGTAATAGTCAGCTATGATTAAGGCCAATGTTTTATCTTGCCCGAAGTGTCATTCTTTGTGAAGTTCACTCATTATCTGTTGCCGAAGTGAACAATCAGGAATGCACAGCTGGAATCCTCGAAACAAATATCCCTTGTGTAAGATAAAGTCAGATCGTCGTCCTTCTCGTATGTCTTGAATTATTTTATCGAAGGATGAGTCTCCTTCATACATCTTAGTGAAGACTTCAAATCCTATAATCTTATTTTTCATAGTACTAAGGAGTAATGCTCTTCGGCTTAGTGCATCAGCAGCTCGATTCAGATTTCCTGCTTGATATCGAAGAGTGAAAGTGAACTCTTGCAAGTTTACTACCCATTTATCATGTCTTCGGCTGAGTTTATGCTGACCATTAATATATTTTAAGGCTTCATGATCAGTAAAGAGAATGAATTCCTTCTGTATTAAGTAATGATGCCAATGCTTCAGTGTCTGAACTAAGGCATAGAATTCCAGATCATAAGTAGAATAATTCTTTCTTGACCCTGACAATTTTTCACTGAAGAAGGCTACTGGCCGACCTTCTTGACTAAGGACACCACTAATACCCAGTCTTGATGCATCACAGTTTACTTCGAAGACCTTCTCGAAGTCTGGAAGTTCTAGTACGGGTGTTTCGGTCATTTTCTTTTTGATCATCTGAAAGCTTTCTTCGGCTTCCTGGGGCCATTTGAATGATTTTCCTTTTAGGCATTCAGTGATAGGTGCAACCAAAGTGCTGAAGTCTCGGATGAATCGTCTGCAGAAAGACACTAATCCATGAAAGCTCCTGACGTCGTGTATGGTTTTTGGTGTTGGCCATGCTGAGACTGCTTGGATCTTGGTTGGGTCGGTAAGAACACCTTCGGTAGAAACAACAAAACCGAGGAAGGTTACCGATGTTGTGAAATAAGAGCTCTTTTTCTGATTTATGAACAACCGTTCTTTCCTTAACATTGTAAATATAGTTCTGAGGTGTTCATGATGTAATTCCGAAGTCTTGCTGTAGATGAGGATATCGTCAAAGTAAACAACCACAAACTTTCCCATGTAAGATCGTAATACCTGGTGCATAAATCTCATGAAGGTGCTAGGCGCATTGAAAAGTCCGAAGGGTGTGACCATCCACTCGTATAAGCCTTGCGGTGTTTTAAAGGTTGTCTTCCATTCATCTCCAGGCCTTACCCGAACTTGATGGTATCCACTTTTTAGGTCTATTTTTGAAAAAAATTTTGCCCCGGACAGTTGATCTAGCATATCATCTAGTCGAGGTATTGGAAAATGATACTTTACTGTGATTTTATTAATGGCTCTACTGTCGATACACATTCTCCACGAGTCATCCTTCTTTGGGACTAATAGTGCCAGTACCGCACAAGGGCTCATACTTTCTCGAATGTACCCCTTCCCCATTAGATCCACCACCTGCTTTTGTAGTTCTTCGGACTCCTTGGGACTGAGTCTATAAGCTGGTCTGTTCAGTAGGCTTGATCCTGGGATAAGGTTTATCTTATGTTGAATATCCCTTAATGGTGGTAATCCCGATGGAAGCTCTTCGGGCATTAAATCAGCAAACTCTTTTAGCAGCTTCTGCACATCAGCAGTCATTTCGGCTATGTGTTTTGCTGAATTGTCTTGACAAAGTAGTAATGCATACAGAACTCCTTCACATTTCACCTCGGTTAGGAACCTGGTCAGGGACAGTAGGTTCGGATTTCTGACTCCTTGAGCCGAACTGTCTTCCTCTCGCCGAGGGGCTAGCACAACCCTTTTTCCTTTGATGCTGAGAGTGTAAGTATTCTTCCAACCATCATGTATGACGCTTCGGTCATATTGCCATGGTTTGCCTAATAGTATATGGCAAGCATCCATTTTCACTACGTCGCACCAGGCATTATCAAAGTACTTCTTTCCTATGGAAAAGGATACCAGGCACCTTCTGTCAACGTTTACTTCACTGCCTTTGTTCAACCAAGACAACTTATATGGATTTGGATGTCGATCTATTTTTAAGTTTAACTTCCGAAAAGCCTCTTCAGACACGACATTCTCACAGCTGCCACTATCAATAATCACTTTGCAGACCTTCTCTGCCACGGTACAAGTAGTGTAGAAGATGTTGGTTCTCTGCCAATCCTCTTCGGATTCGTCCTTCGGAGTTAGTAGGCTTTTGCGAACAACTAGGGTCTCCTGCCCGTCTCCATACAATATGCCTTCATCTTCGTACTCATCATATATAGGCTCTCCGAACTCTTTTATTTCCTCGATCATGCCTTCTTCAATCAAAAGGTTTTTACCTTTCTGGTTAACAGGCTTCCGGCACTCTGTGGCTTTGTGACCTAGTTCTCCACACCTAAAGCATTTGATGCTGGGGTTTAAATTACCCAGAGGTTGAGGTGTAGTTCGAGACTGTGGGATTGGGTTCGGTTTGTTGAGGGGATTGCTCCTTGGTATTATTTTGTTGTTCTGCTGTTGCTCTACTTCCCGGGCTCGCTGATACACTTCAGAAACAATCCAAAATGAATGGAGACCGAGGACATTTTGCAACTGTTGTTTTAATCCTCCTAAGTATCGCGCCACCAGTTGATCTTCAGTTTTTGACAGATAATTCCTTGCTATCAATTGGTAAAATTCCTCAGTATAGTCATCCACGAATCGGGTACCTTGTCTTAACAGATGTAACCTCTTAAATAGAGACTGAGTGTAACCAAAAGGAAGAAAGTGACTCTGCAGCTTCTTCTTCATCTTCTCCCACTTGGTAATTTTAGATTTTCCTTGTCTCTCTCTCGAGCGCCTCATTTGTTCCCACCAAGCAGATGCTCGACCTTTTAATTTGATGGAAACCAATTTCACCTTAACATCATCGGATACTTCCGTATAATTAAAGACACGCTCTACTTCGTTCATCCAATTGATGAATCCTTCTGTGTGTAGGGTACCAGAGAATTCTGGTAGCTCAATTCTGAAACCCGAATTACGGCGATGGTCCTCATGGCCACGTCGCTCCCATGGTTGCCTCCTATGGTGGTAGGGCTTTTCAAAGCTCGACTCAGAATCATAGGATTCTTCATCGTGTTCGGGATGTGGGACTTCTTCCTCAGAAAATTGTCCACGACGCCCTAGATTTTGCGTTATTAGGCGCTGGGTGAGCTCTGTAACCTGCCTCTGTAAATCTTCAATCATCACGTCCTGGATATTTCAATCACGGTGTGGAGCTTCCTCAGTCGGAATCTTCCCTTTACGACCACGACCACCAGCCATTAAAACCGATGGAATATTCCCAAAAAGATGTTTGAGCTTTGATACCAAGCTGATGCCGGGCAGGTTAATGATTAGCCTGAATTTTTCAGGTAAAGAAGCAATAGATTCACCAGAAACTGAGAAATTTCTCTAATGGATAAGTTTATATCAAAAAATTCATCTCTCTAAACCCACAAGCCGAGTTTATATATAGATGACAAACTTTATGCCCAAGTCACTCTAGAATATTCTTAGGGATATGGGAATACAATCTTTCTAGGGAGTTGAGAAAGATTCTAACAAACTTCCTAATTTTACGAAAACAAATAACAAGCTAACAACTAATAATAGTTATTTATTTAAATTAAAATTAAAAGATTTAACTAGTAGTCTGTTGGTCTCGAAGACACTCTTCTTTTATCGAAGCCGAAATGTGGAGCTGATTGAACCCGAAGCTTTATTTCTCGAAGCCGAAGGTGGAAATGTTACCGAAGCTGAATGGATTAACGCCGAAGGTGATTACGTCTTTTCTGACAATCCTTTCGTTCATGATATTTCAAAGCAATTAACATATCATTCAATAGCTCGGTTTCTTCGGTCTCGGACCATTCTGCATCAAAGAGCGTTTGTCGTGACTGGTCAAAATGCGAGGAACCCAAACGAGGTGATCGCGGGTAAGCTAATCATAAATTCTTGCGAAGTTTATACCTTACTTGATACCGGTGCTACCCATTCATTTATCTCGCCTGCTTGTGCTCAACGTTTAAACTTAACTCTGGAGAAATTAGACTTTGACCTATTTGTGGAAACTCCGTTAGGAGAAACTTTCATCACATCCACTATTTATAAATCTTGTTTGATCCAAGTTGGCACCATCACCTTACCTGTTGACCTTATCTCTTTAAAGATACTTGCTTTTGATGTGATTTTAGGGATTGATTGGTTAACTACTCATCATGCCAAAATTGATTATTTTTTTAAGGTTGTTAGTTTTCATATTCCTAATCAACCTGTTGTGCGAATTCAAGCAACTAAGCCGTTAAAATCAATCACTGTTATATCAAGTCATAAAGCTATTCGTTTATTGAAAAATGGATGTCAAACCTTCTTAGCCCATGTTATGGATTTGAATAAAGACACGTCAAATTTGAATAATATTCCTATTGTTATTGGCTTTCCTGACGTATTTCCTGAAGAACTTCCCGGTCTACCCCTAACGTGAAGTTGAATTCTTTATTGATCTTGAACACGCACAAAGCCCATTTCTAAAACCCCATATCGAATGGCTCCTATTGAACTTTAGGAGTTAAAGGTCCAACTACGTGGAGTTGTTGGACATCGGTTTCATTCGGCCCCTAGTACATCTCCTTGGGGTGCTCCTATTTTATTTGTAAAAAGAAAGACGGAGTATGCGACTTTGTATTGACTATCGAGAATTGAACCATGTCACCATCAAGAATAGGTATCCACTACCTCGCATTGATGACTGTTTGACCATTCAAAGGAGCACAATTCTTTTCAAAAATTGATCTTCGATTCGGATATCATCGGTGAAGATTAGAATCGAGGATATCCCAAAGGCGCCTTGAAGAACTTCGGTATGGGCATTATGAATTCTTAGTCATGTCTTTTGGATTGACTAATGCTCCTGCGGCTTTTATGGATATGATGAATCGAGTATTCAAGGAATATTTGGATCAGTTCGTTGTTGTCTTTATTGATGACATTCTTATATATTCCAAAAGTCGTGAAGATCATATGCGGGAACGAGTGCGATGTTGTCAACACAAAGGCCCATTTTGTGTGATTTACAAAAGTTGAAGATAGAATTCAAGACTCTGGGGACCCATGCAATGATGTCAAGTATACGCATAGAACCGACTTTAATCGAAAAAGTTAAAGTTGCTCAAGCCACAGACCCGGAGCTGATGCGGATGAAGAAGAAAGTGCAAGAAAGTGCTATTCCAGTAGCAAGAATCGATGAAGAATGAATACTTCGAGTCCACTCCAGACTTTGTGTTCCTAACAATTCTGATTTGAAGTACAAGATCATGATGGAGGCACACAATACACCGTTTGCAATTCATCCTGGAAGTACCAAAATGTATCGTTATCTTCGACATACATTTTGGTGGAATAATATGAAGAGAGAGATTGCAAAGTTTATCTCGATGTGTTTAACTTGTCAACGTGTAAAGGCGGAGCATCAAGTGCCTAAGGGTCCATTGCAACCACTTGAGATTCCGAAATGGAAGTGGGAACACATTACCATGGATTTTGTTACGGGTCTTCCCACGGTTTCTCAAGGCATAAATGCTATATGGGTTATTGTTAATAGATTATCAAGTCTGCTCATTTCTTACCGATACGGGAGACTTATTCCCTTGAACGTCTTGCTAGTATGTATGTAAATGAGATTGTGAGATTGCATGGCATGCCAGTATCCATAGTTTCGGGTTGTGACCCAAGATTCACTTCAAGATTTTGGGTTAGCTTGCAAAAAGATATAGGTATGGATTTACGATTCAGTTCGGCATACCATCCTCAAACGGACGGACAATCAGAGAGGACTATTTAAACTCTTGAAGATCTATTAAGACTCTGTGTCCTAGACTTCAAGGGCATTTGGGATAAGTATTTACCATTGGTGGAATTCTCCTACAACAACAGTTATCAGGCAAGTATATGTGTGGCTTCATTTGAAGCATTATATGGACGAAAGTGTCACTCTCCAATATGTTGGGATGAGGTGGGTGAAACAACATTGTTGGGACCCGAGTTGGTACGTATGACTACAGAAAAGATCCAAATGATTCAACAATGTATACAAACGGCATAAGATCGACAAAAGAGTTATGCATATATTCATCGAAAGGACGTGGAATTTAGTATTGGGGATCATGTATTGTTGCGAGTTGCTCCATGGAAGGGAGTTACAAGATTTGGAAAGAGAGGAAAGTTCAATCCATGATTTATTGGTCCATTTCAGATTCTTGACCGAGTAGGAAATGTAGCCTATAGACTCGCGTTACCTCCAAGTATGTCTCGTGTTCATAATATTTTTCACATATCCATGCTTCGTAAATATGTGAAAGACCCAAACCACGTTATTGAGTTAGAACCGGACGAGATAGCTGAAGACTTAACGTACGAGGAGGTACCAGTCAAGATCTTGGATAGGAAGGAGCATGTCCTACGTACGAAGGTCATACCACAAGTTAAAGTTTTGTGGAGGAACCATGCTATAGAGGAAATGACCTGGGAGTTGGAAACAGAAATGAAAGCGAGGTATCCTCACCTTTTCGAAACACCAGGTACGTACGTCAATTTCGAGGACAAAATTTCATAAGGAGGGGAGGTTGTAAGACCACAACTTATTATTAATGAAATTAAATTTCCTCTATTTATTATTTTGAAATAGTAAGGGTTAATTTGATTAATACGGTTAGTTATGGGTAAAATGCGCAAATATCTTGAATAAGCAAGTGGTTATAAAATATTCATTGTTATCGGGGAATATTCATTTGGTCGTGGAATATTCTTACTGTCGGGGAATATTCGTACGACGGCGCAGCCTTGTGTGGACCCCATAACGGAAAGCGATTGGATGAAGAAAACGACAAAAATAAGCTGTTTATAAATAACGGCGAAGTTGTTACCATTAATACTGTTGAAATACTCGGTGGTTAAAACACAAGAAGACATTTCAGATTGCATCAATTATTGATTCTTACGTAAGAAGACACTACTCAATAATTGTTATAGTAATTCTTATTCAATATTTTATTTTATTGATTCAATAATCTTTGCATTGATATTTTATATTATTGTTGTTTTAATAATTGTCACTACACAAGATTTTCCATTATCAGAGCAATAATTCATATTATCCGAATAATATTATTGGATAACATTATTGGCAATGTCTAGAAAGTTACGCTCTAAGGAGAGGTTTGGTCACCTAATCAAGGCCAAGAAGGAGAAATCCTTATTGGAAAGCCCCCTCTTTCTGAGGGAACTACTGGTTGTCGATATTGTGATTCGTAATATTATTTGTGAATAATTAATTATTAATTTATATGATGAGAAAATATTGATTTTATGTGGATATAGATGGAGAAAATTTTAATGTGACAATTGTTAAAAATTAATATTTTATCTTTTTCTGATAAAATAATTCATTTAAATATATTATTATATTTTAATAATATAATAATGGTGATATTTTTACAATGAATGTGGGATATATGAGTATATGAGGAGAAAGAGTATTTTTGTTGTAATAAATGTTGAAAACATGTTAAACATATCGGTGGACCCCATTTCTTGACTGAAATTTGATTATAGCCTATAAAATCGCCCGTTTGTGGATTTTGGTCAATTTTTGTTTAGAATTTGGAAAAACTTTCTTCTGCAAAGTTGTAGATAATTGAATTTCTTATGGAAAAGACATGGGGTTCAAATTTTTCTGATAAAAGGGCTATTTATTGTGAATTATTGAAATTCCGGAGTTCCGAAATAATTAATTTTTGGAAGTTTAAAATATTTTAAATAACAAAAACATTTTTTACATTATGGTGTGTTCCATATGTGTATTGAATGGGCTGATTTCAGATTTTCTACGGTTGGCTTGAAAATGTTTATAATATATTATTATTATATTAAATTTTCTGCTTTGGTGTTTTAAGCAATTTCCTATAAATAGGGTGCTTATGTTAGAATTGAAAATCACACCAGAAACTAAAATTTTCTCTCTCTTTTTCTCTCGATATATAGAGCGTATTCTTGTGAGTATTTTAATACTTTGAGTGTTGTTATACGGTGCAAGTTCAAGTCATAGCTTATATCCGGTGTTTCAACTAGAAGTATTATTCTTTCGAGGTAAGGGATGTTATTTTCTTTTTAAATGATATTATTTTCTTCAATATCATTATGCCAAAATATTGGTTTGAACTTTTAATCAAATTTGGAACTTTTTGTGTCGGGGTTACTTTATTCACGATACACGACATTATTCATGATATCTCAAGACTATTAACTATGAATACAGACTATTCATCGAAAAATGAAAATTTTCCTTTTCGTCCAAAATATCTATTATGGATACTAGCTTTGATTGTATCCATGTTTTGATCATTCTTGAATTTTACTCCATTATGATTATTTATGAGGTATTTTTGGACATGAAATAGCTGAAATTCGAATCCTTAATATTTGTTCTTTTGTTTCACTGGATTCGTTTTCTTTAAAATATTCTTTTATCATCCTCAGTCCTAAATGATGATATTATTGAATATCTTTGGCCCGTAGTGCAAAGATGAACAGGTGTTGAGATGAACATGACCGACTGATGAATATCTTTGGCCTGTAGTGCAAAGATGAATATATGATTCAATATGTACATTGATTGATGTTACAGGATAAAATATCATTGATGGATTTGTTAAATTCATAGATAATAGTAGATTTCATTCTCTACGTAACTCTTCTATGAATTATTATTTTTCGCTACGAATATTGATCTGAAACTTGTTGTCTATTGTATTTAATCAGATTTTTCCCTGTTGAAGACTAACGATAATTTGTTCTATATTATCTTAGTCATAATGTTCTTCTTGGGCTAGTTGAGCTTACCCTTTTCCTTTTTGTTCCATTTTTCTTCTCGGGAGGCAAGAATGTAGCGAGTGCTTTAGCCTGGTATGGAATGATGGTTCTAGAGAGTTGTTTAGTAGTCCTCACCATTTTGTAAAATAATGTACCAATAATTGTAATGAGGACTTATTTGGGTGTGGATATTATGCAGATGGCAATATATCGTATTTAAACTTCGATTTATATGTTGTATTAATAAAGTTGTAGTTTTCTGTACCATGTATTTGACAACTCAGAATGGGTGATGTATACCTATTTTGGGGGCGTCACAGGCGCAGCTTTGTGTGGGCCCTATAACGGAAAGCGATTTGAGGAAGAAAACGACAAAAATAAGTTGTTTATAAATAATCTACAGGCGTAGTTATTTACAGATTAATCTTTGTTGGAATACCCGGTGGTTAAAAACAGAAGTAGCACACCAGATTGCACCAATTATTTATTCTTACGGAAGAAGACACTACTCAATAGTTGTTATAGTAATTACTGTTCAGTATTTTATTTTATTGATTCAATAATTGCTGCGTTGATATTTTATATTACTATTGTTTCAATAATTATCACTACACAGTATTTTCCATTATCGAGATAATAATTCATATTACCTAAATAATATTCTTAGATAATATTATTGGCAATGTCTAGAAAGTTCTCGCTCAAGGAGAGGTTTGGTAATCTAATCATTGGCGTCAAGAGAGAGAAATCCTTATCGAAAGCTCCCTCTTTCACAGGAACCGCTTTAGTTGTTAGTATTGTGATTACGTAATATTATTTGTGAATAATTAATTATTAATTTATATGATGAGAAAAATATTAATTTTATGTGGATATATATGGAGAAAATTTTTAATGTGACAATTGTTGAAAATTAATATTTTATCTTTTTTTGATAAAATTATTCATTTAAATATATTATTTTAATAATATAATAATGGTGATATTTTACAATGAATGTGGGATATATGAGTATATGAGGAGGAAAGAGTATTTTGTGGCATTAAATGATTTACACATGTTTTGTGTGTGGTAGACCCCATTTCTTGAATCGAAATTTGATTATAGCTTTTGTAAAATCGCTCTGCTTGTGGATTTTTTGGTCAAATTTCATTTGGAATTTGAAAAAAAATTCTTCTGCAAAGTTGTAGAGAATGAAATTTCCTATGAAAAGGACATGTGGTTCAAATTTTTCTGACAAAAGGGCTATTTATTGTGAATTATTGAAGTTCCGAAGTTCCGAAATAATTGATTTTTGGAAGTTTTAATTATTTTTTTAAAGAAAAACGTTTTTTACATTTTGTGGCCTCATTAAACATGTGATAAGTTACTGAATTCAGATTCTTGGTGTGCTAAGGAAATTTGTATAAATATATTATTATTATATTAAATTTTCTGCTTTGGTGTTCTAAGCATTTTTCTATAAATAGGGTACTTAGGTTAGAATTGAAAATCACACCAGAAACTGAAATCTTTTCTCTCTTTCTCTCTCGATATATTGAGCGTATTCTTGTGAGTATTTTGATACATTGAGTGTTGTTATACGATGCAAGTTTCCTTCAGCACTATATCTAGTATTCCCGTCAGGAGTACCGTCTTTTCGAGGTAAGGGATGTTATTTTTTTTAAATGATATTATTTCTTTCAATATCATTATGCCGGAATAATGGTAAGATTTTTCTTGTGAAATTTCGATCTTTTTATATCGGAGTTATTATTCACGAGTTACTATTCATGAGTTATTATTCACGAGTTACTATTCATGAGTTACTATTCACGAGTTACTATTCATGAGTTACTATTCACGAGTACTATTCACGAAGCATGATGATTTTTCTTGTGAAAGTTCTACCTTTTAGTGTCGGAGTTACTATTCACGTATACAGTACTATTCACGTATACGGAACTATTCACGAATTCGACACTATTCACAGAAAAATTAAATTTTCTTTTCTGTGTCCAAGATATCTATTATGGATACTAGCTTTGATTGTATCCATGTTTTGATCTTCATTCTTTAAATTTGCTCCACTATTGTTATTTATGAAGTATTTTTGAACTTGGATTGTTTGAGGTACGAATCCTTAATATGTATTCTTTTGTTTCACTGGATTCGTTTTCTTTAAAACATTTTTCATCATCCTCAGTCCTAAATGATGACATTGTTGAATATCTTTGGCCTGTAATGCAAAGATGGTTGATTTTATTATGAATATCTTTGGCCCGTAGTGCAAAGATGTACAGGTGTTGAGATGAACATGACCGACTGATGAATATCTTTGGCCCGTAGTGCAAAGATGTACAGGTGTTGAGATGAACATGATCGATCGATGAATATCTTTGGCTCAGTAGTGCAAAAGATGTACAGTGTTGAGATAAATATGACCGATCGATGAATATCTTTTCGTGCAGTAGTGCAAAGATGAATATTGATTGATGTTCTGAGGATAAAATATTGATGATGGATTTTTAAATTCATAGATGATAGTAGATTTCATTCTCTACTTAACTCTTCTAATGAATTGTTGTTTCCGCTGCAGTTGTTGATCTATAACTTGTTGTTTGTTGTATTCTATCAAATTTTTCCCTGTTGAAGACTAACGATAATTTGTTGTACATTATCTTAGTCATAATATTCTTTACTGGGCTAGTTGAGCTCACCCTTTTCCTTTTTGTTCCATTTTTCTTCTTAGGAGGCGAGAATATAGCAGGAACTAGTTGGGGTGTGGAGTGATGGTTCAAGATAGTTATTTTAGTAGTCCTCACTATTTTGTAGAATAGTGTATCAATAATTATAATGAGGACTTTATTTGGGTATGGATATTGTCTAGAAGACAATATTTGTATTTAAACTCACAGTATATATGTAGTCGTATTTTGCATGATAAATGTATTAATAAAGTTGTAGTTATTTCTGTACCATGTATTTAGGGACTCAAAATGGGTTGGATGGAATGGACCTATTTTGGGGGTGTCACAGTTGGTATCAGAGCTTAGGGATATGATCTCTGGCAGAGATCGGGGAATAAAACTAGGAGGGGAGAGACGAGTAAATCCTTCGCTAGTGTGTCCTACCTAAGCTTATTTGTTGGTTGGTCAGTATATAGGGATATTATGTGATATGTTGATTTCTTTAATTAAACCTTGTTTTATGGCAGTATTTGAGAATGTCGACTGAGAATGTTAACAGTGGAGTAAATGAGACCGTGGAGACGCCTGTACTCACCAATGAGGAGAACTTGCAGCAGGCTGGCAATGTTCCTCCTGTGAACAACGCCACTGAGTAGATGATGAACGATGAGATGTTTAGAAGCTTTTTGCAGTTCATGCAAAATCAGACGAAGGAGACTCGTGTTCAAAATACAGGTGGAAATGAAAGCAACGCACGGTTTTTCACAGCCAAGCAGTTCAGAGTTGGGACCACCAGAATTCTGGGGAAAGCCGGATCGGATTAAAGCGGAGACGTGGGTTAAATAAATTACCAAGATATTCGATGTCTTGGGATGCACGGAGGAACAGAAGGTTCCATTCGCCACTTTTATGTTCCGTAATGAGGCAGATTACTGGTGGGAATCTGTGAAGCGTTCCCCTCCACCAAGACTCAAAGATATATCTTGGGAAACATTTTAGAAACTGTTCAATGACAAGTACTTTCCTAAAAGTATTCGTCATATGAAGGAAGTGGAGTTCATTAGACTGGAACAAAACAACATGACGGTGTCCCAGTACGAGGCGAAGTTTGCAAAGTTATCTAGGTTTGCACCTCATTTGGTGGAGAATAAGGAACGTATGACACGGATGTTTCTGAGAGGTTTGAAACCCGGCATACGTCAATATCTCATTTCTCATAAATTTTCTCTCTATTCAGATGTTGTCAACAGGGCTCAATTATTAGAGCGAGATAATGAGTCTGTTCAACTAGGCGACCTACAACTCGATGATAATCGTACCGATGACAACGGTCATCGGAACAATGATAACCATCGTGGAGGAAATTATCATGCCAGAAATGGTAACCACTTCGGTGGTAATCATGGCCATGAGAATAGAAGAAGCGAGTCGGGATGAGATTTTAAAAAGAGGAGATTCAACAATAACCATGTGAAGACGTCAGCACCAACAGCAACTGGTTCTAAGGGAGGAGAACGACCACCGGTTAGATGCTACAAATGCGGAGAGGAGGGACATATCAGCCCAAACTGCCCACAACAATTCAAGGTATGTTATAATTATAGAAAGGAAGGACATATCGCTCGAGATTGTACGGTGGCGAAACCCGATCCAATGGGATGGTGACTCAAAAGGATGTCGAGAAAAGTCAAAGTCAGCGGTTCTCGGAAGAGCGTTTTTGTCGTGACCGATCAAAATGCGAGGAACCCGAACAAAAGTTAGCACGGGTTAGTTAATTATAAATTCTTGCAAAGTTTATACCTTACTAGATACCCCGGTTCTACCCATTCTTTTATCTCTTTGCTTGCGCCAACGTTTGAACTTGACTCAGGAGAAATTAGACTTTGACTTATCTGTGGAGACTCCGTTAGGAGAAACTTTCGTTACATCCACTACTTATAAATTTTGTTTGATCCAAGTTGGCACCATCACATTCCCTGTTGATATTATCTCTTTAAAGATACTTGCTTTTGATGTGATTTTAGGGATTGATTGGTTAACTACTCATCATGCCAAAATTGATTGCTTTCGTAAGGTTGTTAGTTTTCATATTCCTATGCAACCTGTTATTCGAATTCAAGAAACCAAACCATTGAAGTCAAACTCTTTCATATCAAGCCATAAAGCCATTTGTTTATTGACAAATGGATGTCAAGCTTTCTTAGCCATGCCATGGACTTGAACAAAAATACGTCAGATTTGAATGATATTTTTGTTGTTAGTGAATTTCTTGATGTATTTCCTGAAGAATTTCTTGGCCTACTCCCAGAGCGTGATATTGAATTTGTATCGACTTTAAATCCGGTACAAAACCCATTTCTAAAATCTCATATCGAATGGCTCCTATTGAACTTCAGGAGTTAAAAACCCAACTGTAGAAGTTGATCCCCGAGCCTCTAACTAGTGACTTCCTTTGTGGAATACACCGAAGCCAGACTCTTCGTAGGGGATGCCATATCCGTACGGTAGTAAACTGATAGGTGCCATTGTGACGTGCTATCCAAGATTGGGATATGAGTCATAGTTGAGAGCAACCTAAGCCAGTAATCGAAATACGTAGCTTTCTAGGCTTAGTTGGTTATTATCGGAGATTCATGGAAAGATTTTCTCAAATCGCTACTCCATTAACTCAGCTGACTCTTAGAGATACAAAATTCGAATGGAAGAAGGAATGTGGGAAGAGCTTCGAAGAACTCAAGAGGAGACTCATTTCGGCACATGTTCTGACCATACCATATTGGAAAAGCAAACGTGGTAGCTAACGTGTTAAGTAGAAGATCTTATACGAGTACGAGTACGATATTGTCAAAGACTTATTTCGTATAACTAACAAATAATAGAGATGGAGATGAAAACTTTAGGTACCCACGTGATGATATACGAGTATAATCGACTTTAATCGATAAAGTAAAGTTGTTCAAGCTACACACCGGAGCTGATGAAATTGAAGAAGGAGGTGCAAGAAGTTGTTATTTCAAAAGCGAGAATCGGTGATGTGAGGAAAGCTCAAACCTTCGATTTATTAATCCATTTAAAATTCTCGATCAAATAGGAACTATAGCCTATAGACTCGTTTTACCACCAAGTATGTCGCGTGTTTATAACATTTTTTACGTACCGATGATACATAAATATGTGGATGACCCGAACCACGTTATTGAGTTAGAACCGAACGAGATAGCCGAAGATTTAACATACGAGGAGGTACCTGTCAAGATTTTGGATAGGAAGGAGCATGTCTTACGTACAAAGGTCATACAACAAGTCAAAGTTTTGTGGAGGAACCATGCTATTGAAGAAATGACCTGGGAGTAGCGAGGTATCCTCACCTTTTCGAAACACCAGGTATGTACGTCAATTTCGAAGACGAAATTTCATAAGGAGGGGAGGTTGTAAGACCCCAAATTATTATTAATGAAGTTTAATTTCCTCTATTTATTATGTTGAAATAGTAAGGGTTGATTTGATTAATGTGGTGAGTTATGGGTAAAATGCGCAATTATTTCAAAAGCAAGTGGTTTTAAAATATTCATTTTATCGGAGAATATTTGTTTGGTCATGGAATATTCTTACTGTCGGGGAATATTAAATGCGATGGCATGACCTTTGTGTGGGCCCTATAACGAAAAAGCGATTGGAGGAAGAAAACGACAAGAATAAGTTGTTTATAAATAATTGCAGTAGTAGTTATTACAATTATCTTGTTGGAATACCCTATTGGTTAAAACATAATAGCATTACCAGTATTGCACCAATTATTGATTCTTACGTAAGAAGGCACTATTCAATAGTTGTTACAGTAATTCTTCGCTCAAAGATTTTATTTTATTGATTCAATAATTGTTGCGTTGATATTTTATATTATATTGTTATTTCAATATTTGTCACTACACATTATTTTCCATTATCGAGACAATAATTCATATTATCTCGAATAATATTATTAGATAACATTATTGGCAATGTCTAGAAAGTTACATCAAGGAGAGGTTTGGTCATCTAATTGCGCGCCGTAAGGAGAAATCCTTATTGGAAAGCCCCTCTTTCACAGAACCGCCACGGTTGTCGAGATTGTGATTACGTAATATTATTTGTGAATAATTAATTATTGATTTATATGATGAGAAAAATATTAATTTTATGCGGATATAGATGGAGAAAATTTTTAATGTGACAATTGTTGAAAATTAATATTTTATCTTTTTCTAATAAAATAATTCATTTAAATATATTATTTTAATAATATAATAATGGTGATATTTTTACAATGAATATGGGATATATGAGTATATGAGGAGGAAGAGTATTTTTGTGGCATTAAATGATTAACACATGTTTTGTGTGTCGGTGGACCCCATTTCTTGACTGAAATTTGATTATAGCCTGTAAAATCGCCCGTTTGTGGATTTCGGTCAATTTCTGTTTGGAATTTGGAAAAACTTTCTCCTGCAAAGTTGTAGAGAATGAAATTTCCTATGAAAAGAACATGTGGTTTGAATTTTTTTGACAAAAGGGCTATTTATTGTGAATTATTGAAGTTCCGAAATAATTGATTTTTGGAAGTTTTAATTATTTTTTTTAAAGAAAAACGTTTTTTACATTTTGTGGCCTCATTAAACATGTGATAAGTTGCTGAATCCAGATTCTTGGTGTGCTAAGGAAATTTTTATAAATATATTCTTATTATATTAAATTTTTTGCTTTGGTGTTCTAAGCATTTTTCTATAAATAGGGTGCTTAGGTTAAAATTGAAAATCACACCAGAAACTGAAATCTTTTCTCTCTTTCTCTCTCGATATATTGAGCGTATTCTTGTGAGTATTTTGATACATTGAGTGTTGCTATACGATGCAAGTTTCCTTCAGCACTATATCTAGTATTCCCGTCAGGAGTACCGTCTTTTCGAGGTAAGGGATGTTATTTTTTTTAAATGATATTATTTCTTTCAATATCATTATGCCGGAATATTGGTAAGATTTTTCTTGTGAAATTTCGATCTTTTTATATCGGAGTTACTATTCACGAGTTATTATTCATGAGTTATTATTCACGAGTTATTATTCATGAGTTACTATTCACGAGTTACTATTCATGAGTTACTATTCACGAGTTACTATTCATAAGTTACTATTCACGAGTACTATTCACGAAGCATGATGATTTTTCTTGTGAAAGATCTACCTTTTAGTGTCGGAGTTACTATTCACGTATACAATACTATTCACGTATACGGCACTATTCACGAATTCGACACTATTCACAAAAAAATTAAATTTTCTTTTCTGTGTCCAAGATATCTATTATGGATACTAGCTTTGATTGTATCCATGTTTTGATTTTCATTCTTTAATTTTACTGCACTATTGTTATTTATGAAGTATTTTTGAACTTGGAATTTTTGAGGTACGAATCCTTAATATTTATTCTTTTGTTTCACTGGATTCGTTTTTTTTAAAACATTTTTCATCATCCTCAGTCCTAAATGATGACATTGTTGAATATCTTTGGCCTGTAATGCAAATATGGTTGATTTTATTATGAATATCTTTGGCCCGTAGTACAAAGATGTACAGGTGTTGAGATGAACATGACCGACTGATGAATATCTTTGGCCCGTAGTGCAAAGATGTACAGGTGTTGAGATGAACATGACCGACTGATGAATATCTTTGGCCTGTAGTGCAAAGATATTCGTTTGTATCACGAATATTCGTTTATCATTTGAAATTAACAAATTATCCATGCACTACGGGCCAATGATATTCGTTTGTATCACCAGTGTTCATGATCATACCAACATCTGTCCATCAATGCACTACAGGCCAATGAGGACTTTTACCACATCATTTGTAACATTACGGACATGATTATACCGAATAATCCCTGGTCATAATCATACCAATCAATAGTCCATCTATGCACTACGGGCCAAAGATGACTTTCACCACAATATAAACATGAGGATGATGACAATGATATAAGAAATCAATCAAATGAGATCAAGGATAAATATTAAAGATTTATAATTCAATTTATCCAGAGTTCAAGAATGTCCAAATTGTCAACATGATAACTCATTGTGGAGTAAAATTCAAGAATGATATTCATGTATCAAAAATAATTTGGACTGAAAAGAAACTAATTTTGTCGTGCATAATACCCCGTGAATAGTACCCGAGTGAATAGTACCCCGGCATGAAAAGATTAAAAGTTGATAAGAAAGTTCAGAAAAATATTTCAGTGAAATGATACTAGATGAAGCGCAAAATTCAAGGATATTTTATTAATTTCAGGGAGTATAGAAGCAATACTTATTAAAATAAGTGTAGATTTAGGAATATGAAACGAAATAATATCACTTACAATACTATAGAGTATGAAAGAAAATAATATTCCTTACAAATATTGAATGAAAATAATATCGCTTACCTCAGTAGGAGAGTAAATCTGACTGGTATAGCGGAGATATTCTTGAAGAAAACTTACACTATTTTCTACACTCAAAGTATCCTTGTACTAGAAAGAAATACGCACAATATTATAGAAGAAGAATTCTCTGATTCTGGTGTGATTTTCATTTCTTCATATCTTAACTAAGCATCCTATTTATAGGAGAATGACAAGACACTATTTAAGAATAATCACATATGCACAGTAAAGGAATTCACGGGCAAAGTCACGGAGAATTCGAGTGATTTTCTGACTTTTAGTATTCATTACTATGCAATAAAATATTCTAATAAAATGAAAACTTTATATAAAATATAATATATTCTATTTATAATCTACTAAAACGAATAACTTTATATATAATATAAAAAGTATTCTGTTTTATATAAAAGCTTTATATTTTATATAAAAAGTTTATTATTTTATTACTATTATAATAATAATAAAACAAAAATGTGATAACTTTCTACCGGCGATTTTGAAAAATGAGTAAGTATGGGTCCATGAAATAAGCCAAACTTATAACAAATACTTCATGAAAAAATCATTTATTTATATCAAAATTTGAATAAATATTTATCACAAATCACTTATCTTTTATCAACACATTTTTAATCTTTCAATAGTTATTCATTATTAATATTATAATTTATAATATTGACAACCAAATCATTCCCAAGAAAGAGAGGGCTTTTCTATAAGGACTTCTCCTTTTGGCGCACAATTAAATAACCTAACCCCTTTCCTCGACAGAACTTTCTAGACATTGTCAATAATACAAATAATAAAATGAATAATTGTGCCGTCTCAATTATTGATTTTATAATATAAAAATTGTGCAGATGATCAATAGCAACTTTAAGATCAACAACAAGTTCAAGATCAACAACAACTTCAAGATTAACAGCAACTTCAAGATCAACAGCAACTTTGAGATCAGTAACCAGCCTCTGTAACAAATTTGATTGTTGATTGTTGATTGATCCGTAATAGATTTGTATACTGAGGTATTTGAGTTTAAAGTTTATATGCATATAGTTACGCCGTGATTACTATATACTCGTATATTGGTTACCTTTCTTAAGTTTTTCGCTCTTTAATTGGTCACAAAATCAGTATACTGACTGTTTTGATTTCAAAATGCATGTAAAAATATGTTTTATATTCTGGTTACTAAGTACATATAAATTGGTTACTGTTTATTATTGATTTGGTTACTGTATAATGTTTATTTGGTTGTTGTATACTTTAAATGTATATTCTACTAATGTTTTTTATATTGATGGTTACTTATTAAATATATTGGTTACCTTCCTGCAACTGTTGAATCTTTAAGTAAATATTGATATTTTTTATATTGATATTTTTTATATTGTTTGTTTTTGTTGTAAAATGCATGGAAAAATATGTTTTATGTTATGGATACTAAGTAAATATATGTTGGTTACTATATAATCTGGATTTGGTTACTATATAATCTTGACCGTTTTTGTGTAGGATTTTTGGTTAATATATTTTGTCAAGTTTGGAGTGTAGGATTTTAGTGAACTGCATGGTTTTTTGGTCAAATTCCATCATTTAGGCCTTCAAATTTGCATGTAAAAATTTGGTTTATTTTCTGGTTACTAAGATTATGTAGTTTGGTTACTGTCTAATATTGATTTGGTTACTTTACAATATTTATTCAATTGTCAAACAATGGAGACTGACAGTAACAAATACAACAAATTTAATTGTTTACAGGAATATATAATTGTTTACTGTTAGTAACTATTAACCACATTGTTGGTAACATTTTTGATGGTGTACAGTAACCAAAATTGATGTTGATTAATATTTTGATTTTTGATTCCATCATGAGTTGTCATATTAAAGTAAACATATACATTTAACAATTGATAACTGTTCTGAAATATTTTTATGTAAATTTCGTTACCCATCTAAAATAAAATAGTTACCTCTATATTCATATTTAATTACCAACTGGCATGGACCATTTCCAAATAACTTTTATAACTACGTAAATTAAAAGTATTCATTAGCTAGATAAATGGGAACCCTCACATGAACATTAAGCACTTGATAACTGTTCTAATATAAGTTATCATCATAACTTCCTGAAATTTCACAAGAAACAAATTAGTCCATATAATCAAGTCATCATCATAACAAAAAGGTTAGAATATTATTAAACCAACATTCTCCCCCTTTTTGATGATGACAACACAAAAAATTATAACTCCCCCTGAATTCATGCATATTAAAGATATTAGAAGATTCAAACATAATCAAACTTATCCTGCAAAACGTGTAAGCTGGAATCAAATATAGTAGAGCAGTCATAATCAATTATAATATCTAGTACCGGCTCCAGCCATATTGTTTTAAAACATACCATCCAAACAAAAACTTAAACACTTGATACCAACCAAATCGTTTTTAAAATAGTAAAACATAAAATCAAAAAGAAAACATTCAAATGTCTTCACAGCATCAACCTCTTCAACCTTCACAGCAACCTTTAACTCGTAGCTTATCTCCCCCTTTGTCATCACCAAAAAGATTGTCAAATATCAACATCATCGATATGAATCATAGGTAGAGGACGATTAATGAAATAAGGACGATGGAGGACACGATGAATCCTTTCTTCTACTGAGAATTCATGATCAAACCTAGGAGGACGAGGAATGAAGGTCTCATTTGGTAGAGGTAAGTCAAGAAAATCTCTAATGTATTCAGCCATCCAATTACACCGAGGCCATTCCGGAATAGGAGAATGCATAGTGTTAAAATGTAACCTTCTACTTACGTTATTCAGACGATGAGCCATGAAATCATTAAATTCCCCAACTTGGTAACTCACAAATTTTAGTTCTTGGCTAAGTTGACACGAATTTCTATTGATCTTTCGGTGTTAAGATTTAACCATAGCCATGGTATGCAGTTCAAAACCAGCTTGAAGATCAATGAATTCATCCTCAATTTGTGAAAAACATTTAGTCAAATCATTTGCCCGTATAGGCAAGTTCCCTTTTTCCAAAACTGAAATCCTTTGCTTAATATCAACAATGTCAGAACGAATGAATTCTTGATTCTTGAGAATTTGAGATAACATATCAACCACGACGGAAGATGAGACCAAGGAAGGAGGATGTGAAGAAGATGCAGAATTATCAGTTGGTAAAGAAGATGAAACAACACTTGGTGGAGTAGGAATAGGATCAGTAGTGAGACGTTCAAATGAACCATCAACAAAAGAAATATGAGACTGTTTGAGATTAACAGAATCTATAAATTCATTATGGGAAACCACAATTTCATTATCATGACAGATTTTAAAATGCTGAAACAACTTTTTCAAAAACAAACCATAGGGTAGACACTTTTTAGTTTGACGAATACAACTCATCATGTGGGACAACATCATAAGAGAAAAATTAAAACTGACTCCTTTTAAAATCATAGCAATAACAACCAAATCTTGATAAGTGAAATCTGCTCCACCACCTACTCGTGGAAACAGATTATACCGAAGGATTTTGTGTAAAACACATGCAAGTGGACAGACATCGATAGTTTTAGGAGTAAACAGTGTTGTCAAAGATGAATCATCCATTACCGTATGAAGTTGTTCAAGAGAAGGAAAGGGTATATTGGCAGCACCCTTAAGAGTAAATGGACAAGGTCCGGATGAAGAAATATTAAAAATACACCCAAAATCTATCATTGTGAAAAACATAGATTTTCCCTTCACAAAGGACGTATAGAAATCCCCATTACACTCTAAGTTAGTGTAAAATTGTTGTATCAAACGAGGATATGCCCTAGTTGGGGGGAAAAAGCATAGCAGAAATTCCACAAAACATGAAAAGTTTTTCCAAAGATGAGTTTTTGAAATAAAACAAATCTAAAATCTTTTCGTAAACAAATTGTTTAGTAGCGATGGAAGTTTTAAAACGTGCTTCGAAACTATGACCCCGAAAGAAATTATCTGGTAACTCAGAAGAAATAGAGAAAGGATTTACCAGATTTGTCGGTGAATCTGGTTGAGAAGGAGGAGGCTCCGAACCAGGAGAGTGGGGAGATTTCTGTACGAAGGAAAAACTTGAATCAGACCCATCAGAGTCATCGGACGATACATGAACTGATGTCTGGCTTTTGGATTTCTTCGGTGAACGGGTAGTATAGAGAGATCGTGGATGGGTTCTGTCTTTGATTGTTACACTAGATGGACGCTTGTTCGATCGAGTCTTCATGCTCGTTGTTGAAAGTTGAACCAGCAGAGAAATAAAGAAATATCAGAGAATTAAAGTGAGAGAAGAAGATGAACGCTCTGCCTTTAATAATAAAGAGTTAGACTCCGAAAGGACTCCTTGAAACAATAAATCTCTAGCTTAGGTCTTTTCAAATTTCTAATCTCATTATGATAGATACCATGAATCGTATCAGTCTAGATACGCCTTCTTTACCGGTTACATACAGATAATGTTTATCAACAAAACACAGTTAAAATAATAACATGCAGATATACTATAAGTATGAAATATTTATGCATGAATTATTTTAGTACGTGATCACATTATACCAAGCACATTCCAAGTTCTCTTCTCAACATGCAAAATATTTCTTCACTTAATGGTTTAGTAAAAATGTCAGCCAATTGTTTTTCTGTAGGAATAAAAATTAATTTTATTAAAACTTTTGAAACAGTATCCCTTAAGAAATGATGCCTAACCTCTATGTGTTTTGTGCGAGAATGCAAAACAGGATTTCTTCAAATGTCAATAGTACTAGAATTATCACAGTAAATAGGCATATTATCACATAAAACATCAAAATCACATAAAGTTTGTTTTAACCACAAAATTTGAGAGCAACAACTCCCTGCAGCTAAGTATTCACCCTCAGTGGTTGATAAAGCAACTGAAGTCTGCTTTTTAATATGCCACGTAACGGTGATGTGACCTAATAATGTGCAAGCACCACTAGTACTTTTTCTATCGATTTGACATCCTGCATAGTCAGCATCTGAATAACCCCTTAGTTCAAAATGATTGCAGATTGGATAAAATAAAACTTTTATCAATTTAACCATTTACTAAATAGAATAATTATAAGAAAATTGAATACTTTCATTTCATAAAATTTGGGGTCTTACATACATCCTTGTCAATGAAAGGGTACTCAAATAGGAAGACAAAAAGATGGCTGCTGAAAAGGAACTATCCAGAGAAAGCCAACAGGACAAAGCTCAAGCTGAAGGGGAGATACCTGAAGTTCTCACCCTAGAAAATGTTCCAGTTGAGGGGGAGCTACTAGTCCTACAGAAGGATGATCATGTTGAGGGGGAGCCTCATGATATCTCCATGACAGAAGAAGATGTTCCTACGGAAAATTTGGGAGAACTAGAGCAAGAACAAGATGATGCCATTGATATAGTGGAATCCTTGAACGAAGACAGAGAAGAGGACGAAGATGATGAGGTCGAGATCATAGCTGTGGGCATTAATAGGTATAGAAAAGCTAACTACGAGCATCTGTTCTTCTATCTACCCATGATGCCTTTTCATCAAGCTCAAATTCTAAACTCCTGGAATCACATGTTTTGGAGCTTCAAAGAAAATCCAGCCATCTCTGTGCTAGCTCATGGATTCCCAGGCAACTTCAACTTTGCCAAACAGCTGATCACAAATGGTCCCTCTTCAAGAATAGTGCATGAGGTATTATCTATCCCAATCTTGTTCAGAGTTAATCACTATCCACTATCTTTCTTTAGCCAATTTTATGAATTTCCAAGCTGGTTAGAAGTGGTCCTAAATCCACGAAGTCAAATTCTAGTTACAAAATCCCAAAATTCTGTAACTGATGAACCAAATATGCCCAACTTTATATTGATCCCAACTCCCATCATCTCTACGATTACCGACTCGAGCCCCATTGTAGAGTCCCAAGCTCAAATCGTAGAGCCACCCACTCTAGACACCCAAAAAAGGCCCCCCATCAGATATTCCCTCTTCCTCCATAAATGAATATTTCAACCTTGATCTTTCCCTCTACTCATTACAAGATCAATACAAGAGAACACCCCCTCCTTCACAAATTCCCCAACTCAATGAACTTCATTCAAAACTATCCACCAAAACCGATTTGTCAGAAATGTCAAAAAAAGTGATCAAGGAAATCGATGATAGTCTTGAAGAAGACACTGAACTCATTCAAATGAGATTAACAACAATGATTAGTGCTGCAAATAGTCTCCCAAGCACCCTAAGCTCTGAGCTCACTAAAAAGCTTAAGGAGATCATTAAGGAAATGATTAAAAGCATAAAGAACAGGGATGACATCCACTTTCTCGCAGCCAAAAGACACAGGGATGTTGTTCTTGTCTTATAGTCCACTCAAGAATCTCAGAATAAACTTATGATGGAGAGCTTCCTCAATCTGCAAACTGCCATAAAAGAATTTCAGCAATTTTACGTCAGCCAAGGACAGCAGACTGACAATATTCTAGTCGTCCTTCAATAAAGGGAAGCTCGGTCTGAGGCTCTAATCAACAAAAATTGAGAGGACATTGCTCAAACTCAAAGTCAACTCAACGAGCTTGTCCAAGGAATGACTCGCCTCTCAGAAGACATTCGAACTCTTGATGCTGACATAAAGGGGAGAATAAAGGGAAAGGAGATCAAGGCAGAGGCACCTTTTCTGCTCAATCTTCCAGGAATCCTCCTCTAAGGAAGTATCACCAACAGACTCCACGATCTGGCCATCATACTCAACGATCTGATCATAAGCCAATCATCATGGCTCAACCATTAAGGAGTCAAGGGCCAACTCCCACCTCACAAGAAGTGACAACCACATGCCTAAAAATGCCAATTGGAGATCCTGCATTCATGAATAGGCATGATCACAATCCAAGACTAAGTCCAAGTGAGCTGGAAGATCTAGTTAAGAGAGACGAAGCAACCAGAAAAAGGAGAGCTGAGGAGTATGCAAATCCTCTACGAGGAAAAAGGCCGAAGAAATAGAGATAAGTTGAATTTTAATTCTTATTGATATAGTCAAACTTAAATGTAATATCTATCTTCAAACATCAATAAATTCATGCTTATTCTCTAGAAATTTCAGTTGCTCACTTAAATATTAAGTCATATTTACTTTGCTGCAACTGCATATAAAATTTGATAATCATGATAACAAATCTCCTTGGTTATGTCAACATCAAATAGGGGGAGATTGATTGAAGAGTGCATATTATGATTTGATGTTTAAACTAAATGTTCATGATTATATGTAAAGTCCTTCTAGGAATGTGTGTAAAAGGACTTAGTGATAGATCAAATTATTAGGTTGATCTAAGCTTTTAATGTTTATCATTCTGTAAATGAATGAATAGATAAAGAGATCAAAGATGTTAGGATGATCTATAAAATGTAATAGATAGGCTTCAACAAAATCGCAGTCTATTAAGCTGATTAAGAACTTGCAGAAGCCAAGGCAGAATCGTAGAGTATCGAGGATCATAGTATGTCTGCCTTGAAGGGCCTCTCCAGAGATCGTAGTGTTGTCCAGACATTTGCCAAAGCCAACTCAGAATTCGTAGTGTGGCCCAAATGATTGTCGAAGCCAACTCAGAGATCACAGTGTGCTCTCGGAGTCGTAGAGTCTTCAAGACAAGCAAGTGAAGATCGTAGTGTGCCATCCTTTAAGAGAAATCGTAGTGTTCTCATGTGGTTGCATTCAGCACCAAGGTGGCAAGACATCACGATAAGAATCGTAGAGTATCATCTGGCTGTGTCAGAAGTTGTGGCCCCTGATCGTTTGTTCAAAGATTAAATCTTAACAAATGTGGAATGGGTTACAAACATTGAAGTAATCACCAGTCCCAATGGCATGAAAATATCCTTAGTATGCAACAAAAAGACGTATTGAAGAAGCTAAGGAAAGGACCATGGGACAAAGGAAAATATCTTTTCAGGTGTTAGGTGAAAAAGCAGTTTGCTATGTCAGTGGGCCAGAATGCATTTCAGAAGATATGTAGAAAAGTCTCCATCAAAGTTCAGAAATGTCAAATGCATTAAATGCTTCAACAGATGGATTCAATGGGCAAATTTCAAAGATCACATATATGCAAGACATCTGCAGATGATAGAAGCAAGCAAGCATTAAAACAAAACGCACAAAAACACTCAACGACATACTCTACGATCTAAGAAAAAGAGAAAGCTTGCTCAGCTACTCAGTTCTTTTGAACAAGTGCTTAACAGCAACTGAGTAGCACTAATCAAGAACTCAACAACTACCAATCAACCGAAGTAAGAGTTCCAAGTCAGAAGAACTTGAAGAGTTCTAAGTGAACTGTGAAGAGCCAAGTCTACTGGACTTGAAGAGTTCAAAAGTGAACTAAGAAGTTCCTAGACTGCTGGTCTAGAAGGAATCTGTGAAATTCTGAAAGTATAAAAGACATCCTCAATGGATTTCTTACTCGAGGAGTAGAAGAGTGGACTAGAAGCTTTAAGTGCTCTGAACCACTTAAAACAGCTGTGTCTATTTCATTCTTGCGATAACTGCTATAAATGTTATAATTGCCTCACTCTCATTAACTCAATTTATCTAAAAGGGAGATCAAACAAATCTTAATTCAGCTGTTTTTAAATCATTATCAAAACTGACTAAGAAAAAACGAAAAGAATTTTAAATATCTATTCTGTTAGGTTTGTAATATTCATGAGCGCAATCAAATTGCATAAAAATGCGGAAACGTGTAAAATCAAAGTTTAAAAAAATTTACAAACCATATACCCGGATCACCCTTTATGCATAATTATTAATTAAACGAAAAAGATAACGAATAAGAATCATACCCTTGAAGATCGAGCTTCCTCAGGTACAAGTTCACCTCCAATCCTTTTTCGCGTTCAACTTAAATCCACCGGGTTTGGTTCCTTCCTTTGATCAACGTTAGCCACCCAAGTGTTTGGCCTCTAGAGGTGATCCACCAAGGAAAAAGAATTTTCAAGAAGAAGGGGTGGTTGGCTAAACCCTAGTTTTTCTATCTCAATAGAAAAGGAGGTACTCTCCCAACTATTGGAATTATTACGTATGTTGTAAAAGTCAACAACCACCTCACCCATAATAAGACTCCTCTTATTTATAGATGTGGGCAACCCACCTTAACAATTAAGGAATTGGAATTTATTTAATTATTAAATTCTTTTAATTAATTAAGCTCCCTAATCTTATTAGGGATAATTAATTAAACTCCTTTAACTAATTTTCCTTCCTAATCCAATTAGGAATAAATGAGAGTACTTATATTAAATTAATTCCTAAACTCTTTTAGAAATTAAAATAATAATAATTGTAATAATATTAATAAGACTCCTCTTATTAATTTATATTTAATATTTCTAAAATATTAAATAATAAATATTAAGCTATTTAATTTATTCTATCACCATAGATTAAATTAAATATACATAACATATTATTATGATTATGCCATTAAATTCTTAAATAATTATTCTTCCTTTTATGGTGTGACCCTTTAGGTTCTCCATATTAAACCTAGGATTTCGAATAAATCAATTAGAACAATTCTAATCTTATTTAAATAAATAAATTAAACAATTAATTTATTTAAATAAATAATATTTATTCTACAATAGGATAAGCCTCCCTAGCGATCAACGACTTTCCAGATAATATAGATTTCAACATTAATCATAAAAGAACCTTTGAGTAAATAGTTACCGCATAATTCAATCCTTCCACCATAGAATGTCCCAATTAAATATAAGACATGGAATTTCATCAAGTCTTATTTTATTTAATTATATGTATTTCGACTCTTAAATGCACAACTCCAAATAATGCAAATTAGAAACTCCTTTCTAATTTCATTTTGCCTTGCCAAGGACTCTTTGGGTTGTCATTTATCGAATCACATAGGACATTTCTCTTCTTTAATAAGTGGTAGATTCTTTATTGATCATACATTATCTCCATGTACAACTTATTATACCCAAGCATACCCTTTGATATACCCTAAGGGTCTTAAGGAATAAGTCAAAGTATAACTCATCATACACAAGATACTATGATGATCTCAAGTCCAAGGATCACTTCAGACTACTATCACTACAGAATTCCTATTGATGTGCAAGTAAAACTCTATTAGGTATTCCTTAATGAGCCAATGCGTTCAATGAACTTATTCTCTAATAAGCACCTACATACTTGCTTTAGTGTCTCCACACAAATGATCATGAGATCAATCATCCTCATCCAATGAGCAAGCAACGATGCATTCAATCTATCCGGATTCACTAATCCCCAATTTAGTAATCCAATGATTGGGAACTATTTTAGTTTTAAGCTTTCTAAGAATTTAGATCTCATTAGAATGATCATCATCATTATTCTAAAAGTATTGCTTAAAACTATGGGTTTATCACATATTATAAAACAGCATCATGTAGATAATTAAAAGCCTTTAATAAATTAATACTTTTTATTAATAAATGAATAAGATTGTTACAAAGTATATGCTTTATCATCAAACATGATTGGCTTGTGTGCATACTACTTTCATATTCAACCCCCCCCCCCCCCTTCTAGATAACTATTGTGCCTCTGGGAACTAACAAGTTTTGAAATAAAATAATATTTATTTCAATTATTTTATTTCCAAAATGGTCAAAAGTGGAAGCTAAAAGTCAAAATTTGACTTCGATATTGGTGTGGTAGTGCACGATTGGCCTAATGTCTCTCTATCTCTCTTATCCCTTCCTGAATCTTCGTCGCATTATGTGATTTCCTAAAAGTCAAAATTTGACTTCGATATTGGTGTGGCAGTGCATGATGTGACACCCCCAAAATAGGTATACATCACATATTCTGAGTCGCCAAATACATGGTACAAAATACAAATACAATCTTAAATATACAACAAGAGCTGTGAGTTTTAATACAAATATTATCTTCAAGACAGTATTCAAACTCAAAATAAGTCCTCAATACATTTATTAACACACTATTTCATTGAATAGTGAGGTCTACTAATGCTATCCTCTGGACCATCACTCCGTTCCCAGACTAGTCCCTGCTACGTTCTCATTTCCTGAAGAGAACAATGAAAGCAAAAGGGTGAGCTCAACTAGCCCAGTAAGAAATATTATGACTAAGATAATGCAGAATAAATTATCCTTAGCCTTCAATAATGTTAAACTGATACAATATAACAAACATCAAGTTTAACTGCAGCGGAACAAATAATCCATTAAAAGAGTCAAGTAGAGTATAAAATCTACTATCTGCTATGATTTAAAAGGTATTTCATCACTTTTATCGCTGAGACTCAGCTTAGTAAATAATTCACATCATCCCTACACTACGGCCAAGGATATTCATTAGTATCACAACCATAAATTATCCATGCACTACGGGCCAAGGATATTCGTGTATTCATCAATGGTCATGATCATGCCAACAATCATCCATCAATGCACTACGGGCAATGAGAGACTTTTTACCACATCATTTATAACATTACGGTCATGATTATACCGATTAATTTCTGGTCATAATCATACCAAGTCCATCTATGCACTACAGGCCACAAATGACTTTCAACATAATATAAACATGAGGATGATGACAATGATATAAAAATTCAATAAAACAAGTTCAAGAATTAATTTATCTAAGAACCAATAACGTCCAAATTGTCAACATGATACTTATTTGTGGAGTAAAATTCAAGAATGCTCAGAAGAATATTTCCATGAAAAGATACTGGATGAAGCGCAAATATCAAGGATATTCCACTAATTTCATGGAGTATAGAAGTCAAAGCTTTAACCAACTGAGTGTAAGAGAATATATGAAACTGCAAATGGATTTTCGCCAGCCATGCGGTAATCCACTTAGACAGATCATTTCCACAATTTAATAAGGAATGAATACAAAGGATCATTCACCATGCATGTGATAATCCACATAGACAGGTTATTCCAACAAAATAATAAAGGATGGAATAATAGAAGAAATCACCATGCATGCGATAGACCACACAAACAGGTTATTCCAATATAATAATAAAGAATGGAACCAGGTCATGCGTAAATCGCACAGACAGGATGTTCCAACAGAATAATAAAGAACGGAACCAGGTCATGCATAAACCACACAGACTGGATGTTCCAACAGAATAATAAAGAACGAAACTAGGTCATACGCATAACCTTATGTACAAAGATATATTCAAAATGTAATAATAAAGAATGGAATAGCATAAGAATTTCACCAAGTATAGGGTAGTCCTCATATACAGGTTACTCCAACAGAATAATAAAGAATGGAATAACAGAAGTTCTCTTCATGAATATGAAAGAAATAATATCCCTTACCTTAAAAAGAAGAGTACTCTGACTGGTAGGGCGAGGATTTTCTTGAAGGAATACGCTCAAGATTATAATATATTCTAAAGGAATACACTCAAGATTATAGAAGAAGAATTCTCTGAATTTCTGGTGTGGTTTTCAATTCTAACTAAGCATCCTATTTATAGGAGAATGGAAATGATACTATGCAATAAAATATAATATATTCTATTTATAATATATATATATATATTATTTAAAATCTAATAAAACAAATAACTTTATAAAAGTATTCTATTTTATATAAAAAGATTTTACTATGCAAACACTATGCATAATAGAATATTATATATTCTATTTATAGTCTAATAAAAAAATAACTTTATAAAGTATTCTGTTTTATATAAAAAAAATTTACTATGCAAATACTATGCATAATAGAATATTATATAATCTATTTATAGTCTAATAAAACAAATAACTTTATAAAAGTATTCTGTTTTATATAAAAAGTTTTCTATTTTATTACATTTATAATAATAATAAAACAAAACTTATCACCTTTATTATAAGTCACGATATTAATCGACCAGGTCGTTCCCAGGAAAGAGGGGGCTTTTCAATAAGGATTTCTCCCTATTGGCGCGCAATTAGATTATCTAACCTCTCCTTGACAGAACTTTTAGACATCGTTAATATTATAAATAATAATATTAATAATTTTGTCGTCTCAATTATTGATTTAATAATATATAAAATATTGATAATAATTGAATCAAATAACGTGAGATACTATGCAGCAATTACTGTAGCAATAATTGAACAAAACTGAGTGACTTCTCACGTAAGCATCAATAATCAATACTGTGTGCTACTATGCAACCACGCGTATTACTGTATTTTTAACACCGAGTGTTTCAACAGTTAACGGTACAACTTCCGCCATTATTTTCATAAAATATTTTTGCCGTTTTCTCAATCCGAAAATAATTCCATTGCGGAGTCCACCAATGATTGTGTCGTTGTACGAATATTCCCCGACCAATCGAATATTATATAACAACTTGCGTACTTTACAAAATTTATAAATATTACACACAACTATAACATTATATTAAATTCATTCCATAATATTCAAAAATGATATTTATAGAAAAATCATCTTTATTCATAAAAGTTGGGGTCTTACAACCTCCCCTTCTTATAAAATTTCGCCCTCAAAATTAGGGTACGTACCTGGTATGTCGAAGAGGTAAGGATACCTTGATTTCACTTCAGATTTTAACTCCTAGGTCATTTCCTCAACATCGTGGTTCCTCCACAAAACTTTGACTTGAGGATAACCTTGGAGCGTAGAATATGCTCCTTCTTATCCAAGATTTTAACAGGAACCTCTTCATACGTTAAATCTTCCGCTATTTTGTTCGGTTCTAACTCAATAATGTGGTTCGGGTCTTCCACATATTTACATAACATGGATATGTGAAAAATGTTATGAACACGAGACATACTTGGTGGTAAAGCGAGTCTATAGGCCACAGTTCCTACTCGATCGAGGATTAAAAATGGGCCAATGAATCGAGGATTGAGCTTTCCTCTCTTTCCAAATCTTGTAACTCCTTTTCATGGAGAAACACGTAACAACACATGATCTCCAATATCGAATTCCACGTCCTTTCGATGAAGATTAACATAACTCTTTTGTCGGTCTTGTGAGGTTTTTATACGTTGTCGGATCGTTTGAATCTTTTCCGTAGTCATACGTACCAACTCTGGTCCCAACAACGTTGCTTCACCCACCTCATTCCAGTATACTGGAGAACGACACTTTCTTCCATACAATGCCTCAAATGGAGCCATGCCAATACTTGCTTGATAACTGTTGTTATAGGAAAACTCGACCAATGGTAAGAACTTATCCTAACTTCCCTTGAAGTCAAGGACACAGAGTCTTAATAAATCTTCCAGAGTTTGAATAGTCCTCTCTGATTGTCCGTCCTTCTGAGGATGATATGCCGAACTAAATCATAAATCCGTGCCCATAGCTTTTTGCAAACTAACCCAAAATCGTAAAGTGAATCTTGGGTCTCGATCAGAAACTATGGATACTGGCATACCATGCAGTCTTACAATCTCGTTTATGTACATACGAGCAAGACGTTCAAGTGTATAAGTTTCTCGTATTAGTAAGAAATGAGCAGACTTGGTCAATCTATCAACAATGACCCAAATTGCATCTATGCCTTGAGAAACCTTGGGAAGACCAGTAACAAAATCCATGGTAATGTGCTCCCACTTCCATTCTAGAATTTCAAGTGGTTGCAATGGACCTTTTGGTACTTGATGCTCCGCCTTGACTCGTTGACAAGTTAGACACCTTGAGAAAAACAGCGTTATCTCTCTCTTCATATTGCTCCACCAAAATGTATGACGAAGATCACGATACATTTTGGTACTCCCAAGATGGATTGCAAATGGTGTGTTGTGCGCCTCCATCATGATTTTATACTTTAAATTAGGGTCGTTAGGAACACAAAGTCTGGACTTGACTCGACGTATTCCTTCTTCATCGATTCTTGCTTCCCGTAAGATAAGCACCTTCATACACTTTCTTCCTCATACGCATCGGCCTGTGTTCAGTAGCTTGAGCAGCTTTAACTTTATCAATTAAATTCGGTTCTACTCGTATATTCGCCATCATCACATGGGTCCCGGGAGACTTTAACTCTATCTTCATCCTTTGTAAGTCACACAAAATGGGCCTTTGTGTTGACAATATCAAGACTGCAGATGCAGATATGATCTTATACTCAATGCGTCACTACCACGTTCATTTTCTAGGATGGTATTGGATGGTATGATCATAATCTTTCAAGCAGATTCAAGCCAACGTCGTTTGTCGCATGTTGAGTTCCTTTTGAGTGAAGAAATATTTGAGGCTTTTATGATCCGTAAAGATCTCCACTTTCTCCCCATACAAGTAATGCCTCCAAATTTTAAGTGCTGAAGATAACAAATGCCAACTCTAGATCATGAGTAGGATAATTCCTCTCATATTCTTTGAGTTGCCGAGAGGCATAGGCTATGACTTTCCCATGTTGCATGAGAACACACCCTAACCCTTTGCCCGAAGCATCACTGTAGATGACAAATCCCTCCGAGCCAGATGGTATTGTTAGAACATGTGCTGAAATAAGTCTCCTCTTGAGTTCTTGAAAACTCTTCTCACATTCCTCGCTCCAACCAAATTTTGTATATTTTTGAGTCATCTGAGTTAGTGGAGTAGCGATTCGAAAAAATCCTTCCATGAATCTCTGATAATAACCAGCTAAACCGGGAAAGCTACATACTTCGGTCATAGATTTAGGTTGCTCCCAGCTTTGAATAGCTTCAATCTTTGCTGGGTCAATAGATATTCCATGACTTGATACTACGTGCCAAAGGAATGCTACTTCCTCAAGCCAGGACTCGCATTTCTTCAACTTGGCATAAAGCTTGTTTTCACGAAGCTTTTGGAGTTTCAGCCTCAAGTGTTGCTCATGATCTTCATGACTTTTGGAATATATGAGGATGTCATCATTAAAGACGACCACAAAGTGATCCAAATATTCCTTGAATACTCGGTTCATCATATCCATGAAGGCAGCATGAGCATTAGTCAATCCAAAAGACATGACTAGGAATTCATAATGCCCGTACCGAGTTCTGAAAGCCGTCTTTGGAATGTCATCAGTTCTAATCTTCAATTGGTGATATCCGGAACGAAGATCAATCTTTGAAAAGAATTTGGCTCCTTAGAATCGGGTCAAACAGTCATCAATACGTGGCAATGGGTACCTATTTTGATGGTGACATGATTCAACTCCCAATAATCAATACAAAGTCGATACTCCCATCTTTCTTCTTCACGAAATGAACAGAGTACCCCAAGGAGAAGTACTAGGATGAATAAAGCCAATGTCTAACAATTCCTCGCATTGGGTCTTTAACTCTCAAGTTCAATAGAGCCATTCGATATGGGGCTTTGGAAATGGGTTTTGTAACCAGTTCAAGGTCAATACAAAATTCAATTTCACGCTCTGGGGGTAGGCCAAGAAGTTCTTAAGGGAATACGTCAGGAAATTTATTAACAATAGAAATATCATTCAAAACTGACGTATTTTTGTTTAGATCCGTGATATGAGCTAAGAAAGCTTGACATCCATTTTTTTAATAAACTAATAGCTTTATGGCTTGAGATGACAGTGATTGATTTTAATGGTTTGGTTGCTTGAATTCGCATAATAGGTTGGTTAGGAATATGAAAGCTAACAACCTTACGAAAATAATCAATTTTTGCATGATGAGTAGTTAACCAATCAATCCCTAGAATCACATCAAATGCAAGTATTTTCAAAGAAATAAGATCAACTGGTAACGTGCGGGTGCCGATTTGAACTAAACAAGACTTATAAACAGTGGATGTAATGAAGGTTTCTCCTAACGGATTTTCAACAGATAAGTCAAAGTCTAATTTATCTGGAGTCAAATTTAAACGTTGAGTGCAAGTAGAAGAAATAAAAGAATGGGTAGAACTGGTATCAAATAAGGTATAGACTTTGCTAGAGTTTATGATAAGCTTACCCGTGATGACCTTATTCGGGTTCCTTGCTTTCTGGGAGGTCACGACAAATGCTCTCCTCAGACTACTGGCTTTGACTTTTCTAGATGGCCTTTGGTGCCTCCATCCTAATTGAACTTATCTTGATGAACGACAAAAAATCGGGCTAGGTGACCTTCTCTTCCATAATTATAACATGCTTTGGACGGCATCGCTAGTTTTTGATCGATGTGTCCTTCCCTCCGCATTTGAAGCATATGATAGGTGGTCGTTCTCCTTCCTTAACAACGCTGGTGATGGTGCCGACGTCTTTCCATCATTGTTGAATCTCCTCTTTTAAAATGTCCATTCTTATTATTTTGGCCATGATTACCACCAAGTGGTTACCATTTCGTCTCGTTGATTCCTCCACGCTTGTTGTCACCGCTCGATCATCGGTATTATCATTTCACTTACCGCTATCTTTTGGTTTGGTTGACTCATTATCGCTTCCAATAATCGAGCCCTATTAACAACATCCGAATACAAAACACGGTTTATGAGAGATAAGATATTGACGTATCTCGGGCTTCAAACCTCTTAGAAACATTCGCGTCATTCTTTCTTCATTATCAACGAAATGGGATGCAAACCAGGACAAATCGACAAACTTGGCTTCGTACTGCGACACGGTCATGTTGTTTTGCTCTAGCTTGATGAACTCTACCTCTTTCATGTGAAGAATACTTTTGGGAAAGTACTTGTCATTGAACAATTCTTGGAACTTCTCCCAAGTCATCTTCAAGGCGGCAGAAGTTGAGTATATTTTCTGATTCCCACCAAGATGTCCGCCTCAGACGCATAACATGAAGGTAAGTAAAGGAACCTTTGCTCCTGAGCATCCCAAGACATCAAATATCTTGCAGATCTGCTTTATCCACGTCTCTGCCTTTAGTGGTTTTGGCGCTCCAAAAAACTCTGGTGGTCCCAGTTCCTTGAACTGCTTAGCGGTGACCGTCCGAGAATTGCCAGTGTTTCCACCTGTATTTTGGACAGGAGCCGCTCTTGCCTGATGTTGCATGAATTGTACAAAGCCTCTGAAAATTCCATCGTTCATCATTTGGTCAGTGTTGTTGTTTTGTTTGCATGAGGATTGTCGCCTTCTTGATACACATTATCCTGATTATTGATCTGTGGAGACTCAACGGTCTCCTGTGCTCCATTGATATTCTCAACATTCTCGGATGTCATTTTCAAATATTGCCACAAAAAAAGGGTTAATTAACATATCACATATTATCCTATACTTTGACCGACCAATTAAATATCAAATAAACTTAAGTAGGTCATACTAGCGAAAGAATTCCTCGTCTCTCCCCTCCTAGTTCTTATCTCACATCTCGGTGGGGATCATATCCTAAGCTTTGATATTAATCGTGACGCCCCAAAATAGGTATACATCACCTATTCTGAGTCGCCAAATACATGGTACAGAATACAAATACAATCTTAAATATACAACAAGAGCTATGAGTTTTAATATAAATATTGTCTTCTAGACAATATTCAAACTCAAAATAAGTCCTCAATACATTTATTAACACACTATTTCATAGAATAGTGAGGACTACTAATCCTATCCTCTGGACCGTCACTACGTTCCCCGACTAGTCCCTGCTACGTTCTCATTTCCTAAAGAGAACAATGAAAGCAAAAGGGTGAGATCAACTAGCCCAATAAGAAATATTATGACTAAGATAATGCAGAATAAATTATCCTTAGCCTTCAATAATGTTAAACTGATACAATATAACAAACATCAAGTTTAACTGCAGCGGAACAAGCAATCCATTAAAAGAGTCAAGTAGAGAATAAAATCTACTATCTGCTATGATTTAAAAGGTTTTTCATCACTTTTATCGCTGAGACTCAGCTTAATAAATAATCCACATCATCCCTGCACTACGACCAATGATATTCATTATTATCACAACCACAAATTATCCATGCACTACAGGCCAAGGATATTCGTGTATTCATCAATGGTCATGATCATGCCAACAACTGTCCATCAATGCACTACGGGCCAATGAGGACTTTTACCACATCATTTGTAGCATTACGGTCATGATTATTTCGATTAATCCCTGGTCATAATCATACCAAGTCCATCTATACACTACAGGCCATAGATGACTTTCAACATAATATAAACATGAGGATGATGAGAATGATATAAGAATTCAATAAAACAAGTTCAAGAATTAATTTATCAAGGAATCAATAACGTCCAAATTGTCAACATGATACTTCTTTATGGAGTAAAATTCAAGAATGCTCAGAAGAATATTTCCATGAAAAGATACTGGATGAAGCGCAAATATCAAGTTTATTCCACTAATTTCATGGAGTATAGAAGTCAAAGAACTAACTGAGTATAAGAGAATATATGAAGCTGCAAATGGATTTTAGCGCCACGCAGAATCCACTTGCATGCATCATTTCCATAATTTAATTAGGAATGAATACAAAGGATCATTCACCATGCGATGTGATAATCCACATAGTAAAAGTTATTCCAATGTAATAATAAAGAATGGAATAATGTAAGAAATCACCATGCATGCGATAGATCGCGCATGCAAAAGTTATTCCAACAAAATAATAAAGAATGGAACTGTGTCGCCAGAAACCGCCAAGACAAGATGTTCCAACAGAATAATAAAGAACGGAACCAGGTCATGCATAAACTGCACAGATAGGATGTTCCAACAGAATAATAAAGAACGGAACCAGGTCATGCATAAACTCACGCATGTGATATTCCAAATGTAATAATAATGAATGGATTTAGTAAGAATTTCACTAAGTATAGGTAGTCCACATATACAAAAGTTATTCCAATGTAATAATAAAGAATGGAATAATGTAAGTTTTCTTCATGAATACGAAAGAAATAATACCCCTTACCTTAAAAGAAGAGTACTTGAATTTGGTAGGCGAGGATTTTCTTGAAGAAAACTTATACTGCTTTCCACCCTCAAAGCTTCTTAAAACTCTAAAGGAATACGCTCAAGATTATAGAAGAAGAATTCTCTGAATTTCTGGTGTGTTTTTCGATTCTAACTAAGCATCCAATTTATAGGAGAATGGAAAGGATACTATACAATAAAATATAATATATTCTATTTATAATATATATATATATATATATATATTTATATATATTCTATTTATAGTCTAATAAAACAAATAATTTTATAAAAGTATTCGCATTTTATATAAAAAGATTTTACTATGCAAATACTATACAGAGCACTACTGAAATACACTATGCATAATAGTAATATTATATATTCTATTTATAGTCTAATAAAATAAATAACTTTATAAAAGTATTACTGTTTTTATATAAAAGTTTTATGTTTTATTACATTTATAATAATAATAAAACAAAACTTATCACCTTTATTATAATTCACAATATTAATCGACTCGTGTCGTTCCTGTGAAAGAGGGGGCTTTCTAATAAGAATTTCTCCCTATTGGCGCGCAATTAGATTATCTTGAAAGTATTATGCATACAAGCCAATCATGTATGATGATAAAGCATATACTGTGTAATCAATCTTATTTATTTATTAATAAAAGAATTATTTATTAAAGGCATTTATTATCTACATGGTGCTGTTTTAATAATATGTGATAAACCCATAGTTTTAAGCAACGCTTTTAGAATAATGATGATGATCATTCTAATGAGATCTAAATTCTTAGAAAGCTTAAAACTAAAATAGTTCACAATCATTGGATTACTAAATAGGGATTAGTGAATCCAGGATAGATTGGTACATACGCCGTTTCGCTTCATTGGATGAAGATGATTGGTCTCAGCGATCATTTGTGTGGAGACACTAAAGCAAGTATGTAGGTGCTTATTAGAGAATAAGTTCACTTTGAATGTGACTCGCTAAGGAATACCTAATGGAGTTTTACTTACCTGTCAATAGGAATTTCAGTAGTGATAGTAAGACAAATGATCCTTAGACTTGAGATCATCATAGTATCTTATATATAATGAATTGCACTTTGACTTATTCCTTAAGACTCTTAGAGTATATCAAAGGGTATGCTTGGGTGTAATAAGTTATATATGAAGATAATGAATGATCAATAAAGAATCTACCACTTCTAGTAAAAGGAGAAATGTCCTATGTGATTCGATAAATGACAACCCGTGAATCCTTGGTTAAGATGGAATGAAATTAGAAAGTAGTTTCTAATTTGCATTCATTGGGAGTTGTTCATTTAGGAATCGAAATACATATAATTAAATAAAATAAGACTTGACAGTAATTCCATGTCTTATATTTAATTGGGACATAGTATGGTGGAAGGATTGAATCAGACGGTAACTATTTACTCAAAGGTTCTTTTATGATTAATGTTGAAATCTATATTATCCGGAAAGTCGTTGATCGCTAGGGAGGCTTATCCCTATTGTAGAATAAATATTATTTATTTAAATAAATTATTTGTTTAATTTATTTATTTAAATGAGATTAGAATTGTTCTAATTGATTTATTCACAATAGGTTTAATATGGAGAACCTAAAGGGTCACACCATAAAAGGAAGAATAATTATTTAAGAAGTTAATGGCATAATTGTAATAATATGTTAAGTATATTTAATTTAATCTATGGTGATAGAATAAATTAAATAGCTTAATATTTATTATTTAATATTTTAGAAATATTAAATATAAATTAATAAGAGGAGTCTTATTAATATTATTATTATTATTATTATTTTATTTTCTAAAAGGTTTAGGAATTAATTTAATATTAGTACTCTCATTTATTCCTAATTGGATTAGGAAAGAAAAATTAGTTAAAGGAGTTTAACTAATTATCCCTAATAGATTAGGGAGCCCATTTAATTAAAAGAGTTTAATTAAATAAATAATACCTTATTTTAATTAAAATAGGGTTATATAATATCTTTATAAGAGAGTCTTATATTAGATATAGAAATACGTAATTCCAAGAGTTGAGAAGTACACCCCTTTTCTTATTCGGATAGGAAAAACTAGGGTTTTAGCCAAATCCCTTCTTCTTGAAAAATTCCTCTTCCTTGGTGGATCACCTATAGAGGCCACACACTTGGGTGGCTTACATTGATCAAAGGAAGGAATCTACCCGAGATTCAAGGAGATCATGCGGAGAAGTAGGAGGTGAACTCGCACACGAGGAAGCTTCGTTTCTACAAGGGTATGATTTCATAATTTCTTATTCTTCGTTTAATTAATAATATGCATAAAGGTTGATCCGTAATTGGTTTGTGAAAAATTTTAAAATCGATTTTATCTCGCTTGCATTATTTTTTGCAATTTGATTGCTACTTTGATTTTCACGAAAACTTAACAGTGGTATCATGAGCCAAACTTTATGCGAATTATTAATTATTTAGATTCTAAATATGTATGGGTATGTATTTTGAATAATTTATTGGGCATAATTTGTTGTATAAAATTATTATTTTATGAAAAAAAAAAAAAAAAGTTTTCGGAAATTTTTTTTTTTTAAGCATGATCGTCGAACAAATACAACTGCCGAAATCCACAATTTCTTTTGAAATCCGTGCATATCATTTGTTACAAGGCAGCAGGTTATCAAACATAAAAAAAAAAAACGTGGAAATCAGGAACTGTCCGTATATATAGTATATATATATATATAACATTGCAGCCAATTTTTATTTTTGGCGTGAATCAAGAAATTTGGTCCACGTAAGGTGAGATTTGTCCGTTTTTTTTTGGTTGGCCGAAATCAAGCTAACAGGTCCGGCCACTTTTTGCTTAGGATTTTTATTATATATATATATAATTGTTATATATATATATATATATATATTAATTTTAATAATTTTATAATTAAAATAAAAGAGTTTATTTTAATATTGAAATTGGATTTCATACAACATAAAATTGCCCATTAAATGATACTCATATATATATGGAATGATTTAATTTATTGATACATACGATGATGATATGTATGATAATAAATGGGATTGATTATGGATGATTGACCAATATGATTGGATTTATTTTAGTTGGATGTTTGAATGAATGGGTTTTATTAAATGGGGTCTGCGACCTCGTCTTTTACGGTTTTCTTCTTGATGTAAATTCTATCTCTCTCCTATGTACCTCCCCTCGATCACGATCAAGGTTTCTATTTAAATTAAATAGTTTAATGTAATAGGATTAGTTAGAATTTTTTTTAAGAACCCAAGACCAAGATCAAGGAGCGCTTGAAGACCCGATTTGTAATGGAGCCTCGGGTTTAAATGTAATAGTTATATTTAAATGTTTATTCTTTGCACCCTGGGGTTTGACCTTTTGGTTCACTTGGTGGCTCTAGTGAACCAAACTAGAATAAAAGTCCATAATCAATCAAGGGTAGAATATAGTATTCTATATGTGCATGCTAGTATTATATATATTATATATTATGCAAACATGCTTCGCATGTTTAATAATACGACGCGTATTTTATATATATATTTGTATGCTTGCGCTAAACAAGATGAGACAAATAATAACAAATCCTCAAAGTTTTTTATTAAGTCTTAAGCGCTCAAAGATATTTAGAATATCGAACGTCAGCTTTCTAGCATGATAAAATTAATAGAGTATTAAATATTTAATATGAGTTTGTTGTGTCACCACAAGGCAAGTATTAAGTATTTAAGATGTTAATTTATCACATTTGATGCTTATAAAGAAAATTGAACAATATTATTTTGTTGTGTCACCACAAGGGCGATATTTTCTTTTTTGAATATATGGAAGTGCTAGGTTGGACTTAACTTAGATAATTTTGATTCGGATGTGCCACCACTGATCAAAATAATCCAAGAGGCAAAACATAAGGAGTTACATGTTGATGTAATTGACAAGGAGTTGTCTACCTATTTATTTATATATAGTTTGTTGTGTCACCACAAGGCTATATATATTTGAAATGGGATCCTTATTCTCACTAACAAAAACTTTAATTAGATTTTGTCGAACTATATAAATGAGGGTAATATAGTTTGAAGAAAATGGTGAGAGATACCAATATAAAATAAGACCTAATTTATTTTGGTAATTAATAAATGAATGTTTGCTAAAATATTGTCTTTTTACATGCGTAATTTTGAAAATGTCACATTCACTAATTTCAACTGCGAAGCATACTTGATGCTAACAAACCAACCTGGGACCGAACTACTGGATTTGGTTAAGGAATCTGAGAATTGTTCTCACTCTTTGAAAAGATTTCTTATGTCCTAAATTATTGACTACGTAAAAAGTTGCGCATGACCTCCGAGGAAGAGATTGCTACTTTTAAGCAAAGTGGCAAGATGATGCATCTGTGGCTCAATGCATCATGCTCGCATCCATGAGTAACAAGCTTCAGCGTCAAGATGAAAAAACATGGATGCTCCTACTATGCTTTCGCACCTGGAGAGTCAGTATGGTGAGCAAAGTAGATCGCTAGATATGAAATATCTAAGGAGCTCTTCCGATCTCTCGGATGACCGAGGGCCTCGCCATTGAGACTCATGTCCTAAAGATGATCAATCTGATTGAACGTCTTGGGCGTTTTTAGGTTCGTCGTGGATGGGGAGTTGAGTCAAGATTTAGTCTTGCAGTCATACCCCGGACACCTTCTCACAATTTGTTGTGAATTTTCACATGAATAAGTTGGATGTCACTTGCTCGAATTACTTAACATGTTGAAAGCTCTTTGAAGGTCACTTCCCATCCAAGAAGAACCATGTCTTCTTGGTGGATGATTCTTCCAAGAAAAGGAAGAGGCCCAAGGTATCTTCCGAAAAGAAGAAATCCAAGAAGGCTAAGGGAAAGGCGAAAGTGAAGAATCAAAGAAACCGATCCAAACTAGCAAAGGAATTTGCTTCCATTGCAATAAGTCGGTCCTTTGGAAGAGGAACCGCAAGGATTATCTTGCGTAAAAAAGCGTAAGAAGCTTGGAGAAGCTTCAATCCTAATCAAGGTTTGTTTATGATTGAAATTAATTTTTCCGAAAGTCAATCTTCTACTGGGTATTGGATACCTGGGATGTGGTTCTCACATATGTAATAATATGCAGGACTAGTCAAGTAGAAAGTGAAAGAAGGATGAGGTCGCCCTACGAGTGAGAAATGGAGCAAAGGTTGTTTGCATTAATGTAGGGACTTATTGTTTAAGACCGCCTACGGGCAAGTTCATTAATTTAAATAATTGTTATTTTGTTCCAAATATCATTAGAAACATTATTTCTATCTCTCGTATTGGATATGGATGGTTTTAATATTATAATAAAGAACAACGGTTGTTCCATTTATAATGATAATGTTTTATATGGTGTTGGTAATTTACTGAAATGGACTTTATATACTTGACTTGCATGAAAATATATTTCAAATTGAACAAACTAATAAAAGGAAAAGAGATGATGTTAATTATACCTTCATGTGGCAATCAGTAGACTCATTGGTCATATTAATGAAACAAGATTATCCAAGTTGCATAAAGATGGGCTCCTCAGAGCTATATGATTATGAATCATATCCAACCTGTGAATCTTGTCTCATGGGTAATGACTAAATCTCCTTTTAGTGGAAAAGGAGAAAGAGTTACTGAGTTGTTAGCGTTGGTACACACAGATGTATGTGGACCTATGACAACGAATCGCATTTACGAGGAGGGTATTCTTATTTTATTACATTCACCGACGACCACTCAAGATTTGGATATGTGTATTTAATGAAATACAAATCTGAATCATTTGAAAAGTTCAAAGAGTTCGAAGTGAAGTGAGAAGCAAACCTGTAAGAGTATTAAGATTCTTCGATCCGATCGAGGAGGAGAATACTTAAGTGGTGAGTTTCTCAATTGTCTCAAAGAAAATGGTATAATCTCACAATGGACTCCACCAGAACGCCACGGATGAATGGTGTATCTCGAAAGGAGAAATCGAACATTGTTGGACATGGTTCGATCTATGATGAGTTTTACCGACCTTCCGGTTTCTTCCGGGGATATGCCCTAGAATCTAATTTGATACCTACTTAACAAGGTACCTACAAAATCCGTCCCCAAGACCCCATATGAAGTTATGGATGGGGAGAAACCAAATCTTAAGCATGTTAAGACTTGGGGTTGTCCGATTTATGTCAAAAAGTTTGAAAACGATAAGTCGCAGACTAGATCTCGACAAATGTAGATTTGTGGGATATCCTAAAGAAACATCGGGATATTATTTCTATCATCCAACTAATCAAAAGGTGTTTGTTTGCGAAACATGCCGCCTTCTTGAAAAGGAGTTTATCCTTGAAGGGTCGATTGGGAGTAAGATATATCTTGAAGAAGTTCAAGAACCACAAAATACTACGGATCAAAGTGAGGTACCTAACCAAGTAGAGATTCCTACATACACACACCCTATTCAGAATCGAAGAGTACCAAAGATACCAGACAGTATGGACTTGTCATAGAAGATGACAATGAGGTACGATCATAGATGATGATGATCCATTGAATTACTTAATAAGCTATGAGTAGTAAAGACTCGGAGAAATGGCAAGAAGCCATGAAATCGAGATGGACTCCATGTATGAGAACCAAGTATGGACTTTGGTCTCACCACCAAGGCATTAAGCCTATCGGGTGTAAATGGGTCTTTAAAAGAAAGGCTGGAGCAGATTTGGCAAGGTAGAGACCTATAAGGCCCGACCGGTTGCAAAGGTTTCAAACAAAGACAAGGAGTTGACTATGACGAAACCTTCTCACGAAGAGCAATGCTCAAGTCCATTCGGATTTTGCTGCGTATCGCAGATTTTACCATGACTACTTAAATCGCGGATGGGCGTGAAAACGGCCTTCCTCAATGGGAAACTTGAGGAGGATGTGTATATGACACAACCCGGAGGATTTGTTTCAAAGGTTGGAACAAATCAAGTCAGAAGCTACAACGATCCATTTATGGATTAAAGCAAGCTTCTCGTGGGTGGAACATCCGTTTTGATGAGACAATCAAAAGTTTGATTTTATCAAAATGAGGATGAACCATGTGTGTGTACAAGAAGGTTAGTGGGAGCGCTTATTTCATTCCTTGTATTATATGTTGATGATATATTACCGATAGGGAATGATATTCCTATCTTCGCAAACAATTAAAATCAAGTTATCTAAACACTTCTCCATGAAGGACTTGGGAGAAACATCCTATATTTTGGGGATAAAGATCTATAGAGATAGATCTAATAGGATGCTTGGCTTATCCCAAGGAACGACATACATTGACATGATGCTAAAAAGGTTTAGCATGGAAGATTCCAAAAGAGGTCTCATGCCGATGAGCCATGGAATACATCTCTAAGAAATAAGCCCCAAAGACACTGAGGAGAGAAACCGCATGAGTAAGATTCCTTATGCTTCAAAGAATAGGATCTATCATGTACTGCAGTATGATATGTACTAGACCGGATGTCGCTCATGCACTTAGTGTAACAAGCAGATATCAGTCGAATCCAGGAGAAGAACACTGGAAGGCAGTGAAAAATATCCTAAAGTACTTAAGAAGAACTAAGGATGTATTTCTTGTCTACGGTGGGTCTGAATTAAAACTAGAGGGCTTCACAGACTCAAGTTTTCAAACAGACCAAGATGACAGTAAATCCATTTGGGGTATGTGTTTACCTTAAAACGGTGGCGCAGTGAGTTGGAAAAGTTCCAAGCAATGAAACGATTGTTGATTCAAATGATGAGGCGCAGCATGCATGCAAGTGAAGTCGCAAAGGAAGCTGTTTGGATGAAGAAGTTCATTACTAGAACTTGGTGTGGTTCCTAGCATTAAAGGACCCGGTGCCTTTATTCTCGTGACAACACTTTGAGTCATTGCTACAAGCTAAGGAACCTGTGTCTCATCGAAATCCAAACACGTGTCATGGCGATTTCATTTGATCGAGAGAGATCATTGAAAGAGGAGGCGTCACCATGGAGCGTGTGGACTCTCAAGACAATATTGCAGATCCATTTACTAAAGCGTTAACACAACAAATGGTTTGATCGTCACTTAGAGAAGATGGGTATGAGATACCCGGCGATTGGCTTTAGTGCAAGTGGGAGATTGAAAGTATTATGCATACAAGCAAATCGTGTATGATGATAAAGCATATATCGTGTGTAATCAATCTTATTTATTTATTAATAAAAGAATTATTTATTAAAGGCATTTATTATCTACATGGTGTTTGTTTTAATAATATGTGATAAACCCATAGTTTTAAGCAACGCTTTTAGAATAATGATGATGATCATTCTAATGAGATCTAAATTCTTAGAAAGCTTAAAACTAAAATAGTTCCCAATCATTGGATTACTAAATAGGGGATTAGTGAATCCGGATAGATTGGTACATACGTCGCTTTCTTTCATTGGATGAGGATGATTGGTCTCATGATCATTTGTGTGGAGACACTAAAGCAAGTATGTAGGTGCTTATTAGAGAATAAGTTCACTGAACGTGACTCGCTAAGGAATACCTAATGGAGTTTTACTTACCTGTCAATAGGAATTCCTGTAGTGATAGTAAAGACAAATGATCCTTAGACTTGAGATCATCATAAGTATCTTATATATAATGAATTGCACTTTGACTTATTCCTTAAGACTCTTAGAGCATATCAAAGGGTATGCTTGGGTGTAATAAGTTATATATGAAGATAATGAATGATCAATAAAGAATCTACCACTTCTAGTAAAAGGAGAAATGTCCTATGTGATTCGATAAATGACAACCCAGGAATCCTTGGCCAAGGTGGAATGAAATTAGAAAGTAGTTTCTAATTTGCATTCATTGGGAGTTGTTCATTTAGGAATCGAAATACATATAATTAAATAAAATAAGACTCGACAGTAATTCCATGTCTTATATTTAATTGGGGACATAGTATGGTGGAAGGATTGAATTATACGGTAACTATTTACTCAAAGGTTCTTTTATGATTAATATTGAAATCTATATTATCCGGAAAGTCGTTGATCGCTAGGGAGGCTTATCCTATTGTAGAATAAATATTATTTATTTAAATAAATTATTTGTTTAATTTATTTATTTAAATGAGATTAGAATTGTTCTAATTGATTTATTCACAACCTAGGTTTAATATGGAGAACCTAAAGGGTCACACCATAAAAGGAAGAATAATTATTTAAGAAGTTAATGGCATAATTGTAATAATATGTTAAGTATATTTAATTTAATCTATGGTGATAGAATAAATTAAATAGCTTAATATTTATTATTTAATATTTTAGAAATATTAAATATAAATTAATAAGAGGAGTCTTATTAATATTATTATAATTATTATTATTTTATTTTCTAAAAGGTTTAGGAATTAATTTAATATTAGTACTCTCATTTATTCCTAATTGGATTAGGAAAGAAAAATTAGTTAAAGGAGTTTAACTAATTATCCCTAATAGGATTAGGGAGCCCATTTAATTAAAAGAGTTTAATTAAATAAATAATACCTTATTTTAATTAAAATAGGGTTATATAATATCTTTATAAGAAGAGTCTTATATTAGATATGAGAAATACGTAATTCCAAGAGTTGAGAAGTACACTCCCTTTTCTTATTCGGGATAGGAAAAACTAGGGTTTGAGCCAAATCCTTCTTTGAAAAAATTCCTCTTCCTTGGTGGATCACTATAGAGGCCACACACTTGGGTGGCTTACATTGATCAAAGGAAGGAATCTACCAGGAGATTGAGGAGATCGCGGAGAAGTAGGAGGTGAACTCGTACTTGAGGAAGCTCGTTTCTACAAGGGTATGATTTCATAATTTCTTATTCTTCGTTTAATTAATAATATGCATAAAGGATGATCCGGGTAATTGGTTTGTGAAAAATTTTAAAATCTGATTTTATCTCGCTTCCGCTATTTTTGCAATTTGATTGCTACTTTGATTTTCACGAAAATCTAACAAATCTAACCTCTCCTTGACAGAACTTCTAGACATCGTTAATATTGCAAATAATAATATTTGTGAGACCCCAAATTTTATGAAATAAAAGTATTCAATTTTTCTATTTTGGTAAATAGTTAAATTGATAAAAGTTTAAAGTTAAGGGTAATATGTGAAATTTTTTTCAAAGTAAGCAAATTTATATAAAATATTCGTTGTGTCGGGAAATATTCGATTAGTCGAGGAATATTCTTTTGTCAGGGAATATCCGTACGACGGTACAATTATTGGTGGACCCCACAACGGAATTATTGTTGGATTGAGAAAATGACAAAAATATTTTTATAAAAATAACGGCAGAAGTTTTACCGTTAAAACAGTTGAACTACTCAGTAGTAAAAGTACAGTAATACGCGTGGTTGCATAGTAGCACACAGTATTGATTATTGATGCTTACGTGAGAAGTCACTCAGTTTTGTTCAATTATTGCTACAGTAATTGCTGCATAGTATCTCACGTTATTTGATTCAGTTATTGTCAATATATTATACTCTATTATGCATAGTATTTTGCATAGTAAAATCTTTTTATATAAAACAGAATACTTTTATAAAGTTATTTATTTTATTAGATTATAAATAGAATATATTATATTTTATTATGCATAGTGTTGCATAGTGCATGCATAGTGTTTTCAGATAGTAAAATCTTTTTATATAAAACAAAATACTTTTATAAAGTTATTTTTTTATTAGATTATAAATAGAATATATTATATTTTATTACGCATAGTGTTGCGTAGTGTTTTGCATAGTAAAATATTTTTATATAAAATAGAATACTTTTATAAAGTTATTCGTTTTATTAGATTATAAATAGAATATATTATATTTTATTTAAAAGATTTTGTTTTATTAGAATATTTTATTAAATCAATATGGTCAGTCCAGATTAAAAGTAAATCAATCTGGACCGTTTCATGAATTAATTCTTATTCAGGTCCATTCTCCTATAAATAGAAGTTCATTCCTTCATTATTTCTTTTTAATTCACTTTGAAACTCAGAGAGAAACTATAGAGAAAGAAGAAAAGTATTATCGCCGCTTCACTACTCCTATATCCAGATTCTTTTAAGATAAGGGATATTATTTGTTGTACTCGTAAGGGGTATTATTTCTTTGGAATTCATAAAGAGAACTTCTGTTATTCTATTCTTTATTATTACATTGGAATAACTCGATATATGCTGGACTACCCTATACTTGGTGAAATTCTTACATTATTCCATTCTTTATTATTATGTTGGAATAACTTTTCCGTCACGAAATCACCTTGCATACATGGTGAAATTCTTCTGTTATTCCATTCTTTATGATTATGTTGGAATAATCTGTCTGTGCGGTCTATCGCATGTTTGGTGAAGTCTTTTGTTATTCCATTCTTTATGATTACATTGGAATATCCACATGTAATGCGTTTTACATGACACGGTTCCGTTATTTATTATTACATTGGAATAACTTTCATGCATGCCTATCTATCGCGTACTGGTGATTTCTTTTGTTATTCCATTCTTTATTATACTCAGTTGGTTAAAGTTTTGACTTTTATACTCCATGAAATTAGTGGAATATCCTTGATATTTGTGCTTCATCCAATATCTTTTCATGAAAATATTCTTCTGAGCATTCTTGAATTTTACTTCACAAAGAAGTATCATGTTGACAATTTGGACGTTATTGGTTTCTGGATAAATTAATTCTTGAACTTGTTTTATTGAATTATTATGTCATTGTCATCATCCTCATGTTTATATTATATTGAAAGTTATCTGTGGCCTGTAGTGCATAGATGGACTTGGTATGATTATGACAAGGGATTATTCGGTATAATCACGACCGTAATGTTACAAATGATGTGGAAAAAGTTCTCATTGACCCGTAGTGCATTGATGGACAGTTTTTGGTATGATTATGGCTATGGATTCTCTTCGGCCAAGGGCGCAAAGATGAATTGTTTTATGGCATGATCAGGACCATTGATGAAAACACGATTATCTTTGGCCCATAGTGCATGGATAATTCTTGGTCGTGATACTAAAAAAATATCTTTGGCCTGCAGTGCATGGATGATTTGATGATGTTGATTATTTGTTAAGCTGAGTCTCAGCGATAAAAGTGATGAAAAACTTTTTAAATCATAGAAGATGGTAGATTTATTCTCTACTTGACTCTTCTAATGGATTGCTTGTTCCGCTGCAGTTAAACTTGATGTTTGTTATATTGTATCAGTTTAACACTGTTGAAGGCTAAGGATAATTTATTCTGCATTATCTTAGTCATAATATTTCTTACTAGGCTAGAGCTCACCCTTTTGCTTTCATTGTTCTCTTCAGGAAATGAGAACGTAGCAGGGACTAGTCGGGGAACGGAGTGACGGTCCAGATGATAGCATTAGTAGTCCTCACTATTCTGTGAAATAGTGTGATAATAATTGTAATAAGATTGAATTTGAGTGTGTATATTGTCTAGAAGACAATATTCGTATTAAAACTCCCAGTTTATATTTTGTCGTATTTTACACGATATTTGTATTATTATGTTGTATTTGAATTTTGTACCATGTATTTGGTGACTCAAGATGGGTGATGTATACTTATTTTGGGGGCGTCACAATATGAATAACTTTGTCGTCTCAATTATTGATTTAATAATATATAAAATATTGACAATAATTGAATCAAATAACGTGAGATACTATGCAGCAATTAGTGTAGCAATAATTGAACAAAGCTGAGTGATTTCTCACGTAACCATCAATAATCAATACCGTGTGCTACTATGCAACCACGCGTATTACTGTATTTTTAACACCGGGTGTTTCAACAGTTAAAGGTACAACTTCCGCCGTTATTTTTATAAAATATTTTTGTCGTTTTCTCAATCCGATAATAATTCCATTGCGGGGTCCACCAATGATTGTGCCGTTGTACGAATATTACCTGTTAAGACGAATATTTCCCGACAAATCGAATATTATATAACAAGTTATGTACTTTATAAAATTTATAAATATTACCCACAACTATAACATTATATCAAATTCATTCCATAATATTCAAAAATTACCTGTTAAGACGATTATTCCCCGACAAATTGAATATTATATAACAAGTTATGTACTTTACAAAATTTATAAATATTACCCACAACTATAACATTATATCAAATTCATTCCATAATATTCAAAAATAATGTTTATAGAAAAATCATCTTTATTCATAAAAGTTGGGGTCTTACACATGAGCTTAGTTTATTTGTTAGACAAATTTCATTACTATAGATAATTGAGTTGTTATTATGTTCAGTTCTGAATAATTTATAAGTGGTCCTGGTTTGACTCATTTGCAACACTATCTAACTAGAGCTACATATAATTCATAAGTAATATATCTTTTGTTCCAAAAAAAGCCTTCAAACATTAAAATAATTTATCCACTAAAAAATAACATTAATTAATAAAAAAAATATATGCCCACAAAAAATTAAATATCAGTGATAAAATGTCAAATATAAAATGTGGTACGTACAAATAATATATTAAACCCTTAAAAGTTCATTTACGTCTGGGTCGATCTACTAGTTTCTTCAAAAAAAAATTTATTTTATGTACTTGAGATGACATAATCTGGTCCGAGTAAAACTGAAATATCCTTCACAATTTATATATATTTTTTCTTTCGCAAAATTGGGTGGTTAAAAGATATTTGGCTCCAATTTATGATAAAAATTTGTGAGAAAAAAAACTATCAATGAATGAATTATTACTCACTATATGTTATTGGTCAAAGGTTTTTTGTAAGAGATAAAATTGATAATTATTTTGTTCTAAATAATTTTTTAGAATTAATTATGGTGAATATAAATACTTTTATTTTTTTTGTAACAAATTTATTTTTAATAATACTTTTTAAGTAACTTACAATATTGACTATATTTTTTGATCAAGTAAATAAATTTATAATAATTTAAACTTTAAAATTTCATACATTGACCATGAAAAAAAGATGTAATGTACTTAAGTTTGAGTTTATTCTTAGTTAATTAATAGTATCCTACAACTCAAATTGTGATGTAATTAATTTTTAAAATAAAATTTTATTCTTAATAATACTTTTTAAATAATTTATAATAGTAAATATTTTATTCATTAAAATATTAAGTTACAATAATTTAAATTTTAAAATATTTTAAATTGAAAATAAAAAATATTATAATAATTAAGATTCTATTTTTTAGAACAAATACGTTAAATTATTACTATTCTATTCTACAAAAAGTTATATTTCAGTTTGTTATTAACTAATTTATTACATCCTAAAATTTAAATTTAAATCAATTTAAGTTTTTAAAATAATAATTTTATTTACAATATTACTTTTTAAATAGTTTACCATATTAATTTTTTTATAAGTTTAAATCATTCTCTTTTTTTAGAACAGAATCTGCACCTCTCTTTTCCATCACTCAGATCAGCCCTCTCACGCCTCATTCCCCTCTCTCTCAACTCCCTCTAATCGTAGCAGTAATGACGGCATAGAGGTGGTGACCTGCTCTCTCCGTCTCCTTCTCCTTCTCCTTCTCCTTCTCCTTTAACTTCTCCATTATTGTCAATTTCCTCCCTTGTTAATTTCCCCTAAAACTTAGGTTTTAAATTTTCTTGCTAATTTTTGTTATTTAGAGTTAATTTCTGTTGCAATTGGAATGATTGTATTGTTACTTTGTTAATTAGTTCAATTCAGTTTTGGTTATTTGATTAGTCCCGTGAATTTGAGTTATTTTATTGCATGGCATCTATTCAGTTTCCCTTATGTATATAAGATGCACACTATCTGTTTGGAGAAATTTCACAAAGAAATAGATTAATTTATGTGGAATGGTAAAAGCATGATACGTTCAAAATAAAACAAATTGGCCGAACCATTTTCTGAAATTGTTCCTTCCAGTACTAAAATAAGGCAGCACAAACTTTACTTCTCTTCAATTCAGATATCAATTGAATTACTTTTAACATTTGTTAGCGTTTTGAAGTTGCATTGTTCATGATGCAAGTGTCATGTTGATGTGGGGGCACTCATTCAGTTGCATTAACACGGGATGGGCACATGTTTTCTGTGAGTACTGTTAAATTTTCCTTTCCATAAAAGTTGAATCTTATATTACTGCTGGGCTATTTTTGTTTGCAAAAGAGATTAAATAAATGACTAATTATGTGATAGAATAGTCCCTAGAGGTATTAAGTTAATATAAATAGTCATATCCCATGCATTATTTTTGCTCCTAGGAACATTTGCAGCGTAAGGTTTGATGCTGTCTCTTCACCATAAACCACCATTTGCGAACTACATAGGACACTGTCAATGGAAGAAAACTGTTTTCCAGAGATTGGACATTGGCCTCAGTGCAAGGCTTCACTTCATGTGAACGTTGTTGTGTAGAAACATGGATAATGGCATTTGAAATGAAAAATAGGATCTGATAAGTATCAAAGCTTATTTAGGAATTGGCTAATGGCTACCGTTAAACAAAGAGAGGAAAAGGATTTAGAAATTTTTTATGTTAAAAATCCTATTATGGGTTCATGGAATTCATCGCGTGCACGTGTAAGATATTGATGGAAGATGGTTAGCATATAAAATGTAGAAAGTTGCTTTTCGATCTTTTTGGATGATGATCTATGACTTCTAAAGGAAAACATGTTGTACACCACAGAGGAAAAACAGACTCTAGTTTTTTTTTATTTTCAGTAACATCAGTCTCCAACATTGAACACAAGTGTCAGTGTGGCAATGACTCTTTCATTTACTTAATTGTAGTATCAAACATTAAAGTCTACGCTTGGTGAAACTAAAAAATTTCATATATTATATGGTCTTCCTTGTTCTTGTGCATGCGTAATATTAATTAGTTCCTTATTCTTGTAGCATTCAATTGCTCTTTGAATTCGGAGGAAAAGCGGACGTCGCATTCTAAACCTTCTCCGAAATAGATACGGGGGGTATGTAGGATGTTCAGCAAAATAAATAATCACGAAAAAGTCGATTATGAACTTCATGTCTACCACGATCAATAGTCATACGACCTTGCACAGAACCACGATGATGTGATGTATGCCTATTGACATTTTTTTGTTCTTCTTCAATAGCCGCCATGCCACACAATTGTCCATATGCTTCTTCATCTTCTTCTTCTTCATCCATGTGCAACATAGCCAATTCGAATTGACGAAACATATTTAAAATAACTTATTTCACTGGAAGAATGAAGTTAAGAGTGAATATGAGAGACTAGATGTGACTTATATTTATAGATGTTATTTATTTTTTAAAATATAGCCGTTGGAATATGACCGTTGGAATATGGTCGTTGGAGTTTTTTTTGAATTCATTGATTATTTTAATTTTTTTATATTATATCTGCTGGAAGGAGTGAAGACTAAAGAACATTTGTTGATGTCAGATGGACTAAATATAGTCCAATAGATAGTCCATCTGCTGGAGAGGCTCTAAGATCAGCCCTCTCACACCTCTTTCCCCTCTCTCTCAACTCCCTTTAATCCTAGCAGTAATGGCGGCATAGTGGTGGCGACTTGCACTCTCCGTCTCCTTCTCCTTAACTTCTCCATTATTGTCCAATTGAAGGTTTTAATTTCCTCCCTTTTAAATTTCCCCTAAAACTTAGGTTTTAGTTTTTCTTGCTAATTTTTGTTACTTAGCGTCAATTTATGTTGCAATTGGAATGATTGTATTGTTACTTTGTTAATTAGTTCAATTCAGTTTTGGTTATTTGATTAGTTCCGTGAATTTGAGTTATTTTATTCTAGTTTCCTTGTGCATATAAGATGCACACTATCTGTTTGGAGAAATTTCACAAAGAAATAGATTAATTTATGTGGAATGGTAAAAGCATGATACGTTCAAAATAAAACAAATTGGCTGAACCATTTTCTGAAATTGTTCCTTCCAGTACTAAAATAAGGCAGCACAAACTTTACTTCTTCTCTTAAGATATAAATTGATTTACTTTTAACATTTGTTAGCGTTTTGAAGTTGCATTGTTCATGATGCAAGTGTCATGTTGATGTGGGGCACTCATTCAGTTGCATTAACACGGGATGGGCACATGTTTTCTGTGAGTACTGTTAAATTTCCTTTCCATTCCATAAAAGTTGAATCTTAGGCTATGTTTGTTTGCAAAAGAGATTAAATAAATGACTAATCATGTGATAGAGTAGTCCCTAGAGGTATTAAGTTATTATAAATAGTCCTATCCCATGCATTATTTTTTTTTTGCAGCAGTGTAAGGTTTGATGTTGTCTCTTCACCATAAACCACCATTTGCGAACTACATAGGACACTGTCAATGGAAGAAAACTGTTTTCCAGGGATTGGACATTGGCCTTAGTGCAAGGCTTCACTTCATGTGAATATTGTTGTGTAGAAACATGGGTAATGGCATTTGAAATGAAAAATAGGATCTGATAAGTATCAAAACTTATTTAGGAATTGGCTAATGGCTACCGTTAAACAAAAAGAGGAAAAGGATTTAGAAAATTTTTATGTTAAAAATCCTGTTATGGGTTCATGGAATTCATCGCGTGCACGTGTAAGATATTGATGGAAGATGGTTAGCATATAAAATGTAGAAAGTTGCTTTTCGATCTTTTTGGATGATGATCTATGACTTCTAAAGGAAAACATGTTGTACACCACAGAGGAAAAACAGACTCTAGTCTTTTTTTCTTTTCAGTAACATATCAGTCTCCAACATTGAACACAAGTGTCAGTGTGGCAATGTCTCTTTCATTTACTTAATTGTAGTATCAAACAATAAAGTCTACGCTTGGTGAAACTAAAAAAATTCATATATTATATGGTCTTCCTTGTTCTTGTGCATGCGCAGTATTAATTAGTTCCTTATTCTTGTAGCAAAGGTCACAGCTACCAAAGTTTGGTAACTGGGAAAGTGAAGACAATATCCCTTACACTGTCTATTTTGAGAATGCGAGAAAGGGTAGAAGCAGCACTAAGATGAATATTTGCAGTTGTCTCTTCACCATAAACCAGCATGAAAAAAGTTACAGGTTTGATGTTGATAGATTAGTTATATCCAACTCTTTTTACCTCTGCTGGCACTTTGCTGTTATGAAATTCATTTAGAACATATTTCTCTGATCTACTTTTGATTTTGCGTATACCAAAAGATCACAAGTGTTTACATTGTTAGGCCAAGTATTTTTGAAATAACATTATCGTAATAAAAAAATTTATTGTTCCTTTATTAATATATACTTTCACATACATCACATTGCATGTATGATATCAAAAAAAAAACATGTCAGAATAAAAAGTTGTTATTGAAGATCAAATGGAAGAAGAAAATAAGAATTATTTATGTTTTTTAGTAGTAAAAGAAGACCAAGAGAAAAGTATAAGGAAATAGGAAAAAACATAAAATTTCATAATCAATAGTACTTGTGGACAAATAAAAACGACCTACTTATCTTTTGTGCATGTATAACTACACAAGTACAAGAGGCATGGGCCATCGTAGATGACTCCAAATTTAATTAACTTGGATGTTTGAACAGTAAGTAGTTAAAAATCTTGTGTATACTTGCGATGAAGCAGATCGTCACAAGCATGTTCCATCATAAAGATCCTCATTTGCGATGGGACGAGGTCCATGGCATTAGATCCCATTGCAAAATTGTGATTTGATTGTCCATCAATGATGAAGATATCACTACTGAAATGCATTTACTAGCATATTAAAATCTAAATTCTAAACATTAATTTAATATTAAACAAAATTATATACCAGATAATACAAATGGCTAATATACATGTAATTGGAATTTTTATAGTATAACTGTTACATGGATAATATAAATGTTTCAACATTTCTAAAATCATATCCTCAATTAAACATAAAATCATAAAATTCATACTTTATTCACAATCAAACTTGCAAGGAATTAAATAACTACACAACCCTAATCCATCCTAGCATTGTTTGAGCCGTAGCTTTGATCGGTTGGTATTACTCAAGGCATCAACTTTGTAGGTCCTTAGCTTCTCCTTGATGATCCCTCTTACTTTTGCTTCTTTTTATGCAAGTAGAAAGTACTCAATCACACCTGTAAACAAACATCGTTAGTCATTTGATATATAGACAATTTAAATGGCAATACAAGAGAAGTATACATTAGAAATAAAGAAAACTACAAGTAGAAGTTATGTTGATTATTGATATCAAAACGCACAACTTCAAGACTAGATTTGTGCCTTTATAGGTCATACATAAGTGCTAATAATATGGTGTTAATATATATGTTACTAGTACTAAAATAGATTTTGAAACATGATACCCCGACTTGGTACAACTTGAAACATAAATATTGTCTCTCTTAATTATGGCCAAACAACTCGAAACAAACAAAAACAACCAAAGTAACATTAAAATTCCTTAAATTTCAACTCATCTTTTACCATTGTTATACATATATAGATTAAACTCATCTTTTATCACCATGACAGAAAGACTACCCAATATATTAAACTATATGAGCTTTTGAAGTCCACTAAATGAAAACAACAGAAATTGCAAAGAAGTTAATCGTGAATGAAAAATTAAAATTGAAATTACTACTCAAAAGTTCTGGCCATATATACTTGCAGTCTTGTAGATATTATTTATATCTAAAATTTAATCAAAAAAGACAAACGTAATCTACATCTATAGCTTTTTGTATGTGTGTCTAACTACTGATAGGGAACAAGACCATAGGGGTGGTGATCATCCATAAATCCCAAGGCACAAAGACCATTTCTATTATAGGAATGCACCTTGTACTCTCTATCAACCAATAAAAAAAACAGATAATCATAGGGGCTTTAACTTTAAATGGATTAATAACATCTCAAACAGAACATGTCAAATCTCTAATGAGGTCCATGGATTAATAACATCTCAAATAGAACATGCCAAATCTCTAATGAGGTCCACAAAATATTAATAACATCTCAAACAGAACACTTGGTAGAATTCATAAGCCACAGTTCGCCTCAAATCACCCAGATATCTTTAAATCCTTGGTCTGAAACCCTAAACCTTTAACAATTGCTTCCTTCAAATCCTAAAACATGAGCAAGAAAAACATATATATGAACATAAACTAATAATATCTATACAGATTATGTGGCATCTCAAACAAGCAAAATGAAACAACTTTTTGATTAGATAAAACCTCCCCCAGAAGGTCCTTCTTAATCCAATTTAGATAGATTACAAAAATAACATAAAATGATAAAACAAGTCCAAGCTAAAAAATTTCTATATTTCATATCATGTTCACTTTTCTTGTAGCCAGGACCTTAAATTCTTCTTAGCATTAATAAATTTGATTCATCTTTTGAAACTGTAATAGATATGTGAAGAAACTTTTGCAAAGATGTGGTAAAATCCATGACAAGAGAATCAACATTAAAATGATTAGTCAAACAATAATTTGTGAGAAGATGCAGAGTTTTATATTAATTTTACTTGAACAAGAAATTCGCTAGCGCTATTTACTTAATAATATGGATCCGCTTTGTAACTAGCTCCACAAATATTTGTTACCAATCTGAAAAAAAAAACAATAGACCCTATATCTAGATTATGTTCTGAATTCCACACACTACCAGTAAACTGACAAGGCTATGCTTATCAATTCTGTTTTCTAGTTTTATGTAAATTCATATATCTCCCAGAATCCCAATACATACCTAAAGCTATGTTTCTTTGTTGGGAAAACAAGGAAAGACAGTAATAAACTAGTAAAATTGAATTTTCCTATTATCTGTTTCATTTGGAATTCTAAAACCGGGTAAATAAATTTCAAACAATGAAAAAGTCCAAGAATATAACATCCTGGATATGTGGAATAATAGTGTGTATGGGGTTCTTCACCAACTCCTGGACGATGGGAATAATAACGTCTCAGACCTACGACCTATATAAGAGGTCAGAGATTACAGGACTCTGTTTAACATTAATGTGTTCACTTCAGGTTAACTGTCTCCCTTTCTCAGGGTGGTCTGACATATCTCCATTATTACTTCTCTCCTAGTGAGTTCGGACATAGCAGAGTAATAAGAAACACTAGAAAGAGAAGGTCGTCTTCCTATTCGAATGAAGTGTGATCCTGTACAAAATGTGCTCAGTCAATTAAATTGAAATTTCGTATGAATGGAGTGTAATTTGTGAATTTGAAGAGATAACTTGTTTTTAACATTTTTAATTCGTCAAATCTCAAAAAAAAAAATGTACTGAACTATGAATGCAGTCTTGATATTTAGTTTGCAACAAAAGGATCACCATCACAACCAACATAGAAATATAAAATATACAAAGAAAACAGCAGTTAGATTTAGTTTTTATCAAGCAACATAAAAAACTTTCTTACCACATACCACAACCAAAACTAGAAAGGTAAATGTATTCCTTGCAGTTTTCACTTGGAGCAATGACTTCTATTTCCTAATGGTTATTAGTCAAAGTACAAAGTATGCACATAATTTCATACATGTAACTTGAAGGTAAATGCAGGTTCTAGCATCTAGAAATCAATTTCAACCACCATGGAGCTGTAAGGTAAAAGAGGTCCTTAGCACAACTAGTGGACTTCAGTTGGATGTTTAAACATGAAACTGTCGTGCTAAGGACTTAAGTCTTAAACATGAAACTGTCCTTGAACATCAGTTCCCCAATCAAAGGATCAGTGAAGGAGGTTATTAAGAAAAGTGATCCTGCACCTGGGATCTGGCTTCGGTGTAAATCAATATATCTATCTTTACAGTCCCAACCAGCTCTTTGGCTGCAGAGGAAACAACTGAAGAAAACAAAGAGAACATGGTAATGGATACTATATACCAATTCACGACATCCATTTGTCATTTCTAATTTTTTCTTTATATTTGGTTCTTTAAAGCAGTTTCTGGCTTTTATTGTGTTTGCATTTTATGTGGTTCAATCATCTTAAACACTCATTTGCACCAGAAGATTTGTAAACACATAAATGCAAACATTAGGACACATGATAACATAATTTGTTCTTGATATCAGAATGAGTATGGTGGCTAGGGATTACATATTAAGGGCCAGAGCACCACAACCAAGTAATGCCTCTCTAAGGCTATAACAAGATGAGCAAGGGAATAAAATGGGTGAATTCTCAATTCTGGGCAATTACACTATTACCTCCACAACCAAGTAATGCCTCTCTAAGTCCACATTAATGGCAGGAATGGGGAGAGGGGATGCGAATTTCATTCCTAGATGTAAAATCTTTAGTTTGGAAATCAGAAATAAACTTCATACCAAAAAATCAGAAATTCATTACAATTGATCAGAAATAAACTCATCATCATTCCATATCCAAATTTCTAAAACCCATTACAATCGATCAGAAATAAAATCTATCGCCATTACATACCCAAATATCAGCAATCCATTACAATTGATCTAAAATAATAGATGGGCACAACATCATTTCCAAAAATCAGAGAAAAAAACCCACCAAAATTACGACAGCAAGTTAAAAAAAGTTGGGGTAAAAAATACTAAAAATCTCCAAGAAAACCTTTTGCTTTTTTTCCTCCATAGAAAGCTCACCTTCATCATAGAAAGCAACAGCAGCACCAGCTAACTGCTGCAGAAATACACCATTAATACCAAAGACGAGTGGAGAGAAAAAAAACCTAGTAGTTATACCTTATATAAAATCAAATTCTGAATCAAAGAAAAATAGCTTAATATGATGAGTCTCGAAAATTTTATTCAATCTACCACCTGTAACCCAAAATATATTAATATCATTTTTCAATAGCTAGGATAAAATATTAGTAATTAACACGTACATATACACGTACCTTATTATGTATTTTCAATCCGTCTAGCAATAATGTAACAAGAGAACCCCATCCGGAGGTTTACTGACTGTGAATACACACAACACAAGAAATGAGTATCTGTAAGATATTTGGGAGGTCCCTAAAGTGGTTTTCACTCTTGCTCGAATATATAGGCTATACAAGTAGTGGTCAGTCTCCATTGTATCTCTCAATTTCTCCTCATAATTATGATTAATTTCAACACGTCTTCCGAACATGTTGATGAAAAAGAAATGGGAATCAAGAACTTTCATTTCTAATGGAGGTAAGTTTTTGGTTCCCACAATAGTGTGAGCAACCACGAGTCTCGCAACTATCCCGTGAAGACGTAAATGAACCCTATGATTTGGGTTAGAGAAATTTAGATTGAATGATATGTTGTAAGAAAAAGGTTTACTAGTATTATCAAGGTTAGCCTCGTGGAGGCTAACGCTAGAAAGGTTTATTTTAGGGGGTTGTGGTTTGTAATGGAAATATAGGTATAGGGCTAAAGTTAGAAGAACAAGAATTCCTATCATCACTACTCGACCTATATATTTACACAACCTACCACACTGATCTACATATGTTTGATGATGTAATGTGAGGTGTGTGTTAGGATTGGAATTAGCAGCAAGTTGTTGTGGGACTGGAGCTGGGACGTTAGGGTTAAGGGCTGGAGGGAGATCAGGTGCATGTTCTATCTCTAGCATTGTTTGAGCCATAGCCTGATCAGTTGGTATTACTCAAGGAATCAACTTTGTAGGTCCTTAGCTTCTCCCTTGATGATCTCTCCTACTTTTGCTCCTTTTTATACAAGTAGAAAGTACTCAATCACACCTGTAAACAAACATCGTTAGTCATTTGATATATAGACAATTTAAATGGCAATACAAGAGCAGTATACATTAGAAATAAAGAAAATTACAAGTAGAAGTTATGTTGATTATTGATATCAAAACGCACAACTTCAAGACTAGATTTGCGCCTTTATAGGTCATACATAAGCGCTAATAATATGGTGTTAATATATATGTGACTAGCACTAAAATAGAGATTGAAACATGATACTCCGACTTGGCATAACTTGAAACATAAATATATATTGGCTCTCTTAATTATGGCCAAACAACTCGAAACAAACAAAAACAACCAAAGTAACATTAAAATTCCTTAGATTTCAACTCATCTTTTACCATTGTTATACATATATAGATTAAACTCATCTTTTATCACCATGATAGAAAGATTACCCAATATATTAAACTATATGAGCTTTTGAAGTCCACCAAATGAAAACAACAGAAATTGCAAAGAAGTTAATCGTGAATGAAAAATTAAAATTGAAATTACTACTCAAAGTTCCGGCCATATATACTTGCAGTCTTGCAAATATTATTTATATCTAAAATTTAAGACTAAAAGACACTTTGCACCCCAAATTTTACACCCTTGTTGACTTTTGCACCCAAAACCGAAAAAGGTGTCTAAGTACATCCCTAACTTCAATTATATATAACAAAAGACACACTTTCTTTAATTAACCGATCAAAAGTGACCGGCTAAGGGATTTGGAGGGGTGTTTAAGTCTTTTTCATATTTTTTTTCCACATCTCCCAATACTTTCCCTCACAGAAAACCCATTTTAAATCAAACAATATTTTTCTCTCTCAAGAAACACATAATGATTTCCATTCCCCTCTCTCTCACCACCAAATCGCTTTGCCGCCGCTGGCGGCCACCACTACCATTAATCTGTCGGAAGTACAATCCCCATCATCGGAATCACTTACATCCCCACCGCGACAAACACTCCGTCACCAGAGCACATCGCCGCCACACTCTAGTCTCACCGCGTCACCGCTGTGCGTCTCCCTTGATATATAAATACTTGTGATTCAGGATAAAAGTTGGTAATTTCTGGTTACTAAGTACATATAAATTGGTTACTGTTTATTATTGATTTGGTTACTGTATAATGTTTATTTGGTTGTTGTATACTTTAAATGTATATTCTACTGATATTTTTTATATTGATGGTTACTTATTAAATATATTGGTTACTTTCCTGCAACTGTTGAATCTTTAAGTAAATATTGATATTTTTTATATTGTTTGTTTTTGCTGTAAAATGCATGGAAAAATATGTTTTATGTTATGGATACTAAGTAAATATATGTTGGTTACTATATAATCTGGATTTGGTTACTATATAATGCTGACTTGGTTACTTTGTAGGATTTTGGTTAATATATTTTGTCAAGTTTGGAGTGTAGGATTTTAGTGAACTGCATGGTTTTTTGGTCAAATTCCATCATTTAGGCCTTCAAATTTGCATGTAAAAATTTGGTTTATTTTCTGGTTACTAAGATTATGTAGTTTAGTTCTTGCTCAATATTGATTTGGTTACTTTATTAATGTTTATTCAATTGTCGGATAATGGGATGATAATAACCAATACAACAAATTTAATTGTTTCTGAGGAATATATAATTGTTTACTGTTAGTAACCATTAACCACATTGTTGGTAACATTTTTGATGGTGTACAGTAACCAAAATTGATGTTGATTAATATTTTGATTTTTGATTCCATCACGAGTTGTCATATTAAAGTAAACATATACATTTAACAATTGATAACTGTTCTGAAATATTTTTATGTAAATTTCGTTACCCATCTAAAATAAAATGGTTACCTCTATATTCATATTTAATTACCAACTGGCATGGACCATTTCCAAATAACTTTTATAACTACGTAAATTAAAAGTATCCATCAGCTAGATAAATGGGAATCCTCACATGTACATTAAGCACTTGATAACTGTTCTAATATAAGTTTTTTAATTATTTGATTACTAACAAAAGCTTAAATGGTTACCTATATATGCAGGTTTGGATACCAACTACATCTCTCAAACTATTTTTATTTTAATATGAGATCTATAAATGACTATCATATATATTAATGGGAACTCTTAATTGGAGTTTCTTATTCCATCATGATGACAGGACATAAATAAAATATATATATTTAACACTTTATAATAGTCCTGATACAAACTTATAATTATCTGGTTACTAACAAAAACAAAAATGGTTATTATATATATAGGTTTGGATACCAACCTAACATTTCAAATGAAATAGCTGATGGATACTGTTCTGAACCAATTTTATGTAAATTTGGTTACTCACAAAAAATAAAATGATTACCTCTATATGAAGATTTAAATACCAATTGTACAATTTCCAGATAATTGTTATGAGTATGTAATTTATAAGTATACATTAGCTAGATAAATAGGACACTCTCACATGTACATTTAACATGAAATTCAGATAAGGCACACTTAGAAGTGGGGGTTGAATAAGTGTGGATACAAACTATGACCAATTTAAACTTTAAACCAAACTATTGAATATAGCCTACTATATTGATGAATGCAACTTGCTGAATGAATATGGTCTACCGAATTGATTTTTTGTTTAAGAAAATATCTTGGTGATTTTATAAGTTAAATAGAATATTTAAGGTTAACAAAAATTCTCACAATGAAACAAATAATTAAATTCTATTTATTAAGCAAATCAATTAAGTTAAAACAAGTAGAAAATAACACCAAAATTTTTTACGTGGTTCAACTATTACCCTCTATAATAATAGCCTAGTCCACGTCCAATACCAACTAGTATTGGAGACTCACTTTTATTTCTTTATATAAAAGACTCTTGTTACAAATCAAAGTCTATAAAATTGAATTACAATAATTCACGTGAGCACTCTTGCTCCTTGTGCACTAATGCACCCCTTAAGCACCTATGCTTTCTTGAACCTGTTTGTAAGCAAACCTTAATTCACCTGGATTAAATTCCTTTAGACACCACTTAGTCTAAAAATAAGATTACAATAATAGAGGTCTAATGATCAAAGCAAATAAACAATTTAACAATGCAAGGCTCAACTAATGAATGCAATGATCAAGTAGAAAAAGTAAAAGATATCACCAATATTATGCCCACAAAAATTGTTGATAATATATCTGAGTATTATAGCACAACAGCTGGAAATATTGCACCGAAAATAATGAAATAGCTTCTCAAGTATGTAAGTGAAATAACTGATTCAAGTGATGTAAGTGTTGTAAATTATCACTGATCTCAGTTTCATTTTTATAGCCCAAATTGTTACCGTTACTGATAAAGATCTGTTGCATGAAAATTTTTATGTTACCAACAAATTTTCTTAAGTAACGTTCCAATTATATTTCCGTTGGAAAGAGATAGAGAAAATCAGTATATATCAAAAAGTATATATCACTTGGACACTCAAAATTTAAATCAGTTAGATACAACTATCCGTGTATATCTCTATTCCTTATATCCACTATATCACAGTCTCCTTTTTAAAACAAATCTCTTAGAGTTTAGACTTTTTCAATACACGTAATCAAGTGATCTGCCGCCACATATCAAGTTGGTATAACATTTTCGAAACAAAAGATATTATGGCATTAATACAAGATTGTAAAGATCTACAAGATATGAGAGTTCCGAGCTAATAGTAATCATGACTCTAGATCAAAGCAACTTTTAAGTTACCTACTACACATGCTTCATTAAAAATATTTAGGACTCTTCCAACACATGGTAGTAAATCTTTTAATCCGGAAAATAGAATAATCTTCTTATACGCATGCATATAAATACTAACCATTTAGAATATATCATGTTATAACAGTTAGCAATGTAACATAGTTAGGCATGCACACAAATATTTAATTTAATGCACAAATAATATGTCCTAGAGCCTTGTATTGAGAAATTAAATATTTGCAATGACCTTACATATTTTTTTTTATGACTTAAATCTTCAAACTCTCTTGACAAAATTTTTTTCATCAACTTCCTGAAATTTCACAAGAAACAAATTAGTCCATATAATTAAGTCATCATCATAACAAAAAGGTTAGAATATTATTAAACCAACATTCTCCCCCTTTTTGATGATGACAACACAAAAAATTATAACTCCCCCTGAATTCATGCATATTAAAAATTTTAGAAGATTCAAACATAATCAAACTTATCCTGCAAAACGTGTTAGCTGGAATCAAATATAGTAGAGCAGTCATAATCAATTATAATATCTAGTACCGGCTCCAGCCATATTGTTTTAAAACATACCATCCAAACAAAAACTTAAACACTTGATACCAACCAAATCGTTTTTAAAACAGTAAAACATAAAATCAAAAAGAAAACATTCAAATGTCTTCACAGCATCAACCTCTTCAACCTTCACAGCAACCTTCAACTCGTAGCTTGTCTCCCCCTTTGTCATCACCAAAAAGATTGTCAAATATCAACATCATCAATATGAATCATAGGTAGAGGACGATTAGTGAAATAAGGACGATGGAGGACACGATGAATCCTTTCTTCCATTGAGAATTCATGAGCAAACCTAGGAGGACGAGGAATGAAGGTCTCATTTGGTAGAGGTAAGTCAAGAAAATCTCCAATGTATTCAGCCATCCAATTACACTGAGGCCATTCCGGAATAGGAGAATGCATAGTGTTAAAATGTAACCTTCTACTTACGTCATTCAGACGATGAGCCATGAAATCAGTAAATTCCCCAACTTGGTAACTCACAAATTTTAGTACTTGGCTAAGTTGATACGGATTTCTATTGATCTTTCGGTGTAAAGATTTAACCATAGCCATGGTATGCAGTTCAAAACTAGCTTGAAGATCAATGAATTCATCCTCAATTTGTGAAAAACATTTAGTCAAATCATTTGCCCGTATAGGCAAGTTCCCTTTTTCCAAATCTGAAATCCTTTGCTTAATATCAACAATGTTAGAACGAATGAATTCTTGATTCTTGAGAATTTAAGATAACATATCAACCACGTCGGAAGATGAGACCAATGAAGGAGGATGTGAAGAAGATGCAGAATTATCAGTTGGTAAAGTAGATGAAACAACACTTGGTGGAGTAGGAATAGGATCAGTAGTGAGACGTTCAAATGAACCATCAACAAAAGAAATATGAGACTGTTTGAGATTAGCAGAATCTATAAATTCATTATGGGAAACCACAATTTCATCATCATGACAGATTTTAAAATGCTGAAACAGCTTTTTCAAAAACAAACCATAGGGTAGACACTTTTTAGTTTGATGAATACAACTCATCACGTGGGACAACATCATAAGAAAAAAATTAAAACTGACTCCTTTTAAAATCATAGCAATAACAACCAAATCTTGATAAGTGAAATCTGCTCCACCACCTACTCGTGGGAAGCAGATTATCTTCAAGGATTTTCTTGTGAAAACACATGCAAGTGGACAGACATCGACAGTTTTAGGAGTAAACAGAGTTGTCAAAGATGAATCATCCATTACCGTATGAAGTTGTTCAAGAAGAGGAAAGGGTATATTGGCAGCACCCTTAAGAGTAAATGGACAAGGTCCGGATGAAGAAATATTAAAAATACACCCAAAATCTATCATTGTGAAAAACATAGATTTTTCCTTCACAAAGGACGTATAGAAATCCCCATTACACTCTAAGTTAGTGTAAAATTGTTGTATCAAACGAGGATATGCCCTAGTTGGGGGGAAAAAGCATAGCAGAAATTCCACAAAACATGAAAAGTTTTTCTAAAGATGAGTTTTTGAAATAAAACAAATCTAAAATCTTTTCGTAAACAAATTGTTTAGTAGCGATGGAAGTTTTAAAACGTGCTTCGAAACTATGACCCCGAAAGAAATTATCTGGTAACTCAGAAGAAATAGAGAAAGGATTTACTAGATTTGTCGGTGAATCTGGTTGAGAAGGAGGAGGCTCCGAACCAGGAGAGTGGGGAGATTTCTGTAAGAAGGAAAAACTTGAATCAGACCCATCAGAGTCATCGGACGATACATGAACTGATGTCTGGCTTTTGGACTTTTTCGGTGAACGGGTAGTATAGGGAGATCGTGGATGGGTTCTGTCTTTGATTGTTACACTAGATGGACGCTTGTTCGATCGAGTCTTCATGCTTGTTGTTGAAAGTTGAACCAGCAGAGAAATAAAGAAATATCAGAGAATTAAAGTGAGAGAAGAAGATGAACGCTCTGCCTTTAATAATAAAGAGTTAGACTCCGAAAAGACTCCTTGAAACAATAAATCTCTAGCTTAGGTCTTTTCAAATTTCTAATCTCATTATGATAGATACCGTGAATCGTGTCGGTGTAGATACGCCTTCTTTGCCGGTTACATATAGATAATGTTTATCAACAAAACACAGTTAAAATAATAACATGCAGATATACTGTAAGTATGAAATATTTATGCATGAATTATTTTAGTATGTGATCACATTATACCAAGCACATTCCAAGTTCTCTTCTCAACATGCAAAATCTTTCTTCACTTAATGGTTTAGTAAAAATGTCAGCCAATTATTTTTCTGTAGGAATAAAAATTAATTTTATTAAAACTTTTGAAACAGTATCCCTTAAGAAATGATGCCTAACCTCTATGTGTTTTGTGCGAGAATGCAAAACAGGATTTCTTGAAATGTCAATAGTGCTAGAATTATCACAGTAAATAGGCATATTATCACATGAAACATCAAAATCACATAAAGTTTGTTTTAACCACAAAATTTGAGAGCAACAACTCCCTGCAGCTAAGTATTCACCCTCAGTGGTTGATAAAGCAACTGAAGTCTGCTTTTTAATATGCCACGTAACCAGACTGTGACCTAATAATGTGCAAGCACCACTAGTACTTTTTCTATCGATTTGACATCCTGCATAGTCAGCATCTGAATAACCCATTAGTTCAAAATGATTGTAGATTGGATAAAATAAAACTTTTATCAATTTAACCATTTACTAAATAGAATAATTATAAGAAAATTGAATACTTTCATTTCATAAAATTCGGGGTCTTACATACATCCTTGTCAATGAAAGGGTACTCAAAGAGGAAGACAAAAAGATGGCTGCTGAAAAGGAACTATCCAGAGAAAGCCAACAGGACAAAACTCAAGCTGAAGGGGAGATACCTGAAGTTCTCAACGACTATCGTGTTGTTGTTTGGAGTACCAACGCTGGTTGCGTTTTCGGGCTCAAATGTCAGTGTTCCTGCTCGTGGGTATTCCGGGTTAATTGTATATGTGTTATATAACATCTGTGGGTAACATGATTGATTCACATTATTCCCTATATATATATATATATATATATATATATATATATGGAAGTGATCCATAACTTACATTAAAATATTATGCAAAAACTATTTCCTCCTCATAGGTATTTAAGTGAGGTCTACTAAAATGGTTTTTGAGCCATGGACTGAAGTGAAAGGTGTATGTTTATGTCAAATTGGTGAAGGTTTCCAATAATGGGAAGCTTTCGGGGAGAAGGTAGTACACTTTTCTGGGTTGTTTCCAATAGCAAAGAGAGGAATGAGGGATGGAATATCATTATTAACGTACGTAGCTAATTAATTATATTGGATATAAAAGCAGGTAGTAATAGTTTTAATGTATATATATATGGAAGTATATATATATGGAAGTGATCCATAATTTACATTAAAATATTATGCAAAAACCATTTCCTCCTCATAGGTATTTAAGTGAGGTCTACTAATTTAAAGAGAGAAAAAAACACCTCAAGTCATATTTATTTGTAAGAATTATAATAATATTGAAATTATGTTCCCTGATCTAAAATTAAATAGTTCTAATCACATGTTTATTTAAAATATAATTATTTACCGATGAGTTCTTAACCTATTCTGAGAAGGAAGAAAAAACCCTTCACAGATCTTATTAATTACTTAACATAGTACTCGTACAATTTTTATAGAGATCAACTTCAAATTGAAAATACTTGGACGTTGGTGAAGTCCAAAACAATATAATTTTGAGCCATAAAATGGTGAAATAAATTTAATCGCTAATGAAATGTACTCTTGCCATAGTATGTTATTTCCTTTTTAAATTATAAATATAAGATGTATTATCACCATCTAGATGAGTACGTACTTGTCAATTTACTTTATCAAATTGAAATACACCTTACTTGCGTTAAGATCAACTGGTTGGTAGCCCGTGCAATGCACGGGCCAGTTCGAAAATAGAAAAAGAAAATTGTTCTTTAAAATCAACGCTATCATATATTCCAATAGGTAATATTATCAATAGGGAACAAGGGTGGAGGCAGATATTATGTACCTATCAATATATATTTATACAACATATAAGTCAAAAACAAAAAGACTATACAGCTCTAACTGTGGACCACCTCTCAAATTCAAATATATATGGAGCAAATCAAACACCAATAATTCAATTTGGTATTTGTGTATAAATTATTTGCAAATTTTATATACACGCCTCCAACATTATCATTCATTTCAAGTTAAAGGCAAATGCTTCTAAACTATAATAACCTAATGATAGAATTAAGTTGGAGAATATGTGTAATGTAATAATATTCTTGTTTTTTCATTACCTGGCTAAAATGAAAACATTCTAGCAAGTGTATTGAGAAATCACATGTTTGTATTTTCTAACTAGTCACATGTTTGTATTCTCAATTAATCCAAAGAAACAATATTTTGTGAACAACTCAAATATTAAGCAACATTAACGAGTTTAACTATCTGATATGCTCATATATACAATCAAAGCATAATAGTTATTATTTCAAATTATGGAACAAAAACTACGATTTGAAGGCAACTGACAATAGATAAAATTGATACTTTAAATACAAATACATAAATTGGAATACATAAAGAGGTACATACTCTTCTGAGGAAAAAGAGAATTGACACTGAATCTCATAGTTGAATATTAATTTTGGGAAAACTTCGTTTAGTACCATCACATTCCTGCAATATTATCAAAGGACACCAAATAAAATTCTAGAAAATAAAGTAAAAAATTTGAGAATTTGATACATGTATACATAAATTAAAAGACATATGCTTAAGCCTTTACATCATCTATTGAAATTGGAAAACTCCTTCATAAAATTTGAAAAAAAAAACAGATAGGCTTCCATGGTTATGCAAATCTATATGAAATCATGTTCTCCCTTGGAGAAGCAAAATGTGGAGCAAAGTGGACAACATTAATGCAAGTATTTATTTATGAGTATTTTCAGCATCAAATCTTTAACTATGAGTTTCTATTTTTTAATCATCATCATTTCATGTTTTCCACATTAAAGTATAAAATTCACCACATTAATCAACTCTCTCCTCTCTGTTCAGATAAAAAATGCAATGAAGAGCAATTTTTTGTAGGAAAATTCTGACTTCAATATTATCAACAACAAAGATCAAAGATTTTGTATATTAACTATCAAAGTGAACCTTTTAAATTAAACAGATATAAAGAGAGTAGCAGTTCAAAAACTATTCAAATTGCTTCCTTTAAAATCTTTTATAGAAACAAAAAACCATCGTGACTAATTTCTTGTAAAGCAACACGTACTATTTATGCAATAAATTCTTCTAACTATTTCAGATCATCATCATCAGAAGGAACATTGAAATAAAATAAAAAGACATAATAACATATTTACTTTAGTATGCTAACACATTAATCAAACAATTGTTGGTATTTTACATCTACAGGTCATATAAAAGGATTATCATTTGAATTTTCAAGGTCAAAAGCATAATGCAAGTAGTACCTGTTCATCCGAATTTTACAACAAGCAGCTTGAAAAAAAATTATGAAGATCCCACTCAAAAAATCATCTACTATATTAGTCTAGATTATACATAATATTATATATACAGAGAAATTACTTACTATGGAGATTTTGATTCAGAGATAAATAGTTTTCCAATGCTTGGATAGGGGAAAAAGCTTTCCAAGACATTATGCTATAACTGATGTTCAAATTGGTAGGTATTCTAAAGCTCTATTCTATTAGATGCACTAATTTAAAGAAAGGGACTTGACAAATGTAAAGAAGCTGAACAATCATAATCCTCAAAGAAGAGACAAATAACACATGCTATACAAATACAACTAATATTGTTATGATTTTCAAACACATAACATTATTTTGTAGTTTGAAGAAAAAAAATTCCCCCATTGTAAGGTTATTAAATCCATTCATTTTATTTGGTTGCATTGCATTATAGCCATCAAACTGGAATTGGGGTTGTCCTAGTTGAATTTAAAAGTCAATTTTTCTCCAGTACCAACTGCAAAAGTGAGGAATTATGGTTTCTTCCAAATGCTAGGCAAAAAAGCTGAAATGCAAATAAAAAAGAAGTATAGATTAATTTTTTTTAATTTTAAAAAATATATATATGAAGGGAGGGAAACTTGGAAAAGGGGTCTATTTCTCCGGGCAGTACCATCCTCAACTTTAGCACCTCGAGTTCTCTTATTAGCTTGTTCGAACTGCCCTTAGCATTCAAAGCCAGACAAAACAAAAAATAGCGTTAATTAGGGTTTACTTAGAAATCATCAACAGAAAAAAGTACAAAAAAAAGATAAGAGGATGAATCAATTAGTAGTATAATGAAACTTTAAACCTGGTCTTCGGAAACGAAATAGCATGAATTCACTAATAGTCTAACACTTCACAAAATATCAATGAACACCTGTCAAAATATCAATGAACACTTGGGCAGGCATGTAAATTTAATCTATTGTTCAACTAATAGTAGTAGTTATACTAAAGTTAATCTGCTGTTAAACTAACAGAAACTATACTAAAGTTGTCTCTAACAGAATTAAATTATGGCAAGAAGTATAAAAATTGGGTCAGAAGCAAATATTATATACTCCCAATTAAAATGTTACATTTAAATACCTATTCTCCAAGCACTGATATTTCTCCTAATATCCCTTCTCCCTCAAAACAATCATCTATACCCTACATTTGTTAATGTTTGAATAAAAAAGAAACATCAATTTCAATGAAAAAAACAAAAAAGAAACAATGATAATAAATAAAAAAGTTTGTTGATACACATACCTCAAAATGCACTGTCATTCTCAATATCAACCTCTTGAACCAAACTAAAATAAGATAGAAATTTGCTCCACTTAAAAAAGGAGAAATAATAGCCTCCATGTATGTCTAGTTCAGCTATACATACCGGTGAAGTCTGTGCAAAATATGAGAGAAGCATTCCAAAAATATTGAAAAGTTCGTAAATTTGGAGCATCAATCACCACATTTGTAAGACCCCAACTTATTATAAATAAAATTGAATTTTTCCTCTATTAATAAGGTGTTAATTTGATATAATACTTTGGTTATGGGTGAAATGTGCAAATTTTGCAAAATAAGCAAATGGTTATAAAATATTCATTTCTGTCGAGAAATATTCGTTTGGTTGTGGAATATTCTTTTTGTCATGAATCTCTAAATCTACTTTGCCAAGGATCATTTATGGGCCCCATAACGTAAAAAGCGGTTGGATGAAGAAAAAGCGACAAAGTATGAGTTTTATAAATAATTGGCGTAATTATTCAAATTAAATTGTTGGATTACCCGGTGGTTAAAATAAAATAATATGCGTGGTTGCACAATGGCACGCGGTATTGCACAACATTGTTGAATTATTGATTAAACGTGAAAGCACTACTCAATAATTGTTACTGATGATTCTTTATTCAATATTTTATTTTATTGATTCAATAATTTCTGCGGTGATAGTTTATATTATTGTTGTTTCAATAATTGTCACTACACAGTATTTTCTATTATCAGATCAATAATTCATATTATTTGAATAATATTATTAGACAACATTATTGGTAATGTCTAAAAAGTTCTGTCGAGGAGAGGTTAGATAATCTAATTGCGCGCCAGTAAGGAGAAATCCTTATTGGAAAGCCCCCTCTTTCCTGGGAACAGCCTGGTTGTCATAATTGTGATTCTGTAATATTATTTGTGAATAATTAATTATTGATTTATATGATAATGAAATATTTATTTGATATAAATGATGGATTTATTTATTTTATGTGGTTATTAATGAAGGGATTAATGCTGAGGTATTTTATCAGTATTTTGTCGGAATGGAGGTATTAAAAATTACCCGTTTGTGGATTTTGGATATTTTCTGTTTGGAATTTGGAAAGATTCAAAGTTACAAAGTTGTAGAGAATTCGATTTCAGGCAGAATAGACATAAAATTCGTATTTTTCTGATAACGGGCTATTTTCTATGAATTGTTGAAGTTTCGGAAAATAAAATAATTTTTATTAATTTATGGGTGGGACCCACTTGGTTATCAACATGTGGGCTGCTAAAAATTGGTTCAAGTTGGCTGGTGGGTGAGAATTGTCAAGAGGCATGCGTAGAAAAGAAAGTAATTATATTATTATTTTATTATTTAGTCTCCTATGGCGTTCTAACATTTTCCTATAAATAGAGGGCTAAGTTAGAATTGAAAATCACACCAGAAACAAGTTTTCTCTTTCTCTCTCTATATTATCGAGCGTATTCTTGTGAGTATTTTGATAATTTGAGTGTTGCTATACGGTGCAAGTTTTTGTCAGCACTATATCCGAAATTCAGTCAGAAGTATGATTATTTTGAGGTAAGGGATGTTATTTTCTTCTTAAATGATATTATTTTCTTCAATATCATTATGCCAAAATATTGGTGAACGTTTTAATCAAATTTGGAACTTTTTTGTGTTTGGAGTTACTTATTCACGTATATGATTACTTTATTCACGTATCGATTAATTATTCACGAATACGACACTATTCACTAAAAAATGAAATTTTCTTCTTTTTGTTCAAGATGTCTATTATGGTTATTATCTTTGATTGTATCCATGTTTTGGTCTTTATTTTTGAATTCTGCTTCAAAATTGGTTATTATGAAGTATTATTGATCTTGGATAAACTGTTATACGAATCCCTAATATTTGTCCTTCCGTCTCACTGGATTCGTTTTCTTTAAAATATTTTTCATCATCCTCAGTCCTAAATGATGATATTACTGAATATCTTTGGCCTGTAGTGCAAAGATGAATGATTAACTGATGAATATATTTGGCCCGTAGTGCAAAGATGAACAGGTGTTGAGATGACCATGACCAACTGGTGATACGAATGAATATCTTTGGCCTGTAGTGCAAAGATGAATAATTGATTAAAGATGTATATTGATTGTTGTTATAGGGATAAAATATTGATGATGGACTTTTAAATCTTAGAAGATAGTAGAACTCATTCTCTACGTGACTCTTCTAATGGATTGATGTTTCCCCTGCATTTGTTGATCTAAAACTTGTTGTCTATTATATTCTATCAGATTTTTCTCTGTTGAGGACTAACGATAATTTGTTGTATATTATCTTAGTCATAATGTTCTGTACTGGGCTAGTTGAGCTCACCTTTTTCCTTTTTGTTCTATTTTTCTTCTCAGGATGTGAGAACATAGCAGGATCGAGTCGGGGTATGGAGTGATGGTTCTAGAAAGATGTTTTAGCAGTCCTCACTATTTCTGTAAAATAGTGTATGAATAATTATAATGAGGACTTATTTGGGTGTGGATATTGTCTAGAAGACAATATTTGTATTTAAACTCACAGTATGTGTTGTCGCATTTTGCACGACAATTTGTATTATTGAAGTTGTAGTTTGCTTTCTGTACCATATATTTGGCGACTCAGAATAGGTGTTGTATACCTATTTTGGGGGCGTAACAGTTGGTATCAAAGCTTAGGGATATGGTCTCTGGCGGATATCGGGGAATAGAACTAGGAGGGGAGAGATGAGTAAATCCTTCGCTAGTGTGTCCTATCTAAGCTTATTTATTGGTCGGTCATAATATAGGGATATTATGTGATATGTTAATTTGTTTAATTAACCCTTGTTTTATGGCAGTATTTAAGAATGGCTGCTGAGAACGTTAACAATGGAGTATATGAGATTGTGGAACAACCTTTAGTCACAAACCAGGAGAACGTGCAACAGGAAGGCAATATTCCTCCTGTAAATAACACTACCGAGCAAACGATGAACGATGGAATGTTTAGGAGCTTTTTGCAGTTCATGCAAAATCAGACGAGGGAGACTCGTGTACAAAATACAGGTGGAAATGATGGCAACGCGCGGTCTATCACAACCAAGCAGTTCAAGGAGTTGGGACCACCAGATTTCTGGGGAAAGCCCGATCCGATTAAGGTGGAAATATGGGTCAAGCAAATTACCAAGATATTCGATGTCTTGGGATGCACGGAGGAACAGAAGGTTCCATTCGCCACCTTTATGTTCCGTGGTGAGGCAGATTACTGATGGGAATCTGTGAAGCGTACCCAGCCAGCCGCACTCAACATGTCTTGGGAAAGATTTTAGAAACTGTTCAATAATAAGTACTTTCCTGAAAGTATTCGTCATATGAAGGAGGTAGAGTTTATTAGACTGGAATAGAATAACATGACGGTGTCTCAGTACGAGGCGAAGTTCGCGGAGTTATCCAGGTTTGCACCTCATTTGGTAGAAAATGAGGAACGTATGACGTGGATGTTTCTGAGAGTTTTAAAACCCGAGATCCGTCAATACCTTATCTCTCATAAATTTTCTCTGTATTTAGATGTTGTCAATAGGGCTCAATTATTAGAGCGAGATAATGAGTATACTCAACCGAGGGACCAACCAGACTGTGGTCACGGTGACAAGGTTATAAGACCCGAGCTTTATAAATAAAGATGATTTTTTTCTATAAATATTATTTTTGAATATTATGGAATAAATTTGATTTAATGTTATAGTTGTGGGTAATATTTATAAATTTTGCAAAGTATGCAAGTTGTTATAAAATATTCGTTTGGTGGGAATATTCTTTTGTTAGGGAATATTAAATACAATGGCTCAATCATTGGTGGACCCCACAATGTAATTATTATTATCGGATCGAGAAAGCGACAAAAATATTTTATAAAAATAACTTACGGAGGTGTTACTGTTAAAAGCTGTTGAACTACCGGTGGTAAAAGTACAAGAATACGATGTCTGGCGTAGATACGTAGTAGCACACAGTATTGATTATTGATGCTTACGTGAAGTCACTCAAATTTATGCTCAATTATTGCTACACTGAGAATCACGCATCATATCTCTTATATTATTGATTCAATTATTGTCACAAGATTATCATCGTATAATATGTTATAGTATTAAATCAATAATTGAGACGACAAGTTATAAATGATTAATAATTGTTGAAAAATTAAATATGTGTTGATGAAAAAAAATGATTTGTGGTAAGTTTGATTATTTTATGGGGGCTCATATGTCATCATCTAAGAGTCTCTTCATCGATAGTAATTAATTACCGTCACAATAGTAATTACCCTTGTGAATAGTATTTACCTTAAATCGATAGTAATTACCTTCATCAATAGTAATTACCCTTGTGAATAGTATTTACCTTCGTCAATAGTAATTACCTTCGTCGATAGTAATTACCCTTGTGAATAGTATTTACCTTCGTCAATAGTATTTACCTTCGTTAATAGTAATTACCTTTACCCAGACGTCGAACCACTTGTCGTTTCACATTACAAAAGCGCCGAACCACTTGTCGTTTCACATTATAGGCGTCAAACCGATTAAATCGAGCCACTTGCCTTTTCACACGGCAGTGCTAAGCTAGAAATCTTCTATAAATAGAGGCCTAGGGCTTCATTATTTTTTAATTCATTCAAGCTATAGAGAGAGAAAGTATGTAGAGAATAAGAGAGAAAAGAAGAAGAGTATTTTGTTACTACATTCTTTGCGAGATTCAATCTCCTAGCAATTGTAAAGGGTGTTATTCTTTCTTATTCATGAAGAGAACTGTTGTTATTCCATTGCTTATTATTACATTGGAATAACTTTGTATAAGTGGTTTACCCTATACTTGGTGACATTCTTCTATTATTACATTGGAACATCACATTCATGTGTTTTACACGGACACTGGTTAAAATCTTTATTATTATTACATTGGAACATCCATATCATGTGTTTTACACAGGACTGGTTAAAATCTTTATTATTCTGTTGGAATATCCTGTCGTGTGTTTTACACCAGGATCCGGTTCCATCTTTATTATTACTGTTGGAACATCCCGCTTGTGTGAATTTCACGACACGGTTCCGTTATTTATTATTACATTGGAATAACACATGCATGCGATCTATCGCATGCATGGTGATTTCTTTTGTTATTCCATTCTTTATTATACCCGGTTGGTTAAAACTTTGACTTCTATACTCCATGAAATTAGTAGAATATCCTTGATATTTGCGTTTCATCCAAAGATCTTTTCATGGAAATATTCTTCCGATCATTCTTGAATTTTACTCTACAAAAACAAAGATCATGTTGACAATTTGGACGTTAATAATTCACGGATAAAATAATTCTTGAAATTGTTTTATTGAATTCTTATATCATTGTCATCATACTCATGTTTATATTTTTTTGAAAGTCATACGTGGCACCTGTAAGTGCATAGATGGACTTGGTATGATTATGACGAGAGACTATTCGATTGTAATCATGGACCGTAATGTTACAAATGATGTGATAAAAATCCTCGTTAGTAGTAGTGCATTGATGGATGATTGTTGGCATGATCATGACCATTAATGAATACACAAATATTCTTGGCCCGTAGTGCATGAATAATTGTGGTCGTGATACTAAAGAATATCCTTGGCAGTAGTGCGGGGTGATTCGATGATGTGAAATATTTATTAAATTGAGTCTCGACTATATAAACGATGATGAAAAACCTTTTAAAACCTAAAAGATAGTAGACTTTATTTTCTACTTGACTCTTTTAATGGATTGATATTCACCGCAGATTATTAAACTGGTTTATTCATTGTATTTTATCGGTTTAACATTATTCAAGACTATTGATAATTTATTACGCATTATCTTAGTCATAATATTTCTTCTTGGGCTAGTTGAGCTCACCCTTTCTTTCTTTGTTCTCTTGAGGAAATGATAATATATTTGGGACGAGTCTGGGAAGCGAGTGATGGTCCCGAAGATAGCATTAGTAGTCCTCACTATTACGTAAAATAGTGTGATAATAACTCGTAATGAGGACTTTTGTTTGAGTTTGTATAATATCTAGTAGGCGATATTTGTATTTAAACTCACGGTTTATGTCGTATTGTGTACTACAGCTTATGTTAATAAGTTGTATTTAAATTCGCACTACGTATGTAAGTGTCGACCCAAGATGGGTGATGTATACCTAATTTTGGGGGCGTCACAGTTGGTATCAGAGCTTAGGGATATGATCCCTGGCTAAGATGTGAGAATAGTACTAGGAGGGCTAAGATGTGAGAATAGTACTAAGAGGGGAGAGACGGGGAATACCTTCGCTAGTATGACCTACCTAAGTTTATGTGATATTTTATTGGTTGGTCAGAAGATAGGGATAATTTGTTACATGTCAATTAACCTTTTGTTTTGTGGCAGTATCTGAAAATGACATCTGAGAATGTTGAGAATAGCAATGGAGCGCAGGCGATTGTTGATTCACCACATATCAATAATCAGGATAATGTGCATCAGGAAGGCGACAATCCTCATGCAAACAACAACACTGACCAAATGACGAATGATCAAATGTTCAGAGGCTTTATGCAATTTATGCAACAAGAAAGTAGAGCGACTCATCGCCCAAAACGTAGATGGAAACACGGAAAACTCTCAGGCGGTCACCGCATTAAACAATTTAAGGTGTCTTTGGGACCACCGGAGTTTAAAGGAGAGCCAAAACCACTTGGCGGAAGCATGGATAAAGCAGATTACCAAGATATTTGATGTCTTGGGATGCTCCGAGGAGCAAAGGTTCCCTTCACGCTTTTTTTATGTTGCGTGAGGAGCGGATTCTTGGTGGGAATCCAGAAAGCGTACTCAACCAAATTTGTGATTGAAGATATCTTGGGAGAAGTTCCAAGAGTACATTCAACGACAAATACTTTCCGAAAAGTATTCGCCACATGAAGGAGGTGGAGTTTATCAAGTTGGAACAAAACAATATGACCAGTGTCGCAATACGAGGCAAAATTTGCGGAGTTATCACGGTTTTCCCCACTTGGTGGATAATGAAGAGAGAATGGCGCGAATGTTTTTAAGAGGTTTGAAGGGAGATACGTCAACATCTTATTTCTCATAAACCGTGTTTGTATTCGGATGTTGTAAATAGGGCTCGATTAGTGGAAGTAGCGATAATGAGTCAACGCAACTAAAAAAGAGAGCGGTGACAAAATTATAATACCGGTGAGAATAGTCATCGAGGCGGTGACAACAAGCGTGGAGGGAATCAATGGGGCGGATATGGTAACCACTTGGTGGTGGTCGAGGGCCAAAACAATAAGAATGGACATTTCAAGAAAAGGAGATTCAACAATGATGGAAAGACGTCAGCACCAGCACCCATTGTTAAGGAAGGAGAAAGACCACCTATCATATGCTTCAAATGCGGAGGAGAGGGACACATCGATCCAAGCTGCGTCATGCCAGTCAAAGCATGTTATAATTGTGGAAGAGAAGGTCACTTAGCTCGATTTTGTCGCCATCAAGACAATTCAGCTAGGATGGAGGCACCAAAGGCCATCCCGGAAAATTCAAACCTAGTGAGTGCAAGGGAGAGCATTTGTTGTGACCTCCCAAAGAGCAAGGAATCCAAATGAGGTCATCACGGGTAAGCTTATCATAAACTCTAATGAAGTCTATACTTTATTTGATAACTGGGTTCTACCCATTCTTTTATTTCTCCTACTTGCGCTCATCGATTAAATTTGACTCAGGAGAAATTAGACTTTGACTTATCTGTGGAAACTCCGTTGGGAGAAACCTTCATTACATCCCATGTTTATAAGTCTTGTTTGGTTCAAATCGGTACCCTCACATTACACTGTCGATCTTATTTCATTAAAATACTTGCATTTGACGTGATTCTAGGATTGATTGGTTAACTACTTATCATGCAAAAATTGATTGTTTTCGTAAGGTTGTTAGCTTTCATATTCCTAATCAACCTATTATGCGAATTCAAACGACCAAACCATTAAAATCAATCACGGTATCTCAAGCCATAAAGCTATTCGCTTATTGAAAAAGCGGATGTCAAGCTTTCTTAGCTCATATCACTGATTTAAATAAAAAAAAATACGCCGGTTTTAAACGATATTCCTATTGTTAATAAATTTCCGACGTATTCCGAAGAAGAACTTCTCGCCTACCCCAGAGCGTGAAATTGAATTTTGTATCGACCTTGAACCCGACAAAACCTATTTCCAAAGCCCCATATCGAATGGCTCTATTAAACTTTAGGAGTTAAAGACCCAAATCTGCAGAATTGTTAGACATTGGCTTTATTCGTCCAAGTACTTCTCCTTGGGGTGCTCTGTTTCTATTCGTGAAGAAGAAAGATGGGAGTATCGCGACTTTGTATTGATTATCGGGGAGTTGAATCACGTCACCATCAAAAATAGGTATCCATTGCCACGTATTGATGACTGTTTGACCCGGTTGCCAAGGAGCCAAATTCTTTTCAAAGATTGATCTTCGTTAGGATATCACCAATTGAAGATTAGAACCACGACATTCCAAAGGCGGCTTCGGAACTCGAGACGGGCATTATGAATTCCTAGTCATGTCCTTTGGATTGACTAATGCTCCCTTTGCCTTCATGGATATGATGAACCGAGTATTCAAGGAATATTTAGATCACTTTGTGGTCGTCTTTATTGATGACATCCTTATTTATTCCAAAAGCCGTGAAGATCATGAGCAACACTTGAGGCTGACACTTCAAAAGCTTCGTGAATATAAGCTTTATGCCAAGTTGAAGAAATGCGAGTTCTGGCTTGAAGAAGTAGCATTCCTTGGGCACGTGGTATCAAGTCATGGAATATCATTGACCCAAAGAAAGATTGAAGCTATTCAAAGTCGGGAACAACCTAAATCGATGATCGAAAAGCACGTAGCTTTCTCGGTTTAGTTGGTTATTATCGGAGATTCGTGGAAGGATTTTATCGAATCGCTATTCCATTGACTCGGTGACTCGGAAAGATACAAAGTTTATTGGAGCGAAGAATGTGAGAAGAGTTTTCAAGAACTCAAGAGGAGACTTATTTCAAAGACTGCTCGACAATACCATCTCGCTCGGAGGATTTGTCATCTGGTGATGCTTCGAGCAAAGGGTTGGGATGTGTTCTCATGCAACATGGAAAAGTAATAGCTTTATGCCTCGCGACAACTCAAAGAATATGAGAGGAATTATCCTACTCATGATCTAGAGTTGCATTTGTTGTCTTTGCACTTAAAATTTGGAGGCATTACTTGTATGGGGAGAAAGTGGAGATCTTTACGGATCATAAAAGCCTCAAATATTTCTTCACTCAAAAGGAACTCAACATGCGACAACGACGTTGGCTTGAATCATTGAAAGATTATGATCATACCATCCAATACCATCCTGGAAAAGCGAACGTGGTAGGCGATGCATTGAGTAGAAAATCATATGCAAATACGAAGTGCGATATTGTCAACGCAAAGGCCCATTTTGTGTGACTTGCAAAGGATGGAGATAGAATTAAAGACTCTGGGGACGCATGTGATGATAAGCGAGTATACGAGTAGAACCGACTTTAATTGATAAAGTTAAAGTCGCCAAGCTACTGCACTGGAGCCGATGCGTATGAGGAAGAAAGTGCAAGAAGGTGCTATCGCAGGAAGCAAGAATCGATGAAGAAGGAATACTTGAGTCAACTCGGACTTTGTGTTCCTAACGACCCGATTTAAAGTATAATATCATGATGGAGGCACACAACACACCATTTGCAATCCATCTCTGGGAGTACCAAAATGTATCATGATATTCATCATACATTTTGGTGGAGCAACAATGAAGAGAGAGAGATACTGCATTTATCTCAAGGTGTCTAACTTGTCAACGAGTTAAAGCGGAGCATCAAGTACCAAAAGGTCCATTGCAACCACTTGAAATTCGAGAATGGAAGTGGGAGCACATTACCATGGATTTCATTCACGGTCTTCCTAAGGTTTCTCAAGGCATTGATGCGATTTGGGTCATTGTTGATAGGTTGACCAAGTCGCTCATTTCTTACCGACACGAGAAACTTATACACTTGAACGTCTTGCTCAGTATGTACATAAACGAGATTGTAAGATCGCATGGTATGCCGGTATCCATAGTTTACGATCGAGACCCAAGATTCACTTCACGATTTTGGGTTAGTTTGCAAAAAGCTATGGGCACAGACTTACGATTTAGCTTTCGGCATATCATCCTCGACAGACGGACAACAATGGAGAGGACTATTCAAACTCTTGAAGATCTATTAAGACTCCGTGTCCTTGATTTCAAGGGGAGTTGGGACAAGTTCTTACCATTGGTGGAGTTTTCCTACAACAACAGTTATCAAGCAAGTATTGGTATGGCTCCATTCGAAGCGTTGTATGGAAGAAAGTGTCATTCTCCAAAGATCTTTGGGATGAGGTGGGTGAAGCAACGTTGTTGGGACCGGAGTTGGTACGTATGACTACGGAAAAGATTCAAACGATCCGACAACGTATAAAACCTCACAAAATCGACATAAAAAGAGTTATCTTGATCTTCATCGAAAGGGCGTGGAATTTGATATAGGAGATCATGTGTGTTGTTAAGAGTTGCTCCATGGAAAGGAGTTACAAGATTTGGAAAGAAAGGAAAACTTAACCCTCGATTCATCGGTCCATTTTAATCCTCGATCGAGTAGGAATCGTGGCTCTATAGACTCGCTTTTACCTTGCCAAATATGTCTCGTGTTCATAACGCGTTTTCACATATCTATGTTACGTAAATATGTGAAAGACCGAACCATATTATTGAGTTAAAACCGGACGAAATAGCGGAAGATTTGATGTATGAAGAGGTTCTGTTCAAATTTTGGATAAGAAGGAACATATTCTACGCCCAAGGTTATACCTCAAGTCAAAGTTTTGTGGAGGAACCACGATGTTGAGGAAATGACTTGGGAGTTAGAATCGAAATGAAATCAAGGTATCCTTACCTCTTCGACATACCAGTGCGTACCCTAATTTCGAGGGATGAAATTTCATAAGAAGGGGAGGTTGTAAGACCTCAAACTTTTATAAATAAAGATGAATTTTTTCTATAAATATTATTTTTGAATATTATGGAATAAATTTGATATAATGTTATAGTTGTGGGTAATATTTATAAATTTTGCAAAAGTATGCAAGTTGTTATAAAATATTCGTTTGGTCGGGAATATTCTTTTGTTAGGGAATATTCGTACAATGGCTCAATCATTGGTGGACCCCATAATGTAATTATTGTCGGATTGAGAAAACGACAAAAATATTTTATAAAAATAACTACGGAGGTGTTACCGTTAAAGCTGTTGAACTACCCGGTGGTAAAAGTACGAAGAATCTGGCGTAGTCAGATAGTAGAAGACACGGTATTGATTATTGATGCTTACGTGAGAAGTCACTCATTTATGCTCAATTATTACTACTGAGAATTAACTGATGCATCATATCTCTTATATTATTGATTCAATTATTGTCACAAGATTATCATCGTATAATATGTTATAGTATTAAATCAATAATTGAGACGACAAGTTATAAATGATTAATAATTGTTGAAAAATTAAATATGTGTTGATGAAAAAAATGATTTGTGGTAAGTTTGATTATTTTATGGGGGCTCATATGTCATCATCTAAGAGTCTCTTCGTCGATAGTAATTACCTTCATCAATAGTAATTACCCTTGTGAATAGTATTTACCTTCATCAATAGTAATTACCTTCGTCGATAGTAATTACCCTTGTGAATAGTATTTACCTTCATCTAATAAGTAATTACCTTCGTCGATAGTAATTACCCTTGTGAATAGTATTTACCTTCGTCAATAGTATTTACCTTCGTTAATAGTAATTACCTTTACCAGACGTCGAACCACTTGTCGTTTCACATTACAAAGGCGTCAAACCAATTCGTCGAAGCCACTTGCCTTTTCACACTAAGCAGTGCTAAGCTAGAAATCTTCTATAAATAGAGGCCTAGGGCTTCATTATTTTTCACTTAATTCATTCAAGCTATAGAGAGAGAAAGTATAGAGAGAATAAGAGAGAAAGAAGAAGAGTATTTTGTTACTTACTGCTCACTGCAAAGATTCAATCTCCTACCAAATGTAAGGGGTGTTATTCTTTCTTATTCACGAAGAGAACTGTTGTTATTCCATTGCTTATTATTCGTTGGAATAACTGTATAAGTGGTTTACCCTATACTTGGTGACATTCTTCTATTATTCATTGGAACATCCACATGCGTGTGTTTTACAGGACTGGTTAAAATCTTTATTATTATTACATTGGAACATCACATCGTGTGTTTTACAGGACCTGGTTAAAATCTTTATTATTCTCTTGGAATATCCTATCTGTGTGTTTTACACCGGATCCGGTTCCATCTTTATTATTACATTGGAACATCTCGCTTCGGGTGTGAATTTCACGACTTTGGTTCCGTTATTTATTATTACATTGGAATAACCATGCTGTAATTTCATCGCATGCATGGTGATTTCTTTTGTTATTCCATTCTTTATTATACCCGGTTGGTTAAAACTTTGACTTCTATACTCCATGAAATTAGTAGAATATCCTTGATATTTGCGTTTCATCCAAAGATATCTTTTCATGGAAATATTCTTCCGATCATTCTTGAATTTTACTCTACAAAACAAAAGATCATGTTGACAATTTGGACGTTAATAATTCTCGGATAAAATAATTCTTGAACTTGTTTTATTGAATTCTTATATCATTGTCATCATACTCATGTTTATATTTTTTGAAAGTCATACGTGGCTCAGTAGTGCATAGATGGACTTGGTATGATTATGACCGAGACTATTCGATTGTAATCATGACCGTAATGTTACAAATGATGTGATAAAAATCCTCGGTCAGTAGTAGTGCATTGATGGACGATTGTTGGCATGATCATGACCATTAATGAATACACAAATATTCTTGGCCCGTAGTGCATGAATAATTGTGGTCGTGATACTAAAGAATATCCTTGGGTCAGTAGTGCGGGGGTGATTCGATGATGTGAAATATTTATTAAAATTTGAGTCTCGACTATAAGCGATGATGAAAAACCTTTAAAACCTAAAAGATAGTAGACTTTATTTTCTACTTGACTCTTTTAATGGATCAGATATTCATCACGCAGCTTAAACGGGTTGTCTATTGTATTTTATCGGTTTAACATTATCAAGACTATTGATAATTTATTCGCATTATCTTAGTCATAATATTTCTTCTTGGGCTAGTTGAGCTCACCCTTTTTTTCACCTTTATTCTCTTGTGAAATGATAATATAAATTTGGGACGAGCCTGGGAAACGAGTGATGGTCTCGAAGATAGCATTAGTAGTCCTCACTATTACGTAAAATAGTGTGATAATAATCGTAATGAGGACTTTTTGTTTGAGTTTGTATAATATCTAGTAGGCGATATTTGTATTTAAACTCACGGTTTATGTCGTATTGTATACCATACAGTTATGTTAATAAGTTGTATTTAAATTCTGTACCATGTAAGTGTCGACCCAAGATGGGTGATGTATACCTAATTTTGGGGGCGTCACAGCAGTCATAAGAATGATGATAACCAATGAGGAGGGAAAAATACAGACAAAGGCGGTAACCACTCAGGTGGTAATCGTGGACATGATAATAGGAGATGTGAGTCAAGTGGAAATTTCAGAAAGAGGAGATTCAACAATGACGGGAAGATATCAGCAGTAGCACCAGCACCAACAACAAATTCTAGAGGAGGAGAACGACCGCCAGTTAGATGTTATAAATGCGGGAAAGAAGGATATATCAGCCCAAACTGTCCACAACAATCCAAGATATGTTACAACTGTGGAAAGGAAGGTCACATAGCTCGGGATTGTTCTGTAGTAAAACCAAGTTCAGCGGGGATGGTGACTCCAAGGGTTGTCCCGGATAAGTTTAAATCAGCGGTTCCTGGAAGAGCGTTTGTCGTGACTGGACAAAACGCGAGAAACGTGAACGAGGTGATCACAGGTAAGCTAATCTTGAATTCTTGCGAAGTTTATACCTTACTAGATACCAGTTCTACCAATTCTTTTATCTCTCCTACTTGTGCTCAACGTTTAAACTTGACTCGGGAGAAATTGGACTTAAACTTATCTGTTGAAACTCCGTTGGATGAAACCTTCATTACATCTACAGTTTATAAATCTTGCTTGATACAAGTTGGCACTATCACATTACCTGTTGATCTTATCTCTTTAAAGATACTTGCTTTTGATGTGATTTTAGGAATTGATTGGTTAACCACTCATCATGCCAAAATTAATTGTTTTCGTAAGGTTGTTAGTTTTCATATTTCTAACCAACCTGTTATACGAACTCAAACAACTAAACCACTAAAATCAATCACTGTCATATCCAGCCACAAAGCTATTCGTTTATTGAAAAATGGATGTCAAGCTTTCTTAGCCCATGTTATGGATTTGAACAGATACAAGTCAGATTTGAATAATATTTCTATTGTTAGGTTATTTCCTGATGTATTTCCTGAAGAACTTGCCGGTCTACCCCCAGAACGTGATGTTGAATTCTTTATTGACCTTGAACCGGGTACAAAGCCCATTTCTAAAACCCCATATCGAATGGCTCCTGTTGGTTGATTTCGCAATCAAAGAATTCGTGCAAGTATACACGGTCAACAAGTAATAAAGTAATAAAATAGAGTGTCGATCCCACAGAGAATTCTTAATTAATAAATTCCAACTACTAGCACTATATCAACCCAATTTTATTTAAACAATGATAAATTATGATTTTCTGCAATATTGAAACTAAATTAAACAATTAAAGATATTATTCTAGAATAGACAAATAAATAAACTAAGATTTTAATAAATGATTTTCGATAAATAATGATTAAGATTTCAATATCCCCAATTATGAACTATAAATCAATTATCCAATTATCCTAATTATTATGTCTACTGAATTGTTAACAGGAATTCTCAAATGTCAAAATTCTTTTTCCAAGTAATCAACTGACTTCTATCCTTAAACCTTTCCCACGCCTCATATAACGATTCTGAATCAAATTGTACGAATGTGTGAATATCGTTCCGTAGTTTTGCCCATTTTGCTGGTGGGAAGAACTTAGCTAAAAAAATTTGAGCTAAGTCATCCCAAGTGGTGATTGAGCCATGAGGCAAAGAGTGTAACCAACTTGGTGCTTTATCTTTCAAAGTAAACGGGAACATCCTTAACCTTGTAGCATCTTCCGATACATTGTTAAATTTGAAGGTGTCGCAAACTTCCAAGAAACTCAAGATATGCTCATTAGGATCATCTATCGAATTACCCCCAAACTGACATGTATTCTGTAGCATCTAAATTGTTCCCGGTTTTATCTCGAAACTGTTTGCATTGATTGCAGACCTCTTAATACTAGACTGCAAATCCGTGACATTCGACATGGCGTAACCCCTAAGTGATTTCTGTTCGTTCCCTGCCATTTTCACGGGTATTTCCTGGTCTGCCAGTTCTTCTTCCAAATGTATAACCTCACTATTCAAACGTAATTTCCGGAACTTCCTTTCGATGTCGTCTGTATACGAAAAAAGTTCCTTTTTAGCTTTCGATCTAGTGTGCATACACTCACAAGAATTCCTGTCAATCCAAGAAGAAAAATAAGTAACGTTTAAATTAAGACCGAATTGATTATAACTAATATGAAATTAATATTATTAAAAAGTCCCCGGCAGCGGCGCCAAAAACTTGTTGGTTGATTTCGCAATCAAAGAATGCGTGCAAATATACACGGTCAACAAGTAATAAAGTGATAAAATAGAGTGTCGATCCCATAGAGAATTCTTAATTAATAAATTCCAACTACTAGCACTATATCAACCCAATTTTATTTAAACAATGATAAAGTATGATTTTCTGCAATATTGAAACTAAATTAAACAATTAAAGATATTATTCTAGAATAGACAAATAAATAAACTAAGATTTTAATAAATGATTTCGATAAATAAAGATTAAGATTTCAATATCCCCAATTATGAACTATAAATTAATTATCCAATTATCCCAATTATTATGTCTCTTTGAATTGTTAAACAGAATTCTCAAATGTCAAAAGTCCTTTTCCAAGTAATCAAACTGACTTCTATTTAATCCAGATTAATCTTGCTATATTCTATGTAAAACAAGTGAATTAAACTCCTTCAATTTCAATTCCTTATGTGTTACATACGGTGGTGAATGATATTTCCATTCAATTCACAAACCTAATTATTCATCGTGCAAATAACTAAGTCACACGTTATCAAACCCAGTTCTAACCCTAAAATTTCTCTTACAATTCCTTCTAGAGTAACAAGGTAATTATTGGCCAAATAATTAATCAATAGATGCAAGTTATGATAAACAATTCACTTCAACATAAATAATTGGAATAAACTGAATATAAACTGAATAACTAATTTACAGCCATAAAAGGTTCAATTGAAATCTTAATTAAAGAATTAGTTCATAACAGAAATAAAAACCAATAATCGTTTGCAAATCATCCTTAAAGAATTACAAATTGAAAATAAGAAGAAGAAGAAGAAACTCTTTAGCCAATCCTTAGTCTTCAAGTAATCCTTTGTGTAGCCGCCAATGAATGAATTAATAGATGAATAATTGGCCCCCCTAATTTCAGCACTTGATTTCTTTTTATAGCTTCCCCACACTCCTAATCCAAGTCAGCTTTGCATCTCAATAAACCAAGTCAAGTCAAACGCGCGTCCCGGTCTTGTTGACTACACGACCTAGCGCCCCGGCGTTGGGATTTGAACTAGCCAGAGCGCCCCGGCGCTGTAGGTTGAAATAATTACCATTTTGCCATTTTGTAGCTTAAAATCCCCAATTTGTCCCTGCAGCTCCCAAATCTGCAAAATAACAACTAAACACAATAACAATGCTTCTAAATACTCTAAGAATACAATAATTTAAGCTCAAACATATCCAATTCATGGGTATATTATCCAATCGTCAAATACCCCCAAACTTAAATCGTTGTATGTCCTCAAGCAACAAAACTCAAACAACACGAAAAAACTAAACAACGTGCAAATACAAACAATCTATATGTTCTTAATTCCAGCAATTCAATAGCTCACGTATAACCATAGGCCTCAGAAAAATCACAAAAACATGCTAATACATCATGTTAAAGCAGATCAATAATATCCCCAACAACCAATAAATTTGAATCTGTTATGACTAATATTGTGAGTGTGTGTTCAACAACCATGCTAACCCATGAAAGGCAAAAATATGAAAGATAATAAATTTCTTAGTAAGCATCATACAATGTAAACTTGAGAACTCATTAAATATACTTGCTTCAACTGAACTCAAACAATTACCCAAATTCAAGAGTCAAAATGGAATACTTATGCTTTTATTTTATTTTATTTTATTTTCTTTTCTTTTCTTTATAAAACGGGGGCTTTTTGCATTTTTCCCGCTTTATTTGTATTTTTTTTTCTCATGACTATGCATTGTCTTATTCCCTTAGGCTTTTCAGTGATACCTTAACGAGCTTTCGACCAACGACTCCGAAACCATTAAGACCTTAGGGCGCTAGGTGTAAAGACAATCCCCTAGGGCTTACTTACTCAAGTAACAAAGGCCACAAAACTAGACAAGCATGCCACGGTGTTTTTTTTAAGCTTATATATTCCAAATATTTTTCCCCCAAACTCGAGTTTATGTATAAATTCAGTCTTCACTAGCTATTCAAATTGTCCCTTCATTTCACTAGCATTCATCCTTTAGAACTCTATTATTTATCCATTTAAACTATCATAGCCAACATGGTCATTTTTCAAAGTGCTTTCCTATAATATCAGTGTCAAACATATGAAGATTCAAATCATGTCAAGAAAATCATATCACTGACTCAACAATCCTTACTAGACTTGTTCATGCAATTCTAATTTCATCATTGGCCCCCAAATATACGTACTATCAAAAGTTGGACTTAACATGCAATCCTAAATGCAACGTTAAACTAACAATCACAAACCAAATCCACAAACTATTATAAACTATAACTAAAAATTAACAACCCCCAAACTAATCTAGAGCAATGTCCTCATGCGAAAAATAAGGCAAAATAAAATAGAGGACTTCCCTGACGAGCTTATTCCTCGGGTGGAGCATCATCGTCCTCGCTCATCTCTTGATCGGAAGGGGGAAACACTGGCAGAACAGGAGTAGTTGGGAACTGGCTAAGGTGAACGCCCAGATGTAATTGGACGGTCAATGCATTCTGTGCAACAAATTGGTCAACTAAGAATTTGTAAATCACGTTTTGACGTTCAGACAAACGTACATTCTGGGACTCCATGTTGTAAAACCAGCCATCTATCTCCCGTTGGACTACTTCGGGAACCACACCACGATGAGCTGCTGCAGATGGGACATAAGTAGGTGGAGCCTGAGGTGGTGGGGCTTGTGTAGGTGCAACTTGGGGAATTATGAAACCCAATCCCCTAGGGTGATTTGCCCCACCTGTCCACACTTTATACCTGCTGATCAACTTGTGGTCCAACACGGGCATAGGCGTTTGAATCATCTCATCCGATTTCCATTTCACCCCAAACTTGGCACATAGAACACAAATCAACGAAGGATGGGGTAAACCTCCTGTGGTTCCACCTCGAGATGCTCCGAGAATGGACTGTTGGATCACGTGACCGACATCTATTTGCAAGCCTTGAATAATTGAATATAGCAGCACCACTCTTTCTTTAGTAACATGGCTCACATGTGTGCATGGCATGAGTTTGGCACAGATAAAGGCATACCATGCCTTCCCATATAGACTGAGGTGAGAATGGGGGAAGGTCATGCTGCCACGTTCATGCACCGTCCATGTGGTGCCTGGTTGGCACAACTCTCGGATTATTTTCTCATAGTCTGGACCTTGGCTCAGCAGACCGGCATACTCATCGTTAAGCTCTTCCAAATTCAGTTGGTAACACCCATTGATGTCCTCTTCACCGATTTCCACGATTTTTCCTCTCACAAACACTGCATAGTGATCGTGTTCTGAAACGTTGGCATAGAATTCTTTTACGACTGCGATCACTATCGGGTCAGGTTGTTCGGTGAGGGAGAACCAGTTTCTTTCAGCAATCATCACTACTATTTCTCTATCCTTGGTTTGATCGGGACGTAGACCACGTTCGGGGACTAATGAGCGGGTAGCCATCTTATTGTAGCGTTCTTGTGCCTCGGCGGAGACAAATCAGCGGCTATCAAATATCGGCGGGTTAGAGGCAGAACCGGAACCATCTCCACGTTGTCGCTTGGAAGCCATATCAAAAAATTCTGTAAAAATTCACAAGCACATGTATTAGACTTGAGTGTATGGTGCATATGTAAAAATTACCCGCATGTCCACCCCCAAACTTCAAAAAAAACGGTGTGAAGTGCGTGAGATACTCACAAGATGTGGCGTGTAACAAATTAGAGCAAGCACATACACGTTCACAAGGGATATGGATGCCTTAACAAGAGATATAACATTAATTTTCATTGAGGCATTACATCAAACACCTAGTAGGCTTAGTGTAAAAATCGTGGTCTCCATACATAGGCGCACATCAAATATACCAAATCAAAATTTACCAAATCATTTAGAAACTAGTTGACTCACTTGACATGTAATAATAGTCATGACCCAAAAGAAAAAAAAATGGAATGGGCATCATATTACGAATTGTGTTTTATTTATTCACTATTGATGGCCATTGATACCTGTGATCCCTATTGTGGACTGACAGAGGAAAATAATTTTTTTTTTTATCAACATATCTTTTACCTTCAAAGAGTAACTGGGAAACAATTGTGAAAGAAAATTTCGTGAATCACCAAGTGGTCGTGCGAAGAGCTACGAGAATGAGATATATGTGAGAAGTGCACAATTATCAGAAGAAGAATAAGGAGTTACATGTGAGAGTGTGGTAAAAAGGGATTGGAGTTATGAGAGAAAAAAAAAACTGAAACCGGCGTTTAAAACGTCATGGGCTTGACCGCTCCGGTGCCACGGGCGCTGGTTGTTATCTAGAGCTGGGTGCCGGGTCTTGACCCCGATGGTGGTGAAAGGGCCTAGCACCGGGGCGCTGTGGATGAATAGAAATCGGTAGCCAAGGTATTGTGTGGCGAGACTTCAGGGAAGGTCTAGCTTAGGGGTCTTATGGCCCTATGTGTTTGGAGCCAGGGTACTGAGCATATCTTTGAGTTCTTTGTCGCATAGCTCATAGCGCCGGGCGCCAGCTTTTTGTTTTACGGCGGGAAGTATTTGAATCATATTCCTGTAAGCTTGGTCTATTGCTTGAATTGCTTGCATCTATAAACCAAAAAGTGCAGGAAAATTATTATGGATTGTTACATATGAATGCTAAAGTAAAAAAGAAAATTGAAATAAGATAAATAAAAGAAGAATAAAATAAAATAAAATAAATAGACACAATCAAAACTCTTAGGGTTGCCTCCCTATAGCGCTTGGTTTATCGTCGTCAGCCCAACTTTTCGGTGTTGGTCGCTGGATCGGAGAAGTACATGACCGAGGATTGACGTTCGATGGGTCCACTCCAATAATGTTTCAACCGTTGGCCGTTAACCTTAAATTTTCGTTTTGAATTCGGTTCTTCGACCTCAATGTTCCCGTGTGGAGCGACCGATATAATTACGAACGGCCCGGACCACCGGGATTTCAATTTCTCAGGGAATAGACGCAAGCGTGAGTTGAACAGTAATACTTGTTGGCCCGGTTCAAATGTCCGATCGAGAATTTTCTTATCATGCCAGGCCTTGACTTTCTCCTTGTAAAGCTTTACGTTCTCATATGTATTGAACCAGAATTCGTCCATCTTGTTTAGCTGAAGTAACCTTTTCTCACCGGCTGCTTGTAGATCGAAGTTAAGTTTCCGTATGGCCCAGTGTGCACTGTGTTCTAGCTCAACCGGTAGGTGACACGCCTTTCCATAGACCATTCGATAAGGTGACATGCCTATAGGATTCTTATATGTTGTTCAATATGCCCATAGAGCATCGTCAAGACGCAAGGACCAATCTTTTCGTGACGGATTGACCACTTTTTCCAGAATTCGCTTGACCTCCCTATTCGAGACCTCCGCTTGACCATTGGTTTGGGGATGATATGCAACAGCAATTTTATGACGAACCCCTTACAAGTAATTTTGTGAACTGCTTGTTATAGAAGCGAGTTCCCTCATCACTTATTATCTCCCTCGGTGTCCCAAATCGTGTGAAGATGTTTTTCTTTAAAAATCGGAGAACAAAGTTGGCATCATTCGTGGGTAACACTACGGCTTCTACCCATTTGGAAACATAATCGACCTCTAACAAGATGTACTGATTATTGAAAGATGATGGGAAAGGTCCCATAAAATCGATTCCCCAAACGTCGAACAGTTCAACCTCCAAAATTGTGTTGAGTGGCATTTCATTGCGCTTGGAGATATTACCTACGCGCTGGCATCGATCACATTTCAGCACAAAGAGGTAAGCATCCTTGAATAAAGAAGGCCAAAAAAATCCTGATTGTAGCACTTTTGCTGCTGTTCGATCACTGGAATAATGACCTCCGTAATCTGAGGAGTGGCAATGGCCTAATATACTATCCATTTCTTCATGAGGCACACAACGTCTAATCATTTGATCGGCGCAAGCTTTAAATAAGAATGGTTCGTCCCAATAGTATTGCTTAACATCGTGGAGGAACTTCTTACGTTCTTTGTGAAGTCAAATCAAATTGGTAACACTTTGGCAACCACGTAGTTCACATAGTCAGCATATCAAGGCAATATTGTGGTTACCCGGAACAGTTGTGTGAGACCCCGAATTTTATGAAATAAAAGTATTCAATTTTTTTTTCTATTTTGGTAAATAGTTAAATTGATAAAAGTTTAAAGTTAAGGGTAATAAGTGAATTTTTTTTTGCAAAGTAAACAAGTTGAAATAAAATATTCGTTTTGTCAGGGAATATTCGTACGACGGTACAATCATTGGTGGACCCCATAATAGAATTATTGTCGGATTGAAAAAATGACAAAAATACTTTATGAAAATAACGGCGGAAGTTTTACCGTTAACTGTTGAAACACCCGGTGTTAAAAGTACTGAATGTCTGGCGTGGTTGCATAAGAATAATACGGTATTAATTATTGATGCTTATGTGAGAAGTCACCAAGATTGTTCAATCGAATTATTCGGGACACTTTTCGTGTCGGAGTACTATTCACGAGTTACTATTCACAAGTTACTATTAATGAGTTACTATTCACCCTATTACTATTCACTCTAGTATTATGCATTCGGGTATTTGGGTACAATATTATTCCATGAGGAGATGTGCTAATTTTTTAGATCGTTGGTTGAAGTTATATTAGTGAATCAATATGGACCGCTGGTGGAGTTATAATAGTAAATCAATATGGATCGCTGGTTTAAAGTTTTAATAGTAAATCAAGTATGGACCAGTTGTTTTAAGTTTTAATTGTAAACCAATATGGACCGTCAGTTTAATAGTAAATCAATCTGGACCGATAGTTCATGAATTAGTTCTTATTCATTCCATTTTTCTATAAATAGAAGCTCATTCCTTCATTATTTCTTACGAATTCACTGAAACTCTAGAGAGAGAAATTATAGAGAAACTATAAAAAAGTATTCTGCTACTTTCCTACTCTTATATTCAGTTTTTTTTACAGTAAGGGATGTTATTTGTTGTACTCATGAAGAGAACTTACGTTATTCCATTATTTATTATTCATTGGAATAACTTTTGTATCTGTGGCTACCTATACATGGTGAAATTCTTCTAATATTCCGTTCTTTATTATTCGCCGGAATATCACATGCGTGCGTTCTGTTGGACCTGGTTCCATTATTTATTATTACGTCAAAATATCATGTTTTGTGCATTTACGTGGGACTGGTTTCATCCTTTATTATTACATTGGAATATCACATCATGCGTTTTACTTGGGACTGGTTAGTTATTTATTATTCTGTTGGAATAAACTCGCATATGCGATCTATCTCATGCTCCGGTGATTTCTTTTGTTATTCCATTATTTATTATACTCAGTTGGTTAAAACTTTGACTTCTATACTCCATGAAATTAGTGGAATATCCTTGATATTTGCGCTTCATCCAGTATCTTTTTATGGAAATATTTTCTGAGCATTCTTGAATTTTACTCCACAAAGTAGTATCATGTTGACAATTTAGACGTTATTGAGTTCAGGATAAATTAACTTATAAATCTTTAAAACTTATTTTTGAACTTGTTTTATTGAATTATTATGTCATTGTCATGATGAGTTATGTTAGTTATTATGTGAAAACATGAAAGTTTCTTAGAAATCACAAAGGGTTGAAAATCAGATTTTGGTAAAAATGGAGTATGAAATTCAATTGACCATATCTCCTATTATATTTTGAATTTTTGAGTGTGGTCAAGTTCTAGAGTTAGATCTATGAGTTTTCTAACTTATCCAAGTGGAATCACTGGAAAAGGTGTTGTAGATTTTCGTGTGGATTGATTTTAGCAAAGTACGAAAAACTGTAAATTATGAAAAAGGTTGCTGCCACGATTTTAAAAGGGCTGTTTCGGCCACTTAATTTGTGAGAAAAATTCTGGCCTTTTGGGACATGAAATTATATGGTATAAAGTACCTCCTGTCCAAAAATGAGCTCATTCTGACTTAAAATGAGCAAGTTATGACCATTTCAATATTTAGGTTTTTCTGACGAAAAATGCTATAACCGGAGTTCTATAACTCCGATGACTATGAAATTTAAAATGGAAGCTTATGTTAACATGTGTAAGATCCTGCCAAGATTTGGGAATTTCTAGAGTTAACTGTGAGGTAGCTAATTTCTTAAGGAATTAATTAGAAATTAATTTTTGAAAAATAGTAAATGAATTTTAAAAATATCAAGAAAAATATATGTTCAATATGAGACTATATTATGCTAAATCCCAGAAAAGAATAATTTTTGGGACTGATTTGGTATTTTTCATGAAAATAGTTTAGCTACGAACATATGAGTTAAATATGTTTTATGGAGTTGAAGAATTGGTAAATAGGATTTTATGGCTTGGAAATCCTATATAAGGTATATGCAGATTTTTGATGAGTAATTTGATTATTGGTGATGAAATCTTATGAGTATGGGATTTTGAATGATTAAATGCATTATTTGGAGAAGTGTAAACAATTAAATTAAATTGTTTATAAGTTTAAGATGTGATTAAAATATTGTTATAATATTAACAATATTAGATTATGATTTTATTAAGTGATTGATAATGTTTAGATAAATTTAAAGTCTTTAATATTTATCCTTGATTTAGTTTGATTAATGCTTATAATATTGTCATCATCCTCATATTTATATTATGTTGAAAGTCATCTGTGGCCTGTAGTGCATAGATGGACTTGGTATGATTATGACCAGTGATTATTCGGTATAATCATGACCGTAATGTTGCAAATGATGTGGAAAAAGTCCTCATTGGCCCGTAGTGCATTGATGGACAGTTTTTGGTATGATTATGGCTATGGATTCTCTTTGGCCAAGATGAATTATTTTATGGCATGATCAGGACCGTTAATGAATACACAAATATCCTTAGCCCGTAGTGCATGGATAATTTGTGGTCGTGATACTAAAGAATATCCTTGGCCGTAGTGCAGGGGTGATTCGATGATTTGGATTAATTATTGAGCTGAGTCCGAGCAATGAAATATTAATTCATGGATGTGATAATAATGAATATCTTTGGTAGTAGTGCAAAGATGATTTAATGATTACTGGCGAGGAATTGTGATTTGGTATAACCATGATTTTTGATGTTTGGTGATGAAAATTATCTTCGCTTCCGGGGTGCGAAGAGGAATTTAGAATCACAATTGTGATTATGAGTTATTCACATGATCGTGATCGAATTGTTGATTGATGTTACACGGATAAAACATTATTGGTGGACTTTTAACATAGAGAAGATAATAGACCTTATGGTCTATTTGACTCTTCTAATGGATTGTTCGTTCCACTGCAACTATTGTTCAAAAGTTTTATCATCTACCATATGTTCTAAATCTCTGATTTATTGTGACGCCCCCAAAATTAGGTATACATCACCCATCTTGGGTCGCCACTTACATGGTACAGAATTTAAATACAACTTATTAACATAAGCGTAGGTATACAATACGACATAAAGCTGTGAGTTTTAATACAAATATCGTCTACTAGATATTATACAAACTCAAACAAAAAGTCCTCATTACGATTATTATCACACTATTTTCTGAGAATAGTGAGGACTACTAATGCTATCTTGAGGACCATCACTCGTTTCCCAGACTTCGTCCCAACTATATTCTCATTTCACAAGAGAATAGTGAAAAAGAAAGGGTGAGCTCAACTAGCCCAAGAAGAAATATTATGACTAAGATAATGCGAATAAATTATCAATAGTCTTCAACAATGTTAAACCGATAAAATATAATAGACAACCGGTTTAAGCTGCAGTGAATATGCAATCCATTAAAAGAGTCAAGTAGAAAATAAAGTCTACTATCTTTTAGGTTTTAAAAGGTTTTCATCTTTGTTATATTTGAGACTCGACTTTAATAAATATTCCACATCATCGAATCACCCCCACACTACGGCCGAGGATATTCTTTAGTATCACGACCACAATTATTCATGCACTACTGGCCAAGAATATTTGTGTATTCATTAATGGTCATGATCATGCCAACAATCGTCCACCAATGCACTACTACCATCGAGGATTTTTATCACATCATTTGTAACATTACGGTCATGATTACACCAAATAGTCTCGGTCATAATCATACCAAGTCCATCTATGCACTACGTGCCATGATGACTTTCAACATAATATAAACATGAGGATGATGACAATGATATAAGAATTCAATAAAACAAGTTCAAGAATTATTTTATCCGAGGAATTATTAACGTCCAAATTAGTAAAATTCAAGAATGATCGGAAGAATATTTCCATGAAAAGATCTTTGGATGAAACGCAAATATCAAGGATATTCTACTAATTTCATGGAGTATAGAAGTCAAAGTTTTAACCATTTGGGTATAATAAAGAATGGAATAACAAAAGAAATCACCATGCATGCGATCAGAGCAGACAAAGTTATTCAATGAGAATAATAATAACGGAACCAGTCAGTCGGTGAAATTCACGCAAGCAGGATGTTCCAATGAATAATAAAGATGGAACCGGATCCGGTGTAAACACATGATAGGATATTCTAATGAATGATAAAGGCGGAATTCAATTAGGTGTAAAACACACAAACGGATGTTCCAATGGAATAATAAAAGAATGTCACCAAGTATAGGGTAAGCATGGCGTACAAAAGTTATTCCAATGCGAGAATAATAAGCAATGGAATAACAATGATTCTCTTCATGAATAAGAAAGAATAACACACCCTTACTTTTGGTAGGAGATTGAATATCGCATGGCGATGTAGTAACAAAATACTCTTCTTCTTCTCTCTTATTCTTTCTATACTTTCTCTCTATAGCTTGAATGAATTCGTGAAAATAATGAAGCCCTAGGCCTCTATTTATAGAAGATTTCTAGCTTAGCACCGCCGTGTGAAAAAGCAAGTGGCGACGACTAATGATGTGAAAAGAAAAGTGGTTTGGCCTTTTGTAATGTGAAACGACAAGTGGTTCGGCGCTCGTAATGTGAAACGACAAGTGGTTTGACGTCTGGTAAAGGTAATTACTATTAACGAAGGTAAATACTATTGACGAAGGTAAATACTATTCACTGAGGGTAATTACTATCGACGAAGGTAATTACTATTCGACGAAGGTAAATACTATTCACAAGGGTAATTACTATTGACGAAGGTAAATACTATTCACAAGGGTAATTACTATTGGCGAAGGTAAATACTTTATTGTGAAGGTAATTACTATTCACAAAAGTAATTACTATTGACGAAGAGACTCTTAGATGATGACATATGAGCCCCCCATAAAATAATCAAACTTACCACAAATCATAACACATATTTAATCTTTCAACAATTATTAATCATTTATAACTTGTCGTCTCAATTATTGATTTAATACTATAACATATTATACGAGATGATCTTTGTGATAATAATTGAATCAATAATATAAGAGATATGATCGACAATTACTATAGCAATAATTGAGCATAGGTGGTGACTTCTCACGTAAGCATCAATAATCAATCTGTGTGCTACTATGCAACCACGCAGACATTCGTACTTTTACCAACGGGTAGTTCAAGCGGTTTTAGCAGTAACACCTCCGCCAAGTTATTTTTTAAAATATTTTTTGTCGTTTTCTCAATCAAACAATAATTACATTGTGGGGTCCACCAATGATTGAGTAGTTATACGAATATTCCCTAAAAAGAATATTCCGGACCAAACGAATATTTTATAACAACTTGCATACTTTGCAAAATTTATAAATATTACACAACTATAACATTATATCAAATTTATTCCATAATATACAAAAATAATATTTATAGAAAATTCATCTTTATTTATAAAAGCCGGGGTCTTACAACCTCCCCTTCTTATGAAATTTTGCCCTCGAAATTAGGGTACGTACCTGGTATGTCGAAGAGGTAAGGATACCTTGATTTCATTTCAGATTCTAACTCCTAAGTCATTTCCTCAACATCGTGGTTCCTCCACAAAACTTTGACTTGAGGTATAACCTTGGAGCGTAGAATATGTTCCTTCTTATCCAAAATTTGAACAGGAACCTCTTCATACGTCAAATCTTCCGCTATTTCGTCCGGTTTTAACTCAATAATATGGTTCGGGTCTTTCACATATTTACGTAACATAGATATGTGAAAAACGTTATGAACACGAGACATATTTGGCGGAAAGCGAGTCTATAGGCCACATTCCTACTCGATCGAGGATTAAAATGGATAGATGAATCGAGGATTAAGTTTTCCTCTCTTTCCAAATCTTGTAACTCCTTTCCATGGAGCAACTCTTAACAACACATGATCTCCTATATCGAATTCCACGTCCCTTTCGATGAAGATCAAGATAACTCTTTTGTCGATTTTGTGAGGTTTTTATACGTTGTCGGATCGTTTGAATCTTTTTCGTAGTCATACGTATCAACTCCGGTCCCAACAACGTTGCATCACCCACCTCATCCCAAAGATCCGAGAAGCGACACTTTCTTCCATACAACGCTTCGAATGGAGCCATGCCAATACTAGCTTGATAATTGTTGTTGTAGGAAAACTCCACCAATGGTAAGAACTTGTCCCAACTCCCCTTGAAATCAAGGACACGAGTCTTAATAGATCTTCAAGAGTTTGAATAGTCCTCTCCGACCGTCTGGTCCGTCGAGGATGATATGCCGAGCTAAATCGTAAGTCCGTGCCCATAGCTTTTTGCAAACTAACCCAAAATCGTGAAGTGAATCTTGGGTCTCGATTAGAAACTATGGATACCGACATACCATGCAGTCTTACAATCTCGTTTATGTACATACGAGCAAGGCGTTCAAGTGTATAAGTTTCTCGTGTCGGTAAGAAATGAGCGGACTTGGTCAATCTATCAACAATGACCCAAATCGCATCAATGCCTTGAGAAACCTTAGGAAGACCCAATAACGAAATCCATGGTAATGTGCTCCCACTTCCATTACGGAATTTCAAGTGGTTGCAATGGACCTTTTGGTACTTGATGCTCCGCTTTAACTCGTTGACAAGTTAGACACCTTGAGATAAACAAGGCGCTATCTCTCTCTTCATATTGCTCCACCAAAATGTATGGCCGAATATCACGATACATTTTGGTACTCCCGAGATGGATTGCAAATGGTGTGTCATGCGCCTCCATCATGATATTATACTTTAAATCGGTCGTTAGGAACACAAAGTCCGGAGTTGAATCAAGTATTCCTTCTTCATCGATTCTTGCTCCCAGATAGCAACTTCTTGCACTTTTTTCCTCATACGCATCACTCCGTGTCTCAGTAGCTTGAGCGACTTTAACTTTATCGATTAAAGTCGGTTCTACTCGTATACTCGCTATCATCACATGCGTCCCTGAGTCTTTAACTCTATCTCCATCCTTTGCAAGTCACACAAAATGGGCCTTTGCGTTGACAATATCGCTTTTCGTGCTTGCATATGATTTTCTACTCAATGCGTCGGCTACCACGTTCGCTTTTCCGGGATGGTATTGGATGGTATGATCATAATCTTTCAAGCAGTTCAAGCCAGCGTCGTTTGTCGCATGTTGAGTTCCTTTTGAGTGAAGAAATATTTGAGGCTTTTATGATCCGTAAAGATCTCCACTTTCTCCCCATACAAGTAATGCCTCCAAATTTTAAGTGCAGAAGACAAAGCTGCCGCTAACTCTAGATCATGAGTAGGATAATTCCTCTCATATTCTTTGAGTTGTCGCGAGGCATAGCTATAACTTTTCCATGTTGCATAAGGACACATCCCAACCCTTTGCCCGAAGCATCTTTTGTAGATGACAAATCCTTCCGAGCCGGATGGTATTGTCGAGCAGTCTTTGAAATAAGTCTCCTCTTGAGTTCTTGAAAACTCTTCTCACATTCTTCGCTCCAACCAAACTTTGTATCTTTCCGAGTCAAATTTGAGTCGATGGAGTAGCGATTCGAGAAAATCCTTCCACGAATCTCCAGATAATAACCGGCTAAAAGCGAAAGCTACGTGACTTCGGTCATCGATTTAGGTTGTTCCCGACTTTGAATAGCTTCAATCTTTTTCGGGTCAACAGATATTCCATGACTTGATACCACGTGCCCAAGGAATGCTACTTCTTCAAGCCGAACTCACATTTCTTCAACTTGGCATAAAGCTTATATTCACGAAGCTTTTGGAGTGTCGACCTCAAGTGTTGCTCATGATCTTCACGGCTTTTGGAATAAATAAGGATGTCATCAATAAAGACGACCACACAAAGTGATCTAAATATTCCTTGAATACTCGGTTCATCATATCCATGAAGGCGGCGGGAGCATTAGTCAATCCAAAGGACATGACTAGGAATTCATAATGCCCGTCATCGAAGTTCTCAAAGCCGTCTTTGGAATGTCGTGGTTCTAATCTTCAATTGGTGATATCCTAACGAAGATCAATCTTTGAAAAGAATTTGGCTCCTTGCAATCTGGTCAAATAGGTCATCAATACGTGGCAATGGATACCTATTTTTGATGGTGACATGATTCAACTCCGATAATCAATACAAAGTCGCATATACTCCCATCTTTCTTCTTCTTCACGAATAGAGCAGGAGCACCCCAAGGAGAAGTACTAGGACGAATAAAGCCGATGTCTAACAATTCCTGCAGTTGGGTCTTTAACTCTCAAGTTCAATAGAGCCATTCGATATGGGGCTTTGGAAATAGGTTTTGTCTGCAGGGTTCAAGGTCGATACAAAATTCAATTTTCACACTGGGGTAGGCGGGGAAGTTCTTGGGGAATACGTCAGAAATTTATTAACAATAGAAATATCGTTCAAAACCCGACGTATTTTTGTTTAAATCGTGACATGAGCTAAGAAAGCTTGACATCCGCTTTTCAATAAAGCGAATAGCTTTATGGCTTGAGATGACCGTGATTGATTTTAATGGTTTGGTCGTTTGAATTCGCATAATAGGTTGATTAGAAATATGAAAGCTAACAACCTTACGAAAACAATCAATTTTGCATGATAAATAGTTAACCAATCAATCCCTAGAATCACGTCAAATGCAAGTATTTTTAATGAAATAAGATCGTCAGTAATGTGAGGGTACCGATTTGAACCAAACAAGACTTATAAGCGATTGGATGTAATGAAGGTTTTCTCCCAACGGAGTTTCCACAGATAAGTCAAAGTCTAATTTCTCTCGAGTCAAATTTAATCGATGAGCGCAAGTAGGAGAAATAAAAGAATGGGTAGAACCCAGTATCAAATAAAGTATAGACTTCATTAGAGTTTATGATAAGCTTACCCGTGATGACCTCATTCGGATTCCTTGCTCTTTGGGAGGTCACAAAAACGCTCTCCCTTGACCACTCTGGTATTGAATTTTTCGGGATGGCCTTTGGTGCCTCCATCTAGCTGAATTTGTCTTGATGAACGACAAAATCGAGCTAAGTGACCTTCTCTTCCATAATTATAACATGCTTTGGACGACGACATGACGCAGTTTGATGATGTGTCCCTCTCCTCGCATTTGAAGCATATGATAGGTGGTCTTTCTCCTTCCTTAACAATGGGTCTTTGGTGACGACGTCTTTCCACCATTGTTGAATCTCCGCTTTCTTAAAATGTCCATTCTTATTGTTTTTGTACGATTACCATCAAGTGGTTACCATATCGGCTGATTGATTCCTCCACGCTTGTTGTCACCGCTCGATGACTACTCACCGGTATTATAATTTTGCTTACCGCTGCTCTCTTTTAGTTATGTTGACTCATTATCGCGTTCCACTAATCGAGCCCTATTTACAACATCTGAATACAAAACACGGTTTATGAGAAATAAGATGTTGACGTATCTCCGCTTCAACCCTCTTAAAACATTCGCGCCATTCTCTCTTCATTATCCACCAAGTGGGGCATAAACCGTGATAACTCCGCAAATTTTGCCTCGTATTGCGACACTGGTCATATTATTTTGTTCCAACTTGATAAATTCCACCTCTTTCATGTGGCGAATACTTTCGGGAAAGTATTTGTCGTTGAGCGACTCTGGAACTTCTCCTAAGATATCTTCAAGATGCAAAGAAGTTGAGTACGCTTTTCCGATTCCCACCAAGAATCCGCCTCTCGCCTTGAACATAAAGGAGGCAAAGGAACCTTTTGCTCTCTCGGAGCATCCCAAGACATCAAATATCTTGGTAATCTGCTTTATCCATGCTTCCGTGAAGTGGTTTTGGCTCTCCCTTAAACTCCGGTGGTCCCAGCTCCTTGAATTGTTTAGCGGTGACCGCCCGAGAGTTTTTCGTGTTTCCACCTACGTTTTGGACAGGAGTCGCTCTCGCCTGCTGTTGCATAAATTGCATAAAGCCTATGAACATTTGATCATTCATCATTTGGTCAGTGTTGTTGTTTGCATGAGGATTGTCGCCTTCCTGATGCACATTATCCTGATTATTGATATGTGGTGAATCAACGATCGCTGCGCTCCATTGCTATTCTCAACATTCTCAGATGTCATTTTTAGATTACTGCCACAAAACAAAAGGTTAATTGACATGTAACAAATTATCCCTATCTTCTGACCAACCAATAAAATAGCACATAAACTTAGGTAGGTCATACTAGCGAAGGTATTCCCCCGTCTCTCCCTCCTAGTACTATTCTCACATCTTAGCCAGGATCATATCCTAAGCTCGATATCAACCGTGGACGCCCCCAAAATTAGGTATACATCACCCATCTTGGGTCGCCACTTACATGGTACATAATTTAAATACAACTTATTAACATAAGCTGTAGTGTATGCAATACGACATAAAGCGTGAGTTTTAATACAAATATCGCCTACTAGATATTATACAAACTCAAACAAAAAGTCCTCATTACAGATTATTATCACACTATTTTACGAATAGTGAGGACTACTAATGCTATCTTCAGGACCATCACTCGTTTCCCAGACTCGTCCCGGCTATATTCTCATTTCACGAAGAGAACGGTGAAAGAAAGGGTGAGCTCAACTAGCCCAAGAAGAAATATTATGACTAAGATAATGCGTAATAAATTATCAATAGTCTTCAACAATGTTAAACCGATAAAATATTATAGACAACCGGTTTAAGCTAATGTGAATATGCAATCCATTAAAAGAGTCAAGTAGAAAATAAAGTCTACTATCTTTTAGGTTTTAAAAGGTTTTTCATCATTGTTATAGCCGAGAGACTCGACTTTAATAAATATTCCACATCATCGAATCACCCGCACTTCTGGCCGAGGATATTCTTTAGTATCACGACCACAATTATTCATGCACTACTGGGCCAAGAATATTTGTGTATTCATTAATGGTCATGATCATGCCAACAATCGTCCACCAATGCACTACTACTTACATCGAGGATTTTTATCACATCATTTGTAACATTACGGGCCATGATTACACCAAATAGTCTCTGGTCATAATCATACCAAGTCCATCTATGCACTCTGAGGCCACGAGATGACTTTCAACATAATATAAACATGAGGATGATGACAATGATATAAGAATTCAATAAAACAAGTTCAAGAATTATTTTATCCAGGAATTATTAACGTCCAAATTAGTAAAATTCAAGAATGATCAGAAGAATATTTCCATGAAAAGATACTGGATGAAACGCAAATATCAAGGATATTCTACTAATTTCATAGAGTATAGAAGTCAAAGTTTTAAACAACTGGGTATAATAAAGAATGGAATAACAAAAGAAATCACCATGCATGCGGTACTTCGCATAGACAGGTTATTCCAACAGAATAATAATAACGGAACGGTGTCGTGAAATTCACAATTGCAAGCGGGATGTTCCAACGTAATAATAAAGATGGAACTGAGATCCGGTGTAAAACACACAGATAGGATATTCTAATGAGAATGATAAAGAGCGGAACCAGTGTCGGTGTGTAAAACACAAAAAGGATGTTCCAGCGAGAATAATAAAAGAATGTCACCAAGTATAGGGTAAACAGCGCAGATACAAAAGTTATTCCAAATGAATAATAAGCAATGGAATAACAATGCAGTTCTCTTCATGAATAAGAAAGAATAACACCCCTTACTTTTGGTAGGAGATTGAATCTTTGCGGCGGTGTAGTAACAAAATACTCTTCTTCTTTCTCTCTTATTCTTTCTATACTTCTCTCTCTATAGCTTGAATGAATTCGTGAAAATAATGAAGCCCTAGGCCTCTATTTATAGAAGATTTCTAGCTTACTTTTCTTGTGTGAAAAGGCAAGTGGCTTGACGACTAATGATGTGAAAAGAAAAGTGGTTTGGCGCTTTGTAATGTGAAATGACAAGTGGTTCGGCGCTTTGTAATGTGGAGCGACAAGTGGTTCGGACGTCGGTAAAGGTAATTACTATTAACGAAGGTAAATACTATTGACGAAGGTAAATACTATTCACAAGGGTAATTACTATTGACGAAGGTAATTACTATTGACGAAGGTAAATACTATTCACGAGGGTAATTACTATTGACGAAGGTAAATACTATTCACAAGGGTAATTACTATTGACGAAGGTAAATACTATTGACGAAGGTAATTACTATTCACAAAGGTAATTACTATTGACGAAGAGACTCTTAGATGATGACATATGAGCCCCCCCATAAAATAATCAAACTTACCACAAATCATAACACATATTTAATCTTTCAACAATTATTAATCATTTATAACTTGTCGTCTCAATTATTGATTTAATACTATAACATATTATACTGATGATACTGTGACAATAATTGAATCAATAATATAAGAGATATGATGCAGCAATTACTGTAGCAATAATTGAGCATAGCTGAGTGACTTCTCACGTAAGCATCAATAATCAATACCGTGTGCTACTATGCAACCACGCCAGACATCGCATTTACTTTACCACCGGGTAGTTCAACGGCTTTTTAACGGTAACACCTCCGTAGTTATTTTTATAAAATATTTTTGTCATTTTCTCAATCCAAACAATAATTACATTGTGGGGTCCACCAATGATTGAGTAGTTATACGAATATTCCCTAAAAAGAATATTCCCACCAAACGTAATATTTTATAACAACTTGCATACTTTGCAAAATTTATAAATATTACCCACAACTATAACATTATATCAAATTTATTCCATAATATTCAAAAATAATATTTATAGAAAAATTCATCTTTATTTATAAAAGTTGGGGTCTTACATTTATTATTGATGAAAGCTATTGATAATTTAATCATCTTTAGTCATGATATTCTTTCTTTGGGCTAGTTGTGCTCACCCTTTCGCTTCACAATTCCTTTCGGGTAATAAGAGTGTCAAAGGTCGGCGGGGATAATGAGGGAATAGAGCGGTGGTCTCTAGGTGTAGAGGTTCTCCCTAAGCAAGTATAGAAAAGTGTGTTGTATTCTATACATCATTTAGTAGTTATATTTGGTGAATCAAATAGGGTGGCGAACCCAACTTTGGAAGGGTGTTTTGTCACTATTATCATCACAAGATGTCTAATGACATACAACCTCGTGTTCTCATAAGACATGGTTGTGCACATCCACTTCTTTGAATATATCTACGAGTACTACCTGTATGATCTTGGAGTTTATTTGAAACATAATTTTCACTTGGAGACAACGGAGATATTTATATGTCAAGAGAAGACTCACCATTGGGAAGAAGATGATAGTAATCTTCTTGTTTTTCTTTGGGGACTTTTGGGTCAACCAAGGATAATTCTGTGGACATATGATATCTATCATAACCTAGACGCATGGCCTCCCATGTACGAAGGTTTCCTTAAGAACTTCCCAAAAATTTTAATTTCTAAAACAGTTTTCAACTATACTTTTATGTAAAGTATCATTGTAAGGTTATGGTCGAGGTACCATGAGAGTTACATACATTTGTATTAAAATTCATAGTTAACTGTGGTCGTATTCTATACGACAGCTCAACAATTGTATAAATGAAGTTGTATTTGAATTTTTTACCATGTATCTGGCGACTCAGAATGGGTGATGTATACCTAATTTTGGGGGCATCACAAGTTGTTCATCCGAAAATTTTTCATTAATCAGTATGTTGTCTTCCTTCTGTACCTCTGCGTTTTCCAACCGAGAAAGATGATCCGCCACTTGATTTTTGGTACCTTTTCTATCCCGGATCTCCAGATCAAATTCTTGTAACAATAGTACCCACCGTATTAATCGCGGTTTGGCATCCTTCTTCTCAATCAAATATTTAATGGCAGAATGATCAGTGTAGACAATTACCTTGGTGCCAATAAGGTATGATCTGAATTTGTCGAAGGCAAACACAACTGCAAGTAACTCCTTTTCGGTGGTTGTGTAGTTCAACTGAGCGTCCGTTAACGTCTTGCTAGAGTAATAGATAGTGTGAAAAATCTTGTCGTGTCGTTGACCCAACACTGCTTCGACCGCGTAATCATTGGCGTCGCACATCATTTCAAACGGTAAAGTCCAATCGGGCACTACAATGATTGGAGCAGAGACCAATTTCTTCTTTAATACCTCAAATGCCTCGATACATGACTGATCCATTTTGAACTATACATCTTTCTCCAAGAGGGAACATAAAGGTTTCGAGATTTTAGAGAAGTCCTTAATAAAGCGTCTGTAGAAACCCGCATGTCCCAAGAAGCTTCGTATTCCCTTCACAGATGATGGAGGAGGCAGTTTCTCAATCGTCTCAATTTTTGCTCTATCCACCTCTAATCCTGATGCAGAAACTTTATGCCCCAGGATAATCCCTTCTTGCACCATAAAATGGCATTTTTCCCAGTTAAGCACCAGGTTAGTCTCCACGCATCGTTTCACAACTAAAATCAGATTTTGTAGACATAAATCGAAACTATCATCGAACACGGAGAAGTCATCCATAAATACCTCCAAATTCTGTTCATCATATCGGAGAATATCGCCATCATACATCGTTGAAAGGTTGCCGGCACATTACATAAACCAAAAGACATACACTGGAATGCAAACGTACCGTATGGACATGTGAACGTGGTCTTTTCTTGATCTTCCGGAGCTATGGCAATTTGATTATACCCGGAATATCCATCCAGTAGACAGTAGAATTGATGTCATGCTAACCTATCCAACATCTGATCAATGAACGGCAAAGGGAAGTGATCATTGCGTGTGGCTTTATTCAACTTGCGGTAATCCATACATACTCTCCGATTATAATGATTCTAGTCGAGGGATGAGCTCATTAGCGTCATTCTTCACCACCGTCATACCCCCTTTCTTTGGTACGCACTGTACATGACTTACCCATGAACTGTCTGAGATTGGGTAAATAATACCCGCATCCAACCATTTTATAATCTCCTTTTTCACCACATCTTTCATAATGGGGTTTAGCCTTCTTTGCATCTCAATGGTTGATTTTGACCCCTCTTCCATTAAAATCTTATGCATACAGAAAGATGGGCTAATACCTCGAATATCCGATATAGTCTACCTAATCGCTGTTTTGAATTCTCGCAAAACCCGTAGCAGTTTCTCCTTTTGCGTGTCAGTTAACTCCGTAGAAACAATAACGGGTAGAGTCGAATCTTTCCCCAGATAAGCATACTCAAGATGAGAGGGAAGTGGCTTTAATTTAAACACCGGTGGCTCTTCTATCGAGGGTTTACACTTTTTACCTTCCGTTCCGGACTTATCAAGGGTATCGAATGGTTTATTGTTTTTCCGGTAGAACGATGATGTATCTAGCCATTTGATCTGCTCAATGTCCTCATCAATACCATAGTCGTCTATTCCGAACAACATGGATTCTATCGGGTCCTCTGAGTAATTGTTGCAAAACTTGTGATTAACTAACTCGTCCATTAAATCCACCCGCAAACACTCACCTTTTTCCTTCAGATAAGACATTGACTTAAACACATTAAAAGTGACATGTTGATCTTCAACTCGCATCGTCAATTCTCCTTTCTGTACGTCGATCAATGTTCTCCCCGTTGCCAAAAATGGTCGCCCGAGAATGATGGGAATTTCCTTATCTGCTTCACAATCCAAGATAATGAAATCTGCTGGGAAGATGAATTTATCCACTCTTACTAATACGTCTTCAACGATACCTCGTGGATATGTAAGCGATCCATTCGTCAACAATAAAGCGATATTTGTCGGTTTTTGGTGCCTTGAGCCCAGCCCGATCGTAGATCGATAATGGCATCAAATTAATATCGGCCCCAAATCACATAATGCTCTCCCAAAAACCGGTTACCAATGTCATACGGAATAGTAAAACTACACGGATCTTTTAACCGGAGGTAACTTGTTTCGGATAATTCTGCGTTGCATTCTTGGTTAAGCGCTACTATTTCAAAATCACCCGATTTCCTTTTCTTTGACAACACATCCTTCATAAACTTAGCGTAGTTTCGGCATTTGTTCTAAAGTTTCAAAGAAATGGGATGTTGATATGAAATTTTTGAAAATATCCAAAATCTTGGCGCTTATCTAACTTGGATTTCTGAAATCTCTGCGGATACGGTATGGGCGGCATTGTGATAGTTGGTTCTGGTGCATTCTGCTCTACGATTTCATCTTTATCTTTCCCGGTTTCCACAACTTCTTCTGTTTCAGCTGTTGCGTTGTCCCCCTTTTCCTTATCCTTAACTATTTCTTGCAAATCCTTCCCACTGCGTAAAGTTACTGCCTTACAATGCTCGTTTCTGCCCGGATTTATTTATGTATCACTCGGGAGTGTTCCTAATGGACGGTTATTCAATGCATGTGTTATTTGCCCCACTTAATTTTCTAGATTCTTTAACGATGCCCCTTGGCTTTGCAAAGTCATCTCTACTTGATTCATTTTCTTATCTTGTTCCTCGTTCCTTTTGTCAGACGCTCTAATGAATTTTTTAAAGGCTTCTTCCCAACTTGATTTCCTCTCTGGTTGTTGTTGAGTCTGATTTTGAAATTCGGAGGTGTTTTGTTGTCTAGGTGCTTGAGCTGCAGCTTAATTGTTACTCCATGAAAACCCCGGATGATTTCTCCAACCTGGATTATATACATTTTGAGTCGGATACGGTTGAGTTGAGCGATTATAGCTTCCTACGAACTGTGCTGATTCAGAATTTATGGCACATTGATCTGTACACAATTCACAAACCATTGCTACTTGTTGTGCGGTTTGTGGATGCCATATTTCCATATGCTTAGCTATTGTGGTCACTTGTGCTGTTAATGCTGTCATCGCATCCACTTCATACTTTCCCGATGCTTTCGGAGGATTAGATCTAGTCATGGACCACTGATAATTGTTGGTGGCCATTGTTTCTAACAACTTATATGCCTCATCAAAACTCTTAAACATGATCGCTCCCCCTGTTGCTGCATCAATACTAGCCCTCGTGGACGCGTGCAAACCATCACAAAATATTCCCAATTGCATCCACTGCGGAATTCCATGATGGGGGCACTTACGGAGCATATCCTTAAACCTTTCCCACGCATCATATAACGATTCTGAATCAAATTGTGAGAAAGTGTGAATATCGTTCCGTAGTTTTGCCGATTTTGCTGGTGGGAAGAACTTAGCTAAAAAAATTTGAGCTAAGTCATCCCAAGTGGTGATTGAGCCATGAGGCAAAGAGTGTAACCAACTTCGTGCTTTATCTTTCAAAGTAAACGGGAACATCCTCAACCTTGTAGCATCTTCCGATACATTGTTAAATTTGAAGGTGTTGCAAACTTCCAAGAAACTCAAGATATGCTCATTAGGATCATCTATCGAATTACCCCAAACCGACATGTGATTCTCGTAGCATCTCGAATTGTTCTGGTTTTATCTCAAACTGCATTCGCATTGATTGCGAGCCTCTTAATACTAGATCGCAAATCCGTGACATTCGGCATGGCGTAATCCCTAAGTGATTTCGCATTCGTTCCTCGCCATGTTCACGGGTATTTCGGTCCGCCATTCTTCTTCCAAATGTATAACCTCACTATTAAAACGCAATTTCCTGAACTTCCTTTCGATGTCGTCTGTATACGGAAAAAGTTCCTTTTTAGCTTTCGATCTAGTGTGCATACACTCACAAGAATTCCTGTCAATCCAAGAAGAAAAATAAGTAACGTTTAAATTAAGGCCGAATTGATTATAACTAATATGAAATTAATATTATTAAAAAGTCCCCGGCAGCGGCGCCAAAAACTTGTTGGTTGATTTCGCAATCAAAGAATGCGTGCAAGTATACACAGTCAACAAGTAATAAAGTGATAAAATAGAGTGTCGATCCCATAGAGAATTCTTAATTAATAAATTCCAACTACTAGCACTATATCAACCCAATTTTATTTAAACAATGATAAAGTATGATTTTCTGCAATATTGAAACTAAATTAAACAATTAAAGATATTATTCTAGAATAGACAAATAAATAAACTAAGATTTTAATAAATGATTTCCGATAAATAAAGATTAAGATTTCAATATCCCCAATTATGAACTATAAATTAATTATCCAATTATCCCAATTATTATGTCTACTGAATTGTTAACAGGAATTCTCAAATGTCAAAAGTCATTTTCTAAGTAATCAACTGACTTCTATTTAATCCAGATTAATCTTGCTATATTCCTATGCAAAATAAGTGAATTAAACTCCTTCAATTCCAATTCCTTATGTGTTACATGCGGTGAACAGATATTTCCATTCAATTCACAAACCTAATTATTCACTGTGCAAATAACTAAGTCACACGTTATCAAACCCAGTTCTAACCCTAGAATTTCTCTTACAATTCCTTCTAGAGTAACAAGGTAATTATTGGCCAAATAATTAATCAATAGATGCAAGTCATGATAAACAATTCACTTCAACATAAATAATTGGAATAAACTGAATAACTAATTTACAGCCATAAAAGGTTCAATTGAAATCTTAATTAAAGAATTAGTTCATAACAGAAATAAAAACCAATAATCGTTTACAAATCATCCTTAAAGAATTACAAATTGAAAATAAGAAGAAGAAGAAGAAACTCTTTAGCCAATCCTTAGTCTTCAAGTAATCCTTTGTGTAGCCTCCAATGAATGAATGAATAGATGAATAATTGGCCCCCCTAATTTCAGCACTTGATTTCTTTTTATAGCTTCCCCACACTCCTAATCCAAGTCAGCTTTGCATCTCAATAAACCAAGTCAAGTCAAATGCGCGTCCCGGTCTTGTTGATTTGACGAATTTGAAATCCCGCTTTGGGATTTGAACCAGCCAGAGCGCCCGATCAGAGGTTGAAATAATTACCATTTTGCCATTTTGTAGCTTAAAATCCCCAATTTGTCCCTGCAGCTCCCAAATCTGCAAAATAACAAATAAACACAATAACAATGCTTCTAAATACTCTAAGAATACAATAATTTAAGCCCAAACATATCCAATTCATGGGTATATTACCAAATTATCAGCTCCTATTGAACTTCAGGAGTTAAAAGTCCAACTACAGGAATTGTTAGACATCAGTTTCATTCGTCCTAGTACATCTCCTTGGGGTGCTCTGTTTTATTAAGTAAAGAAGAAAGGCGGGAGTATGTGACTTTGTATTGACTACTGAGAATTAAACCATGTCACCATCAAGAATAGGTATCCGCTACCTCGTATTGATGACTGTTTGACCGATAAGGAGAAGCACAATTCTTTTCAAAGATCGATCTTCGTTCTGGATATCATCAGCTGAAGATTAAAATTGAGGATATTCAAAAGACTGCATTCAGAACTCGGTACGGGCATTATGAATTCTTAGTCATGTCTTTTGGATTGACTAATGCTCATGCTGCTTTCATGGATATGATGAACCGTGTATTCAAGGAATATTTGGATCAGTTCGTTGTTGTCTTTATTGATGACATCCTCATCTAATCCAAAAGCCGTGAAGATCATGAGCACCATTTGAAGCTGATACTTAAAAGGCTTCGTGAAAATAAGCTATATGCCAAGCTGAAGAAATGCGAGTTCTGGCTTGAAGAAGTAGCATTCCTTGGGCACGTGGTGTCAAAACATGGAGTATCTGTTGACCCGGCGAAGATTAAAGCAATACAAAGTTGGGAGCAACCGAAGTCGTTGACCAAAGTACGCAACTTTCTGGGCTTAGCTGGTTATTATCGGAGATTCGAAAAGATACAAAATTCGTATGGAGTGAAGCATGCGAGAGGAGATTCCAAGAGCTTAAGAGGAGACTCATTTCGGCACCTGTTCTGGAAATACCATCTGGTATGGATGGATTTGTTATCTACAGCGACGCTTCAGGCAAAGGGTTAGGATGTGTTCTCATGCAACATGGGAAAGTCATGGCCTATGCCTCATGACAACTCAAAGAATATAAGAGGAATTATCCTACTCATGATCTGGAGTTGGCAGCAGTCGTTTTCGCATTGAAAATCTGGAGACATTACCTGTATGGGGAGAAAGTGGAGATTTATACGGACCATAAAAGCCTCAAGTATTTCTTCACTCAACATGAGGCAACGACATTGGCTTGAGCTGTTGAAAGATTACGATCACACTATTCAATATCATCCTGGAAAAGCGAACGTAGTAGCTGACGCATTGAGTAGAAGATCATATGCGAGTACGAGTGCGATATTGTTAACACAAAGGCCCATTTTGTATGACTTGCAAATGATGGAGATAGAATTAAAGACTCCAGGGACCCACGTAATGATGGCGAATATACGAGTAGAACCGACTTTAATCGATAAAGTTAAAGCTGTTCATGTTACGGACCTGGGGCTGATACGTATGAAAAAGAAAGTGTAATAAGGAGCTATTCTGGAAGCGAGAATCGATGAAGAAGGAATACTTAGATTAAACTCCAGACTTTGTGTTCCTAACGACTCTGATTTGAAGCATAGAATCATGATGGAGGCACACAACACACCGTTTGCAATCCATCTTGGGTGTACCAAAATGTATCATGATATTCGACATACATTTTGGTGGAATAATATGAAGAGAGAGATAGCGGAGTTTATCTCGAGGTGTTTAACCTGTCAACGTGTAAAGGCGGAGCATCAAGTGCCAAAGGGTCCATTGCAACCACTTGAGATTCTGGAATGAAAGTGGGAACACATTACCATGGATTTCGTTACAGGTCTTCCCAAAGTTTCTCAAGGCATAGATGTTATTTGGGTTATTGTTGATAGATTAACCAAGTTTGCCCATTTTTTGCTGATACGAGAAACTTATTCCCTTGAACGTCTTGCTCGTATGTACGTAAATGAGATTGTGAGATTGCATGGCATGCCAGTATCCATAGTTTCGGATCGTGACCTAAGATTCACTTCAAGATTTTGGGTTAGCTTGCAGAAAGCTATGTGCACGGATTTACGATTCAGTTCGGCATACCATCCTCAAACGGACGGACAATTAGAGAGGACTATTCAAACCCTTGAAGATCTATTAAGACTCTGTGTTCTAGATTTCAAAGAAAGTTGGGATAAGTACTTGTCACTGGTGGAATTCTCCTACAACAACAGTTATCAAGCAAGTATAGGCATGGCTCCATTTGAGGCGTTGTATGGACGAAAGTGTCGTTCTCCAGTATGCTGGGACGAGGTGGGAAAAACATCGTTGTTGGGACCAGAATTAGTATGCATGACTACAGAAAAGATTCAAATGATTCGATAACGTATTCAAACCTCACAAGATCGACAAAAGAGTTATGCTGATCTTCATCGAAAGGGCATGGAATTTAATATTGGGGATCATGTATTGTTACGTGTTGCTCCATGGAAAGGAGTTACAAAATTTGGAAAAAGAGGAAAGTTCAATCCAAGGTTTGTTGGTCCATTTGAGATTCTTGACCGAATAGGAAATGTGGCCTATAGACTCGCATTACCTCCAAGCATGTCTCGTGTTCATAATGTTTTTCATATATCTATGCTTCGTAAATATGTGAAAGACCCGAACCACATTAACGTACGAGAAGGTACCTGTTAAGATCTTGGATAGGAAAGAGCATGTCCTACGCACCAAGGTTAAACCACAAGTTAAGGTTTTGTGGAAGAACCATGATATTGAAGAAATGACCTGGGAGTTGGAATCGGAAATGAAAGCGAGGTACCCTCACCTGTTCGAAACACCAGGTACGTACATCAATTTCGAGGACGAAATTTTATAAGGAGGGGAGGTTGTAAGACCCCAACTTATTATAAATAAAATTAAATTTTTCCTCTATTAATAAGGTGTTAATTTGATATAATGTTTTGGTTATGGGTGAAATGTGCAAATTTTGCAAAATAAGTAAGTGGTTATAAAATATTCATTTCTGTCGGGGAATATTCGTTTGGTCATGGAATATTCTTTTTGTCGGGAATCTCCGTACGACGGCGCAGTCATTTGTGGGCCCCATAACGGAAAACAGTTGGATGAAGGAAAACGACAAAGTATGAGTTTTTAAAAATATCGGCGTAATTGTTACCTTTAACACTGTTGGATTACCTGGTGGTTAAAATACAGTAATATGCGTTGTTGCACAGTAGCACACGGTATTGCACAGCATTATTGAATTATTGATTCGTACGTAAGAAGGCACTACTCAATAATTGTTACAGTAGTTACTGTTCAATATTTTATTTTATTGATTCAATAATTGATGCGTTGATAGTTTATATTATTGTTGTTTCAATAATTATCACTACACAGTATTTTCCATTATCAGATCAATAATTCATATTATTTGAATAATATTATTAGATAACATTATTGTCAATGTCTAGAAAGTTACACGGGAGAGGTTAGATAATTTAATTCTTGGCTACCAAGAAGGAGAAATCCTTATTGGAAAGCCCCTCTTTCACAGGAGCGGCACTTTGGTTGTCATAATTGTGATTCGTAATATTATTTGTGAATAATTAATTATTGATTTATATGATAATGAAATATTTATTTGATATAAATGATGGATTTATTTATTTTATGTGGTTATTAATGAAGAAATTAATCCTTGAGGTGTTTTATCGGTATTTTGTCGAATGGAGGTATTAAAAATTATCCGTTTGTGGATTTCGGATATTTTCTATTTGGAATTTGAAAAAACTCAAAGCTACAAAGTTGTAGATAATTCGATTTCGAAATTTGAATGGATATAAAATTCAGTATTTTTACGATAATTAGGGCTATTTTCTATGAATTGTTGAAGTTTCGAAAATAAAATAATTTTATTAATTTATGGGTGGGACCCATTTGGTTATCAACATGAAATTTCTTTGAAAATTGGTTCAAAGTTGGCTGGTGGGTGAGAATTGTCAAGAGGCATGCGTAGAAAAGAAAGTAATTATATTATTATTTTATTATTTAGTCTCCTATGGCGTTCTAACATTTTCCTATAAATAGAGGGCTAAGTTAGAATTGAAAATCACACCAGAAATAAGTTTTCTCTCTTTCTCTCTCTATATTATCGAGCGTATTCTTGTGAGTATTTTGATACTTTGAGTGTTGCTATACGGTGCAAGTTTCTGTCAGCACTATATCCGAAATTCAATTAGAAGTATGATTATTATGAGGTAAGGGATGTTATTTTCTTCTTAAATGATATTATTTTCTTCAATATCATTATGCCGAAATATTGGTGAATGTTTTAATCAAATTTGGAACATTTTATGTCAGAGTTATTATTCACGTATACGACACTATTCACGAATACGGCACTATTCATCGAAAAATGAATTTTTCTTCTTTTTGTCCAAGATGTCTATAATGGCTACTATCTTTGATTGTATCCATATTTTGGTCTTTATTTTTGAATTCTGCTTCAAAATTAGTTATTATGAAGTATTATTGATCTTGGATAAACTGTTATACGAATCCCTAATATTTTTCCTTTTGTCTCACTGGATTCGTTTTCTTTAAAATATTTTTCATCATCCTCAGTCTTAAATGATGATATTACTAAATATCTTTAGCCTGTAGTGCAAAGATGAATGATTAACTAATGAATATCTTTGGCCCGTAGTGCAAAGATGAACAGGTGTTGAGATGAACATGATCAACTGGTGATACGAATGAATATCTTTGGCCTGTAGTGCAAAGATAAAAATTTGATTAAAGATGTATATTGATTGTTGTTATAGGGATAAAATATTGATGATGGACTTTTAAATCTTAGAAGATAGTAGAACTCATTCTCTATGTGACTCTTCCAATGGATTGTTGTTTCCGCTGCATTTGTTGATCTAAAACTTGTTGTCTATTATATTCTATCAGAGTTTTCCCTGTTGAGGACTAACGATAATTTGTTGTATATTATCTTAGTCATAATGTTCTTTACTGGGCTAGTTGAGCTCACCCTTTTCCTTTTTGTTCCATTTTTCTTCTCAGGAGGTGAGAACATAGCAGGATCGAGTCGGGGTATGGAGTGATGGTTCTAGAAAGATGTTTTAGCAGTCCTCACTATTTCTGTAAAATAGTGTATGAATAATTATAATGAGGACTTATTTGAGTGTGGATATTTGCTAGAAGACAATATTTGTATTTAAACTCACAGTATGTGTTGTCGTATTTTGCACGACAATTTGTATTATTGAAGTTGTAGTTTGTTTTCTGTACCATGTATTTGGCGACTCAGAATAGGTGTTGTATACCTATTTTGGTGGCGTCACAACATTAGTCAGACAACGACATGCATCTCAATAGTATATCTTTTCATTGGAGCATTTCACCAAACAGTTTATATGCACCATGCCAGATAACTCTAAATTAACAAAAAGTAGTGTGAAGTACCTTAACAAATTATGTGCACAAAAATTAACCATTTTCAATATAAAAAACTCATTATAAAAGGAATGTGAATTAATAAAATCAAGAAAACTCACCGTACATCCATATCGATATGGGTCGATTTCTTGGGTTCCTTCATTCTCAACCAAGACCATATCGAACTTAGTCGATTCCTCATGTCCAAAGACTATCCTTCTCAGAGGCTATCCATCGTCCATTGAAATATTCATCAAATGACTCATAAAAAATCTGCAAAAACAGTCAATCCATTAGATAAGAGGTGAGAAGCAAAGGAACCAACTAAAAGTAACAAAATATACTGAAAACAAATCCTCAATTTGTTTCTTTCATAGACGATATCTATTCGTCACTTCTCAAAGAGAATTTTCGTGAACAATTGGGAAGAGGAAGACGCGATCGACAGGAAGAGCAATTGAATATAATTAAGAAGAAGGAGATGAAATTAGAAAAAATAATACTTGTTAGCCTGCTAAAGAGAGAGAAAAAAAAGAATGGGGTTAATTGAGAAGAGGAAGAAGAAGAGGAAGAGGAAGATGAAAAAGAGGAGAAATCTAAAGAGTTTTGTCGATTGAAGGATGAAGTCGATAGTTTTCTAATTGTCCGAGTTAATTGAGTTTTTCAATTAAAAGGATCGTTTTTGCTGCTTTTATTTTTTCAATTGACTGAGTTAACTCTTAATTAATTAAGAGTTAATGTAATAACCCAAATTTTGGGTAATATTAAAATAAGAATTAAATAAATAAAATTCTTATTAGATAATATGTTGTTATGACCTTGGGATTAAATTATATTACAAAAAATATATATATCAAATAAGGTAGATTGGATTTACCTTATTATATGGTATTTAAATATCAAGAATGAAAAGGAAAGCCAACGTGGCTTAATTAAGATAGATTCTGGATATAAAGCTACATATGTGTTTAAAGAAATAACTATCATGTGATATAATTTATTTCATTCAAAAAGTATTATTTAGTGATAAATAAGGTCAATAGTGTACTACCAAGAATTATTAAAATATATGGAACCACTATTTTGATGATGTGGGTACTATTTTGTTAGCCTAATCAAATTTGGTAAATAAGAGATATTGAATATTTATAGTTATTGAAGTCCACATTTAAATATGGGACTCCCTTAATTTGCTATGTAGGCTTGCAAGTTTTTTTAAGGGTTATTGCCTATTTACATGTTGTGAGCCCAAATTAAAGCTAATCCCTGCCTCATGTCTTAGCCCATCCGGCATACCACTTGAAGTATAAGATAAAGGGGCTGATCAGCCCAAATAGGAATAAGTAGGCAGGGCAAGGAGTTAATTGTGTTTATTGCATTGGTTAGTCAATTAGTTATGTGACGCCCCCAAAATTAGGTATACGTCACCCATCTTGGGTCGCCACTTACATGGTACATAAATTCAAATACAACTTACTAATATAAGCGTAGGTATACAATACGACATAAAGCGTGAGTTTGAATACAAATATTGTCTACTAGATATTATACAAACTCAAAAGGAGTCCTCATTACTACTATTATCACCTTTATTTCACGTAATAGTGAGGACTACTAATGCTATCCTCTCGGACCATTACTCCGTCCCCAGGCTTCGTCTCAAATTTATGTTCTCATTTCACAAGAGAACGGTGAAAGAAAGGGTGAGCTCAACTAGCCCGAAGAAGAAATATTATGACTAAGATAATGCGAATAATTTATCATTAGCCTTCAACGGTGTTAAACCGATAAAATACAATAGACAACAAGTTTAAGCTGCAATGAATAAGCAATCCATTAAAAGAGTCAAGTAGAGAATAAAGTCTACTATCTTTTAGGTTTTAAAGGTTTTTCATCATTTGTTATATTTGAGACTCACTTTTAATAAATAATCCACATCAACGAATCACCCTATTTGTGGCGCCCCCAAAATTAGGTATACATCACCCATCTTGAGTCGCCACTTACATGGTATGTAATTTAAATACAACTTATTAACATAAGCGCCGTGTACAATACGACATAAGCGTGAGTTTAAATACAAATATCGTCTACTAGATATTATACAAACTCAAACAAAAGTCCTCATTACAGATTATTATCACACTATTTTACGAGAATAGTGAGGACTACTAATGCTATCTTGAGGACCATCACTCGTTTCCCGACTTGTCGGCTATATTATCATTTCTCAAGAAACGGTGAAAGAAAGGGTGAGCTCAACTAGCCCGAAGAAGAAATATTATGACTAAGATAATGCGAGAATAAATTATCAATAGTCTTCAACAATGTTAAACCGATAAAATACAATAGACAACCGGTTTAAGCTGCAATGAATATGCAATCCATTAAAAGAGTCAAGTAGAAAATAAAGTCTACTATCTTTAGGTTTTAAAAGGTTTTTTCATCATCGTTATAAATGAGACTCAACTTTAATAAATATTCACATCATCGAATCCCCGCACTACTGCCAAGGATATTCTTTAGTATCACGACCACAATTATTCATGCACTACGGGCCAAGAATATTTGTGTATTCATTAATGGTCATGATCATGCCAACAATCGTCCATCAATGCACTACTGACCATCGAGGATTTTTTATCACATCATTTGTAACATTACGATTCATGATTACAATCGAATAGTCTCGGTCATAATCATACCAAGTCCATCTATGCACTACTGAAGCCCATGATGACTTTCAAAAAAATATAAACATGAGGATGATGACAATGATATAAGAATTCAATAAAACAAGTTCAAGAATTATTTTATCCAGAATTATTAACGCCCAAATTGTCAACATGATCTTTGTTTTGTAGAGTAAAATTCAAGAATGATCGGAAGAATATTTCCATGAAAGATCTTTGGATGAAACGCAAATATCAAGGATATTCTACTAATTTCATGGAGTATAGAAGTCAAAGTTTTAACCAATTTGGGTATAATAAAGAATGGAATAACAAAAGAAATCACCATGCATGCGATAGACCTAGCATGCATGAGTTATTCCAGCAGAATAATAAATAACGGAACTGGTCGGTGAAATTCACACCGGCTGGGATGTTCCAACAGAATAATAAAGATGGAACCGGATCCGGTGTAAAACACATGATAGGATATTCCAACGAGAATAATAAAAAAGGCGGAACCAGTCCGGTGTAAAACACATGCATGAGGATGTTCCAAATGAGAATAATAAAGAGCGGAACCAGTCCGGTGTAAAACACATGCATGGATGTTCCAACGAGAATAATAAAGAGCGGAACCGGGTCGGTGTAAAACACACAGCATGAGGATGTTCCAATGCGAATAATAGAAGAATGTCACCAAGTATAGGGTAAATGGCGTATACAAAGTTATTCCAACGAGAATAAATAAGCAATGGAATAACAACAGTTCTCTTCATGAATAAGAAAGAATAACACCCCTTACTTTTGGTAGGAGATTGAATACTGCAGCAGTGTAGTAACAAAATACTCTTCTTCTTTCTCTCTTATTCTTTCTATACTTTTTCTCTCTATAGCTTGAATGAATTCGTGAAAAATAATGAAGCCCTAGGCCTCTATTTATAGAAGATTTCTAGCTTAGCACCTGCCGTGTGAAAAGGCAAGTGGCTTGATTTATTGGTTTGGCCTTTGTAATGTGAAACGACAAGTGGTTCGGCCTTTTGTAATGTGAAACGACAAGTGGTTCGACGTCCGGTAAAGGTAATTACTATTAACGAAGGTAAATACTATTGATTGAAGGTAAATACTATTCACAAGGGTAATTACTATTGATTTGAAGGTAAATACTATTCACAAGGGTAATTACTATTGACAAAGAGACTCTTAGATGATGACATATGAGCCCCCATAAAATAATCAAACTTACCACAAATCATTTTTTTTATCAACACATATTTAATCTTTCAACAATTATTAATCATTTATAACTTGTCGTCTCAATTATTGATTTAATACTATAACATATTATACGATGATGATAATCGTGACAATAATTGAATCAATAATATAAGAGATATGATGCGTAATTATTGTAGCAATAATTGAGCATAGGTGAGTGACTTCTCACGTAAGCATCAATAATCAATACTGAGTGTGCTACTATGCAACTCACAGTATTACTATACTTTTACCACCGGGTAGTTCAAAGCTTTTTAACGGTAACACCTCCGTAGTTATTTTTATAAAATATTTTTGTCGTTTTCTCAATCCGACAATAATTACATTGTGGGGTCCACCAATGATTGAGCCATTGTATGCGAATATTCCCTAACAAAAGAATATTCCCCCACCAAACGAATATTTTATAACAACTTGCATACTTTGCAAAATTTATAAATATTACCCACAACTATAACATTATATCAAATTTATTCCATAATATTCAAAAATAATATTTATAGAAAAATTCATCTTTATTTATAAAAGTCGGGTCTTACAACCTCCCTTCTTATGAAATTTAAGCCCTCGAAATTAGGGGTACGTACTGGTATGTCGAAGAGGTAAGGATACCTTGATTTCATTTGATTCTAACTCCCAAGTCATTTCCTCAACATCGTGGTTCCTCCACAAAACTTTGACTTGAGGTATAACCTCGAGCGTAGAATATGTTCCTTCTTATCCAAAATTTGAACAGAACCTCTTCATACGTCAAATCTTCCGCTATTTCGTCCGGTTCTAACTCAATAATATGGTTCGGGTCTTTCACATATTTACGTAACATAGATATGTGAAAAAGCGTTATGAACACGAGACATATTTTAAGCAGAAAGCAGTCTATAGGCCACGATTCCGACTCGATCGAGGATTAAAATGGACCGATGAATCGAGGATTAAGTTTTCTCTTCTTCCAAATCTTGTAACTCCTTTCCATGGAGCAACTCTTAACAACACATGATCTCTATATCAATTCCACGTCCCTTTCGATGAAGATCAAGATAACTCTTTTATCGATTTTGTGAGGTTTTTATCGTTGTCGGATCATTTGAATCTTTTCCGTAGTCATACGTATCAACTCCGGTCCCAACAACGTTGCTTCACCCACCTCATCCCAAAGATATCTTTGGAGAACGACACTTTCTTCCATACAATGCTTGAATGGAGCCATGCCAATACTTGCTTGATAAGCTGTTGTTGTAGGAAAACTCCACCAATGGTAAGAACTTGTCCCAACTCCCTTGAAATCAAGGACACGAGCCTTAATAGATCTTCAAGAGTTTGAATAGTCCTCTCCATCGTCCGTCGGTCGAGGATGATATGCCGAAGCTAAATCGTATATTCGTGCCCATAGCTTTTTGCAAACTAACCCAAAATCGTGAAGTGAATCTTGGGTCTCGATCGAAACTATGGATCTTGGATACCATGCGATCTTACAATCTCGTTTATGTACATCTGAGCAAGACGTTCAAGTGTATAAGTTTCTCGTATCGGTAAGAAATGAAATGAGCAGACTTGGTCAATCTATCAACAATGACCCAAATCGCATCAATGCCTTGAGAAACCTTAGGAAGGCCAGCTTGAAATCCATGGTAATGTGCTCCCACTTCCATTCGGAATTTCAAGTTGTTGCAATGGACCTTTTGGTACTTGATGCTCCGCTTTAACTCGTTGACAAGTTAGACACCTTGAGATAAATAGTGCTATCTCTCTCTTCATATTGCTCCACCAAAATGTATGGCGAATATCATGATACATTTGGTACTCCCGAGATGGATTGCAAATGGTGTGTTGTGCGCCTCCATCATGATATTATACTTTAAATCGTGGTCGTTAGGAACACAAAGTCCGGAGTTGACTCAAGTATTCCTTCTTCATCGATTCTTGCTTCCTAAGATAGCACTTTCTTGCACTTTCTTCCTCATACGCATCGCCTCGTGTCTCAGTGCGTAGCGAAAGCGACTTTAATTTTATCAATTAAAGTCGGTTCTACTTGTATACTCGCTGTCATCACATGCGTCCCTGGAGTCTTTAATTCTATCTCCATCCTTTGCAAGTCACACAAAATGGGCCTTTGCGTTGACAATATCGCACTTGTACTTGCATATGATTTCCTACTCAATGCGTCAGCTACCACGTTTGTTTTTCCAGGATGGTATTGGATGGTATGATCATAATCTTTCAACAGTTCAAGCCAACGTCGTTGTCGCATGTTGAGTTCCTTTTGAGTGAAGAAATATTTGAGGCTTTTATGATCCGTAAAGATCTCCACTTTCTCCCCATACAAGTAATGCCTCCAAATTTTAAGTGTGAAGACAACGGTTGCTAACTCTAGATCATGAGTAGGATAATTCCTCTCATATTCTTTTGAGTTGTCGCGAGGCATAGGCTATTACTTTTCCATGTTGCATGAGAACACATCCCAACCCTTTGCAGAAGCATCACTTGTAGATGACAAATCCCTCCGAGCGGATGGTATTATCGCGAGCAGTCTTTGAAATAAGTCTCCTCTTGAGTTCTTGAAAACTCTTCTCACATTCTTCGCTCCAACCGAACTTTGTATCTTTCCGAGTCAATTTGAGTCGATGGAATAGCGATTCGAGAAAATCCTTCCACGAATCTCCGATAATAACCAATTTAAACCGAGAAAGCTACGTGCTTGATCATCGATTTAGGTTGTTCCCGACTTTGAATAGCTTCAATCTTTCTTTGGGTCAACATATATTCCATGACTTGATACCACGTGCCCAAGGAATGCTACTTCTTCAAGCCAGAACTCGCATTTCTTCAACTTGGCATAAAGCTTATATTCACGAAGCTTTTGGAGTGTCAGCCTCAAGTGTTGCTCATGATCTTCACGGCTTTTGGAATAAATAAGGATGTCATCAATAAAGGCGACCACAAAGTGATCTAAATATTCCTTGAATACTCGGTTCATCATATCCATGAAGGCGGTTAGGAGCATTAGTCAATCCAAAGGACATGACTAGGAATTCATAATGCCCGCATCTAGAGTTCGAAAGCCGTCTTTGGAATGTCGGTGATTTCTAATCTTCAATTGGTGATATCCTAACGAAGATCAATCTTTGAAAAGAATTTGGCTCCTTGCAACCGGGTCAAACAGTCATCAATACGTGGCAATGGATACCTATTTTGATGGTGACATGATTCAACTCCCGATAATCAATACAAAGTCGCATACTCCCATCTTTCTTCTTCACGAATAGAGCAGAGCACCCCAAGGAGAAGTACTAGGGACGAATAAAGCCAATGTCTAACAATTCCTGCAGTTGGGTCTTTAACTCACGAAGTTCAATAGAGCCATTCGATATGGGGCTTTGGAAATAGGTTTTGTACCGGGTTCAAGGTCGATACAAAATTCAATTTCACGCCGGGGTAGGCTGGGAAGTTCTTGAGAATACGTCCAGAAATTTATTAACAATAGGAATATCGTTTAAACCCGGCGTATTTTTATTTAAATCGTGACATGAGCTAAGAAAGCTTGACATCCGTTTTTCAATAAACGAATAGCTTTATGGCTTGAGATGACCGTGATTGATTTTAATGGTTTGGTCGTTTGAATTAGCATAATGAGGTTGGTTAGGAATATGAAAGCTAACAACCTTACGAAAACAATCAATTTTTGCATGATAAGTAGTTAACCAATCAATCCCTAGAATCACGTCAAATGCAAGTATTTTTAATGAAATAAGATCGACAGGTAATGTGAGGGTACCGATTTGAACCAAACAAGACTTATAAGCAAAGTGGATGTAATGAAGGTTTCTCCCAACGGAATTTCCACGAGATAAGTCAAAGTCTAATTTCTCCGAGTCAAATTTAATCGATGAACGCAAAGTAGGAGAAATAAAAGAATGGGTAGAACCGGTATCAAATAAAGTATAGACTTCATTAGAGTTTATGATAAGCTTACCCGTGATGACCTCATTCGGATTCCTTGCTCTTTGGGAGGTCACAACAAATGCTCTCCCTTGCACTACCGGTTTTGAATTTTCTGGGATGGCCTTTGGTGCCTCCATCCTATTGAATTTGTCTTGATGAACGCACAAAATCGAGCTAAGTGACCTTCTCTTCCACAATTATAACATGCTTTTGACTGGCATGGCGCAGATTTGATCGATGTGTCCTCTCCTCCGCATTTGAAGCATATGATAGGTGGTCTTTCTCCTTCCTTAACAATGGGTCTTTGGTCGACGTCTTCCATCATTGTTGAATCTCCTTTTCTTGAAATGTCCATTCTTATTGTTTTTGGCCACGATTACCACCAAAGTGGTTACCATATCTCCGCCTGTTGATTCCCTCCACGCTTGTTGTCACCGCCTCGATGACTATTCTCGCATGTATTATAATTTTGCCGGCTGCTCTCTTTTAGTTGCGTTGACTCATTATCGCGCTCCACTAACTGAGCCCTATTTACAACATCCGAATACAAACACGGTTTATGAGAAATAAGATGTTGACGTATCTCGACTTCAAACCTCTTAAAAACATTCGCGCCATTCTCTCTTCATTATCCACCAAGTGGGACGCAAAACCGTGATAACTCCGCAAATTTTTCCTCGTCATTGCGACACGGTCATATTGTTTTGTTCCAACTTGATAAACTCCACCTCCTTCATGTGGCGAATACTTTCGTGAAAGTATTTGTCGTTGAACGACTCTGGAACTTCTCCCAAGATATCTTTAAGACAATTTGGTTGAGTACGTTTACCGATTCCCACCAAGAATCCGCCTCTCCGCGCATAACATAAAGGCGTGAAGGGAACCTTTTGCTCTGAGCATCCCAAGACATCAAATATCTTGGTAATGCTTTATCCATGCTTCCGCGAAGTGGTTTTGGCTCTCCCTTAAACTCCCGGTGGTCCCGGCTCATTAAATTGTTTAGCGGTGACCGCCGAGAGAGTTTCCGTGTTTCCACCCTACGTTTTGGAATGAGAGTCGCTCTACTTTGTTGTTGCATAAATTGCATAAAGCCTCTCAACATTTGATCATTTGTCATTTGGTCGGTGTTGTTGTTTGCATGAGGATTATCGCCTTCGATGCACATTATCTTGATTATTGATATGTGGTGAATCAACGATCGCTGCGCTCCATTGCTATTCTCAACATTCTCGGATGTCATTTTCGAGACATCGCCACAAAACAAAAGGTTAATTGACGTGTAACAAATTATCCTTATCTTTGACCAACCAATAAAATAGCACATAAACTTAGGTAGGTCATACTAGCGAAGGTATTCCCGTCTCTCCCCTCCTAGTACTATTCTCACATCTTAGCTGGGGATCACATCCTAAGCTACGATACCAACCGCATGGCGCCCCAAAATTAGGTATACATCACCCATCTTGAGTCGCCACTTACATGGTATGTAATTTAAATACAACTTATTAACATAGCGTATGCGTGTACAATACGACATAAGCGTGAGTTTAAATACAAATATAAATCTACTAGATATTATACAAACTCAAACAAAAAGTCCTCATTACGAGTTATTATCACACTATTTTTACGAATAGTGAGGACTACTAATGCTTATCTTGAGGACCATCACTGCGTTTCCCAGACTCGTCCCCAAATTTATATTATCATTTCCTGAAGAGAACAGTGAAAGAAAGGGTGAGCTCAACTAGCCCAGTAAGAAATATTATGACTAAGATAATGCAGAATAAATTATCAATAGTCTTCAACAATGTTAAACTGATAAAATACAATAGACAACCAGTTTAAGCTGCAATGAATATGCAATCCATTAAAAGAGTCAAGTAGAAAATAAAGTCTACTATCTTTTAGGTTTTAAAAGGTTTTTCATCACTGTTATAGCTGAGACTCAACTTTAATAAATATTCCACATCATCGAATCACCCCTGCACTACAGCCAAGGATATTCTTTAGTATCACGACCACAATTATTCATGCACTACGGGCCAAGAATATTTGTGTATTCATTAATGGTCATGATCATGCCAACAACTGTCCATCAATGCACTACTACTACCATCGAGGATTTTTTATCACATCATTTGTAACATTACGGTCATGATTACAAGAATAGTCTCTGGTCATAATCATACCAAGTCCATCTATGCACTACTGAGGGCGTAGATGACTTTCAAAAAAATATAAACATGAGGATGATGACAATGATATAAGAATTCAATAAAACAAGTTCAAGAATTATTTTATCCGGGAATTATTAACGTCAAATTGTCAACATGATCTTGTTTTGTAGAGTAAAATTCAAGAATGATCGGAAGAATATTTCCATGAAAGAGATCTTTGGATGAAACGCAAATATCAAGGATATTCTACTAATTTCATGGAGTATAGAAGTCAAAGTTTTAACCAATTTGGGTATAATAAAGAATGGAATAACAAAAGAAATCACCATGCATGCGATAGACCGCACGCATAATGAGTTATTCCAATGAGAATAATAAATAACGGAACGAGTCGGTGAAATTCACACCAACGGGATGTTCCAATGAGAATAATAAAGATGGAACCGGATCGATTGTAAAACACACAGATAGGATATTCCAACAGAATAATAAAAGCGGAAACCGTGTAAGGTGTAAAACACACGACAGGATGTTCCAACAGAATAATAAAGAGCGGAACCAGTCCGGTGTAAAACACATGAGCGAGGATGTTCCAACAGAATAATAAAGGCGGAACCAGTCCTGTAAACACATGCACGAGGATGTTCCAGCGAGAATAATAGAAGAATGTCACCAAGTATAGGGTAAACCGCTGGCGATACAAAGTTATTCCAATGAGAATAAATAAGCAATGGAATAACAGCAGTTCTCTTCATGAATAAGAAAGAATAACACCCCTTACTTTTGGTAGGAGATTGAATATCGCAAAGGTAGTAGTAAAAAAATACTCTTCTTCTTTCTCTCTTATTCTTTCTATACTTTCTCTCTATAGCTTGAATGAATTAAGTGAAAAATAATGAAGCCCTAGGCCTCTATTTATAGAAGATTTCTAGCTTAGCAAGACCGCGTGTGAAAAGGCAAGTGGCTTGATTAATTGGTTTGGCCTTTTAATAATGTGAAACGACAAGTGGTTCGGCATCGTAATGTGAAACGACAAGTGGTTCGACGTCGGTAAAGGTAATTACTATTAACGAAGGTAAATACTATCGACGAAGGTAAATACTATTCACAAGGGTAATTACTATTCGCGAAGGTAAATACTATTCACAAGGGTAATTACTATTGACAAAGAGACTCTTAGATGATGACATATGAGCCCCCATAAAATAATCAAACTTACCACAAATCATTTTTTTTATCAACACATATTTAATCTTTCAACAATTATTAATCATTTATAACTTGTCGTCTCAATTATTGATTTAATACTATAACATATTATATGAGATGATCTTTGTGACAATAATTGAATCAATAATATAAGAGATATGATGCAAGAATTCTTTGTAGTAATAATTGAGCATAGGTTGAGTGACTTCTCACGTAAGCATCAATAATCAATACTGTAGTGCTACTCTTATGCAACTACGCCAGTATTCTTGTACTTTTTACCATAGGGTAGTTCAACGGTTTTAACGGTAACACCTCACGTAGTTATTTTTATAAAATATTTTTGTCGTTTTCTCAATCAAACAATAATTACATTGTGGGGTCCACCAATGATTGAGCCATTGTACGAATATTCCCTAACAAAAGAATATTCCCAGACCAAACGAATATTTTATAACAACTTGCATACTTTGCAAAATTTATAAATATTACCCAACAACTATAACATTATATCAAATTTATTCCATAATATTCAAAAATAATATTTATAGAAAAATTCATCTTTATTTATAAAAGTCGGGTCTTACACCGCACTACTACCAAGGATATTCATCAAATTATCAATGGTCATGACTATACCGAATCACCCACGGTCATAATCATACCAAAATTATCCATCATTGCATTACAGTGCCATCGAGGACTTTTATCACATCATTTATAACAAGCCCATGATTATACCGAATGATCCTGGTCATAATCATACTAAGTTCATCTATACACGTAAGTCGAAGATAACATAATATAACATGAGGATGATGACAATGACATAATAATTCAATAAAACAAGTTCAAGAATTATTTTATCCAGAATTATTAACATCCAAATTGTCAAAATGATCTTTGTTTTGTAGAGTAAAATTCGGGAATGATCGGAAGAATATTTCCATGAAAAGATTTGGATGAAGCGCAAATATCAAGGATATTCCACTAATTTCATGGAGTATAGAAGTCAAAGATTTAACCAATCTGCGTATAATAAAGAATGGAATAACAAAAGAAATCACCGTACGCATGCGGTGCTTGGCATGTACATATTATTCCAATGAATAATAATAACGGAACGGTCGGGTGAAATTCACAAGCAGGATGATCAACAAGAATAATAAATCTTTGAATAATAAACAATGGAACCAAAATTGTAAAACACATGCATGGATATTCCAAATGAATAATAAATGCGGAATAATAAACAATGGAACCGTGTCCGTGTAAAAAACACGAGATAGGATATTCCAACAGAATAATAAAGAATGGAATAATGAAGGAGATCACCAAGTATAGGGGATTAGCACAGATACTGAGTTATTCCAACAGTAATAAATAAGAATGGAATAATATAAAGATTTCACCAAGTATAGGGTATGCCACGTATCAAAGGTTATGTATAGGTATACCACTTTTAAAGTTATTCCAATGTAATAATAAGCAATGGAATAACAACAGTTCTCTTCATGAATAAGAAAGAAAACACCCCTTACGTGTACAACAAATAATATTCCCTACCTTAGAAGAACCTGAATATTGGCAAGGTGAAGTAGCGAGAATACTTTTCTTCTTTCTCTCTATAGTTTTCTCTCTAGAGTTTTGGTGAATTTGTGAAAATAATGAAGCACTAGGCCTCTATTTATAGAAGATTTCTAGCTTAGCACCTACCATGTGAAAAGGCAAGTGGCTCGACGTATTTGGTGATGTGAAAAAAAAAAAGTGGTTCGACACACGTAATGTGAAACGACAAGTGGTTTGGCCTTTGTAATGTGAAGCTAGCAAGTGGTTCGACGCCTATAATGTGAAAGCGGCAAGTGGTTTGACGTCTGGTAAAGGTAATTACTATTGATGAAGGTAATTACTATTCACAAAGGTAATTACTATCGACGAAGGTAATTACTATCGACGAAGGTAAATACTATCGATTGAAGGTAATTACTATTCACAAAGGTAATTACTATTGATTGAAGAGACTCTTAGATAATGACATATGGCCCCCATAAAATAATCAAACTTACCACAAACGCCCTCATAATGAGACTCTTTATATACATTAAGGATTGAATAAATATTACCACAAATCATTTTATTTTTAATCAACACATTTTTAATCTTTCAACAATTATTAATCATTTATAACTTGTCGTCTCAATTAATAATATAACATATTATACTGAGATGATATTGTGACAATAATTGAATCAATAATATAAGAGATATGATGCAAAGAATTATCGTAGTAATAATTGAGCATAATTTGAGTGACTTCTCACGTAAGCATCAATAATCAATACCTGAGTGCTACTATGCAACCACGCCAGACATCGCATTTACTTTACCACCGTGTAGTTCAACAGCTTTTTTAACGGTAACACCTCGGCCGTTATTATTATAAAATATTTTTGTTTTTTCTCAATCCGACAATAATTACATTATGGGGTCCACCAATGATTCGAGTTATCTAATATTCCTAACTAAAAAAGAATATTCCCCGACCAAACGAATATTTTATAACAACTTGCATACTTTGCAAAATTTATAAATACTACCCACAACTATAATATTATCTCAAATTCACACCATAATATTAAAAATTATTTCGACAAAATTTAAATCTTTATTGATAAAATATGGGGTCTCACATCTCCCCTCCTTATGGAATTTAAGCCCTCGAAATTAGGGTACGTACCTGGTATGATAAAGAGGTGAGGATACCTTGAATACCTTTATCGTTGAAAACATTAAATTCATCTTTGCAATCCGGCCAAAGATATTTATTCACAATTCATCTTTGCACTACAGGCCAAAGATATACAACTGTAAAACCAATAATGCTGAGACGCAGCTTAATAGTATCACGACCACGAATTATCCATGCACCACTGGCCAAGGATATTCGTGTTTTCATTTACGGTCATGATTATACCGAATAATCCTTGGTCATAATCATACCAAGTCTACTACTACTAAAGATGACTTTTACCACATCCATGAATTAATATTTCATTGCGAGACTCAAATTTCAATAATTAATCCATATCATCGAATCATCCTCGCCCCTACGGGCCAAGGATATTCATTAATATCACGACCACAAATTATCCATGCACTACTACCAAAGATAATCGTGTATTCATTAGTATCACGACCACAAATTATCCATGCACTACTACCAAAGATAATCGTGTATTCATTAGTATCACGACCACAAATTATCCATGCACTACTACCAAAGATAATCGTGTATTCATTAGTATCACAACCACAAATTATCCATGCACTACTGACCAAAGATAATCGTGTATTCATTAAGTATCACGACCAATAAATTATCCATGCACTACTACCAAAGATAATCGTGTATTCATTAGTATCACAACCACAAATTATCCATGCACTACTACCAAAGATAATCGTGTATTCATTAGTATCACGACCACAAATTATCCATGCACTACTACCAAAGATAATCGTGTTTTCAATTACGGTTATGATTATCCGAACAATCCTTGGTCATAATCATACCAAGTCCATCTATGCACGACAGCCACGAGATTTGACTTTCAACATAATATAAACATGAGGATAACGATATAAAGAATCAATCAAATGAGATAAAGGATAAATATTAAACATTTATAATATAATTTATCCAGATTCAAGAATATCCCCATGTTATCAATCACTTAATAATCTTATAATCTAATATCATTAACATTATAACAATATTTTAATCACTTCTTAAATTTATAAACAATTTATCTCAATTGTTTACGCTTTACCATATAATGCATTTAATCATTCAAAAATGCCATACTCATAAGATATCATCACCAATTATCAAATCCCTCAAAAATATGTATATACTCTATATAGGATTCTCTAGCCATAAAATCCTATTTTCAACTTTGTTACTTCACATAACATATTTAACTCATATGTTCTTAACTAAAATATTTTCATGAAAAATACCAAATCAGTCCCAAAAATATTTCTTTTCTGGGATTTCCCATAATATATTCCCATAATGAAAATATATTTTTCTTGGAATTTTTAAAATTCATTTACTATTTTTCAAAAATCAATTTCTAATTAATTCCTTAAGAAATTAGCTACCTCAAGTTTAACTCCAAAAATTCCCAAATCTTGGCAGGACCTTACACATGTTAACATGAGCTTCCAGTTTAAATTTCATGGTCATCGGAGTTATAGAACTCCGGTTATAGCGCTTTCATTTTCGGAAAAACCTAAATATTGAAATAGTCATAACTTGCTCATTTAAGTCGAGAATGAGCTCATTTTGGACAGGAGGTACTTTATACCATATACCTTCATTTCCCAAAAGGCCAGAATTTTTATCATAATTTAAGTGGCCGAAACAGCCCGTCTAAAATCATGGCAGCAACTTTTTTGGTTTTTGCAGCTTTGCACTCCTTTGCTAAAATCAGTCCACACAAAAATCTACAACACCTTTTCCAGTAATTCCACTTGGATTAGTTAGGTAACTCATAGATCTAACTCTAGGACTTGACCACACTCAAAAATTCAAAATATAATAGGAGATATGGTCAATTGAATTTCATGTTACGTTTTTCACCAAAATCTGATTTTCAACTCTTTGTGATTTCTAAGAAACTTTCATGTTTTCACATACTAACCAACATAACTCATCTTAAAACATACTAATACTTCATATACCCATGATTTTCATCAGTTCTATACTTTTTTTATGACTTTCATCATAATCCACGTAAACAGATCCTTTTAGTTGAAGAAATATTTGAGGGTTTAAGAAATGGGTTTTTTTGTACTGGGGTCAATACAAAATTCGATTTCACGTTCTAGGGTAGGCTAGGAAGACTTCAAGAATACGCCAAGAAATTTATTAATGATAGAAATATCATTCAAAAGCATTACTCTCGTCCAAGACTTGGATAAGACGTCACATTAATACCAATCTGTGACTTCTATCCCTTAACCTAGATAGCACCTCACAATGATACCTATCAACTTGCCATCTTCATCACGACGTCGCCTACTGTAAAGTCTCGGCCGGTGCATTTCACACAAGGAAGTCAACAACGAAAGGATCGGGGCTCTTTACTTATGGCTTGATATATAATGTTGATCAACTTTAGGGTTTGGTTACTTTGAATTCAGTATAACAAAGTTGGTTATGAATATGAAAATAACAACCTTACAAAAAGAATAATGAGTAGTTAATCAATCATTTTCAAAAAATTACCTCAAAGGCAAGTATTTTCAAAGAGATAAGATCGTGAAAGTGTTTATTTGAAACAACAAGATTAATAAGCAGTGGAGGTAACGAAGGTTTCTCCCAACGAAGTTTCAATAGAAAAATCAAAGTCTAATTTTTCCGAGAGTCAAATTTAAACATTGAACACAACTAGGTAGAATAAAAGAGTGGGTAGAACTTGTATTGAATAAAGTATAGACTTCGTAATAATTTATAATTAATTTACCCGTAATAACTTCATTCGGGTTTCTCGATAAACGCCTCGCTTAAATTACCGAAGTTTGACTTTTTACTATAGGTACATTCCACCCTTAAGTGCTTCTTCACATTCCTCGATCCATGATTTGAATCATTATTCTCCGATCCATATCGAATTCAGTTGACCGCTATGCACGAGGTAATTCGAATTCGATGTTGGGTTCTCCCAATTGTTGTCAAAAAGCAAAGTCCATTTCATCTATTTTGGCTTTATTGGATCGGACGTCTTTTTTTCTACACTATCAACGCGTTATGCGCCTTTTACCCATGCATCGCCTATTCTCCTTCGTTCAGCTTGTTTCTTCTTTCAATTTGATCTTTGATTTTTAAATTCTCGATTCCAACTTTAATATCTTACACCCCGCCAAAGCGTGATTTTGTTCGAGCATCACATATCGGGTAAACCAATTTTGAATTGTTGTATCCCTTTGTTCCACGATCGCTTGTCGTTCTTCAAACCTGTTCTTCTAGCACACGAACACGATTTTGTAATTCTAAGTTTTGATCATAAACTTCTTCTAACCAATTCTCCTCGTGTTCCTCTTCTTCCTCTTCTTCCTCACTCTCACCGCTACCTCCGCAACTAGCCTTAAAAGTGCAACAATTAGTTCTTCATTCACTACGTGGATATCTCTAATTTGTTCCTCGTCCGACCTTTGCATTAACTCCGATTAGTGATTAAAGGTGTCACAACAGTCACATTCACTCCATTGTGAATATTTTCAGCTGCCATTTCCATACACTGCCACAAAATAAGGGTTAATTGACATGCAACATATTATCACTATACTCAACCGACCAATCAAATACTAAATAAACTTAGGTAGGTCATACTAGCGAAGGTATTCCCATCTCTCCCTCCTAGTACTATTCTCACATCTTAGCTGAGGATCATATCCCTAAGCTCGATACCAAACCCGTGACGCCCCCAAAATTAGGTATACGCCACCCATCTTGGGTCGCCACTTACATGGTACATAAATTCAAATACAACTTACTAATATAAGCGTCCGTGTAAAATACGACATAAATCGTGAGTTTGAATACAAATATTGTCTACTAGATATTATACAAACTCAAAAGGAGTCCTCATTACTACTATTATCACACTATTTCACGTAAGAATAGTGAGGACTACTAATGCTATCCTCTCGGACCATTACTCCGTTCCCCGACTTCGTCCCAAACTATGTTCTCATTTCCAAGAGAGACGGTGAAAGAAAGGTGAGCTCAACTAGCCCAAAGAAGAAATATTATGACTAAGATAATGCGAGAATAATTTATCATTAGCCTTCAACAAATTGTTAAACCGATAAAATACAATAGACAACAAGTTTAAGCTGCAATGAATAAGCAATCCATTAAAAGAGTCAAGTAGAGAATAAAGTCTACTATCTTTTAGGTTTTAAAAGGTTTTCATCATCATTGTTATAATTTGAGACTCAAACTTTAATAAATAATCCACATCATCGAATCACCCCGCACACTACTACGGCCAAGGATATTCATTAAATTATCAATGGTCATGACTATACCGAATCACCCACGGTCATAATCATACCAAAATTATCCATCAACGCATTACAAAGCCACCGAGGACTTTTATCACATCATTTATAACAAGCCATGATTATACCGAATGATCCTCGGTCATAATCAAACTAAGTTCATCTATACACGTAAGTCAAGAAGATAACATAATATAACATGAGGATGATGACAATGACATAATAATTCAATAAAACAAGTTCAAGAATTATTTTATCCAGAATTATTAACATCCAAATTGTCAAAATGATCTTGTTTTTTGTAGAGTAAAATTCAAGAATGATCGGAAGAATATTTCCATGAAAAGATATCTTTGGATGAAGCGCAAATATCAAGGATATTCCACTAATTTCATGGAGTATAGAAGTCAAAGATTTAACCAATTGCGTATAATAAAGAATGGAATAACAAAAGAAATCACCATGCATGCAGATTGTGATAGACATGTTATTCCAAATGTAATAATAATAACGGGAACGGTCAAAGTGAAATTCACACCGATAGGATGATCCAACAAAATAATAAATCTTTGAATAATAAACAATGGAACCAGTCCGGTGTAAAACACATGCATGAGGATATTCCAAATGTAATAATAAATGCGGAATAATAAACAATGGAACTAGGTGGGTGTAAAAACACATGCAGACGAGGATATTCCAATGTAATAATAAAGAATGGAATAATGAAGGAGATCACCAAGTATAGGGATTCACAGATACAAAAGTTATTCCAATGTAATAAATAAGAATGGAATAATATAAGGATTTCACCAAGTATAGGGTATGTCTGCGTGTACACAAGTTATGTATAGGGTATACCACTTTTACAAAAGTTATTCCAATGTAATAATAAGCAATGGAATAACAACATTCTCTTCATGAATAAGAAAGAATAACACCCCTTACGGTACAACAAATAATATTCCCTACCTTAGAAGAACCGAATATGGCGAGGTGAAGTAGCGTAATACTTTTCTTCTTTCTCTATTGTTTTCTCTCTAGAGTTTCAAATGAATTCGTGAAAATAATAGAAGCACTAGGCCTCTATTTATAGAAGATTTCTAGCTTAAGACCTACCATGTGTGAAAAGGCAGTGGCATTGACGATTTGGTGATGTGAAAAGAAAAGTGGTTCGACGCTCGTAATATGAAACGACAAGTGGTTTGGCGCTTTCAGAATGTGAAAAGCAAGTGGTTTGACGCATCAGAATGTGAAACGGCAAGAAGTGGTTTGACGTCGTCTGGTAAAGGTAATTACTATTGACGAAGGTAATTACTATTCACAAGGGTAATTACTATCGACGAAGGTAATTACTATTGTGAAGGTAAATACTATTATCGACGTAAGGTAATTACTATTCACAAAGGTAATTACTATCGACGAAGAGACTCTTAGATAATGACATATGGGCCCCCATAAAATAATCAAACTTACCACAAACGCCTCATAATGTACTCTTTATATACATTAAGGATTGAATAAATATTACCACAAATCATTTTATTTTTAATCAACACATTTTTTAATCTTTCAACAATTATTAATCATTTATAACTTGTCGCCTCAATTAATAATATAACATATTATACTGAGATGATATCGTGACAATAATTGAATTAATAATATAAGAGATATACGCAAGTTAATTATCATTAGCAATAATCGAAAGCATACCGAGTGACTTCTCACGTAAGATCAATAATCAATACCATGTGCTACTATGCAACCACGCCAGACATCAGACTTTTACCATAGGGTAGTTCAACAGCTTTAATTCAGTAACACCTCCGTAGTTATTTTTTATAAAATATTTTTGTCGTTTTCTCAATCCAAATAATAATTACATTGTGGGGTCCACTAATGATTGAGTAGTTGTATTTAATATTCCTAACAAAAAGAATATTCCCTAACCAAACGAATATTTTATAACAACTTGCATACTTTTTGCAAAATTTATAAATACTACCCACAACTATAATATTATCTCAAATTCACACCATAATATTAAAAATTATTTCGACAAAATTTAAATCTTTATTGATAAAATATGGGGTCTCACAAGTTAGTAGTTAGTTAGTAACTATAGATGTTTCAATTGGTTGCTAGAGGATTAACCCACTGCAAAGGCCATGTAGAGTTGCAACAGTAAAACAGTAGGGGTCACTACAAGCCAACTTAGCTGCTAAAAGTATACTGCAACAGAGAAGTTTTGGAGACCATGTAAGGTAGCTAATGTAGGGGCCAAGTAGGGCATATCAGATATGGTAATTAGAAGCCAACTGACTTTTGTGTCAGGGGGGCTGAATGAGTCCATAGCATAACAGGTATAGGTTAAAGAAAGCAAGCAATAGGGCCATGATGACTAGCCAAAGTTCAGCCATATATGGCCACACCATACACCCAAGTTCAGTAGCTGTACAAATATGCTAAGAGCAAAAATCAGTAGAAGTTATGTGATGAAGGTGTAAGCATCCGACTGGTAAAAGAGAAGCCTTGAACAACAAAGCAACCATCAATCTCTTTATCTTGAAGTCTATAATCAAGCAGCCCAACAAGGTATACTAAATTGAATCTTTTCCATTCCTTTTCATTGAACTGTAATACCGAATGGCTGGCAATAGAAGGATATTAAATTGTAATCTTTGTTTATGTAGATTAACAAAATCATTGATCGCTAAATAGTTAGAAACCATCTTATTGATATGTTATATGGGTTTAAGAAATCAAAGAAATAAATAAACCTTGCTAACTATGTAAATAGAGATTTTCAAGGCTAATAGCTATGTATGATCTTTGTTAAGCTACTTGACTGCTATGGTTTGATCTAGGCACAAGGAGATAGGTTGGGCTGTGGAGTAATAAGGATGTTTATATGGGTTTATAATGTAAACCAATTGCTGCGAAATTAGTAACTTAGCACTGTGCTCACCAACTGTTCGGTAAAAGTTCTAAAAGAACTGTTTTGGCTAAAAAACTGAATTTTGGAACTAAGTAAAGTCTGGGTTTAATTTGTTTATCATACGTGATGTTAATTAGGAATTTGAAAGTAATAGATTAGAGTGAAAAGCAATTTCGAGCTAAAACGAAAGTTAAAGAAACTTAGTGTGGAAAGCCATATATGAACACTGTTTTGAGCTGCGTATCACATCTGAAGTGGAAGGTTTACAACCTCAAAAAACGCATTCTCATATAGTATGTATAACATACTTAAGGTTGGATTTAAATTGGTAGATAAATTAAAAGTTATAAACCCACAATGTAGGCATGTTGAAGCAGAACTGCTGCTTATGGCAGCAGCAGTGGGATGCTTGTCAAGGGCTTGGGCCTTCTTAGGGGCGCTCAGTCAACACACTTGATTCATAAAGGGTGGGTATATCACCTAATTAGTAGATAAAGTTCAACATGATTAGGTCAAGCCGCGTGAAATGAAAAGCTAACTTATTAAAGAAGAAGTGATCATTGGTGATCATTAATCGCAGCGATCGATACCATAAGGTGTGGCGTTTGCAAGCAAGTGAGTTCATATAGATGATATAATTATGTAAATTGTTAGCTAGGAGAGTGTACCAACTTTTAGATGTTAAAATTACCAAAGTGCATGTTAAAAAAAAAATTACCAAGACAAGAGGCAAGGAAAAAGGGACTGCTGCCTAATGGCAGCAGTGAGCAGCAGCGAACTGCTGACCCTAAGGACAAATTCGGGGGTAACTAGAGTTTCCAGAAAATTCTGGGCTTTTGGGATATTATAGTACACTGAATAAGCTTTCCATAGACTCCGAAACGGACTAATTCCGACTTCGGAGTAAGGAGTTATGACATTTCAAAGTAGTTGCGTCAAATCTGTCCAACAAATTCAGAGCAGTCCCCTTGCACGGATTTTCTGGAATTTTGTGCTTCGAATTTGAAGATGGTCCATGAACAAAAATTTTAGCCCCAGAAGTTAGCTTCGCGTGGGCTCAAGAAACGCTCAAAAATGTTTTGAAACGAAGAAGTTATGACTGTTTAAGCGAGAGATGGTAAAGCTGAAACGAAGGTAAAAACTGTTATGAACGTACACTTTTGGCGCTCGGTTTAGGCTGCCTAACAAATCCGAAATGGGAGTTTGATATTTTTTTAAAAGTCTCATATGCTATATATAACATATTTAAAATTGGTTTTAATCCGACATATGAGCTAGAAGTTAAAAAGTTGTAAAGTGGCAAAAAGGGGGAGTTAAGTATATGAGGCTAGAGTTGCTAAAAATTGCTGCAGCAAAGAAAGAAAAAGCCGCAGAGCCGGCCTAATGATCTTGTACCATTAAAATTGTCATGGGCTACAACTTGTAAGATTAAGTAACATTATATATAAAGAAATTTGCAAGTTGACAAGCCATTACTAGAAAAAGAGAAGAGATGTCGCCATTGGCGTGGCAGTCTCCATTTTGCCATAACCAGAGTACATGTGTTGGCTTGCTTTTGGCTAAGGTGTTGAATTGTGTGCGGTGTATGTATGACGCCCCCAAAATAGGTCCATTCCATCCAACCCATTCTCGAAGCCGCCAAATATACTATATGTAAATAACTACAACTTTATTAATACATTTGTCGCATGCAAAATACGACAACATATATATCTTTGTGAGTTTAAATACAATTATTGTCTTACAGATAAATATACATATATAAATAAATCCTCATCACAATTATTTATACATTATTTTATAAAAATGGTGAGGACTACTAAACAACTCTCTCTATAACCATCATTCCATATCCCACCAGCATTTCGCTACATTCGTTCGCCTCCCGAGAAGAAAAATGGAACAAAAAGGAAAAGGTGAAATTTCAACTAAATTTAAAGAAAGAATATTATGACTAAGATAATATACAATAAATTATCGTTAGTCTCCAACAAGGAAAAAATCTAATAGAATACAATAGACAATGCTTTTAAATCAATCTTCACAATGAAATAATAATTCATTAGAAGAGTTAAGTAGAGAATGCAAACTACTATCTTCTATATATATGAATTTAAAAGTTCATCGTCGATATTTTATCCCTCGTAACATCAATCAATATATATCCTGAATCAAATATTCATCTTTGCACTACAAAAGCCAAAGATATTCATCAATTGGTCATGTTCATCTAAACACTGCTCATCTTTGACTACGGCTTAAAGATATTAATAATCTATGTTCATGCTCATCTCAACACTGCTCATCTGCAGACCACGGTAAAGATATTCAAGAATATCATCATTTAGGACCGAGGATGATGAAAAATATTTCAAAGAAAACGAATCTAAAGTGAAACAAAAGAACAAATATTAAGGAATCGTATTTTAAACAATCCAAGTTCAAAAATACTTCATAAAGAATCGAGTGAAAGTAAAATTCAAGAACGATCAAAACACTTGGATACAATCAAAGTTTAAGATCCATAATAGATATTTTGACAAAAAGAAGAAATTTTATTTTTTTATTGAATAGTGCAGTATATTCGTGAATAGTCAGATCACGTGAATAGTCTCAGATACATGAATAGAAATCGACACCAAAAGATAGAAATTTCACAAAAAATATCTTCACGCTTAATTTAATAGTACATCGTGAATAATAAGAACTCGTGAATAAGAACTCTCATGAATAAGAACCTTGATATGAAAAAATTCCAAATTTGATAAAAAGTTCCAAACCAATATTTCAAAGATAATGATATGAAGAAATAATATCATTCGGTAAGAAAATAACATCCCTTACCTCGAAAGACAATACTTCTAAATAAACACCAGGATATAGCTATGACTTGAACTCTCAGACAGATAAAGAATACTCAAAAAGTATACTCAAAATACTCACAAGAAGAACGCCGATAATATAGAGAGAAAACATCGGGTTTAGTGTGATTTTAATTCTAACCCAAGACCCTATTTATATGAAATCGCTAGAACACCAAAGCAGTAAAATGAATATAATATTAATATAATTATACAAATTTTCCTTAGCCCACCTTTTGGTCAAAAACACCAGTCACACATGTTAATGATGTCCAAAAAATACAAAAACATTTTTCTAACAAAAATAATTTAAACTCCAAAAATCAATTCACACCGATATACGTAAACTTCAATAATTCACAATAAATAGTTCTTTATCAGAAAATTGAATCTCATGACTTTTTATAGGAAATTCAATTTCTACAACTTTACGTAAGAAAGTTTTTCCAAATTCCAAATGTAAATCGATCAAATCCATAAACTACGATTTTACAAGTTATAATCAAATTTCTATTAATAAATTGTGTCCACCAACACACAAAATATGTGTTAAACATTTAATGCCACAAAATACTCTTCATCCTCATATACTCATATATCCCACATTCATTATAAAATATATACCAATTAATATATTATTAAAATAATATATTTAAATGAATTATTTTATCGTAAAAAGATAAAATATTAATTTTCAACAATTGTCACATTAAAAATTTTTTCCATCTATATCCACATAAAATCAATATTTTCCTCATCATATAAATCAATAATTAATTATTCACAAATAATATTACAGAATCACAAGATCGCAAACTGTGCCGCTCCAGAGAAAAGAGGGGCTTTCCAATAAGGATCTCTCATCGGGCGTGCAATTAATTAGGTGACCAAACCTCTCCTTAGATGTAACTTTCTAGACATTGCCAATAATGTTATCTAATAATATTATTCAGATAATATGAATTATTGCTTCGATAATGGAAAAATCGCAGTAATGACAATTTATCAAACAACAAAGAATATAAAATATCAACGCAAAGAATTATTGAATTAATAAAATAAAATATTGAATAGAATTATCGTAACAATTATCGAAAAGTGCCTTTCACGTAAGAATCAATAATTGGTGCAATACCGTAAAGCTTCTTGCTCAACAACGCAGATTAGTGTGTTTTAACCTCCAAGTATTCCAACAAAGATTAATCTGTGAATAACTACACTGCTATTTATAAACAACTTATATTTATCGTTTTCTTCATCCAATCGCTTTCAAGTTATGGGGCCCACAAAAGATCTGCTACTATTGCATTTAATATTCCCCGACAGCATTTAATATTCCACGACCAAACGTAATATTCCCCGACAATAATGAATATTTTATAACCACTGCTTATTCAAATATTTCGTATTTTACCCATAACTATACACATTAATCAAATCAACCCTTACTATTTCAAAATAATAAATAGAGGAAAATAAATTTCATTTATTAATAATTTGGGGTCTTACAACCTCCCTCCTTATGAAATTTCGTCCTCGAAATTGACGACGTATTGGTGTTTCAAAAGATGAGAATACTCGCTTTCATTTTCGCTTTCCAACTCCTGTGTCATTTCCTCAATAGACATGGTTTCTCCACAAAACTTTAACTTGTGGTATAACCTCAGACATAGGACATGTTCTTTCCTATCTAAGATCTTGACAGTACCTCCTCGTATGTTAAGTCTTCTTTACTATCTCGTCCTGGGTTCTAACTCAATGACGTGGTTCGGGTCGTCCACATATTTACGTAACATCGACACGTAAAAAGCGTTATGAACACGCGCCATACCAAGTAAAACGAAGTCTATAGGCCACGCCTATTCGATCGAGAATTTCAAATGGATTAATAAATCAAGGTTTGAGCTTTCCTCACCTCACCGATTCTCGCTTTTGAAATAACAACTTCGCACCTCCTTCTTCAAATTCATCCTTTCGGTGTGTGAAGCTTGAATAGCTTTAACTTTATCGATTAAAGTCGATTATACTCAGATATCATCACGTGGGTACCTAGAGTTTTATCTCCATCTCTATTATTTGCAAATTATACTGAAATGAATCTTTGACAATATCGTATCAGATCAGATATACGATCTTCTACTCAACACGCCTACTACCACGCTCGCTTTTCCAGATGGCATGGTCGTAACATGTGCTAAAATGAGTCTCCTCTCGAGTTCATCGAAGCTCTTCCCACATTCCTTGCTCCATTCGAATTTTGTATCTCTACGAGTCAATTGCGTTAATGGAATAGCGATTCGAGAATATCCTTCAACGAATCTCCGATAATAACCAACTAAGCCTAGAAAGCTACGATTTCGACACCGACTTAGGTTGTTCTCAATCGTGACTCATATCCCAACCTGGATAAGACGTTACAATGACACCTATCGCTTTACTATCGCACGAATATGGTGTCCCCCCACGAGAGTCCGGCTTTTGCAGCATCCACAAAGGAAGTCACCAGATAAAGGCTCGTGTACCAAATTCTATAGTTGAATTTTTAACTCCCAAGTTCAATAGAGTCATTCGATATGAGATTTTAGAAATGAGTTTTGTACGGGTTCAAAGTCGATACAAAATTTAATATCATCTTTGGGAGTAAGCCAAGAAATTCTTCAGAAATACGTCGGGAAAAATCAATAACAACAGGAATATTATTCAAATCGACGTGTCTTTATTCAAATCCATAACATGGACTAAGAAAACTTGACATCCGTAATAAACGAATGACTTCATGGCTTGATATGAAAATGTTTGACTACAATGGTTTGATTGCTTGAATTGAATAACAAAGTTGCTTAGGAATATGAAAACTAACAACCTTATTTAAAGTAATCAATTTTGCATTGATGAGTAGTTAACCTTAAAATTACATCAAAAGCAAATATCTCAATAGAAATAAGGTTACTGTGTAATGTGATAGTGCCAACTCGAATCAAGCAAGATTTCTAAACAACGGATGTAATGAAAGTTTCTCCTAACGGATTCTCCATAAATAGGTCAAAGTCTAATTTCTCCGTAGTCAAGTTCAAACGTTGAGCGCAAGTAAAGAGATAAAAGAATGGGTAGAACCCAGATTCTAGTAAGGTATAAATTTTGCAAGAATTTATAATTAACTAACCTGCTAACTTCGTCGGGTTTTTCAGATTTTGACCGGCCATTTACAAACGCTTCTTCCAGAACCGCTGACTTTGACTTTTCTCAGATCCGCTCGGTGCCAACGTCCCAACCGAACTTGATTTCGCTTATAGAAAAAATCGAGCTATGTGACCATCTTTTCCACAACTAAAACATACTTGGAAGGCTTTGAACAGTTTGACCTTATATGTCCCTCCTCCGTGATCAGTAGATCTAACCGGGCGATCGTTCTCTTCCCTAGAATTTGTTGATGGTGCCGATGTTGCCGACGCCTTCCCGCCATCGTTAAATCTTCTCTTTAGATTGGACATCTCTTTCCATAATATCAACGTGTCGTGCGGCTTTTACCCATACATCACTCATTCTCACTGATTCGCTTATTTCTTCTTTCACCAGATTCCAAATTTTTATCATCTTATACTCGCCAAAGAGTGCTTTTGTTCAAGCATCACATATCGGGTAACACAAGCTTGAATCGTTGATCCTTTTGCTCCACGATCGCTCGCAATTCTTCACCGCTTCTTCTAACTCATGAATATGATTTTGCAATTCTACATTTTGATCATAAAATACCTCTAATAAACTCTCTTCAGTAATTCTCTTCTTCCTCCTCACATTTCACCGTTACCTCTGCGACTATCTCTTGCATAACTATCAATTCTTCACTCACCACATGGATATCTCTAATTCCTTCTTCGCCTGACATCACATTATCCTGGTTGGCGATTAGAGGTGTCTCCATGATCTCATTCACTCCATTGTTAACGCTCTCAAGCAGCCCATTCTTAAAAACTATAATAAAACAAGGGTTAATTAAATAAATTAACAAATCACATAATACCCCCTATATTATGACCAACCAACAAATAAGCTTAGGTAGGACACACTAGCGAAGGATTTACTCGCCTCCCTCCTAGTTCTATTCCCGATCTCCGCTAGAGATCATATCCCTAAGCTCGATACCAACCGCGACGCCCCCAAAATAGGTCCATTCCATCCAACCCATTTCGAGTCGCCAAATACATGGTATGTAAATAACTACAACTTTATTAATACATTTGTCGTGCAAAATACGACCAACATATATACTGTGAGTTTAAATACAATTATTGTCTTCTAAACAATATACATACGCAAATAAATCCTCATCACAATTATTTATACATTATTTTATAAAAATGGTGAGGACTACTAAACAACTCTCTCTATAACCATCATTCCATACCCACTCATACTCGCTACATTCTCGCCTCCCGAGAAGAAAAATGGAACAAAAGGAAAAGGGTGAGCTCAACTAGCCCAAGAAGAATATTATGACTAAGATAATATACAAAAATTATCGTTAGTCTCTAACAGGAAAAAATCTAATAGAATACAATAGACAACAGCTTTTAAATCAATCTTCGCAATGGAAATAATAATTCATTAGAAGAGTTAAGTAGAGAATGCAAACTACTATCTTCTATATATGAATTTAAAAGTTCATCGCCGATATTTTATCCCCCGTAACATCAATCAATATATATCTCGAATCAAATATTCATCTTTGCACTCTGTGCCAAAGATATTCATCGATTGGTCATGTTCATCTAAACACTGCTCATCTTTGCACTACTGGCTAAAGATATTAATCACCGGTCATGTTCATCTCAACACTGCTCATCTTTGCACTACGGGCCAAAGATATTCAGTAATATCATCATTTAGGACTGAGGATGATGAAAAATATTTCAAAGAAAAACGAATCTAAAGTGAAACAAAAGAACAAATATTAAGGATTCGTATTTTAAACAATCCAAGTTCAAAAATACTTCACAAGTAATCGAGTGGAGTAAAATTCAAGAATGATCAAAACATGGATACAATCAAAGCTAGTATCCATAATAGATATTTTGGACAAAAGAAGAAATTTCATTTTTCGGTGAATAAAGGCCAGATTCGTGAATAAGGTCAGATATCGTAAATAAAGTCGTATATACATGAATAGTAATCTCGACACCAAAAGATAGAAATTTCACAAAAAAAATATCTTCACGCTTCATGAATAGTACTCGTGAATAAGAACTTCGTGAATAAGAACTCATGAATAAGAATTGAATGAAAGAACTCATGAATAGTAACTCGTGAATAAGAACTCATGAATAGTAACTCGACATGAAAAATTCCAAATTTGATAAAAAGTTCCAACCAATATTTCAAAGATAATGATATTGAAGAAATAATATCATTTGAGAAGAAAATAACATCCCTTACCTCGAAAAGACAAGATTTTTAATGAAACATTTGATATAAAGCTATGACTTGAACTTCAGACCAGATATAGCAATACTCAAAGTATACTCAAAATACTCACAAGAATACGCCGATAATATAGAGAGAAAACATCGCTTTTAGTGTGATTTTCAATTCTAACCTAAGACCCTATTTATAGAAATTGCTTAGAACACCAAAGCGTAAAATTGAATATAATATTAATATAATTATACAAATTTTCCTTAGCCCACCTTTTGGTCAAAAACACCAGCCACACATGTTAATGATGTCCAAAAAAAATACAAAAACGTTTTTCTAACAAAAATAATTTAAACTCCAAAAAATCAATTCTTACCCGATATACCGAAACTTCAATAATTCACAATAAATAGTTCTTTTATCAGAAAATTCGAATCTCGCGAGTTTTTATAGGAAATTCAATTCTCTACAACTTTGCAGAAGAAAGTTTTTCCAAATTCCAAACAGAAATTGACCGAAATCCATAAACGGTAGATTTTACAAGCTATAATCAAATTTCTACCAATAATCAGTGTCCACCAACACACAAAATATGTGTTAAACATTTAATGCCACAAAAATACTCTTCATCCTCATATACTCATATATCCCACATTCATTATAAAATATCACCAAGTTAATATATTATTAAAATAATATATTTAAATGAATTATTTTATCGTAAAAAGATAAAATATTAATTTTCAACAATTGTCACATTAAAATTTTCTCCATCTATATCCACATAAAATCAATATTTTCCTCATCATATAAATCAATAATTAATTATTCACAAATAATATTACAGAATCACAAGATCGCAACTGTGCCGCTCCTCAGAAAGAGAGGGCTTTCCAATAAGGATCTCTCTCATCTTGCGCCGCAATTAGGTGACCAAACCTCTCCTTAGAGATGTAACTTTCTAGACATTGCCAATAATGTTATCTAATAATATTATTCAGATAATATGAATTATTGCTTCGATAATGGAAAATAATCGTAATGACAATTTATTGAAACAACAAGTAATATAAAATATCAATGCAAAGAATTATTGAATTAATAAAATAAAATATTGAATAGTAATTATCGTAATAATTATTGAAAGTAGTGCCTTCTTTACGTAAGAATCAATAATTGGTGCAATACTAATGTGCTTATCGCTCAACAACGCAGATTAGTGTGTTTTAACCTCCGGGTATTCCAACAAAGATAATCTGTGAATAACTACGCCAGTTATTTATAAACAACTTATATTTGTCGCTTTCTTCATCCAATCGCTTTCGCATGGGCCCATAAAAGATCAATACGACGCATTTAATATTCCCCGACAAAGCATTTAATATTCCACCACCAAACGAATATTTTCCTAACAATAATGAATATTTTATAAACCACTTGCTTATTGAAATATTTGCGTATTTTACCCATAACTATCCACATTAATCAAATCAACCCTTACTATTTCAAAATAATAAATAGAGGAAAATAAATTTCATTTATTAATAATTTGGGGTCTTACAGTATGTATTAGCTGCAGTTTATAAGTTATTCTAATAGATGATTCTATATTTTCTTTTAACTAGAGTACTTGGCAATTAGATTAGTGAGTTAGGATATGGGATCACTTGAACAAGGAGGAAGAGGCAGGTGGCAGTCACCCAAGGCCAACGGTACTGAAGATTTGGGCATGCTAGTAGATATCATGGTTCAGTTTTCTAGTTTACCATAAAGCTTAAATTCTAACTCCTAAATAAATGAACATATGGATTAGAAGCTTAACTATAGGAAATGGGTTGAAATTTGTTTAAGCAAGCAAGCTAATTTAGGGGGAATAAGAAGCTAGAAGATTGTGGACTGTTGGAGATTTGGTAGCCAAAACTGTGCCTATAAGGGACTGTTATGGCCAACTTATGGAACTGGTGTTGATAGACAGTGAAGGAGCATGTCGAACATAAAACAGGCGACGCGAGCGTGAAATATATTATGGGCTATTTTGACCTAAGATTAGGATCTTGTTTGAGATTGATTTTAAGCAATGTTAAGTCTAATAAAGTCCCAAGAGATAAGTTTTGACGTTATGTGATAAGTTATGCCACGAAAACTCAATACATACATAAATAATGTAATAAAAATAAGCGTAAATATAAATTTACATATTTAAGAGAGATAATAGAAAATAGTATGTGAAAATGGTTTTATAGCAAACCGAAAAGTATAGAACCATTAGAAAATTGTAATGAACATAAAAGTGAGGAAATAAAGGTTTTCGGAGTTTAAAATGGCGATTTTGAGCTAAGATTTATGTTATATGACGTATATATACATATATTTAATATATATACGAAGCAAGGATGTGAGTTATTCATGAAACAAAGTGCGAAACTAATTTGCTAATGAAATAGAATATTTGTGTATAAGGCAATGGGCCGAGTTAACTTATGAGCTATCAAAAAGGTATAAAAATAATGTAAATAAAGGAAATGATATAGTAAAGTGTGCTTTACTATAAAAGGTATAAACTAATCATTTAAATCTCGAATTTGCGAGTAAAAGCAAAAGATATTTCTAAAATGGGGTATGGATGGTTTGAACTTCAAGAATGTGAAATGTTTACATATTAATGATATGAGAAACCTTTATTATGCGTAAAAAGGATAAAACGAACAAGGTTTTCAAAGGAACCTAAGATGGTTTTAGGATGAGAATAAAATATTATAGTTTAAATAAACTAATAATCATGGATTAAATATATGCATGCATGTTTTGTGACATAGTTGGTTATCTAATGTGTGTATATATGTAAACACATTTGTGTAGGATTTGTGGAGACAAGCTAAGTTAAATTTTTCGGTAATCTCCAATCAAGGCAAGTTTCTCAGTTTATTTATGTGGACTTATAATTACTATAGATAACTGTTAGCATGATTTATGTTTATAAGTATGTAATACCTATGAATTGCATTATTTGCTTTGTGAATGATGAATGTCAAATTATGACTAATTATTAAATTGAGTCGGGTAACTCAATATATATGTGCAATGAATGACATGTACAGGACATGTATAGTATGTTATGGTATGTATGTTGCTACCAGCAAGATATAAATGTGATAATGCATTGGTAATATGCTTGAACACCAAGAATATAAATGCATGAACTGAATGTGAAACCTATGTGCTACGTGATGCATGATAGACTGTTAGACTTGCTGGGCCGTCGTGCTCAATCTTGCTTAATTTGCAAGTTAAAGCTATGAGGCAATCTATCGTGAGTAGGAGCGCATGAAAAGAAGACTAGTGATTTAATTGAGATTGTGTTGAACCATTTGATGGTATTTACGTGTGTAAACCACAGAGAAGTAAATCTTTGAATAATTCAATAGATGAAGATCATTTGTTCTGAATTAGGAATATGTTTGAAATAATGATTTGTATATATATTCATATCTATTCAGATTAAATAAATCATGTAATAAATATGATTCTAGTATAAAGAAGAATTGTAAAGGTTGCGATTCAGGGAATGAATGAATGGAAAGAAAGAAAGAAAAAAATTTATTCCGCATTTTTAGCTATTTTAACATGAAATGATGTTTTAAAGCTAGAACATGATAATATTAACACACAATGTAAAGGTTGCGATTCAGGGAATGAATGAATGGAAAGAAAGAAAAAAAAAATTATTCCGCATTTTTAGCTATTTTAACATGAAATAATGTTTTAAAGCTAGAACATGATAATATTAATGCACAAGATCGGGAAGAAAAATAGTCCCGATTTTGGGGGCGTTACAGTTAACTAAATGAGCTTTCCAATTTCAAAGATCGTCTTTGCTGCCTTTATATATAAGGTATTGATGTGTTAAGATCAATCAAATGATATACTCCATTCGTACTTAAAAAAAAAACCAGACATATAATTTTTTTATCTTTAAAAGAATAAGTAAAAGTAAAAAAAATAAAAAAGAAGTATGTCATTTTGTGAGATTTATTAGTATAAAAAATACAAGTACTCCTCATCACTTAATATTGTGGGACCACTAAAGATAAATTTAGAACTTTTAACTTTCTTTTCTCTACTTTATTTTTCTTAATATGTGTAAAAATATATTTTGCTCATCTTATAATTTTACTTAAAGTTTATTAATTTTGTGTATAATCATAGATCATTTAACAACGGATTCTTTTGTAGTAAATTTATTAAGAAATTGTTATCGAAAAGTAACTTTCGTTATTATTTGGTTTAATAATATCATAACAAATAATATGAGTTACTGTGTCGTATTATTTAATAATATAAATATTGTGCAGATGTTACTATGACAATTATTGAATCAATAATATGAAATATTATGTTATAACTACTGTGACAATTATTGAATGAAATACTGAGTGACTTCTAATGTAATAATTATTAAATCAATAATCAAAGATATTGTGCAATATCGTGTGTTACTGTGCAATACCGAGTAATAACACAACAGCGGGATGATGATGCCAAGGTAATTTTGTCATGATTTTAGCTTTATGTTTAGTTACTGATGGTTCTTCTATTGTATCTTTTCTTTAGGAAGAGTTTTTCTTTGCAGGAGGTATATAAATATGTCTGCTAAGAGTAGTTGTTAATGCTATATATATTTAGATTGTAAAATCCCCTTTCACTACGACTAATCGTTTGGTTTTTGAGTTGTTTGATGTCAACGGCAATGGAGTTAATTATAGTTTTAGATTAGATATATAATTTGTATATAAATTTTAGTCGCTCACGATTGATTTGTTTATTGTGTTGGTTTTATGCATGTGGATCGATGAATTTATATAGTCTTGGTGATTTATATATATTGTTGTGTGTTGAGATATAAAACATGTACAAACAGGTATAGATTTTTGCGGAAATCCACAAAACAGGCAATTTTTTTTAATTCATGAATCAGCGACCACAGACAGTCACTATTATGTATCAGCGATCGCGGGTGACTTGAGGATATCAGCGACCGTGGTGGTCACCAATGGTGATCGCTGACACGTGGGCCACGTCACCAATGAGACCTGACTTACGGTGACTCAGCTTAGCGATGACATTGGTCGTTATAGTGCGGTCGTTGATGTTGCAGTCGCTAATATTAGTCGGCAATGTACAGTCAGCGTCCAGAATACATGCGACCTATATCTGTGACCGTATTCAATCGCAAATTGTCAGTTGCTAATACGTCTTTTTTTTTGTAGTGACCATTCATGAGTTAGCTGGGTTTATATCGGTATTATGAGCAGTTGTTTCTTTTGCCTGGTTCTGCAAAAATTTCATGAAGTTTTGGAAAAACTCATCATTCATCATGTTGTTAGCATCATGATTTTCTGAGTTTGCAGCAATATTATTTGTAACTTCCTGATTCTCAGCCACAATTGTCTCATAGTTCATCTCTTGATTTTCAAATGCCATTCTAGAATGTGATCACAAAAAAAAGATTAGTTTAAACAAACTGACACACCACTTCTTGTCGCCACATCCAGGTTGACTAATTAAATAATGAGATTTAATTTAGGTAGGACATACTAGCAAAGTATTTTACTTGTCTCTCTCTTAGGTCTAATCCTAGATCTCCACCAGAGATCATATACCTAAGCTCTGATATACCAACTGTGAAGCTCCTAAAATAAGTCCACACAACCCATTTTGAGTCACCAAAATACATACTACGGAATTCAAATACAAAAATTTCTTTTTACAACTATTAAAATGTCGTACAAAATACGATAACACATATACGACTATGAGTTTCAATACAAATATTGTACTATATTTAGTACGACAATATCCACACTCAACTTAAATTCTCAATACAATTATTATCACACTATTTTATAATGTATTGAGATACTTTTATAGTCTCGGACCATCACTCCATTCTTCGGCTAGTCCCAATTACACTCTTATTTTTTTAGAAGAATAATGGAACAAAAGGAAAAAAGGTGAGCTCAAACAGTTCAGTAAATTATATTATGACTAAGATAATAAAGAATAAATTATTTTTAGCTTTCAACAATGATAAATTAGAAATTTAAAGATAATATAAATTTTTAACGATAACTGCAGCGGAATAAGCAATCTATTAGAAGAGTCAAGTAAAACATGATGTCTACTATCTTTTACGATTTAAAAATCCATCATCAATATTTTATTCATATAATACCAATCAATAATTATGCAAATCAACAATTTATTATTATTATATTATTTTTCCGAAATCTCGTGATTGTGAAAGGAATACCCTTATCATTATAAGCAATTCCATATATTTTGTAATCCTAATACAAAAACTTTTAATAACCTTTATATAAAGTTTAAAACATGCTTATTTCTAAAATTACCAAAATATTCTCAAAATGAAATTATTAAAAATCGTGAAGAATCACACAAGATGATATTCAATTAATGTTAGATTGTTAATTAGAATCGATTTGTGTTGATAAGTGCATATTTGTACATCTAAATATTTTATTGTGACTAAACTATCCTTAATATGTGAGATAATTTTGTCACTTTCACATATGTAAGTAATTAATTAATAATATAAAGCGTGTATATATATAACATCATAATTTAATTACCAATCTCTCTCTCTCTCTCTCTCTCTCTATATATATATATATATATGTCTATATATATAAGAGATGAAATGTAATAAGTTTACTATCATAAGGCAATAATTCAGGGTTTAAAAATAACAAAAAGATGAACAAGATTTTTACTTATTTTCTTCTTAGCATTTTGTTTCTCAATGTTGATTTCTCATGAAGGTGTGACCGCAACAAATACAATCCAAGGTAAGTGTGATGACAATCGAACATTGTAATATTAAATAAATTTATTCATTTTACATACATTTTTTGATAAAATAGAACAACCAATGTATCAGACGTTGTTCTAATTGATATGTATATATTATCGATATATATATTGCCATAATTCCGTAATTCGTACAAGTAAATACACACAAAATTCCTTCCGTTCTAAAAAATCTTGTTTGTAGAATTTATATTGAGAAAGTATTATATTGTTTCATATTTATCCCTAAAATAATAATTTGTTAATTAATTGTATTGTCATGATAATGAAATTATGATTTGAGGAAATTTCATCACTATACCATTATGAATAGAAAGAGACATCCTTTTATGAACAGTAATTACTGTAACAATTATTGAGTAGTGCCTTCTTACGTAAGAATCAATAATTGGTGCACTACCGTGAAATGTCTTCTCTTGTGTTTTAACCATAGGGTATTCCAACAATTGTTAAGCAGTAATAACACGCCAAGTTATTTATAAATAACTTATACTTGTCGTTTTCTTCATCCAATCGCTTTTTCAGTTATGGGGTTCACGTAAATGCGAATATTCCCGACGACAAAGAATATTCCACGACAAAACAAATATTCTCGACAACAATGAATATTTTATAACCACCGCTTATTTAAAATATTTTGCATTTTACCCATAACTAACCACATTAATCAATTCAACCCTTACTATTTCAAAATAATAAATAGAGGAAATTAAATTTCATTTATAATAAGTTGGGGTCTTACACTAAATATGTAAGACCCCAACTTATTAATGAATAAAATAAAAATTCCTCTATTTATTATTGTGAATAATAAGGTATTAATTTGATATAATACTTTGGTTATGGGTGAAATGTGCAAAAATTTCAAAATAAGCAAGTGGTTATAAAATATTCATTTGTCGGAGAATATTCGTCATCGTGAAATATTATTTCATGGTGAATATTCGTATTGACGATGGCGCAAATCCATTTGTGGGCCCAATAACGATAACTCAGTAAGACCCCAACTTATTATTAATAAAATTTTATTTTCTATTTATTATTTTGAAATAGTAAGGGTTGATTTGATTAATGTGGATAGTTAAGGGTTAAATACGCAAATATTTCAAAATAAGCAAGTGGTTATAAAATATTCATTGTTGCCGGAGAATATTCGTTTGGTCGTGCAATATTAGATCGTTTGGGAATATTAAATGACGACAGTAGCAGCCCGTGTGTGGGCCCCATAACGGAAAGCGATTGGATGAAGAAAACGACAAATATAAGTTGTTTAAAAATAATCTACAGTAGTTGTTATCAATTAACACTATTGGAATACCCGCGGTGGTTAAAACACTGAAGAATGTCTGCGTTGTTGCACAAAGAATATTACTGCGGTATTGCACCAATTATTGAAGGCACTTACTCAATAATGGTTATGATAATTACCGCTCAAAGATTTTATTTTATTGAGTTATTAATCGTTGCGTTGATATTTTATATCATTGTTTCAATAATTGTCATTACACGTATTTTTCCTTATCGAAGCAATAATTCATATTATCCGAATAATATTATTAGATAACATTATTGGCAATGTCTAGAAAGTTACATCTAAGGAGAGGTTTGGTCACCTAATCTTGGCCAAGAAGAAGAAATTCTTATTGGAAAGCCCCCTCTTTCCTGAAACCGCCGGTTGTCAATATTGTGATTCGTAATATTATTTGTGAATAATTAATTATTGATTCATATGATGAGGAAAATATTGATTTTATGTGGATATAGATGGAGAAAAATTTTAATGTGACAATTGTTGAAAATTGAAATTTTATCTCGATAAGATAATGTATTATTATATTTTAATAATATAATAATGGTGATATTTTTACAACGAATGTGGGATTTATGAGTATACGAGGAGGAAGAGTATTTTTGTTGCAATAAATGTTTAAAACATGTTAAACATGTTGGTGGACCCCATTTATTGAATTGAAATTTGATTATAAATTTTATAAAATTGCCCGTTTGTGGATTTCGGTGGCCAATTTCTGATTGGAATTTGGAAAAACTTTCTTCTGCAAAGTTGTAGAGAATTGAATTTCCTATAAAAACTCATGAGATTCGAATTTTCTGATAAAAGGGCTATTTATTATGAATTATTGAAGTTCAAGTCTCAAATAATTAATTTTTGGAAGTTTTAATTATTTTTATTATGAAAACGTTTTTGTCATTAAAGGTGGGTCTTGCATGTGATGTAAATGCTGAATTCAGATCCTTAAAAGTGGGCGAGGAATTTGTAATATTAATATTAATATTTTATTAAATTTTCGCTTTTGGTGTTCTAAGCATTTTCTATAAATAGGTACTTAGGTTAGAATTGAAAATCACACCGAAACTAAAGTTTTCTCTCTATATTATCGAGCGTATTCTTGTGAGTATTTTGAGTATACTTTGAGTATTGTTAGATTTTATGTAAGTTCCTTCAAAGACTATACCCTAGATTCCAATTAGAAGACTTAATCTTCGAGGTAAGGATGTTATTTTCTTCTCAAATGATATTATTTCTTCAATATCATTATCTTTGAAATATTGATTGAAACTTTTTATCAAATTTAGAACTTTTTTTATGTCGGGTTACTATTCATGAGTTACTATTCACGAAGTTCTATTTATTCATGAGTTACTATTCACGAGTTACTATTCATTTAGTACTATTCATAAAGCGTGAAGATGTTTTTTGTGGAATTTCTATCTTTTGGTGTCGTAGTTACTATTCATGTATACCAAGACTATTCACGATATCTGAGACTATTCAAATGAAAAATAAAATTTCTTCTTTTCGTCAAAATATCTATTCTCGGATACTAGCTTTGATCAGATCCATGTTTTGATCATTCTTGAATTTTACACCACTATGATTATTTTTGAGGTATTTTTGAACATGGATAAAATAAAGTACAAATCCTTAATCCTTAATCCTTGTCATTTTGTTTCACCGGATTCGTTTCTTTAAAAAATATTTTCATCATCCTCGGCCTTAAATGATGATATTATTGGATATCTTCGCCTTTAGAGAGTGCAAAGATGAATGATTCGAAGAATATCTTTGGTCAGTAGTGCAAAGATGAGCAGTGTTTAGATGAACACTTGACTAATCGATGAATATCTTTTGGCTGTAGTGCAAAGATGAATATTTGATTCCGGATGTATATTTATTGATGTTACAAGGATAAAAGATGAGCGATGAACTTTTAAATTCATACATAGAAGATAGTAGTTTGCATTCTCTACTTAACTCTTCTAATGAATTATTATTTCCGATTCTATGAATATTGATTTAAAATTTGTTGTCTATTGTATTCTATTAGATTTTTCCCGCTGAAGACTAACGGTAATTTGTTGTATATTATCTTAGTCATAATATTCTTTCTTGAGCTAGTTGAGCTCACCCTTTTCCTTTTTGTTCCATTTTTCTCGTGGAGGCGAGAATATAGCGAAAGTACAGCCTGGGGTATGGAATGAAGGTTCTAGAGAGAGTTGTTTAGTAGTCCTCACCATTTTGTAAAATAATGTATCAATAAATGTGATGAGGATTTATTTGAGTATAGATATTATACAGAAGATAATATTTGTATTTAAACTCACGCTTTTCTTGTTGTAATAATAAAGTTGTAGTTGTTTCGTACCATGTATTGACAACTCGGAATGGGTGATGTATACCTATTTTGGGGCGTCACGGTTGGTATCGAGCTTAGGATATAATCTCTGGCGGAGATCGGGGAATAGAACTAGGAGGGGGAGAGACGAGTAAATCCTTCGCTAAGTGTGTCCTACCTAAGCTTATTTGTTAGTTGGTCAAGATATAGGGATATTATGTGATATATTGATTTCCTTAATTAACCCTTGTTTTACGGTGATTTGAGAATGTCGAATCGAGAATATTAACAATGGAAATGAGACCGTGGAGACGCTCAGACTCACCAACGAGGAGAACGCGCAACAGCGTGGCAATGTTCCTCCCGTGAACAACACCATTGAAAGCGAGATGATGAACGAGGGGATGTTTAGAAGTTTTTGCGGTTCATGCAAAATCGACGAGGAGACTCGTGTTCAAAATACAGGAAGAAATGATAGCAATTCACGGGTTGTCACAACAAGCAGATTCAAAGAGTTGGGACCACAGAATTTAAGGAAAGCCAGATCCGATCACGGCGGAAACATGGGTCAAGCAAATTACCAAGATATTCGATGTCTTGGGATGCATGGAGGAACAGAAGGTTCCATTCGCCACCTTTATGTTCCGTGGCGGCGAGGCGGATCATCAAGCGGGAGTCTCGTGAAGCGCACTCCATCCACCGCACTCAAAGATGTCTCTGGGAGACGTTTCAGAAACTATTTAATGACAAATACTTTCCGAAAGTGTTCGCTATATGAAGGAAGTGGAGTTTATTAGACCGAGCGAGTAACAACATGACGGTGTCTCAAGACGAGGCAAAGTTTGCAGAGTTATCCGGTTTGCACCTCATTTGGTGGAGAATGAGGAACGATGACGCGGATGTTTCTTAGAGGTTTGAAACCCTAAGATACGTCAAGATCTCATTTCTCATAAATTTTCTCTTTATTCAGATGTTGTAAAGCAGGCTCAATTATTAGAGCGAGATAAAGAGTACGGCCAACCGAGGGACCACAACCAGTGGATCGCACTCGGAGATAGCGATCAATAGAATAATGATAACCAAATGGAGAAAAAAGCAGACGGACAAAAATGGTAACCACTCTAGTGGTAATCATGGCCATGAAAATAGAAGAATCGAGTCGGGAGGAGATTTTAAAAGAGGAGATTTAACAACGACCATGTGAAGACGACAGCGGTCGCAAGAACAACCGGTTCTAAGGGAGGAGAACGACCACCCATTATATGCTATAAATGCGGGAAAGAGGGACATATCGGTCAAACCGCCCACAACAGATTCAAGGTATGCTATAATTATGGAAAGGAAGGACATATCGCTCGAGATTGTACGGTAGTAAAACCTAGTTCAATGGGGCGGTGACTCGAAAAAGATCGTTCGAGAAAAGTCAAAGTCAACGATTCCGGAAGAGCGTTGTTGTGATTGGTCATAATGCGAGGAACTCCAAACGAGGTTATCACGGGTAAGTTATTTATAAATTCTTGCGAAGTTTATACCTTACTTGATACAACACGGTGTTACCCATTCATTTATCTCTCCGCATGTGCTCAACGTTTAAACTTGACTCCGGAGAAATTAGACTTTGACCTATCTGTGGAAACTCCGTTAGAGAAACTTTCATCACATCCTTTGCTTATAAATCTTGTTTGATTCAAGTTGGCACCATTACCTTACCGTTGACCTTATCTCTTTAAAGATACTTGCTTTTGATGTGATTTTAGGGATTGATTGGTTAACTACTCATCATGCCAAAATTGATTGTTTTCGTAAGGTTGTTAGTTTTCATATTCCTAACCAACCTATTATGCGGATTCAAGCAACTAAACCATTAAAATCAATCACATCATATCTAATCATAAAGCTATTCGCTTATTGAAAACGGATGTCAAGCTTTCTTAGCCCATGTTATGGATTTGAATAAAGACACGCCAAATTTGAATAATATTCTGTTGTTATTGACTTTCCCGATGTATTTCAAGAACTTCCGGTACACCCCGTAACGTGAAGTTGAATTCTTTATTGATCTTGAACCGGTACAAAGCCCATTTCTAAAACCCCATATCGAATGGCTCCTATTGAACTTCAGAGTTAAAGGTCCAACTACGAGGAATTGTTGGACATCGGTTTCATTCGCCCCTAGTACATCTCTTTGGGGTGCTCCTGTTTTATTTGTAAAGAAGAAAAGACGGAGTATGCGAATTTGTATTGACTATCGGAATTGAACCATGTCACCATCAAGAATAGGTATCCTCTACCTCGTATTGATGACTTGTTTGACCCGATTGCTGTAAGGGGCACAATTCTTTTCAAAATCGCTCTTCGCTCGGATATCATCACCAAGATTAGAATCGAGGATATTCCAAAGACCGCCTTCGTAACTCAAGATGGGCATTATGAATTCTTAGTCATGTGTCTTCGGACTAACTAATGCTCCTGCTGGCTTTCATGGATATGATGAACCGAGTATTCAAGGAATATTTGGATCGCTTTGTTGTTCAGTTTTTATTGATGACATCCTTATATATTCCAAAAGTCGTGAAGATCATGAGCACCATTTGAAAGTCGGTACTCCAAAGGCTTCGTGAAAACAAACTATATGCCAAATTGAAGAAATGCGAGTTCGGCTTGAGAAGTAGCATTCCTTGGGCACGTGGTGTCGAAACATGGAGTATCTGTTGATCCGCAAAGATTGAAGCAATACAAAGTTGGGAGCAACCGGAAGTCGGTGACCAAGCACGTAGCTTTTTGGGCTTAATTTGGTTATTATCGGAGATTCGTGGAAGGGTTTTCTCGAATGGCTACTCCATTAACTCATTAACTTTCGAAAGGATACGAAATTCGTTTGGAGCGAAGAATGCGAGAAGAGTTTCAAGAGCTTAAGAGGAGACTAATTTCAAGACTGTTTCTAACAATACCATCCGGTTCGGATGGATTTGTTATCTACAAGCCGATGCTTCGTGCAAAGGGTTAGGATGTGTTCTCATGCAACGTGGGAAAGTCATAGCCTATGCCTCGCGACAACTTAAAGAGTATGAGAGGAATTATCCTACTCATGATCTAGAGTTAGCAGCCGATCGCTTTTGCGCTTAAAGATATGGAGGCACTATCTATATGGGAGAAAGTGGAGATATATTCGCACCATAAAAGCCTTAAATATTTCTTCACTCGAAAAAGAACTCAACACGCGGCAAATGACGTTGGCTCGAGCTATTGAAAGACTACGACCACACTATTCAATACCATGCCGGAAAAACGAACGTGGTAGGCCGACGCGTTGAGTAGAAGATCATATGCGTGGAACGAAAGCAGTGCGATGATGTCAAGTATACGACAGAGCCAACTTTAATAGAAAAGTTAAGGTTGCTTTTCAAGCCACCCACCCCGGAAATGATGCGTATGAAGAAGAAAGTACAAGAAGGAGCTATTCCTAAGCGAGAATTGATGGAGAAGGAATACTTGAGTCCACTCTAGACTTTGTGTTCCTAACGACTCGATTTGAAGTACAAGATTATGATGGAGGCACACAATACACCATTTGCAATCCATCCTCGAAGTACTAAAATGTATCGTGATCTTCGACATACATTTTGGTGGAACAATATGAAGAGAGAGATTGCAAAGTTTATCTCAATGTGTTTAACTTGTCAACGTGTAAAGGCGGAGCATCTAGTACCTAAGGGTCCGTTGCAACCACTTGAGATTCGAAATGGAAGTGGGAACACATTACCATGGATTTTGTTACGGGTCTTCCTACGGTTTTCAAGGCATCAATGCTATTTGGGTTATTGTTGATAGATTAACCAAGTCCGCTTTCATTTCTTGCCGACACGGAGACTTATTCCGTGAACGCCTTTTTAGTATGTACGTGAATGAGATTGTGAGGTTGCATGGCATGCCTGTATCCATAGTTTTGGATCGTGACCCAAGATTCACTTCAAGATTTTGGGTTAACTTGCAAAAATCTATGGGCACGGAGTTTTGCGATTTAGTTCTAGCATACCATCCTCAAAACGGACGGACAATCGAGAGGACTATTCAAACTCTTGAAGATCTATTAAGACTCGTGTCCTAGACTTCAAGGGTAGTTGGGATAAGTATTTACCATTGGTGGAATTCTCCTACAACAACAGTTATCGTGCAAGTATAGGTGTGGCTCCATTTGAAGCATTATATGGACGAAAATGTCGTTCTCCAATATGTTGGGATGAGGTGGGTGAAGCAACATTGTTGGGACCCGAGTTAAGTACGTATGACTCACCGAAAAGATCCAAATGATTCGACAACGATACAAAGCGGCACAAGATCGACAAAAGAGTTATGCGGATCTTCATCGAAAGGACGTGGAATTTAGTGTGAGGGATCATGTATTGTTGCGAGTTGCTTCCATGGAAGGAGTTACAAGATTTGGGAAGAGAGGAAAGCTCAATCCACGATTTATTGGTCCATTTCAAATTCTTGACCGAAAGTAGGAAATGTAGCCTATAGACTTGCGTTACCTCCAAGTATGTCTCGTGTTCATAATGTGTTTCACATATCGTACTTTCGTAAATATGTGAAAGACCGAACCACGTTATAGAGTTAGAAACCCGGACGAGATAGTCAAGACTTAACGATGAGGAGGTACTGCCAAGATTTTGGATAGGAAGGAGCATGTCCTACGCCAAGAAAGGTCATACCACAAGTTAAAGTTTTGTGGAGGAATCATGCTTATAGAGGAAATGACACGGGAATTGGAAACGGAAATGAAAGCGAGGTATCCTCACCTTTTCAAAACACTGTGTACGACGTCAATTTCGAGGATGAAATTTCATAAGGAGGGAGGTTGTAAGACCCCAACTTATTATTAATGAAATTTAATTTTCTATTTATTATTTTGAAATAGTAAGGGTTGATTTAATTAATGTGGATAGTTAAGGGTTAAATACTTAAATATTTCAAAATAAGCAAGTGGTTATAAAATATTCATTGTTGTTTGGGAATATTCGTTTGGTCGTGGAATATTCGCATCGCTTTGGGAATATTAAATGCGACGCGCAGCGACCATGTGTGGGCCCCATAAACTAAAAAGCGATTGGATGAAGAAAACGATAAATATAAGTTGTTTAAAAATAACTACAGAAGTTGTTATTCAAGTAACACTATTGGAATACCCGGTGGTTAAAAACACGAATACACGTTGTTGCACAAGAAGATACCAGTATTGCACCAATTATTGAAGGCACTACTCAATAATGGTTACGATGAATTCTTATTCAAAGATTTTATTTTATTGAGTTATTAATTGTTGCGTTGATATTTTATATTGTTGTTGTTTCAATAATTGTCATTACACAAGATTTTTCATTATCGAAGCAATAATTCATATTATCTGAATAATATTATTAGATAACATTATTGGCAATGTCTAAAAAGTTCATCTAAGGAGAGGTTTGGTCACCTAATTAATTGCCGCCAAGAAGAAGAAATTCTTATTGAAAGCCCCTCTTTCCTCGGGAACCGCTCGGTTGTCAATATTGTGATTCGTAATATTATTTGTGAATAATTAATTATTGATTCATATGATGAGGAAAATATTGATTTTATGTGGATATAGATGGAGAAAAATTTTAATGTGACAATTGTTGAAAATTGAAATTTTATCTCGATAAGATAATGTATTATTATATTTTAATAATATAATAATGGTGATATTTTTCAACTAATTTGGGATTTATGATTATACGAGGAGGAAGAGTATTTTTGTTGCAATAAATGTTTAAAACATGTTAAACATGTTGGTGGACCCCATTTATCGATCGAAATTTGATTATAAACCATAAAATCGCTTGCTTGTGGATTTGGTCAATTTCTCGATTGGAATTTGGAAAAACTTTCTTTCGCAAAGTTGTAGAGAATTGAATTTTCTATAAAAACTCGCAAGATTCGAATTTTCTGATAAAAGGGCTATTTATTATGAATTATTGAAGTTTTGAAGTTCAAATAATTAATTTTGGAAGTTTTAATTATTTTATTATGAAAAACGTTTTTGTCATTAAAGGTGGGTCTTGCATGTGATGTAAATGCTGAATTCAGATCCTTAAAAGTGGGCGAGGAATTTGTAATATTAATATTAATATTTTATTAAATTTTCTAACTCGCTTTGGTGTTCTAAGCATTTTCCTATAAATAGGTGCTTGGGTTAGAATTGAAAATCACACCGTAAACTCAAGTTTTTTCTCTATATTATCGAGCGTATTCTTGTGAGTATTTTGAGTATACTTTGAGTATTGTTAGGCGGTGTAAGTTCCTTCAAAGACTATACCCTAGATTCCAAACTAAGTACTAATCTTTCGAGGTAAGGGATGTTATTTTCTTCTCAAATGATATTATTTCTTCAATATCATTATTTGAAATATTGATTGAAACTTTTATCAAATTTGGAACTTTTTATGTTGGGGTTCTTATTCATGAGTTACTATTCACGAGTTACTATTCATGAGTTACTATTCACGAAAGTTACTTATTCACGAAAGTACTATTCATAAAAGCGTGAAGATGTTTTTTGTGGAATTTCTATCTTTTGGTGTTTGAGTTACTATTCATGTATACTAAGACTATTCACGTATACGGCACTATTCACCGAAAAATAAAATTTCTTCTTTTCGTCCAAAATATCTATTCTGGATACTAGCTTTGATTGTATCCATGTTTTGATCATTCTTGAATTTTACACCACTATGATTATTTTTGAGGTATATTTGAACATGGATAAAACAAAGTACGAATCCTTAATCCTTAATCCTTGTCATTTTGTTTCACTGGATTCGTTTCTTTAAAAAATATTTTTCATCATCCTCAGTCTTAAATGATGATATTATTGAATATCTTTGGCCCAGTAAGGCAAAGATGAATGATTTCAAGAATATCTTTGGTCAGTAGTGGAAAGATGAACAGTGTTTAGATGAACATGACTAATCGATGAATATCTTTATTTTGTAGTGCAAAGATGAATATTTGATTCAGATGTATATTGATTGATGTTACTGAGGATAAAAGATGAGCGATGAACTTTTAAATTCATACATAGAAGATAGTAGTTTGCATTCTCTACTTAACTCTTCTAATGAATTATTATTTCATTGCGAATATTGATTTAAAATTTGTTGTCCTATTGTATTCTATTAGATTTTTCCTGTTGAAGACTAACGGTAATTTGTTGTATATTATCTTAGTCATAATATTCTTTTATCGAGCTAGTTGAGCTCACCATTTTCCTTTTTGTTCCATTTTTCTCGTGGAGGCGAGAATATATGCGAGTATTTAGTCGGGTATGGAATGAAGGTTCTAGAGAGAGTTGTTTAGTAGTCCTCACCATTTTGTAAAATAATGTATCAATAAATGTGATGAGGATTTATTTGAGTATAGATATTGTCAGAAGATAATATTTGTATTTAAACTCACAGTTTTTCTTGTTGTAATAATAAAGTTGTAGTTGTTTCGCATCATGTATTGACAACTCGGAATGGGTGATGTATACCTATTTTGGGGGCGCCACAATAACGACTCGGATGAAGAAAACGATAAATTTGAGTTTTTACAATTAATCTGCGTAGTTGTTACTGAATTAACATTGTTGGAATACCCTAAATTGGTTAAAATACGATGAATACGCTGGTGGTCGCACAAAGATCACACTGCGATTTTACAGATTTTGAATTATTGATTCTTACGTGAAGAAGGCACTAATCAATAATTGTTACAAAGTAATTATCGCTCAATATTTTATTTTATTGGTTCAATAATTGTTGCGTTGATATTTTATATTATTGTTGTTTCAATAATTGTCACTGCACAGTATCTCCATTATCAGATCATTAATTCATATTATTTGGAATAATATTATTAGATAACATTATTGGCAATGTATAGAAAGTTCTGTCAAGGAAAGGTTTGGTCACTTAATTGCGCGCCAGTAAGGAGAAATCCTTATCGGAAAGCCCCCTCTTTTCTGGGAACGGCCTGGTTGTCATAATTGTAATTCTGTAATATTATTTGTGAATAATTAATTATTAATTTATATGATAAGGAAATATTTATTTTATGTGGATATAATTGATGGATATATTTATTGTGGTTATAAATGAAAGAATTAATGCTGAGGTGTTATATCAGTATTTTATCGGATTGAAAGTATTAAAAATCGTCCGTATGTGGATTTCGGGCATTTTTCATTTGGAATTTGGAAAAACTTAAACTTTAAAAGTTGTAGAGAATTAAATTTCCTATGGAAAGCACATGAGATTTGAATTTTTCTGATAAAAGGGCTATTTATTATGAATTGTTGAAGTTTCGGAAAATAAAATGATTTTTATTAAAACATGGGTGGGCCCCACTTTTGGTTGGTGAAAATGTGTTGAGATTTTTATTCAAATGTGGTAGGCTTAAATAGTAGCAGGTAAAGCCATCAGGTAGCAGGTTAGTCTGCTATGGCGTTCTAAGTATTTTTCTATAAATAGGGTGCTTAGTTAAAATTGAAAATCACACCAGAATTCATAAGTTTTCTCCCTTTCTCTCTCTAGAATTAAAACTTGTTGTCTATTATATTTTATCAGATTTTTCCCTGTTGAAGACTACTGATAATTTGTTGTATATTATCTTAGTCATAATATTCTTTACTGGGCTAGTTGAGCTCACCCTTTTCCCTTTTTGTTCTATTTTTTCTTCTCGTGGGAGGTGAGAACATACAGAGAACTAGTCGGAGAATGCGGAGTGATGGTTCTAGAAAGTTATTTTAGCAGTCTTCACTATTTTTTTTTTGTAAAATAGTGTATCAATAATTGTAATAAGGACTCCTTTTGAGTTTTTATACTCTCTAGTAGACAATATTTGTATTCAAACTCACAAAGATATGTGTGTATTGTCAGATTTTGTACTAGTTTGTATTCATTGAAGTTGTATTTGTTTATGTACCATGTAGTTGGCGACTCAGAATGGGTGATGTATCCTATTTTGGGGGTGTCACAAAATACAATTATTGTCACACTATTTTATAATGTATTGAGATATTTCTATAGTCTCGGACCATCACTCCATTCCTTGGCTAGTCCCAGTTACACTCTTATTTTCTGAGAAGAATAATGGAACAAAAGGGAAAAATGTGAGCTCAAATAGTCTAGTAAAGTATATTTTGACTAAGATAATAAAGAATAAATTATCTTTAACTTTCAACAATGATAAATTAGAAATTTAAAGATAACATAAGTTTTTAACGATAACTACAGCGGAACAATCAATCTATTAGAAGAGTCAAAGTAGAGCATGATGTCTACTATTTTTTACGATTTAAAAGTCCATCATCAATATTTTATTCATTTAATACCAATCAATAATTTATTATTTTTATATTATTTTTTTGAAATCTCGTATTGTCAGAGGAATACCCTTGTTGTTATATGCAATTCCATATATTTTGTAATCGTAATACAAAAACTTTTGCAAATACGTACATAGCACAACTCTAAAAATATAGTTGAGACATGGATGAAAAAAATACAAAAGAAAGGATATTTAAATTAAGAATAATTAAAAATTATTTCAAGAATAGAAATTTATCTCATTAATCACGAATATTTGAACCAAACATTTTATTTTTATTTCCAATAATTGAGAATTATATCAACCAAAGTACTGCATGCATTAGAGAAATTGATAAATGGCTTATGGTATAAAGATAAAACTTTAACACAGCTTTTAATGTGACTTGAACTTGTAACTATGAATACTCATATATATTTATTAATTACATTTATTTCTTTATATTATTTTTATTAATGGATTACAAACATTTTATTATTTTATAACAAAATATTATGTGGTTTTGAGCTTGATCTATTGTCTAGTTTAGCTGTCACAAGCCGCATGTTCCCTTCTAATTTTTTATTTATTTTAATAACCTTTATATAAAGTTTAAAACATACTTATTCACTTGTAAGCTCATTTAATGAATTTTATAAAATTGCCAAAATATTCTAAAAATGATATTATTAAAAAATCACGAAGCCATAAATAAATAGATTGATCGTGTATAATTAATGAGATAATCACACAGTATGATTTTCAATTAATGTTAGATTGTTAATCTGTGTTGTGCACATTTGTATATCTAAATATTTTATTGTGACTAAACTATCCTTAATATGTGAGAGACTAATAATATCTAAATAAGGCAAAGTGAGGATAATTTTGTCACTTTCACATATGTAAGTAATTAATTAATAATATAAAACGTGCATATATAACATCATAATTTAATTACCAATATCTCTCTCTCTCTGATCTCTCTCTCTCCCTATATATATATACTACGGAATTCAAATACAAAATTTTCCATTTACAACTATTAAAATATCGTGCAAAATACGACAACACATATACTATGAGTTTCAATACAAATATTGTACTATATTTAGTACGACAATATCCATACTCAACTTAAATTCTCAATACAATTATTATCACACTGTTTTATAATGTATTGAAATACTTTTATAGTCTCGGACCATCACTCCATTCCCCGGCTAGTCCCAATTACACTCTTATTTCTTAAGAAGAATAATGGAACAAAGGGGAAAAGGTGAGCTCAAACAGTTCAGTAAATTATATTATGACTAAGATAATAAAGAATAAATTATTTTTAGCTTTCAACAATAATAAATTAGAAATTTAAAGATAATATAAATTTTTAACGATAACTGCAACGAAACAAACAATCTATTAGAAGAGTCAAATAAAACATGATATCCACTATCTTTTACGATTTAAAAGTCCATCATTAATATTTTATTCATATAATACCAATCAATAATTATGCAAATCAACAATTTATTATTATTATATTATTTTTCTGAAATCTCGTATTGTGAAAGGAATACCCTTATTGTCATAAGGCAAAGTAAGGATAATTTTGTCACTTTCACATATGCAAGTAATTAATTAATAATATAAAACGTGCATATATAACATCATAATTTAATTACCAATCTCTCTCTCTCTCTCTCTCTATATATATATATATATAAATGGCTATATATATAAGAGATGAAATGTAATAAATTTTCTATCATAAGGCACTAATTCAGGTTTAAAAATAACAAAAAGATGAACAAGATTTTTACTTATTTTCTTCTTAGCATTTTGTTTCTCAATGTTGACTCTACTGAAGGTGACTGCAGCAAATACAATCCAGCAGGTAAGTGTGATGACAATCGAACATTGTAATATTAAATAAATTTATTCATTTTACATACATTTTTTTGATAAAATTAGAACAACCAATGTACTGTACGTTGTTCTAATTGATATGTATATATTATCGACATATATGTTTGTAGAATTTATATTGAAAAAGTATTATATATATTGTTTCATATTTATCCCTAAAATAATAATTTGTTAATTAATTGTATTCACATGATAATGAAATTATGATTTGAGGAAATTATCAATAGAAAGAGACATCCTTTTATGAGTCAAAATTTGACAAATAAATTTCTTTTTCTGGAACATGTAGAGTATATAATAAAATACTTTCTTCTTTTTTATTTTGTAAATACCTTTATATATATATATATATATATATATATATGTGTGTGTGTGTGTGTGTGTGTGTTTGTGTTTTGCAAGTTTTCGTCACAATGTTTGATTTTCTAACAGGTTTAATAGGATCTGTGATGACAGAGGATCAACTTTGCAAAGAACGTAACCACGCTAATGGGTGAAATGACAGCTCATGAGCTGTTTAGTAACTAAAAAGTATAAAATATAAAAAATAAATTTTAAATTTAAAAATATTTCAAATTGATTTTTTCAAAACTCAATAATGATTTTAAATTAAATTTAAAATAGAGGAGTACAATATTTATAGAAATTCTATAGATTTAAAAATTTACACAAAGGGTAAATATAAGACCATTATTAATTTTTTTTAAAGTAAATTTAATGACAATTTTACCCTTTTTGGTATAAAAATTTAATTATATTGATTATTGGTGATTATGATATAAACTTAAAGTTCATGGTATTAATCTATATTTAGGGCTTAATTTTTAATGCCACAAAGGGTAAAATTGTTATTATATTGACTATTGACAATTATGAAATACCAAGATTTTAATTAGTAGTACATTTATACATTTTAAAATATTTATCATTATATTAATTATTGATGATTTTTTAAACTAAGTTTGTAATGTATTTATAAATTTATTTTAAAACATTAATAACGGTCTTATATTTACCATGTTTGGTATAAAAAATTAATGGAATAAATGTTAAAATGAGACTCAATATTACACATAAGCATTTTTAGTCGCATGTTGTTGTCATGTCATCAATTTCTGATGTGGTATTATCAATTAGGTGTAATTTAATAAAAAAAATAAGTGTAATCCCGTAATTGAAAAAATTTTGAAGACAATCTCAAAGTGATTTTTTTTTAAAAAAATCAGGTATTAATACATATTTAGACCTTGGATTAACATACAATGGTGAAATGTTCCATCAAATTCTTCCAACTTCACACATAACTCTATATGGTAGTATTTTGATTTAGAGCTATAAACGCGCGAGCTCTTTCTTTGTTGCTTCTCCTGGTTGCCTTCTTTTCTTTCGAACCGAGTTGTTCGCATACAAAACTCGGGTTAACTCGACTCAAGTTCATTTATCGACTCAAACTCAAACAAGAAAATAATACCATGTTTGCCTTGAGCTTGCTTAAGCTCGACTCCTTCAGTATTTAATTAATTTAAATAATTACTTTTACATATTATACATTCCCTCTATCCCATATTAAATGACCACTCTTAAAATGATACACTGATAGCTGTAATTAATAAAATTTTCCTTAATATACCCCTATTAAATTAATAATTCCAATTCATTCTCTTTCATTTAATATAATTGTATTTCAATTTTCATTGCTTTAGCTACTTCTGTTCACATAATTAACATTAACATTTAATCAACTTTTTTTTTTTTATATTTTTCAAGATGACCAAGTCACTTTTCCATAAACTAATTATATGTATCAAAAAATTAAAAGGTGAGCAAAATTAATGCAAATTTAGACATTTAGAAACGGGACAATTAATTTGTTATAGATAAAAAAAATGAAAACTGGACGTTTAATGAATATAAAAATAATAATTCTAATAATTATTTAAATTTAGTTTAGCTCGACTTAAGTTCAACTCAACTCAAGCACGATTAAACTCGACTTGTTTATAAATGAGTCAAATTCGAACTAAAAAAATTATGAGGCCCGAAAGCTTGGTTCAACTCAAGTTTGTTAAACTTCTAGTCGAATTTGAGTTCAATAAGCCAAAACTCAACTTGGCTCGACACATTTATAGCTCTATTTTGATTATTATTGTTTCTTTATTATATACTTATAGGCTTCCTAACCACACACACACTACGTGCATGTATCAAAAAAATGTAATTTATTTGTTCAAAATTTTAAGATAGTTATTGATTTATAAAAGATTTAAAATATTTTCATACTCATAATTGAGATAATTCCTTTACAATATTATTATTTCATTGATTAATGTTATACGAATTTATGTCAATTTCGAGTTCAAAAACATATCAAATTGACTTAAAATAGTTAACAAGGATTTGATATTAAAAACCAAGGGGGTATATTAAAATAAAAGGTTGTTATCTAATATCAAAATGTAGAAATTAAGAACTATTAGCAAAAGAGGATGAAAAAGGGAGAATAAGTGCCCATTTGGCAGAGCTGTGTGGTGCGGTACGGTGAGATGAACTACTTTTAAATGTAGAGTTTTTGTCTAAAATATTTGTAAAAAAAAATTAAATAGTATTTGGTGTAATTATGAAAGTGCTTTTAAAGGTAATAATGCTATTTTAAGATAAGTTTCTGATATGGGATTTTATTTGTTTTTTTTACAATTTAAGGATAATTTTGTACTTTTGTGTTTTTAGTGTAAGACTCCAATTTTTATGAATAAAGATTAATTTTTCTCTAAATGTTATTTTGAATAATAAGGTGTGGATTTGATATAATGTTATAGTTGTGGGTAATATTTATAAATTTTGCAAAGTAAATAAGTTGTTATAAAATATTCGATTGATTCATTTTATCAAGGAACATTCATACGACGACATAATCTTGGTGGATCCCATAACGGAATTATTGTCGGAGTTAGAAAACGACAGAAATAACTTTTTATAAAAATAACGGCAAAATTTTTACCGTTAACTGTTGAAATACCTGATGATAAAAATGCGATGTCGTGTGGTTGCATAGTAGCACGGTGTTATCTGATATCTTTGATTATTGATGCTTACGTGAAAAGTTACTCAGTTTTATTCAATTATTACCATAGTAATTGCTGCATAGTATCTCACGTTATTGTCACAATATTTTATATTATTAAATCAATAATTGAGACGACAAAGTTATTCATATTATTATTTGTATTATTAACGATGTCTAGAAAGTTCTGACGAGAAAAGGGGTTTGGTCACCTAATTGCTCGCCAATAGGGAGAAATCCTTATCGAAAAGCCCACTCTTTCCTGGGAATGATCTGGTTGTTAATATTGTGAGTTATAATATTAGTGAAAAATGTTATTAAAAATGTGTTTTATGAAGCCAACTGAATTGAGATAAATAGAGGGAATTTTTATGAAGTATTTGTTGTAAGTTTGACGTATTATTTGTGTTAGGTTTGTAATATTCATGTGCGCAATCAAATTGCATAAAAAGTGCGGAAGCGTGTAAAATCAGAGTTTAAAAATTATTTACAAACCATAAACCCGGATCACCCTTTATGCACAATTATTAATTAAACGAAAAGATAAAGAATAAATCATACCCTTGAAGATCGAGCTTCCTCAGGTACAAGTTCACCTCCAAATCCTTTCGCGTTCAATCTTGAATCCACCGGGTTTGGTTCCTTCCTTTGATCAACGTTAGCCACCCAAATGTTTGGCCTCTAGAGGTGATCCACCAAGGAAGAAGAAAATTCAAGAAGAAGGGGTGGTCGGCTAAACCCTAGTTTTTCTATCTCTATAGAAAAAATGTACTCTCCCAACAATTGGAATTATGTCGTATGTTGAAAAAGTCAACAACCCCTCCACCCATAATAAGACTCCTCTTATTAATAGATGTGGGCAACCCACCTTAACAATTAAGGAATTGGGTTTTATTCAATTAAATTCTTTTAATTAATTAAGCTCCCTAATCTTATTAGGGATAATTAATTAAACTCCTTTAACTAATTTTCCTTCCTAATCCAATTAGGAATAAATGAGAGTACTTATATTAAATTAATTCCTAAACTCTTTTAGAAATTAAAATAATAATAATTGTAATAATATTAATAAGACTCCTCTTATTAATTTATATTTAATATTTCTAAAATATTAAATAATAAATATTAAGCTATTTAATTTATTCTATCACCATAGATTAAATTAAATATACATAATATATTATTACGATTATGCCATTTACTTCTTAAATAATTATTCTTCCTTTTTATGGTGTGACCCTTTAGGTTCTCCATATTAAATAGGTTGTGAATAAATCAATTAGAACAATTCTAATCTTATTTAAATAAATAAATTAAACAATTAATTTATTTAAATAAATAATATTTATTCTCTGATAGGGATAAGCCTCCTAGCGATCAACGACTTTCCGGATAATATAGATTTCAACATTAATCATTAAAGAACCTTTGAGTAAATAGTTCAAATGCACAATTCAATCCTTCCACCATCTGATGTCCCAATTAAATATAAGACATGGAATTCTTTGTCAAGTCTTATTTTATTTAATTATATGTATTTCGATCCTTAAATGCACAACTCAAATAATGCAAATTAGAAACTCCTTTCTAATTTCATTCGCTTATAACCAAGGACTCTTTGGGTTGTCATTTATCGAATCACATAGGACATTTCTCTTCTTTTATTAGAAGTGGTAGATTCTTTATTGATTATACATTATCTCCATGTACAACTTATTATACCCAAGCATACCCTTTGATATACCCTAAGGGTCTTAAGGAATAAGTCAAAGTATAACTCATCATACACAAGATACTATGATGATCTCAAGTCCAAGGATTACTTGTACTACTATCACTACAGAATTCCTATTGACAGCAAATAAAACTCCATTAGGTATTCCTTAGCGAGCCACGTTCGATGAACTTATTCTCTAATAAGCACCTACATACTTGCTTTAGTGTCTCCACACAAATGATCATGAGATCAATCATCCTCATCCAATGAAAGCAAGCAACGTATGTACCAATCTATCCGGATTCACTAATCCCCAATTTAGTAATCCAATGATTGGGGAACTATTTTAGTTTTAAGCTTTCTAAGAATTTAGATCTCATTAGAATGATCATCATCATTATTCTAAAAGCATTGCTTAAAACTATGGGTTTATCACATATTATAAAACGAAGATCATGTAGATAATTAAAAGCCTTTAATAAATTAATACTTTTTATTAATAAATGAATAAGATTATTTACAAAGTATATGCTTTATCATCAAACATGATTGGCTTGTATGCATACTACTTTCAATCTCCCACTTGCACTTAAAGCCAATCGTCATGGTATCTCATACTCTTCTTCTACTAAGTGACGATTATCCCTTTGTTGGATAAGCTTTAGTTAATGGATATGTAATGTTGTTTATGAGAGTCCACTATCTCTATAGTGATTTCCCATCTTTCAATGACTCTAATAATCAAATGAAAGTGCCACAACACATGTTTAGATCCAAGATGAGACTTAGGAACTATTCTAGTTACGTAATGAACTTTTAATCCAAACAATCAACTTGCAGCTTCATTTATAGCTATATACTTTGTCTTTATTACTAAACCGGCAACTCTTTCTTTGTTTGGAACCTTTTCAATTCAACGCACCACTATTCAAGATAACGCTTTACCTTAAAGTGGATTTTTACATCATCTTTAGTGCATGCGAAAAACTTGAGTCATTAAGCCCTCTAGTTTTAATTAAGACCCCACCATGTGTATGATCACATCCTTAGTGCTTAGGTTAAGCACTTTAAGATGTTTTTCAACGACTCATAGTGAACTTCTCCATAATATGGTGATCAACATCGGGTCTCGTATATTTCATTGCATACATGATAGTCACTCACATGACCTCTCTTTTCGAGTCTATGGGGACTATTAAAGAGATACACTCCATAGCTCATCAACATGAGACATCTCTTGGAGTTTGCCATGCTAAACGACTTTAGCATCAAATGAATATACGTTCCTTGGGTTAAGTCGAGCATCCTCTTAAATCTATCTATATAGATTTATATCCCCAATTAAGATACTCTTCCCAAATCATTCGTGGAGGAATTGTTTAGACAACTTTATCTTTACTGATTGTAGCATTGGTATGTAATTCCTCATCCGTAGTATATCAACATATAGTACTAGGAATGTCACGATGCTCCCACTGACCCTTTTGTACACACTAGGTTCATTCTTATTTTTGATAAAATCAAACTCTTTTGATTGCCTCATCAAAACGAATGTTCCATATTTGAGAAACTTGCTTCAATCCATTTCTCTGAGTGTCTACAACACTTACCTCATCGTATGTAACTGGATCATCATCTTCTATGATGTGTACCTCATCATCATCATCCATGATGAATCCATACCTCCTAGGTATCTTTGGTACTATTCCAGATTTATGATTCGGTTGTGGTACAATAGGTCTATCTATAGGTTCCTCTTATTTAACTTATAGTGTTTTGTGGTTCTTGAACTCTTCAAGATCTATTATCCTCCCACTAGCCCCTTCAATGATAAATGCCTTTATCTTAGAAGGCAGCGTGTTTCGTAACAAACACCTTTTGCTAAGTAGAATTATAGAACATATACCCTAAACTTACTTTAGGATGTCCCACAAATCGACACTTGTCAAATCTTGTCCCAAGCTTATCCTTTTGAAACCTTTTCACATAAGTTGGAACCCCTTATCTTAACATACTTAAGATTAGGAATCCTCCATGTCCATAACTTTTATGGAGTCTTGGGGCCGTATTTAGAGGTTACCATTTCGTAGATATGCAGCCATTTCTAGGACATTACTCTAGAAGGATACTGGAATGTCGGTAAAATCATTATGGACCGCACCATGTCCAACAAGATACGATTTTTCCTTTCAGATACATCAATCAATTATTGCATATCAGGAGGCGTCCATTGTGAGAAAACCATTTGAGATGATCTAGAAACTTATTGCACAAGTATTTATTCCTTGATCTAATCAAAGAATCTTAATACTTTGCCAATTTGTTTCATTTCTGAATTCTTTGAACCTTTCAAATAATTCACACTTGTATTTCAGCAAATACACACATTCAACTCTTTGAATGATCATCTCCTTTTCTTATACTAATTTGTTCAATATGTAAAATTATTTTCATGTAAGTCAAGTATACAAAATTTATTAAGTAATATTCCAGTTCTATACAAAACATTATCATTATAAATAGAACAACAATTGTTCTTAATTATAATACCAAAAATTTCATTGTCCAACAATAAAATGGAAATAATGTTTTCAACGAGAACTAGAATACAATAACAACTTATTGACTTAATAGATTTGCCCGTAGGCAGTGCTAAACTATAAGTTTCTATAGCTAATGCAGCAACCTTTGCTTCATTTCCCACACATAGGATTACTTACATTTGTTTAACTTTCTACTTCTGCTTGGTCCCTTCATAAATCTATATTTATGATAACCAAAGTCGGTATCCAATACCCAAGTAGAACCTTGACTTAAAGAAAAAATTTATTTCAATCATGAACAAAAACTGTATTGTAACCAAAACTTCATTAAGCTTCTTTGGTTAGCCTCTGCAAGATGCTTCTCATGAGTTTATTTCGGTGTCCGGGCTTATAGCGGTGGAAGCAAACTCCTTGCTATATCCATGATCGTTTTTGTTCTTATTATCCTTTGTTTATGCCTTTCTATATACCTTCTTTGAATCGTTCTTCTTTCAGAAGATCCTTTGGCCCCTACCAAGTAAGACTTGATCTTTCTTGGTTGAAAGTGACTCTCAACATTTTTCAATATGTTAAGCAAATCGGCGAGGTGATATCTAGCTTGTTCATATGAAAATTCACAACAATTGTGAAAGGAGTTCGGGTGAGTGCAAGATCAAATCTTGGCTCAACTCTCCATCCATGACAAAAACCAGTTGTCTAATTGATCAATCAAATTGATCAAGTTAAGAACTTTTTATCATCATTTGTAGTGTCATCGGTCATTCTAGATCGGAAGAGCTCCTTAGATATCTCGATATCTATCGGTCCTACTTTCTCACCATCAACTACTTGATGTGCGGGAATATAGTAGGAACATCCATAGTTTCATCGCCGACAAGCAAGCTCGTCACTCGTGGATGCGAGCATGATGCATTGAGCCAATTGTGCATCATCTTGCCACTTTCTAAAAGTAGCAATGTCTTCCTCGGAGGCATTTATGCGCAACCATTGCGAGGATAGGCGTATTAAGGACATAAGATAGCTTTTCGACCATGAGAACTATTCTCAAATTCCTTAACCAATCCAGTTTAAGTAATTCGGTTCGATTTAGCATCTAATATGCTTCGCGATGATAGTAATTTTAGACATTGTAAAATTTCGTAAATGAATTTGTAATTAACAACATTTTAACATACATTCTTTTATTAATTACCAAAATAAATTAGGTCTTATTTTAAATTGGTATCTCCCACTATTTTCTTCAAACTATATTACCTCACTTATATAGTTCGGCAAAATCTAATTAAAGATTTGTTAGTGAGAATAAGGATCCCATTTCAAATGTATATAGCCTTGTGGTGACACAACAAACTATATATAAATAAATAGGTAGACAACTTTTGTCAATTACATCAACTATGCAACTCCTTGTATTTTGCCTCTTAGATTATTTTGATCAGTGGTGGCACATCCGAATCAAAATTATCCAAGTTAAGTCCGACCTAGCACTCCATATATTCAAAAAGAAAAATATCATCCTTGTGGTGACACAACAAAACAATATTGTTCAATTTTCTTTATAAGCATCAAATGTGATAAATTAACATCTTAAATACTTAATACTTGCCTTGTGGTGACACAACAAACTCATATTAAATATTTAATACTCTATTAATTTTATCATGCTAGAAAGCTGACGTTCGATATTCCAAATATCTTTGAACGCTTAGGACTTAATATATAAAAATTGAGGGGTTTGTTATTAATTTGTCTCATTTTGTTTAGCGCGCATACACATATATATATAAAATACGCGTCATATTAATAAACATGCGAAGCATGTTTGCATAATATATAATATATATATAGTATAACACATGCATATAGAATACTATATTCTACGGATTGATTATTGACTTTTATTCTAGTTTGGTTCACTAGAGCCACCAAGTGAACCAAAAGGTCAAACCCAGGGTGCGAGAAATAATATTTAAATATAACTATTACATTTAAAACCGGGCTCTATTACAAAAGCGGGTCTTCAGCGCTTCTTGTCCTTGATCTCTAATTCTTCAAAATTAATTCTAAATATTCCTATTACAAAACTATTTTAAAATAAATAGAAGCCTTGATCGTGATCGAGGGAAGTACATAGGAGGAGATAGAATTTACATTAAGAAAAATTTAGAAGGCGAAGTACTGAGACCCCATTTATTAAAACCCATACATTCATGCATCCAACTAAAATAAAATCCAATCGCATTTGGTTGATAGTCCATAATCAATCCCATTTATTATCATACACATCACCATATGCATCGATAAATAACATTCATCTCATGAATAATAAACATTTAATATATATATTGATATCATTTAATGGGCAAATTTAGTTAGTATAAAATTTAATTTTTAATCAAAATAAACTCCTTTATTTTAATTAATTATGGAATCCAATTCCATATAAAAAAATCTTTAATTAAAATAAACTCTTTTATTTTAATTAATTATGGAGAATCAATTCCATGTAAAAAAAAAATTAAAGGAAACACGGATATTATTTTCCTATTCACAAATAAACTCTTTTATTTTGAATAATATGAAATCTTATTTCATATCTAAATAAACTCCTTTATTTAAGGAAACATGGATTCTCTTTTTTATTCACAAATAAACTCCTTTATTTTGAATAATATGAAATCTTATTCCATATTTAAATAAACTCTTTTATTTAAGGAAACATGGATTCACTTTCCTATTCACAAATAAACTCTTTTATTTTGAATAATATGAAATCTTATTTCATATCTAAATAAACTCCTTTATTTAAGGAAAAATAAAATCCAATTTCAACTCCAATTAGTTAGCATGGAATCCAATTCAAACTCTAATTAGTTAGCATGAAATCTTAATTTCAAAATTAAAATAAATCTTTTATTTTAATATTAAAATAAACCTTTTATTTTAAGATTAAAATAAACCTTTTATTTTAATTATAAAATTATTTAAATATTATATATATATATATATATATTATATAGTATATATTATATATAATATATATATATATTATATTATAGAAACCTTTGGAAAAAAAAAATCTCATTGTATGAATTAAGTATATCCGGGTTTTCATTGATTCTGAGTGTATAATTGCTTCAAATCTAAGGCATGGCGGTGTTCTATTTTTTTAAAACAATTGGCCTTGTTTTAATTCCTTAAAATTTTCCAAGTCATTCTACCATCCTTTTTTTTTTTTTTTTATGTTTAGTGTGAATGACCCACGAATATCGATAATAAAAAAAAAAAAAAATTACGTTCTTTTTTTTTTTTTTTTTTTTAAAATTTTATCAATAAAATTATGCCCAATAAAATTGTTCTAAACACATATCAATATAGATATTAAATTAAAATAATTAATAATTCGCATAAAGGTTTGGCTCGATGCCCTTTGTTAGGTTTGTAATATTATGTATAATGCAATTAAATTGCATAAAAGTGCTTGAGCGTGTAAAATCGAGTTTAAAATTATTTACAAACCATAAACTCGGATCACCCTTTATACACAATTATTAATTAAGCGAAAAGATAAAGAATAAATCATACCCTTGAAGATCGAGCTTCCTCGTGTACAAGTTCACCTCCAAATCCTTTCGGCGTTCGATCTTGAATCCACCGGGTTTGGTTCCTTCCTTTGATCAACGTTAGCCACCCAAATGTTTGGCCTCTAGAGGTGATCCACCAAGGAAGAAGAAAAATTCAAGAAGAAGGGTGGTTTGGCTAAACCCTAGTTTTTCTATCTCTATAGAAAAATGTACTCTCCCAACAATTGGAATTATGTCATTATGTTGAAAAAAGTCAACAACCCTCCACCCATAATAAGACTCCTCTTATTAATAGATGTGGGCAACCCACCTTAACAATTAAGGAATTGGGTTTTATTTAATTAAATTCTTTTAATTAATTAAGCTCCCTAATCTTATTAGGGATAATTAATTAAACTCCTTTAACTAATTTTCCTTCCTAATCCAATTAGGAATAAATGAAATACTTATATTAAATTAATTCCTAAACTCTTTAGAAATTAAAATAATAATAATTGTAATAATATTAATAAGACTCCTCTTATTAATTTATATTTAATATTTCTAAAATATTAAATAATAAATATTAAGCTATTTAATTTATTCTATCACCATAGATTAAATTAAATATACATAATATATTATTACGATTATGCCATTTACTTCTTAAATAATTATTCTTCCTTTTATGGTGTGACCCTTTAGGTTCTCCATATTAAACCAGGTTGTGAATAAATCAATTAGAACAATTTAATCTTATTTAAATAAATAAATTAAATAATTAATTTATTTAAATAAATAATATTTATTCTGATAGGGATAAGCCTCCCTAGCGATCAACGACTTTTAGGATAATATAGATTTTAACATTAATCATTAAAGAACCTTTGAGTAAATAGTTACCGTACAATTCAATCCTTCCACCATACAATGTCCCAACTAAATATAAGCACATGGAATTCATTGTCAAGTCTTATTTTATTTAATTATATGTATTTCGATCCTTAAATGCACAACTCAAATAATGCAAATTAGAAACTCCTTTCTAATTTCATTACGCCGCCGCCAAGGACTCTTTGGGTTGTCATTTATCGAATCACATAGGACATTCTCTTCTTTTATTAGAAGTGGTAGATTCTTTATTGATCATACATTATCTCCATGTATACAACTTATTATACCCAAGCATACCCTTTGATATACCCTAAGGGTCTTAAGGAATAAGTCAAAGTATAACTCATCATACACACGAGATACTATGATGATCTCAAGTCAAGGATTACTTGTACTACTATCACTACTGAGAATTCTATTGACAGCAAATAAAACTCCATTAGGTATTCCTTAGCGAGCCAACGTTCGATGAACTTATTCTCTAATAAGCACCTACATACTTGCTTTAGTGTCTCCACACAAATGATCATGAGATCAATCATCCTCATCCAATGAGCAAGAACAGAACGTATGTACCAATCTATCCGGATTCACTAATCCCCAATTTAGTAATCAATGATTGGGAACTATTTTAGTTTTAAGCTTTCTAAGAATTTAGATCTCATTAGAATGATCATCATCATTATTCTAAAAGCATTGCTTAAAACTATGGGTTTATCACATATTATAAAACAAAGATCATGTAGATAATTAAAAGCCTTTAATAAATTAATACTTTTTATTAATAAATGAATAAGATTGTTACAAAGTATATGCTTTATCATCACTTTCAATTTGACCCCCACTTATGTAAGACCGAAATTTTTTAAATAAAAAGGAATTTCCTTTATTTATTATTTTGAAAAAAGTAAGGGTTGATTTGATTAATGTGGATAGTTAAGGGTTAAATCATAAATATTTCAAAATAAGCAAGTGGTTATAAAATATTCATTTTTGTCGGGGAATATTCGTTTGGTGGTGGAATATTAAATCTTTATTCGGGGAATATTAAATGACAGTATGACCCATGTGTGGAGCCCATAACTGAAAAGCGATTGGATGAAGAAAAGCGACAAATATAAGTTGGTTAAAAATAACGGCGTAGTTATTCACAGATTAAAATTGTTGGAATACGGTGGTTAAAAAATACGATGTCTGGCGTGGTTGCCGCGATGCTGCACGGTATTGCATGTAATTGTTGAATTATTGATCCTTACGTGAAGGCACTACTCGATAATTTTCACGATGAATTCTTATTCGATATTTTATTTTATTGATTCAATAATTCTTTGCGTTGATATTTTATATTATTGTTGTTCAATAATTGTCTTTGCACATTATCTCCATTATCGGATCAATAATTCATATTATTTGAATAATATTATTAGATAGCATTATTGGCAATGTCTAGAAAGTTACATCGAGGAGAGGTTTGGTCACCTAATTGCGGCGCGCGAGAAGGAGAAATCCTTATCGGAAAGCCCCTCTTTCTGAGGAGCGGCACTGGTTGTCATAATTGTGATTACGTAATATTATTTGTGAATAATTAATTATTGATTCATATGATAAAGAAATATTTATTTTATGTGGATATAAATGATGGATTTATTTATGTGGTTATAAATGAAGAAATTATGTTGAGGTGTTTTATCGGTATTTTATCGGATTGGAGGTATTAAAAATTAAATCGGGGTTTTTTGAGATATATTATGGGGTTATAATTTTTAATCAAATAGTTGGATTGTGGTAATTTTTGGGTATGTTATACATACATAAGTTGAGTATATGTCCACAAATTTTGAGCAGTTAAAAATTCACGAATGATTTGTTATGAATTTTAAGAGGTGTACGATTAGGAAATTAGGTTTATAATTGATTTTGGTGGAAAATTCTAGAATTGAGTGGGCCCCACTTGTGGTTGGTGAAGAAATGTGCTGAATTTTATTTCAAATGTGGTGGGTGGCAATAGTAGCGGTAAAAGCCATCGGTAGTGAGTCAAAAATGCGCTTGGGGCTAACATTTTCTATAAATAGAGGGCTAAGTTAGAATTGAAAATCACACGAAACAAAGTTTTTCTCTCTTCTCTCTATATTATTGAGCGTATTTTGTGAGTATTTAGATACTTTGAGAGTTCTTTATTCGATTACAAGTTTCATTGACATCACTTAGACCTTTCCTTAGAAATCTTGATTCTTTGAGGTAAGGGATATTATTTTTTTTCGTAATGATATTATTTCTTGATATCATTATCTTTGAAATATTGATCTGAAATTTTTATCAAATTTGGAACTTTTCATGTGGGGTTACTATTCATGAGTTACTATTCACGAGTTACTTATTCATGAGTTCTTATTCACGAGTTTCTATTATTCAAAGTACTATTAATGAAGCGTGAAGAATTTTTTTGTGGAATTTCTATCTTTTGGTGTGAGATTCTTATTCACGTATCGGCATTATTCGCGTATCTGACACTATTATACGTATCTGGCACTATTCATAGAAAAATAAAATTTCTTCTTTTCGTCCAAAATATCTATTTACGGATACTAGCTTTGATTGTATCCATGTTTTGATCATTCTTGAATTTTACACCACTATGATTATTTTTGAGGTATTGTTGGACATGGATAAAACAAAGTACGAATCCTTAATCCTTAATCCTTGTCATTTTGTTTCTTTGGATTCGTTCTTTAAAAATATTTTTCATCATCCTCGGTCTTAAATGATGATATTATTGAATATCTTTGGCTGTAGTGCAAAGATGAATGATTCTGAAGAATATCTTTGGCTTTTGTAGTGCAAAGATGAGCAGTGTTTAAATGAACATGACCAAGTGATGATGAATATCTTTGGCTTTGGCCTTTAGTGCAAAGATGAGCAGTGTTGAGATGAACATGACCCGATTGATGAATATCTTTGGCTGTAGTGCAAAGATGAATATTTGATTTGAGATGAATATTGATTGATGTTCTGGGGATAAAATATTGATGATGAATTTATTAAATTCATAGATTATAGTAGATTTCATTCTCTACGTAACTCTTACTATGAATTATTATTTCAGCTGCGAATATTGATAAAACTTGTTGTCTATTGTATTCTATTAAATTTTTTCCTGTTGAAGACTAATGATAATTTGTTGTATATTATCTTAGTCGTAATATTCTTTCTTGAGCTAGTTGAGCTCACCCTTTTCCTTTTGTTCCATTCTTCTCGGGAGGCGAGAATATAGCGAGTGCAGGGGGTATGGAATGAAGGTTTTAGAAAGGATTGTTTAGTAGTCCTCACCATTTTTGTAAAATAATGTATCGATAAATGTGATGAGGATTTATTTGAGTATAAATATTATCAGAAGATAATATTTGTATTTAAACTCACATTTCTTGTTGTAATAATAAAGTTGTAGTTGTTTACGTACCATGTATTGACAACTCAGAATGGGTGATGTATACCTATTTTGGGGGCGTCGCGGTTGGTATCGAGCTTAGGGATATGATCTCTGGCGGAGATCGGGGAATAGAACTAGGAGGGAGGCGAGTAAATCCTTCGCTAGTGTGTCCTACTAAGCTTATTTGTTAGTTGGTCGATATATAGGGATATTATGTGATATATTGATTTCCTTAATTAACCCTTGTTTTATGGCGGTATTTGAGAATGTCATTGAGAATATTAATGATGGAGTAAATGAGGCCAGTGGAGATGCTGCTGTACTTTACCAGCGAGGAGAGCGTACAGTGGTGGCAATGTTCCTCCTGTGAACAACACCATTGGCGAGATGATGAGCGAGGGGATGTTTAGAAGCTTTTTGCGATTCATGCAAAATCGAACGAGGAGACTTCGTGTTCAAAATCTGAGGAGGAAATGATAGCAATTCACGGGTTATCACGCAAGCGATTCAAAGAGTTGGGACCACGAATTTAAAGGAAAGCCGGATCCGATCATGGCGGAAACATGGGTCAAACAAATTACCAAGATATTCGATGTCTTGGGATGCGGAGAACGAAGGTTCCATTCGCCACCTTTATGTTAAAAGTGGCGAAGGCGGACTCTTTGGTGGGAATGCGTGAAGCGTACCCATCGGCCGCTTTTCGGCATGTCTTGGGAGGCGTTTGAGACTATTTAATGACAAATACTTTCACGAAAGTGTTCGTCGTATGAAGGAAGTGGAGTTCATCAGATTAGAGCAAAACAACATGGCGGTGTCTCGATGCGAGGCAAAGTTTGCGAGTTATCGAGTTTGCACCTCATTTGGTGGAGAATGAGGAGCGTATACGCGGATGTTTCTTAGAGGTTTGAAACGGCATACGTCGATATCTCATTTCTCATAAACTTTCTCTTTATTGAGATGTTGTAAATGAGGCTCAATTATTAGGCGAGATATACTTGAAATACGGTCGGTGAGGACCATAACCGAGGATCGTACCGGAGATAGCGATCAGCAGAATAATGATAACTGCGGAAAAAGCAGAGCCGGATGAAATGGTAACCACTCTGGTGGTAATCATAGTCGTGAAAAGCAGAAGAAGCGAGTCGGGAGGAGATTTTAAAAAGGAGATTTAATAACGACTATGTGAAGGCAGCGGTCTTGGCGGCAAGAAGCTGGTTCTAAGGGAGAGAGCGACGACCACCGGTCATATATCTACAAATCACGAAAAGAGGACATATCGGTCAAGCGCCCACAGCAGTTCAAGGTATGCTATAGTTGTGGAAAGGAAGGACATATCGCTTTCGAGATTATGCGATAGCGAAACCTAGTTCATTGAGGGGACGGTGACTCAAAAAGTATCGAGAAAAGTCAAAGTCAGCGATTCCGGGAAGAAGGCGTTTGTTGTATTTGGTCATAATCGAGAACCCAAACGAGGTGATCACGGGTAAGCTATTTATAAATTCTTGCGAAGTTTATACCTTACTTGATCCGGTGCTACCCATTCATTTATCTCTCTGCGTGTGCTCAGCGTTTAAACTTGACTCAGGAGAAATTAGACTTTGACCTATCTGTGGAAACTCAGTTAGGAGAAACTTTCATCACATCCTTTGTTTATAAATCTTGTTTGATTCAAGTTGGCACCATCACCTTACATTGACCTTATCTCTTTAAAGATACTTGCTTTTGATGTGATTTTAGGGATTGATTGGTTAACTACTCATCATACCAAAATTGATTTTTTTCGTAAGGTTGTTAGTTTTCATATTCCTAACTTGACTGTTATGCGAATTCAAGCAACTAAACCATTAAAATCAATCACTATCATATCTAATCATAAAGCTATTCGTTTATTGAAAAGCGGATGTCAAGCTTTCTTAGCCCATGTTATGGATTTGAATAAAGACACGTCAAATTTGAATAATATTCTGTTGTTATTGACTTTCTGACGTATTTCTGAAGAACTTCCGGTCTACCCCGAGCGTGAAGTTGAATTCTTTATTGATCTTGAACACAGTACAAAGCCCATTTCTAAAACCCCATATCGAATGGCTCTATTGAACTTGAGGAGTTAAAGGTCCAACTACGAGGAATTGTTGGACATCGGTTTCATTAAATCTAGTACATCTCCTTGGGGTGCTCTGTTTTATTTGTAAAAAAGAAAGAGCGGGAGTATCGACTTTGTATTGACTATCGGGAATTGAACCATGTCACCATCAAGAATAGGTATCCTCTACCTCGTATTGATGACTTGTTTGACCGATTCTGAGGGGCACAATTCTTTTCAAAAATCGATCTTAGATTACGGATATCATCAATTTGAAAATTAGAGGCGAGGATATTCAAAGCGCGCCTTGAGAACTTCGGTATGGGCATTATGAATTCTTAGTCGTGTCTTTCGGACTAACTAATGCTCCTGGCTTTCATGGATATGATGAGCAAAGTATTCAAGGAATATTTGGATCGATTCGTTGTTGTCTTTATTGATGACATCCTTATATATTCCAAAAGTCGTGAAGATCATGAGCACCATTTAAATTTGGTACTCGAAGGCTTCGTGAAAACCAACTATATGCCAAATTGAAGAAATGCGAGTTACGGCTTGAGGAAGTAGCCTTTCTTGGGCATGTGGTGTCAAAACATGGAGTATCTGTTGATCCGTGAAGATTGAAGCAATCAAAGTTAGAGCAGCAACAAAGTCGGTGTTGAAATCACGTAGCTTTTGGGCTTATTTGGTTATTATCGGAGATTCGTGGAAGGGTTTTCTCGAATCGCTACTCCATTAACTCAATTAACTTCGGAAGGATACAAAATTCGTTTGGAATGAAGAATGCGAGAAAAGTTTCCAAGAGCTTAAGAGGAGACTTATTTGGCACTGTTGTTCAACAATACCATCTGGTTTGGATGGATTTGTTATCTCTGACGATGCTTGAGGCAAAGGGTTAGGATGTGTTCTCATGCAGCGTGGGAAAGTCATAGCCTATGCCTCGCATGACAACTAAAAGAGTATGAGAGGAATTATCCTACTCATGATCTAGAGTTAGCGGCCGATCGTTTTCGTATTTAAAAATATGGAGGCACTATCTATATGGGGAGAAAGTGGAGATATATTCGGACCATAAAAAGCCTTAAATATTTCTTCACTCAAAAGAACTCAACATCTGGGCGGTGACGTTGGCTCGAGCTATTGAAGACTACGACCACACTATTCAATACCATCACGGTAAAAGCGAGCGTGGTAGGTGGCGCATTGAGTAGAAGATCATATGCGGGAGCGAGTGCGATGATGTCAAGTATCGCGTAGAGCCGACTTTAATAGAAAAAGTTAAGGTTGCTCAAGCCCATGGGCCGGGCGATCGTATGAAGAAGAAAGTACAAGAAGGAGCTATTAGGAAGCGAGAATTGATGAAGAAGGAATACTTGAGTCCACTCTAGACTTTGTGTTCTAACGACTACGATTTGAAGTACAAGATTATGATGGAGGCACTGATACACCATTTGCAATCCATCACGGAAGTACTAAAATGTATCGTGATCTTGACATACATTTTGGTGGAATAATATGAGAGAGAGATTGCAAAGTTTATCTCGATGTGTTTAACTTACCCAGCGTGTAAAGGCGGAGCATCTAGTACCTAAGGGTCCGTTGCAACCACTTGAGATTAGGAATGGAAGTGGGAACACATTACCATGGATTTCGTTCACGGGTCTTCCTACGGTTTCTCAAGGCATCAATGCTATTTGGGTTATTGTTGATAGATTAACCAAGTCTGCTCATTTCTTGCCGTCACGGAGACTTATTCCTTGAGCGTCTTGCTAGTATATACGTAAATGAGATTGTGAGGTTGCATGGCATGCTGTATCCATAGTTTGGATCGTGACCCAAGATTCACTTCAAGATTTTGGGTTAGCTTGCAAAAAGCTATGGAGCGCAGTTTGCGATTTAGTTTGGCATACCATCCCCAAATGGACGGACAATCGAGAGAGGACTATTCAAACTCTTGAAGATTTATTAAGACTCTGTGTCCTAGACTTCAAGAGGCGGTGGGATAAGTATTTACCATTGGTGGAATTCTCCTACAACAATGGTTATCGAGCAAGTATAGGTGTGGCTCCATTGAAGCATTATATGGGCCGAAAATGTCGTTTCTCGATATGTTGGGATGAGGTGGGTGAAGCAACATTGTTGGGACCCGAGTTAAATCGTATGACTCTAGAAAAGATCCAAATGATTCGACAAGCGTATACAAGCGGCACAAGATCGACAAAAGAGTTATGCGGATCTTCATCGAAAGGGCGTGGAATTTAATGTAGGGGATCATGTATTGTTACGAGTTGCTCCATGGAAGGAGTTACAAGATTTGGGAAGAGAGGAAAGCTCGATCCACGATTTATTGGTCCATTTCAAATTCTTGGACCGAGTAGGAAATGTAGCCTATAGACTTGCGTTACCTCAAAGTATGTCTCGTGTTCATAATGTGTTTCACATATCGTACCGTAAATATGTGAAAGACCGAACCACGTTATTGAGTTAGAACAGGGACGAGATATAGAAGACTTAACGTATGAGGAGGTACTATCAAGATCTTGGATAGGAAGGAGCATGTCCTACCTTGCAAAAGGTCATACCACAAGTTAAAGTTTTGTGGAGGAATCATGCTTTATAGAGGAAATGACACGGGAATTGGAAGCGGAAATGAAAGCGAGGTATCCTCACCTTTTTTGAAACACAGAAGTCGTCACGTCGATTTCGAGGACGAAATTTCATAAGGAGGGAGGTTGTAAGACCGAAATTTTTTAAATAAAAAGGAATTTCCTTTATTTATTATTTTGAAATAGTAAAGGTTGATTTGATTAATGTGGATAGTTAAGGGTTAAATACATAAATATTTCAAAATAAGCAAAGTGGTTATAAAATATTCATTTTTGTCGGGGAATATTCGTTTGGTCGTGGAATATTAAATCTTGTGTCGGGGAATATTAAATGCGACCGTAGTGTGACCATGTGTGGGCCCCATATGTGAAAGCGATTGGATGAAGAAAGCGACAAATATAAGTTGGTTAAAAATAACAGGCGTAGTTATTCACAGAATTAATCATTGTTGGAATACCGGTGGTTAAAATACGATGTCTGGCGTGGTTTTTGCGATAGCTTAGCTGCGGTATTTGCGGTAATTGTTGAATTATTGATCCTTACGTAAGAAGGCCACTACTCAATAATTTTCACGGTGAATTCTTATTCGATATTTTATTTTATTGATTCGATAATTCTTTGCGTTGATATTTTATATTATCTTTTGTTCGATAATTGTCCTTTGCACATTATCTCCATTATCGGATCAATAATTCATATTATTTGAATAATATTATTAGATAGCATTATTGGCGATGTCTAGAAAGTTACATCGAGGAGAGGTTTGGTCACCTAATTGCGGCGCCGATAAGGAGAAATCCTTATCGGAAAGCCCCCTCTTTCTGAGGAGCGGCACTGGTTGTCATAATTGTGATTACGTAATATTATTTGTGAATAATTAATTATTGATTCATATGATAAAGAAATATTTATTTTATGTGGATATAAATGATGGATTTATTTATGTGGTTATAAATGAAGAAATTATGTTGAGGTGTTTTATCGGTATTTTATCGGATTGGAGGTATTAAAAATTAAATCGGGGTTTTGAGATATATTGCGGGGTTATAATTTTTAATAATCAAATAGTTGGATTGTGGTAATTTTTGGGTATGTTATACATACATAAGTTGAGTATATGTCCACAAATTTTGAGCCGTTTAAAAATTCACGAATGATTTGTTATGAATTTTAAGAGGTGTCGATTAGGAAATTAGGGTTTATAATTGATTTTGGTGGAAAATTCTAGAATTGAGTGGGCCCCACTTGTGGTTGGTGAAGAAATGTGCTGAATTTTATTTCAAATGTGGTGGGTGGCAATAGTAGCGAGTAAAGCCATGGAGTGGCGAGTCAAGTGCTGCTTGGCGGGCTAACATTTTCTATAAATAGAGGGCTAAGTTAGAATTGAAAATCACACGAAACAAAGTTTTTCTCTTTCTCTCTCTATATTATTGGCGTATTTTGTGAGTATTTAGATACTTTGAGAGTTCTTTGATTCGGTACAAGTTTCATTCAAACATCACTTGAGACCTTTCCTTAGAAATCTTGATTCTTTGAGGTAAGGGATATTATTTTTTTTCGTAATGATATTATTTCTTGATATCATTATCTTTGAAATATTGATCTGAAATTTTTATCAAATTTGGAACTTTTCATGTGGGGTTACTATTCATGAGTTCTTATTCACGATAGTTATTATTCATGAGTTACTATTCACGATTCTTATTCACAAAGTACTATTCATGAAGCGTGAAGATGTTTTTTGTGGAATTTCTATCTTTTTGGTGATTACTATTCACGTAGTTACTTATTCACGTATATCTGACCTTATTCACGATATCTGACTATTATTTTAGAAAAATAAAATTTCTTCTTTTAAGTCAAAATATCTATTTTGGATACTAGCTTTGATTGTATCCATGTTTTGATCATTCTTGAATTTTACACCACTATGATTATTTTTTGAGGTATTGTTGGACATGGATAAAACAAAGTACGAATCCTTAATCCTTAATCCTTGTCATTTTGTTTCTTTGGATTCGTTCTTTAAAAATATTTTCATCATCCTCGGTCTTAAATGATGATATTATTGAATATCTTTGGCTTTTGTAGTGCAAAGATGAATGATTTCTGAAGAATATCTTTGGCTTGTAGTGTAAAAAGATGAGCAGTGTTTAAATGAACATGAATGAAAGTGATGAATATCTTTGGCCTTTAGTAATGCAAAGATGAGCAGTGTTGAGATGAACATGACCGATTGATGAATATCTTTGGCTGTAGTGCAAAGATGAATATTTGATTTGAGATGAATATTGATTGATGTTACTGAGGATAAAATATTGATGATGGTTTATTAAATTCATAGATTATAGTAGATTTCATTCTCTACGTAACTCTTACATGAATTATTATTTCATTGCGAATATTGATGCGAAACTTGTTGTCTATTGTATTCTATTAAATTTTTCCTGTTGAAGACTAATGATAATTTGTTGTATATTATCTTAGTCATAATATTCTTTCTTGAGCTAGTTGAGCTCACCCTTTTCCTTTTGTTCCATTCTTCTCGGGAGGCGAGAATATAGCGATGCGAGTAGGGGTATGGAATGAAGGTTTTAGAAAGGATTGTTTAGTAGTCCTCACCATTTTTGTAAAATAATGTATCGATAAATGTGATGAGGATTTATTTGAGTATAAATATTATGCAGAAGATAATATTTGTATTTAAACTCAGATTTCTTGTTGTAATAAATAAAGTTGTAGTTGTTTTACGTACCATGTATTGACATTTCGAGAATGGGTGATGTATACCTATTTTGGGGCGTCACAACTTACCCATTTTTCAAAACTATCGGTAGAAAATTATCTCAGTTTTATTTATATATATATATATATATATATAAACATAGTTCATGGGGGGAACAAAAGTTCAAGAGGGGGATTATTATTATTATATATATATTATATAATAAATTTTGTTTTTTATGTAAAATATGACACCCCTAAAATAGGTGTACATCACCCATCTTGAGTCGCCAGATATCATACTATAAAAATCAAATACAAACTTTATTTATACAACTGTTGAACTGTCGTGCAGAGTACGACAACAGATAAGCCGTGAGTTTTAATACAAATGTATATAACTCTCATGGTGTCTCGACCACAATGTGACGCCCCCAAAATTAGGTATACGTCACCCATCTTGGGTCGCCACTTACATGGTACATAAATTCAAATACAAACTTAATTATACATCTGTCGTGTAACATACGACAATACATAAACTGAGAGTTCTAATAGGAATATTGTCATTTAGACAATATCCATACTCAAGGAGTCCTCATTACATTTATTGTCACACTATTTAATGAGAATGGTGAGGACTACTAATGCTATCTTCGAGGACCATCACTCTTTTTCCCGACTCGTCCCAACTATATTCTCATTTTTCAAGAGAAACGGTGAAAGAAAGGGTGAGCTCAACTAGCCCAAGAAGAAATATTATGACTAAGATAATGCGTAATAAATTATCAATAGTCTTCAACAATGTTAAACCGATAAAATACAATAGACAACCGGTTTACTGCGCAATGAATATGCAATCCATTAAAAGAGTCAAGTAGAGAATAAAGTCTACTATCTTTTAGGTTTTAAAGGTTTTCATTAATTTTATCATTTGAGACTCAAATTTTAATAAATAAACCACCACATCTAATCATCACTGTATCACGGTCAAGGATTTTCATCAAATTATCAATGGTCATGACTATACCGAATCACCCTCGGTCATAATCATACCAAAACTATCCATCACCGCATTACAGCCACCGAGGACTTTTGTCACATCATTTATATCAAGCCATGATTATACCGAATGATCCCCGGTCATAATCATACTAAGTTCATCTATGCACGTAAGCCAAAAAGATAACATAAGATAACATGAGAATGATGACAATGACATAATAATTCAATAAAACAAGTTCAAAAATTATTTAATCCAGGAATTATTAACGTCCAAATTGTCAACATGATCTTTGTTTTTGTAGAGTAAAATTCAAGAATGATCGGAAGAATATTTCCATGAAAAGATCTTTGGATGAAGCCTTAAATATCAAGGATATTCCACTAATTTCATGGAGTATAGAAGTCAAAGTTTTAACCTAATTGGGTATAATAAAGAATGGAATAACAAAAGAAATCACCATGCATGCGGTGCTTAGCATAGACGAGTTATTCCAACAGAATAATAATAACGGAACCAAAGTCGGGTGAAATTCACACCAAGAGGATGATCAACAGAATAATAAATTTGAATAATAAACAATGGAACCGTGTCGGTGTAAAACACATGCATGAGGATATTCCAAATGAATAATAAATGCGGAATAATAAACAATGGAATCAGTCCCACAGTAAAACACATGTATATGATATTCCAAATGTAATAATAAAGAATGGAATAATGAAGAAGATCACCAAGTATAGGTGATTAAGCGTATCTGAGTTATTCCAACGAGAATAAATAAGAATGGAATAACATAAGGATTTCACCAAGTATAGGTCCATACAGATATACAAAGTTATGTATAGGGTATACCACTTTTACAAAAGTTATTCCAATGAATAATAATGAATGGAATAATGAAGTTCTCTTCATGAATAAGAAAGAATAACACTCATTACGTACAACAAATAATACCCCTTACCGTAAAAGAGACTTTGGATATCAAAGTAGTGAAGTACCGAATACTCTTCTTCTTTATCTCTATAGATTTTCTCTCTATAGCTTCTCTCTATAATTTCTCTCTCAGAGTTTCAAAGTGAATTCGTAAGAAAATAATGAAGGAATGAGCTTCTATTTATAGGAAAATAGAATGCATAGTAATTAATCCATGAACGGTCCAGATTGATTTACTTTAATCTGACGGTCCATATTTAAAGCAAAATCTTTTAAATAAAATATCATATATTTTATTTATATAAAAACATTTTACTATGCAAACACTATGCAAAACACTATGCAACACTATGCATAACAAAATATAATATATTCTATTTATAGAATAACTTTAATAAAGTATTCATTTTTATATAAAAGATGTTTCGTTTTATTACGTTAATAATTGAATAAAACAAAATGGCATTATCATTATAATAATTCATATTATTAATCGACAATAATGGAATCAAACCGAGTGACTTCTCACATAAGCATCAATAATCAATACTGGTGTGCTACTTATGCAACCACACGTATTCTTGTACTTTTTTACTATCGAGTAGTTCAACAAAGATCAACGGTAAAACTTCCGCCGTTATTTCAATAAAATATTTTGTCGTTTTCTCAATCCGACAATAATTACATTGTAGGGTCCACCAATGATTGAGTAGTTATTATACTAATATTCCCCGCTAAACCGAATATTCCCCACCAATCGAATATAATATAACCACTTGCATACTTTGCAAAATTTATAAATACTACCCACAACTATAATATTATCTCAAATTCACACCATAATATTAAAAAATTATTTCGACAAAATTTAAATCTTTATTGATAAAATCTGGAGTCTCACAATCTCCCCTCCTTATGGAATTTCGCCCTCGAAATTATGGTACGTACCTGATATGATAAAGAGGTGAGGATACCTTGAATACCTTTATCGTTAAAAAAAATATTAAATTCATCTTCGCAATCCGACCAAAGATATTCATTAACAACTCATCTTTGCACTACAGGCCAAAGATATACAACGCAAAACCAATATCTTTGAGGACGCGATTTAATAATAGTATCACGACCACGAATTATCCATGCACCATCGGCCAAGGATATTCGTGTTTTCAATTACTGATCATGATTATACTTAGAATAATTATTGGTCATAATCATACCAAGTCTATCAATGCACTACTACCAAAGATGACTTTTACCACATCCATGAATTAATATTTCATTCTTTGAGACTCATTTCAATAATTAATTCATATAATCGAATCATCCCCGCACTACTGTGCCAAGGATATTCATTAGTATCACGACCACTTAATTATCCACATGCACTACGACCAAAGATAATCGTGTATTCATTTAGTATCACGACCACAAATTATCCATGCACTACTACCAAAGATAATCGGTATTCATTAGTATCACGACCACAAATTATCCATGCACTACACTGACCAAAGATAATCGTGTATTCATTAGTATCACGACCACAAATTATCCATGCACTACTACCAAAGATAATCGTGTATTCATTAGTATCACGACCACGAATTATCCATGCACTACTACCAAAGATAATCGTGTATTCATTAGTATCACGACCACAAATTATCCATGCACTACTACCAAAGATAATCGTGTATTCATTAGTATCACGACCACTTAATTATCCATGCACTACTACCAAAGATAATCATGTATCATTAGTATCACGACCACAAATTATCCATGCACTACTACCAAAGATAATCGTGTATTCATTAGTATCACGACCACAAATTATCCATGCACTACGACCAAAGATAATCGTGTATTCATTAGTATCACGACCACAAATTATCCATGCACTACGGCCAAAGATAATCGTGTTTTCAACTACGGTTATGATTATACCGAACAATCCCTGGTTATAATCATACCAAGTCCATCTATGCACCATGTGCCACGAGATGACTTTCAACATAATATAAACATGAGGATAATGATATAAAGAATCAATCAAATGAGATAAAGGATAAATATTAAACATTTATAATATAATTTATCCAGATTCAATAATATCCCCATGTTATCAATCACTTAATAATCTCATAATCTAATATCATTAATATTATAACAAAATTTTAATCACTTCTTAAATTTATAAACAATTTATCTCAATTGTTTACGCTTTACCATATAATGCATTTAATCATTCAAAATGCCATACTCATAAGATATCATCACCAATTATCAAATCCTCATCAAAAAATATGCATATACTCTATATAGGATCCTCTAGCCATAAAATCCTATTTTCAACTTTGTTACTTCACATAACATATTTAACTCATATGTTCAGTAATTAAACTATTTTCATGAAAAATACCAAATCAGTCCCCAAAAATATTTCTTTTTCGAGATTTAGCATAATATAGTCCCACAATGAAAATATATTTTTCTCGGAATTTTAAAATTCATTTACTATTTTTCAAAAATCAATTTCAATTAATTCCTTAAGAAATTAGCTACCTCAATGATAACTCCAAAATTCCCAAATCTTGGCAGAATCTTACACATGTTAACGTGAGCTTCAGTTTAAATTTCATGGTCATCGAGTTATAGAACTCCGATTATAGCATTTTTAAATGGGAAAAACCTAAATATTGAAATAGTCATAACTTGCTCATTTTAAGTCAGAATGAGCTCATTTTTGGACAGGAGGTACTTTATACCATATACCTTCATTTCCCAAAAGACCAGAATTTTTCTCATAATTTAAGTGGCCGAAACAGCCTCTCTAAAATCATGGCAGCAGCTTTTTCGATTTTTGCAGCTTTGCACTCCTTTGCTAAAATCAGTCCACACAAAAATCTACAACACCTTTTCCAGTAATTCCACTTGGATTAGTTAGGTAACTCATAGATCTAACTCTAGGACTTGACCACACTCAAAAATTCAAAATATAATAGGAGATATGGTAAATTGAATTTCATGTTACGTTTTTCACCAAAATCTGATTTTCAACTCTTTGTGATTTCTAAGAAACTTTCATGTTTTCTCATAATAACCAACATAACTCATTATAACACTTACTAATACCACGTATACCCATGATTTTCATCAGTTCTATACTTTTATTATGACTTTCATCATAATCCACGTAAACAGATCCTTTTAGTTGAAGAAATATTTGAGGGTTTAAGAAATGGGTTTTGTACTAGGGTCAATATGAAATTCGATTTCACGCTCTAAGTAGGCTAAGAAGTCTTCAAGAATACACCAGAAAATTTATTAATAATAGAAATATCATTCAAAACTGTGACTCTTATCCAAGACTTGGATAGTACGTCATATTGATACCAACTGTGACTTCTATCCCTTAACCTAGATAGCACCTCACAATGATACCTATAAACTTGCCATCTTCATTCACGATGTCGCCTATGTAAAAGCTTTGGCTTTGGTGCATTCCACACAAGGAAGTCAACAACGAAAGGTTAAGGGGCTCTTTACTTATGGCTTGATATAACAATAATTGACTTTAGTAGTTTGGTTACTTGAATCCGCACAACAGGTTGGTTATGAATATAAAAGCTAACAACCTTACGAAAAGCATGATGAGTAGTTAACCAATTGATTCCTAAAATCACATCAAAGGCAAGTATTTTCAAAAAGATAAGATCGACAGGTAACATGAAAGTGTTTATTTGAATCAAACAAGATTTAAAAATAGTAGCGGTAACGAAGGCTCCTACTAACGAAGCTTCAACCAATAAGTCAAAGTCTAACTTCTCTGGAGTCAAATTTAAACGTTGAATGCAAGCAAGAGAGATAAAATAATGGGTAGAACCGATATCTTATAAGGTATAGACTTCGCAATTTATAATTAACTAACCCGTTCTAACTTCGTTCGGTTTACTCGCTTTTTGAGAAGTCATGAAAAATGCAGTTCCTAAAACCAACGACTTTGTTTTGTCCATATCCACCTTTGGTGCCACCGTCCCAGCTAGACTTGACTTTGGTGCACAACAAAATTGAGCTAAATGACCTTCTCTTCTTGCAATTTCCACTTCTATTATCTTTGCCATGATTACCAATCAAGTGGTTACCATTCTTAGCATGATAATTTCCCACGATGGTTATCATTGTTCGATAGCCGTTGCCACCCAAAGATGATTATTATCGTATTATTGGTCGTTACCTTTTGTTTGGTGAATCAACACTCTCATGTGCTTCATTGCTTATCTCGGCATTTTCAGATGTCATTCTCAAACACTGTCACAAAACAAGGGTTAATTAACATATCACCTATTATCCCTATACTCTCAACCGACCAATTAAATACCAAATAAATTTAGGTAGGTCATACTAGCGAAGGAATTCCCGTCTCTCCCTCCTAGTTCTTATCTCACATCTCGCCAGGATCATATCCTAAGCTCGATATCAACCGTGACGCCCCCAAAATTAGGTATACATCACCCATCTTGGGTCGCCACTTACATGGTACATAAATTCAAATACAAACTTAATTATACATCTGTCGTGTAACATACGACAATACATAAACTGAGAGTTCTAATAGGAATATTGTCATTTAGACAATATCCATACTCAAGGAGTCCTCATTACATTTATTGTCACACTATCTAACAAAATAGTGAGGACTACTAATGCTATCATCTGGACTGTCACCCCGTTCCCCGACTCGTTCCTGCTACGTTCTCATTTCCTGAAGAGAACAGTGAAAGAAAGGGTGAGCTCAACTAGCCCAGTAAGAAATATTATGACTAAGATAATGCAGAATAAATTATCTTTAGCCTTCAACAGTGTTAAACTGATAAAATATAACAAAAATCAAGTTTAACTGCAGCGGAACAAGCAATTCATTAGAAGAGTCAAGTAGAGAATAAAACCTACTATCTTCTATGATTTAAAAAATATTTTCATTAACTTAATCGCTGAAACTCAGCTTAATAAATAAACCACATCTTCTAATCATCCCTGTATTACGGGCCAAGGATATTCATTAAATCATCAATGGTCATGATTATACCGAAAAATCCTGGTCATAATCATACCAAAACTTGTCCATCAATGCATTACATGTGCCATCAAGACTTTTACCACACCACTTATAACATCACAGTTCATGATTATACCGAATGATCCCTGGTCATAATCATACTAAGTCTATCTATGCACGTAAGCCAAAGATGACTTTCAACATAATATAAACATGAGGATGATGACAATGTTATAGGAATTCAATTAAACAAGTTCAAGAATTAATTTATCCAGGAACTAATAATATCCAAATTGTCAACATGATATTTCTTTGTAAAATAAAAGCCAAGAATGCTCAGAAGAATATTTCCATGAAAAGATATCTTTGGATGAAGCGCAAATATCAAGGATATTCCACTAGTTTCATGGAGTATATAAGTCAAAACTTTAACCAACCGAGTATAACAAAGAATATATAAATCGCAAATGGATTTTCACCGTAAATGCAGTAATCCACGTATCTGATCATTTCCACAATTTAATAAGGAATGAATACAAAGGATCATTCACCGTGCATATGGCAATCCACATAGACAAAAGTTATTCCAAATGAATAATAAAGAATAGAATAATGAAGGATTCACCATGTACATGCGATAGAGATCGCATGCATGAAAAGTTATTCCCAACGTAATAATAAATGCGAGAATAATAAATATGGAACCAGTCGTGAAATTACACCCACGGGATATTCGGCCGAATCGTAAATACGTAATAATAAATGCGGAATAATAAATGATGGAACCGGTCCCCAGATAGCATGAAAGGATATTCGGCGTAAATATAAATGATGGAATAATAATGAGTTTCACCAAGTATGCGGCAGATTGTGATAAACCGGTTATTCAACATAATCATAAAGAATGGAATAATGAAGAAGATCACCAAGTATTGGGTGAACCGCATATATCCGGTCATTCCACCAAGTATAGGTAAACCGCACACATCAAAGTTATTCCAACGAGAATAATAAAGAATGGAATAATGTAAGAAGATCACCAAGTATAGGGGATTCGGCAGTACACTGAGTTATTCCAATGAATAAATAAGAAGGAATAACATAAGGATTTCACCAAGTATAGGGTCTGCGCATATACAAAGGTTATGTATAGGGTATACCACTTTTACAAGTTATTATTCCAATGTAATAATAATGAATGGAATAATGAAGTTCTCTTCATGAATAAGAAAGAATAACACTCATTACTTGGTACAACAAATAATACCCCTCACCGTAAAAAAAGACAACCTTTGGATATCAAAGTAGTGAAGTACCGTAATACTCTTCTTCTTTATCTCTATAGATTTTCTCTATAGCTTCTCTCTATAATTTTCTCTCTCTAGAGTTTTGGTGAATTCGTAAGAAAATAATGAAGGAATGAGCTTCTATTTATAGGAAAATAGAATGCATAGTAATTAATCCATGAAGCGGTCCAGATTGATTTACTTTAATCGACGGTCCATATTTAAAGCAAAATCTTTTAAATAAAATATCATATATTTTATTTATATAAAAACATTTTACTATGCAAACACTATGCAACACTATGCAAAAACACTATGCAAAAAACACTATGAAACACTATGCATAACAAAATATAATATATTCTATTTATAGAATAACTTTAATAAAGTATTACATTTTTATATAAAAAGATGTTTTACATTTTATTACGTTAATAATTGAATAAAACAAAATGTCATTATCGCTATAATAATTCATATTATTAATCGACAATAATGGAATCAAACCGAGTGACTTCTCACATAAGCATCGATAATCAATACTGTGTGCTACTTATGCAACCACACGACATCGTACTTTTACTACCGAGTAGTTCAACAAAGATCAACGGTAAAACTTCCGTAGTTATTTCAATAAAATATTTTTGTCGTTTTTTCAATCCAAATAATAATTACATTAGGGGTCCACCAATGATTGAGTAGTTGTACGAATATTCCCCGCTAAACCAGAATATTCCACGACCAATCGAATATAATATAACCACTTGCATACTTTTGCACAATTTATAAATACTACCCACAACTATAATATTATCTCAAATTCACACCATAATATTAAAAAATTATTTCGACAAAATTTAAATCTTTATTGATAAAATCTGGGGTCTCACACACAATCTTACAATGGTACTTTACATAAAAGTATAGTCAAAAACTGTTTTAGAAGTTAAAATCGTTGGGAAGTGCTCAAGGAAATCTTCGTACATGGGAGGTCATGTGTCTAGGTTATGATAGATATCATATGTCCACAGAATTATCCTTGGTTGACTCAATAGACCCCAAAGAAAAACGAGAAGATTACTATCATCTTCTTTCCAATAGTGAATCTTCTCTTGACATATAATTTTCTCCGTTGTCTCCAAGTGAAAATTATATTTCAAATAAACTCCAAGATCATATAGGTAGTGCTCGTAGATATACTCAAAGAAGTGGATGTGCACAACCCCGCCTTTATGATAACACGAGGTTGTATGTCCTTAGACATCTTGTATGATAAGTGGCAAAACACCCTTCCAAAGTTGGGTTCACCTCATTTATATTTGGTTCACCAAAATTAAATATCAAATGAGCGTATACAATACGATACACTTATCTAAAGTTCTCAACAAAATTATTTTCATACTATTTAGGAGAACCTCAATGCCTATAAACCACCGATTCTATTCCCCTGTTATCCCCATTTCGACCAATTTACACTCTTATTACCTGAAAGGAATTATGAAGCAAAAAGGGTAAGCACAACTAGCCCAGCAAAGAATATCATGACTAAAGATAATTTAAATCATCAATAACCTTCATCAGTAATAAATCAGAGATTTAGGACATATGGTAGATGATAAAACTTTTCAACCATAGTTGCAGCGGAACGAGCAATCCATTAGAAGAGTCAAATAGACCATCAGGTCTATTATCTTCTCCATGTTAAAAGTCCACCAATAATGTTTTATCCTTGTATCATCAATCAACAATTCTTGTCCACAATCATATGAATAACTCATAATCATAATTGTGATTCTAAATTCCTCTTCGCAACCAGGACGAAGATAATTTTTATCACCTATCTTCAACTGAAATATCAAAAATTATGGTTATACCAAATCACAATTTCTGCTCATAATCATACTAATAAATTCATCTTGTGACGCCCCCAAAATTAGGTATACATCACCCATCTTGGGTAATCGGATACGTAATGTAATTTAAATACAACTTACTTAATATAAGCGTAGGTAATAATACGACATAAAGCGTGAGTTTGAATACAAATATTGTCTACTAGATATTATACAAACTCAAAAGGAGTCCTCATTAAAATTATTATCACACTATTTCACGAATAGTGAGGACTACTAATGCTATCCTCCGGACCATTACTCAGTTCCCAGACTCGTCCAAACTATGTTCTCATTTTCGAAGAGAACGGTGAAAGAAAGGGTGAGCTCAACTAGCCCAATAAGAAATATTATGACTAAGATAATGCGAATAAATTATCAATAGCCTTCAACAAAGTGTTAAACCGATAAAATATAATAAACATCAAGTTTAACTACAAATGAACAAGCAATCCATTAAAAGAGTCAAGTAGAAAATAAAATCTACTATCTTTTATGACTTAAAAGGTTTTTCATCTTTGTTATATTTGAGACTCGACTTTAATAAATAATCCACATCATCGAATCACCCCACGCTACTGCCGAGGATATTCTTTAGTATCACGACCACAATTATTCATGCACTCACTGGCCAAGAATAGTTGTGTATTCATTAATGGTCATGATCATGCCAATAAGCGTCCATTAATGCACACTACTGACCATCGAGGATTTTTACCACATCATTTGTAACATTACGGTCATGATTACAAGAATAGTCTCACGGTCATAATCATACCAAGTCTATCCCCATGCACTACGAGCCATAGATGACTTTAAAAAAATATAAACATGAGGATGATGACAATGATATAAGAATTCAATAAAACAAGTTCAAGAATTAAGTTTCGGAGAACTAATAACATCCAAAATGTCAACATGATCTTTGCTTTGTAGAGTAAAATTCAAGAATATTGAGAAGAATATTTCCATGAAAGGATCTTTGGATGAGCCTTGCAAATATCGAGGATATTCCACTAATTTCATGGAGTATGGAAGTTAAAGTTTTAACCAATTTGGGTATAATAAAGAATGGAATAACAAAAGAAATCACCATGCATGCGATAGGCCGCACAGCGGAGTTATTCAACAGAATAATAAATAACGAAACCGGTCAAGTAAAATGCATGCAGACAGGATATTCCAATAAGAATAATAATAAATGGAACCAGTCGGTGTAAAACACATGCATAGGATGTTCCAATGAATAATAATAATAAGGCGGAACCGGTCGGTGTAAAACACAGCAGATGAGGATGTTCCAGCAGAATAATAATAAGAGCGGAACCCGGTCGGGTGTAAAACACATGAGCAGGATGTTCCAATGAATAATAGAAGAATGTCACCAAGTATAGGGTAAATCAGCGATACAAAGTTATTCCAAGTAATAATAAAGAATGGAACAATGAAGGATTTCACCAAGTATAGGGGAGTAAGCATGTATCTGAGTTATTCAAAGAATAATAAAGAATGGAATAATGAAGTTCTCTTCATGAATAAGAAAGAATAACACCCCTTACGAAAGTACAACAAATAATATTCCCTACCTTAGAAGAATTGAATATTGGCAAAGTGAAGTAGCGAGAATACTTTTCTTCTTTCTCTCTATTTCTCTCTCTCAGAGTTTCGGTGAATTAAATACGAAAATAATGAAGGAATGAGCTTTATTTATAGGAAAATAGAATGCATAGTAATTAATCCATGAGCGGTCGATTGATTTACTTTAATCGACGGTCCATATTTAAAGCAAAATCTTTTAAATAAAATATAATATATTCTATTTATATAAAACATTTTTACTATACAAACACTATGCAACACTACATACGAAAAACACTATGCATAATAAAATATAATATATTTTATTTATAGAATAACTTTAATAAAGTATTACATTTTATATAAAAAGATGTTTACATTTTATTACGTTAATAATCTGAATAAAACAAAAGCGTCATTATCGCTATAATATTTCATATTATTAATAAACAATAATGGAATCAAACCGGTGACTTCTCACATAAGCATCGATAATCAATACCGGTCTGCTTCTTATGCAACCACACGACATTGTACTTTTACTACTTAGGAGTAGTTCAACGGTATCAGCGGTAAAACTTTACGTAGTTATTTTAATAAAATATTTTTGTCGTTTTCTCAATCAAACAATAATTTTATTAGGGTCCACCAATGATTGAGTAGTTATACGAATATTCACGCTAAACCGAATATATTCCCCACCAATCGAATATAATATAACCACTTGCATACTTTTCATGTAAATTTATAAATATTAACCCACAACTATAACATTATATCAAATTATTCCATAATACTCAAAAATAATATTTATAGAAAATTCATCTTTATTTATAAAAATTTGGGGTCTTACAACCTCCCTTTTTATGAAATTTCGCCCTCGAAATTAGGGTTACATTACACGGTATGTCGAAGAGGTAAGGATACCTTGATTTTATTTGATTCTAACTCCCAAGTCATTTCCTTAACATCGTGGTTCCTCCACAAAACTTTGACTTGAGGTATAACCTTGGGCGTAGAATATGTTCCTTCTTATCCAAAATTTGAGCAGGAACCTCTTCATACGTCAAATCTTCCGCTATTTAAATCGGTTCTAACTCAATAATATGGTTGGTCTTTCACATATTTACGTAACATGGATATGTGAAAAGCGTTATGAACACGAGACATATTTGGCGGTAAAAGCGAGTCTATAGGCCACGGTTCCTACTCGATCGAGGATTAAAATGGACCGATGAATCGAGGATTAAGTTTTCCTCTCTTTCCAAATCTTGTAACTCCTTTCCATGGAGCAACTCTTAACAACACATGATCTCTATATTGAATTCCCGTCCTTTCGATGAAGATCAAAGATAACTCTTTTTGTCGATTTTGTGAGGTTTTTATATGTTGTCGGATCGTTTAAATCTTTTCCGTAGTCATACGTACCAACTCCGGTCCCAACAACGTTGCTTCACCCACCTCATCCCGGCATCTTTGGAGAAGCGACACTTTCTTCCATACAACGCTTGAATGGAGCCATGCAATACTTGCTTGATAAGCTTTGTTGTTGTAGGAAAACTCCACCAATGGTAAGAACTTGTCCCAACTCCTTGAAATCAAGGACACAGAGTCTTAATAGATCTTCAAGAGTTTGAATAGTCCTCTCCGATTGTCCGTCCGTCGATCGAGGATGATATCCGAGAGCTAAATCGTAAGTCTGTGCCCATAGCTTTTTTGCAAACTAACCCAAAATCGTGAAGTGAATCTTGGGTCTCGATCGAAACTATGGATCTGCAGCATACCATGCGATCTTACAATCTCGTTTATATGTACATCTGAGCAAGGCGTTCAAGTGTATAAGTTTCTCGTATCAGAAGAAATGAGCGGACTTGGTCAATCTATCAACAATGACCCAAATCGCATCAATGCCTTGAGAAACCTTAGGAAGACCGTGAATGAAATCCATTGTAATGTGCTCCCACTTCCATTACGGAATTTCAAGTGGTTGTAATGGACCTTTTGGTACTTGATGCTCCGCTTTAACTTCGTTGACAAGTTAGACACCTTGAGATAAACAACGCTATCTCTCTCTTCGTATTGCTCCACCAAAATGTATGGCGAATATCATGATACATTTTGGTACTCGAGATGGATTGCAAATGGTGTATTATGCGCCTCCATCATGATATTATACTTTAAATCGTGGTCGTTAGGAACACAAAGTCCGGAGTTGACTCGAAGTATTCCTTCTTCATCGATTCTTGCTTAGGCGTAGCCCTCTTGCACTTTTTTTCCTCATATGCATCAACTCTCTGGAGTGCAGCTTGAGCGACTTTAACTTTATCTATTAAAGTCGGTTCTACTCGTATATTCGCTATCATCACATGCGTCCTTGGAGTCTTTAACTCTATCTCCATCCTTTGCAAGTCACACAAAATGGGCCTTTGTGTTGACAATAATGCACTCGTACTTGCATACGATCTTCTACTCAATGCGTCAGCTACCACGTTCGCTTTTACAAGATGGTATTGGATGGTATGATCATAATCTTTCAACAGTTCAAGCCAACGTCGTTGTCGCATGTTGAGTTCCTTTTGAGTGAAGAAATATTTGAGGCTTTTATGATCCGTAAAGATCTCCACTTTCTCTCCATACAAGTAATGCCTCCAAATTTTAAGTGCAAAGACAACATCTACCAACTCCAGATCATGAGTAGGATAATTCCTCTCATATTCTTTGAGTTGTCGCGAGGCATAGGCTATAACTTTTCCATGTTGCATAAGAACACATCCCAACCCTTTGCCTGAAGCATCACTATAGATGACAAATCCCTCCGAGCCAGATGGTATTGTCGAGCAGTCTTTGAAATAAGTCTCCTCTTGAGTTCTTGAAAACTCTTCTCACATTCTTCGCTCCAATAGAACTTTGTATCTTTTCGAAGTCAATTTGAGTCGATGGAGTAGCGATTCGAGAAAATCCTTCCACGAATCTCCGATAATACCATTTAAAGCAGAAAGCTACGACTTCTCATCATCGATTTAGGTTGTTCCCGACTTTGAATAGCTTCAATCTTTCTTTGGGTCAGCGGATATTCCATGACTTGATACCACGTGCCCAAGGAATGCTACTTCTCAAGCCGTAATTCGCATTTCTTCAACTTGGCATAAAGCTTATATTCACGAAGCTTTTGGAGTGTCACCTCAAGTGTTTCTCATGATCTTCACGGCTTTTGGAATAAATAAGGATGTCATCAATAAAGACGACCACAAAGTGATCTAAATATTCCTTGAATACTCGGTTCATCATATCCATGAAGGCAAATAGGAGCATTAGTCAATCAAAGGACATGACTAGGAATTCATAATGCCCGTATTCTAGTTACTCGAAGCCGTCTTTGGAATGTCGGTGGTTCTAATCTTCAATTGGTGATATCGAAGCGAAGATCGATCTTTGAAAAGAATTTGGCTCCTTGGTATTGGTCAAACAGGTCATCAATACGTGGCAATGGATACCTATTTTGATGGTGACATGATTCAACTCCCGATAATCAATACAAAGTCGATACTCCCATCTTTCTTCTTCACGAATAGAGCAGAGCACCCCAAGGAGAAGTACTGGGACGAATAAAGCCGATGTCTAACAATTCCTGCGGTTGGGTCTTTAACTCACGAAGTTCAATAGAGCCATTCGATATGGGGCTTTGGAAATAGGTTTTGTCTAGGGTTCGTGGTCGATACAAAATTCAATTTCACACTACTGGGGTAGGCGGGAAGTTCTTGAGAATACGTCGGAAATTTATTAACAATAGAAATATCGCTTCAAAAGCGGCGTATTTTTGTTTAAATCGTGACATGAGCTAAGAAAGTTTGACATCCGTTTTCAATAAACGAATAGCTTTATGGCTTGAGATGGTAGTGATTGATTTTAATGGTTTAGTCGTTTGAATTCGCATAATAGGTTGATTAGGAATATGAAAGCTAACAACCTTACGAAAACAATCAATTTTTGCATGATAAGTAGTTAACCAATCAATCCCTAGAATTACGTCGAAAATGCAAGTATTTTTAATGAAATAAGATCGATGGGTAATGTGAGGGTACCGATTTGAACCAAACAAGACTTATAAGCGGTGGATGTAATGAAGGTTTCTCCCAGCGGAGTTTCCACAGATAAGTTAAAGTCTAATTTCTCCGAGTCAAATTTAATCGATGGCGCAAGTAGGAGAAATAAAAGAATAGGTAGAACCAGGTATCAAATAAAGTATAGACTTCATTAGAGTTTATGATAAGCTTACCGTGATGACCTCATTCGAGTTCCTTGCTCTCGGGAGGTTACAACAAACGCTCTCCCTTGCACACTTCTGGTTTGACTTTTACGGGATGACCTTTGGTGCCTCCATCCTAGTTGAATTTGTCTTTGATGGCAAAAATCGAGCTAAGTGACCTTCTCTTCCACAATTATAACATGCTTTGATTTGACGGCGTAGCGATTCGGATGATGTGTCCCTCTCCTCGCATTTGAAGCATATGATAGGTGGTCTTTCTCCTTCCTTAACTGGTTGGTGGTCTTGACGTCTTTCCAACATTGTTGAATCTCCGTTTCTTGAAATGTCCATTCTTATTGTTTTTTGCCCGATTACCACCGAAGTGGTTACCATATCGCTTTGTTGATTCCTCCACGCTTGTTGTCACCGCTTCGATGACTACTCTACCATTTGGTATTATAATTTTGTGTTTACCGCTCTCTTTTAGTTGCGTTGACTCGTTATCGCGCTCCACTAAGCGAGCCCTATTTACAACATCCGAATACAAACACGGTTTATGAGAAATAAGATGTTGGCGTATCTCGACTTCAAACCTCTTAAAAACATTCGCGCCATTCTCTCTTCATTATCCACCCAAGTGGGACTTAAACCGTGATAACTCCGCAAATTTTGCCTCGTATCATGCGACACGGTCATATTGTTTTGTTCCAACTTGATAAACTCCACCTCCTTCATATGGCGAATACTTTCGGGAAAGTATTTGTCGTTGAACGATTCTGGAACTTCTCCCAAGATATCTTGATGCAACGAGAGTTGAGTACGTTTACCGATTCCACCGATGAATCCTTTCTCCGCGCAACATAAAAGCGGCAAAGGAACCTTTTCTCCTCGGAGCATCCCAAGACATCAAATATCTTGGTAATCTGCTTTATCCATGCTTCCCTTGAAGTGGTTTTGGCTCTCCCTTAAACTCCGGTGGTCCCAGCTCCTTGAATTGTTTAGCGGTGTGCCTTTGCCAGAGAGTTTTCCGTGTTTCCACCTACGTTTTGGGCGAGAGTCATTTCTCGCTTTCTTTGTTGCATAAATTGCATAAAGCCTCGAACATTTGATCATTAATCATTTGGTCGGTGTTGTTGTTTGCATGAGGATTTATGCGCCTTCGATGCACATTATCACGATTATTGATATGTGGTGAATCAACGATCGCTTTGTGCTCCATTGCTATTCTCAACATTCTCGGATGTCATTTTGAGATCTTGTCACAAAATAAAAGGTTAATTGACATGTAACAAATTATCTTTATATTACGTGAGCCGATAAAAAAAGCACATAAACTTAGGTAGGTCATACTAGCGAAAAGGTATTCCCGTCTCTCCCCTCCTAGTACTATTCTCACATCTTAGCAGGATCATATCCTAAGCTCGATACCAATTGTGGCGCCCCCAAAATTAGGTATACATCACCCATCTTGGGTACTCGGATATGGTATGTAATTTAAATACAACTTCTTAATATAAGCGTAGGTGTGCAATACGACATAAATTGTGAGTTTGAATACAAATATTGTCTACTAGATATTATATAAACTCAAAAGAGTCCTCATTACAATTATTATCACACTATTTCACGAGAATAGTGAGGACTACTAATCTTATCCTACGGACCATTACTCCGTTCCCAGGCTCGTCCCAACTATGTTCTCATTTCACAGAAGAGAGCGGTGAAAGAAAAGGTGAGCTCAACTAGCCCAAGAAGAAATATTATGACTAAGATAATGCGAATAAATTATCAATAGCCTTCAATGATGTTAAACTAATAAAATATAATAAACATCAAGTTTAGCTGCAATGAACAAGCGATCCATTAAAAGAGTCAAGTAGAAAATAAAATCTACTATCTTTTATGATTTAAAGGTTTTCATCATCTTTGTTATATTTGAGACTCACTTTAATAAATAATCCACATCATCGAATCACCCTTACACTTTACTGGCCGAGGATATTCTTTAGTATCACGACCACAATTATTCATGCACTACGGCCGAGAATAGTTGTGTATTCATTAATGGTCATGATCATGCCAACAACTGTCCATCAATGCATTACTACTAATCGAGGATTTTTACCACATCGTTTTGTAACATTACGGTCATGATTACAAGAATAGTCTCACGAGTCATAATCATACCAAGTCCATCTATGCACTACGGTGCCACAGATGACTTTAAAAAAATATAAACATGAGGATGATGACAATGATATAAGAATTGATAAAACAAGTTCAAGAATTAAGTTTTTCGGGAACTAATAACATCCAAAATGTCAACATGATCTTTGCTTTAGAGAGTAAAATTCAAGAATCTTGAGAAGAATATTTCCATGAAAGGATCTTTGGATGAAGCGCAAATATCGAGGATATTCCACTAATTTCATAGAGTATAGAAGTCAAAGTTTTAACCAATTGGGTATAATAAAGAATGGAATAACAAAAGAAATCACCATGCATGCGATAGAAGCACAAAAGTGAGTTATTCCAATGTAATAATAAATAACGGAACCCGGTCGTAAAAGCGTACGCATGACAGGATATTCCAATGAGAATAATAATAAAGAGGCGGAAAGTGGGTGTAAAACACATGATGCATGAGGATGTTCAACGAGAATAATAATAAGGCGGAACCGGTCCGGTGTAAAAACACATGCGAGGATGTTCCAACAGAATAATAATAAAAGGCGAAACCGGTAGGTGTAAAACACATGCACGAGGATGTTCCAATGAATAATAATAAGAGCGAAACCCAGTCCTGTAAAAAAACACGCGATGGATGTTCCAATGAATAATAATAAGAGCGGAACCCAGTCGGTGTAAAAACATGCATGCATGAGGATGTTCCAAGAATAATAGAAGAATGTCACTAAATATAGGGTGATCATGGCAGATACTGAGTTATTCCAATGAATAATAAAGAATGGAACAATGAAGGATTTCACCAAGTATAGGGAGTCAGCGTATACTGAGTTATTCAACAGAATAATAAAGAATGGAATAATGAAGTTCTCTTCATGAATAAGAAAGAATAACACCCCTTACGAAGTATAACAAATAATATTCCCTACCTTAGAAGAAGCTGAATATTGGCAAAGTGAAGTAGCGAATACTTTTCTTCTTCTTCTCTATAGTTTTTCTCTCTCAGAGTTTCAGGTGAATTCGTAAGAAAATAATGAAGGAATGAGCTTCTATTTATAGGAAAATAGAATCATAGTAATTAATCCATGAAGCGGTCAAGATTGATTTACTTTAATCGGCGGTCCATATTTAAAGCAAAATCTTTTAAATAAAATATAATATATTCTATTTATATAAAAACATTTTACTATGCAAACACTATGCAACACTATGCAAAACACTTATGCATAATAAAATATAATATATTTTATTTGTAGAATAACTTTAATAAAGTATTACATTTTATATAAAAGATGTTTACATTTTATTACGTTAATAATCTGAATAAAACAAAAGCGTCATTATCATATATAATATTTCATATTATTAATAAATGATAATGGAATCAAAGTGAGTGACTTCTCACATAAGCATCGATAATCAATCTGGTAATGCTACTTATGCGACCTGCATTATTCATCGTACTTTTACTACTGAAGAGTAGTTCAGCAAATATCAGCGGTAAAACTTCCATAGTTATTTCAATAAAATATTTTTGTCGTTTTCTCAATCAAACAATAATTACATTGTAGGGTCCACCAATGATTGAGTAGTTATACGAATATTCCTGCTAAACCAAATATTCCCACCAATCGAATATAATATAACCACTTGCATACTTTGCAAAATTTATAAATATTAACCACAACTATAACATTATATCAAATTATTCCATAATATTCAAAAATAATATTTATAGAAAATTCATCTTTATTTATAAAAGCGGGGTCTTACATCTTTGCATTACGACCAAAGATATTCATTAACAATTCATTTTGCACTACAAGCCAAAGACATCTGCTGTATTTTAGAAGAGTCAAGTAGAGCATGATATCTACTATCTTTTACGAATTAAAAGTGTATAGTCAATATTTTATTCTTTGAGACTCGAAATTTTAATAAATAATCAACATCATTGAATCATCATCGCACTACTTCAATTTAAGGATATTCATGTAATCATCAATGGTTATGATTATACCAAATAATCCTGGTTATAATCATACCAATAAGCATCCATCGATGCACTACGGCCGATGAGGACTTTTACACATCATCTATAACATTACGAGTCATGATTATACCGAATGATCCACAGTCATAATCATACCAATAAATAGTTCATCTATGCACATAAGCCAAAGATACTCATGATCAATAGTTCATCTTTGCACGTAAGCCAAAGATATACAAATTGTAAAACTAATAATCAACGATCCATCTTTGCACGTAAGACAAAGATATACAAATCAGAAAAAATAATAATCAGCGATCCATCTTTGCACGTAAGCCAAAGATAAACAAATGTAAAACTAATAATCAACAAATCCATCTTTGCACGTAAGCCAAAGATGACTTTCATCATAATATAAGCATGAGGATGATGACAATGATATAAGCATTAATCAAGCGAAATCAAGGATAAATATTAAAGACTTTAAATTTATCCAGTTTAAAATATCTAAATTGTCGACATGATACTACTTTATGGAGTAAAATTCAATAATAATAGTATTCATGTACCAAAAATAATTTGGATGAGAAAAATATATATTTAGGGTAAATAGTACCCAAGTGAATAGTACTTTGGGAATAGTACCTCATGAATAGTACCCCGACATGAAAAGTACCCCAAATACCCGAGTGAATAATATTCGGGTGAATAGTAATTTGGGTGAATAGTAACTCGTGAATAGTACTTCAACACGAAAAGTGCCCCGAATACCCGAGTGAATAATACTAGAGTGAATAGTAACTTGTGAATAGTAACTCGTAAAAAAAATACCAAAAAAAATGATATTCCTACTGAGTACAAAAAAAATGATATCTCATACGAGTATAATAGAATATACAAAGCTGCAAATGGATTTTCACCCGCCATGCGGTAATCCACGTAGACAGATCATTTCCACAATTTAATAAAGAATGAATATGAAGGATCATTCACCATGCATGTGGTAATCCACATAGACAAGTTATTCTAACAGAATAATAAAGAATGGAATAACTGAAGAATTCACCGGGCATGCGATAATCCATACATACAAAGTTATTCAAGAGAATAATAAATAATGGAACCAGATCATGCATAATCCTTATGCACAGGATATTCCAAGCCAGATCCCACAGACGAGGATATTCATGAGAATAATAAAGAATGGAATAACAGAAGAATTTCACCATGTATGCAGTACTTTGCATAGACAGGTTATTCCAATATAATAATAAAGAATGGAATAACAATAGCTCTCTTCATGAATACGAAAGAAATAATACCCCTTACTATAATAATAATATCCCTTACCTCAGAAGAAAACTGGATACTGGAATAGTGAGGTAGCAGACTTCTCTTCTTCTTTCTCTCTATAATTTCTCTCTATAATAATTGCTCTATAGCTTTAGTGAATTGGTACAAAATAATGAAGGAATGAGCTTGTATTTATAGGAAAATATAGTTTTGATAATTGCACATTTTGGGGCTCGAAATATTACAGTATAATACCTTCCTCTTTTTCTTTATTTTTAATTTAGTCCTGCAAGTATTATCAAACTTGCACCACCTCCCCTAATAATAAATCATGTGAATCAATAGTAAATCATATGACTCAATAGTTCTAAACATGTGAAAAAATTAATTATAGTATAATACCTTCAACTATACCTCTATTTTTAATTTGGTCATGCAAGTATTATCAATCTTGCACCAACTCCCCTAATAGTAAATCATGTGAATCAATAGTACACACATGTGAACACATAGTTATAAGCATGTGAATTAATAGCAATTAATTGCTCATTTATCCAGTTAATTATCCGATTGGTCAATATAACTTCCAGACATCAATTACTATCGAAATAAATGTCGATTTTCACTAACACTAATAATCCCAACACAATGGAAATATCAATTTCATCTTTAATCAACACAAACTTATTCATCATTAATATTATAACTCACAATATTTAACAACCAAATCATTCGAATAAGGATTTCTCCCTATCGGCATGGCGCGCAATTAGGTGACCAAACCTCTCATTGACAAAACTTCTAGACATTGTCAATATTGCAAATAATAATATGAATAACTTTGTCGTCTCAATTATTGATTTAATAATATAACATATTATGCAGATGATACTGTGACAATAATTGAATCAATAATATGAGAGATATGATGCATCAATTATTGTTGCAATAATGAAGTATAACTGAGTGACTTCTTACGTAATCATCAATAATCAATACTGTGTGCTACTATTCAACCACGCATAATACTGTACTTTTACTACCGGGTAGTTCAACAGTTTTAACGGTAACACTTTCGCCGTTATTTTTATAAAAAGATAATTTTGTCGTTTTCTTACTACGACAATACTTTCATTGTGGGGTCCACCAATGATTGTGTCGTCGTGCGGATATTCTTCGACCAAACAAATATTTTATAACAACTTGCATACTTTGCAAAATTTTTACATATCACCCTTAACTTTAACCCTTTCTCAATTTAACCAATTACTAAATAAAATAATAATTATAAGAAAATTGAATACTTTTATTTAATAATTTCGGGATCTCACATAAAATAAAATATATTATATTTTATTATGCATATTGTTTGCATAGTAAAATTAGAAAATTTCGTTCTGCGCCCGTGAACCTTTTCTATTGTGCATCCAAATAGTGCCATGCCATTCTGTTGATCGATTTCACAATCAAAACATATGTGCAAGTATACACGGTCACCAAGTAATAAAGTGAAAGTAAAGTATCGTTCTCACGAAGAATTATTTAATAGAAATCACCAAGTACTAGTTCTTAACCAAACTAATTTTATTTAAACAATCGCAATTTATGATTTTTAAACTTAAGCAAACTAAATTCACTAACTAAACTGGATTACTTTATAAATGAATTCAAATAAATAAAGATTAAGACTACAATATCCCCAATTATGAACTATAAACAATTATCCAATTAATCCAATTATTACACCACTTGAATTGTTAACATGAATTCTAGTTGTTAAAAGCCCTTTCCCAAGTGAACAGATAACTTTTATTCAATTCAATTAATCATGCGATATTCCTATGCAAAATAATTAAACTAAACCCGTTAAATTCCAATTCCAAATTTGTTACATGCAATGAACATATATTCTTATTCAATTCATGACCCTAATTATTCATCTCATGCAAATAATTAAGCATACATGTTATCAAGTCCAGTTCCAACCCTAGATTATATCTCTCGAATCCTTCTAGAGTAACACGATAAGTATTGGCCAAATAATTAATCAATACGCATAAAATATGATAAACAATTCACTTGGACATAAATAATTGGAATAAATCAAATAATTAATTCATAGACATAAAAGGTTCAATTTGTAGTCTTAACAAAAGATTTAGTTCATGATTAATAAATTAAATCTAAGAATCCATAATTGAATAGACATTAAAAGATAAAATTAAGAAAAGAGAAGAATAAATCTGTTGCCAGCAAATCTCCATCTTCCTCAAGCTCATGATCTAGATCTTCAATGGTCTCCAAGTTGCTTCAATCTCCAAAACTAATAAGAACTAAGATTTATGTTCTAATCTAATGGAGTGTATCTTTAATCTAATCTTGTAATCCCCCTTTATTTTATGCCTTACATCATGTATTTATAAGTTACAATTCTAATTTTTAGCTTAGGAACAAACCAAATCCAATTTGGAGTCAAAAAAATGTCAAAATTCGCCCCAAAATACGTCCAAGCCTGACCAGACCATTCCTCAGCGCCTCGGCGCTGGGCAAGGCACTGGGAAGCTTCCCCATAGCGCCTCGGTGCTGCAAATAAACTTGAAATGGGCGCTAGGGCTTTTTTTGGAAATTTTCTGCTCTGACGTCCTTTGGAAAAATGGCCATAACGTCTTCGTCCAAACTCTGATTTCGATGATTCAAGATGTTCCAGAAATAGGAGACGTAGATCTACAACTTTCAGTCTTTGAGTTTTTCTAAATAAGGTCTGGAACAATACTGAAATTGGCTTTGAAGTGACTGCTATTTAAATGATAAACCGAAAACGCGCATCTAGCCACCCCAAATGTCGATCCACGTAACTTTTGTCCCAATTCCTACAAAACAACATAGAATATGCATGAATAGACACAAACACTTAAAAACTTCCAAAAGATTAAGATCAAATGCACTCAATTCATGGGTATAAAACTCACTCATCATATTCTCCTATAAATAGGATGCTTAGTTTAGAATTGAAAATCACACCAGAATCAGAGAATTTTTCTTCTATAATATTAAGCGTATTTCTTTAGAGTTTTAGAAAGGTTTGAGCGTAGAAAATAGTATAAGTTTTCTTCAAGAATATCCCCGCCCTACCAGTTAGAAGTACTATCTTTTTACGGTAAGGGATATTATTTTTGTTCAATATTTGTATAAAATAATATTTTCTTCCATACTTTGTAGTATGTAAGTAATATTATTTCTTTTCAGATTTTGAATTCTACACTCAATTTGTTAAGTATTGCTTCTATACTCCTTAAAATTAGTAGAATATCCTTGAAATTTACGCTTCATCTAGTATCGTTTCACAAGGATATTTTTCTGAATATTCTTGTTAAAGTTTAATTTTTTATGTCGGAGTACTATGCACGGGGTACTATTCATGACAAAAATTGATTTCTTTTCTGTCCAAATTATTTTTGATACAATATTATTCTTGAATTTTACTCCACAATGCAGTATCATGTTGACAATTTGGACAATTATTGAATTATGGATAAATTGAATTATAAATCTTTAAAATTTATCCTTGATCTCATTTAATTGAATTTTTATATCATTGTCATCATCCTCATGTTTATATTGTGATGAAAGTCATCTTTGGCACGTAGTGCATAGATGGACTGTTAATTGGTATGATTATGACTAAATATTATTAGGTATAATCATGACCTATAATGTTACAAATGATGTGGTAAAAGTCTTCATTAGCCCGTAGTGCATTGATGGACAGTTGCTGGCATGATCATGACCATTAGTGATAACACGAATATCATTGGCCCGTAGTGCATGGATAATTCATGGATGTGATACTAATGAATATCATTGGCCTGTAGTGAATGGATAATTCAGTGATGTGGATTATTTATTGAGCTGAGTCTCCGCGATAAAATTGATGATAAACTTTTTAAATCATAGAAGATAGTAAATAACATGCTCTACTTGACTCTTCTAATGGATTGTTTGTTCCGCTGCAGTTAAACTTGTTGTTTATTGTATTATACCAGTTTAGCACTATTTAAGGCTAACGATAATTTATTCTGCATTGTCTTAGTCATAATATTTCTTACTGGGCTAGTTGAGCTCACCCTTTTGCTTTCATTGTTCTCTTCAGGAAATGAGGACGTGGCCGGGACTAGTCGGGGAATGGAGTGACGGTCCGAGATGGTGGCTGTAGTAGTCCTCACTATTTTATAAAACAGCGTGATAATAATTGTAATGAGGACTCCATTTGAGTTTGGATATATTTCTAGAAGACAATATTCGTGTTAAAACTCTCAGCTTATGTTACACGATAGTTGTATAATTAAGTTTGTATTTGTATTATGTACCATGTATTTGGCGACTCAAAATATATAGGTTATGTATACCTATTTTGGGGGCGTCACATTTAGCAAAATGTTGGAGTTAAAAGCACAAATTTTCTACTTCAACTAAAAGTGATTTTAAATTCAAAACACTACTTTTTAAAAGTATTTTAAAAGAATTAACAAACACGAAAACACTTCCATATTTAATTTAGACTTGCTTTTAGACCATCCAAAAGATCCCTATGAAAATAGGAGCACAAAAAAATAAGCAAAAAATTACTAGACGTCTTCATGTCCCTTTTGTGATATCCCTATCCCAAGTTAGTCATTTTACGTAATAATGACGAGTAACAACTAATATAATCGTAAATAGAACAAATTTGAAATCGTCGATTGAAAATCATAGATCGGATGATTGATTGTCATAATTTTGACGAATTGGAGTTTCGAGTGGTGGAATGGATGTCGTGGGTGGATTCAGAGAGATGGAAATAAATAGAATAATATTAGTCGAGATTTTGGCATGAAATGGTCAAGTTACCTTGAGGGTTGGAAACCCTAATTTTGAGTTCAGAAAAGAATTTTGAGACGTGGACTCCACTATTGAGTCTGGTAGGTCAAATTTAGTGGAAAAAGACTGTAAATATGATGGAGTACAGAGGTTGACTTTTATGGTCAAAAGTCAATAGTTAACTTTGTCAATTAGAAAAGTCAAACTTAGTGTTTGAAAATAAATTTGGCAAAACGGACTTCATCGTGATAATCGGGTCACCAAACTTAGTAGTAATCGACTATAATACCGAGGGGTGATTAGTTTTGAAATAAAATAATATTTATTTCAAAAATATTATTTTATTTCAAAAATGGTCAAAAGTGGAAGCTAAAAGTTGAAATTTGACTTTGATATTGGTGTGGCAGTGCACGATTGACCTAATGTCTCTCTCTCTCTCTCTCTCTCTCTCTTTCTTATTCCTTCCTGAATCTTCGTCGCATTATGTGATTGCCTAAAAATTTAATAAAACATGCAAAAAATGAGACTTTGAGTAGAAAGATATCATGTTGAATTTATAGATTGTCAATGCCAGTTAAACAATGTGAAATAGTTGATGAGGTATTAGCCTAGTGGTTAAGATTGAGGTATTGTGACCTTTAGGTCTTAGGTTCAATTCTCACTTAGGTGAGTTTATTTCTGCCATTATGAGAATCTTGTTTTCTTTTTATGTGAGTCTTGTTTGTGAGTTTATTTCTTCCTCTTTTAGTACATAAGGTTTGATTGGTTTTTAATAATGTAAAAGTGATGATATACTTTGTGACAAACGAGATTTTGTAATTTAATTTTAATATTTATTAGATTAAATAAATATTTTCGATGATTTAATTATTAGATTAAATAATTAATTGATGCAATTATGATAGATTAATTTAATTATATGTGTTATATTTATTAAATTAATGTTGAGAATAATTATTATTCAAGTATGTATTTATGTGAGCTTATTGAATTAAATAAAATATTTAATAAGCATAATATTATTTTAATTAATGTAATAATTAATTAGAGATTTAATAATTTGACATAATTAATAAATAAGAAATTAATTATGTGACTATATGAATTAATGACAAATTATCATATTTTATTTAAAGTAAAGTAAATAAGATAATTTATTTATTTTATAATTGGATGTGACATTATTAAACTATAAGATAGAAGAATTATTAAATTAAATGGGAATAAGCCTTTTAAGGCTAGCCAAACATGGCATTAGTGGGGGTTGAGGGCAGTTAGCCCATGATGGGTAACTGACCTCCACATCGCGTCAGTTCTTTATTATATACGTCTTCCTTTTTGTTTTATTATTTGCTAAGTCTGGAAAGGCAAAATAGAGAGGGAAAGAGAGTTGAGAATTAGGGAGATTAAAGGAGAAGAAGTGTGGAAATTGGGAGTTGTTAAATTGTTATCACCTTGTGTAATCCAAGCAGAGTAATCAAGGGTAATCTCTTCTTTCCCAAATTTTAAATTACGTTGTTTAAGTTTTCATAAAAATGGCTTCACGTTTCGTCAAAAACACTGTGAATGGAAAAAGGGTATGATTATGGGTTTGTGTATGTGTTAAGATGTATCATATCGTATTTGATTATATATATATATATATATATTATATAAACCATATCATCAGTTTCATAATATTATAACGTATGTTATTTACAGAGTATGGAATATGGCCATATGACCCTTATACGTGAATTTAATATGCCAAACATAAATTATTTTGTAAAATTCACACTCCTATATGATTATGCATGTTAAAACAAAGGAAACAAAACTTTAATGGATGGATTTGGTGTTATAACGAATCCGTAGTGGTAAGTTTTATGTTTTGTGTTCAAAACCTTCAAGAAAATCAAGAATAGTAAAATTAAATGTGTTGATTCTGTTAATTATGTGTTTTAACATATTTAAAATCTTGCTAGAAGGGTTAAGTAGTGATTATATGTGTATTATAATGTATGGGTATGTCTAAATTCGTGTAGAAATAATTTAATTGGAGGTTTTGGCCATGTTCTACAAATTTCGCGAATTGCAATAAGCGATTCTTTGGTTCATATGCTACCGTGACGCTAGTCTCGTGCCTTAATACTCGTCATGAACATTAAGAGTCGGTAGCGAGCATGAGACGGTAGTGCCTTGATGTTAGAAAAAGTAAGTACAACAATGGTGGCAGCAGGATTACCTCTCGAAATATTCGAAATGAATTTTTAAAGTGTTCAAGTCCATGAATGTGATGTTAACCTAATCCAATGAACATAAAAATATGTTAGGAGTATAGTGAGATGTTAAAACAGATTATTAACATGTCAATAACATAATTGCATGTGGATTGAATTATTGAATGCATAATTAGCTTATTATTCGTGAAATGTTTATTATGTGACAATAAGTGTGATAATTTGACTAAGTATAGTCATAACCAAAGTTTAGACAAAAGAATGAATTTAGGATGATTAATTATATTATAATTAACTAGAGTTGTGAATGAAAATAGTATGTAGGATTATATCGAAGAACGTGTATAATTAACGTGTAATCTACGCACGAGGCAAGTTTCCTAACCCTACTTGTTATCATTATTCAAGTTTATAAATCAAGTTCAGTTGTTATATTAAAGATTATCTATCATTTCAAAGTATGATTCTGTTATACAATACTTGTTATATTTTATACATCTTAAGACTGTTATTCAATTTAATTATCAATTATTATTGAACCTTATTAGACTAGTGAACCATTATTTGATTCGACTAGTCAATAGTTGATGAACGTTCTAAATTTCAGAACCCTTATTGAATTATCCAAACCAAACTTCCTTTCAAAAGTGCGGACTCGATGTTAAAGCGAGATGAACAACCTCGTATAGGGATCACTTATGCGTTAGTGTTAAGATATTGTGCACGATAAAGATGGTACTAAGAAATTTGATCCCCCTAAGTCACGAGTAGAAGAGTCCATAGTCTTATGACTGTTAAAGGTTTCAAGTATAACCCTTGATAACCTAGGACAAAGTTCAAGGTCTTATGACCCTCAGAAATCTTTTGATTCTTGTTATTCATTCTTGATTCAAAAGTTGAGTTTTATTTCAGAAATCTTGGATTCTCGCATGTTATTATATTATTATTTCATTATTATACTTGTGGGCAATCGTGCTCACTCTTGCGTAATAATAACATTGCAGTTAAGAACGAAAGGTACGATGAGCCTTCATCACTTATTAGTGATGAAGATTTGTTATTTAATTTTAAAAATGTTATTATCAAGACTTGATGTTGTTTAAGACTTATTATTTGTTTATGTTTCCGCACAGATGTTTAAGGTTAGTTTGACCTGGGATTTTATGTATTATTCAGATGTTGTAAACCCATAAGGGGAGGATTTATTTCTATCTATTGCATGGTTTGTATTTATTATGGGTAGATAGGTAGATGATATATGTACAGTGAACACCAAATCCCATGGAATTGAAGTACCCGAATTTGGGGGTGTCACATACTTGAATTGTGAAATGTATTTTAAGGCATTTAGAACAACTAAGTATTGCGTATACGAACTAGAATCCTCTCCATTCAAATAAATGGATACTCTCCATTCCATGGTTGATGCAGGAGGGTTCGAGACCGAAGATGCCGAGATGTTGGATAAGACGTTGATTGTAAGACCCCGATTTTTTATAAATAAAATTTAATTTCCTTTATTCATTATTTTAAAATAATAAGGTGTTAATTTGATATAATGCTTTAGTTATGGGTGCAATGTGTAAATTTTGCAAAATAAGCAAGTGGTTATAAAATATTCATTGTTATCGGGAAATATTTGTTTGGTCGTGGAATATTCTTGTTATCGGGGAATATTCATACGACAGTCTTGACCATTGTGGGCCCCATAATGAGAAAATGGTCGATGAAGAAAAGCGACAAGTTTGAGTTTTTATAAATAACGACATAGTTATTACTGAATTAACCTTTGTTGGAATACACGGTGGTTAAAATACGATGTCTGGCGTGGTTGCATAGTAGAACCCAATATTTTTGGATTATTGATTCTTACGTAAGAAGGCACTACTCAATAATTGTTACAGTAATTACTATTCAATATTTTATTTTATTGATTCAATAATTGCTACGTTGATATTTTATATTATTGTTGTTTCAATAATTATCACTGCACAATATTTCCCATTATCAGATCAATAATTCATATTATTTGAATAATATTATTAGATAACATTATTGGCAATGTCTAAGGAAGTTCTGTCTAAAAAGGGGTTTGGTCACCTAATTGCGCGCCAGTAAGAAAAAATCCTTATCAGAAAGCCCCCTCTTTCTTGGGAACGATCTGGTTATCACTATTATGATTCTGTAATATTATTTGTGAATAATTAATTATTGATTTATATGATAAGGAAATATTTATTTTTATGTCGATATAAATGAATGAATTAATGCTGAGGTATTTTATCAGTATTTTATCAGAATGGAGGTATTAAAAATCCTCCATATGTGAATTTCGATCATTTTTTGTTTGGAATTTGGAAAAAAATTCTTCTACAAAGTTGTAGAGAATTAAATTTCCTATGAAATGGACATAGAATTCGTATTTTTATGATAAAATGACTATTTATTATGAATTATTGAAGTTTTCAGAAATAAATGTTTTTATTAAAAAAAATGGATGGGCCCCACTTTTAGTTGTTGTAGAAATTTTAAAATTAGTGGGCCCCACTAGTGGTGTGCTAAAATTGGGCAAAGATGGTGTTCGTAGAAATTTTATTAAAAATTATTTTATTAAATTTTAGTCTTCTTTGGCATTCTGATATTTTCCTATAAATAGGGTGCTTAGTTAGAATTGAAAATCACACCAGAATCTGAAGTTTTCTCTCTCTCTATAACATCGAGCGTATTTTTTTTGAGTATTTAGATACTTTGAGAGTTGCTATTTAGTGCAAGTTTCTTTCAGCTTTATATCCGATATTTCAGCCAGAAATATTGTTCGTTTGATGTATGGGATGTTATTTTCTTCGTAAATGATGTTATTCTTTCAATATAATTATACCGAAATATTGGTATGATTTTTATTATGAAATTTTTATCTTTTCATGTCGAGGTTACTATTCACGTATACGGCACTATTCACGTCGGAGAAGGTTCAAAAATGCCCCTAACGTTTACCGCGATGTCTACCGAGCACCCTATATTTTTTTATCCAAAAGTACCCTTAAAGTTACACTTTTTGGGTCACCCGTGCCCCTGCCGTTAACAGAAGACAAACATGGTTAAAATTGGCTGGCGTGGCGGACACATTGAGGCTTAAAGGGAGAAGGTTCAAAAATGCCCCTGTCACATATAAATATGTCATTTAATCAAAACAAAAATACTAAAATTCAAAATAAAAAAAACATAACATATTTACATCATTTAATCAAAATACAAAAATCAAATTATTTTGTTAACTAATCAAAACAACTAATTTAATAAAACAAGATGTATAACATATTTACATCATTTAATCAAAATACTAAAATTCAAAACATAACATATTTACATCAAATACTAATTATTATTTTTTAAAATAATAAAATACTAAAATTCAAATTATTTTGTTAATTAATCAAAACAACAAAAATTTAAATTACATCATTAAAATACTAAAATTTTTAGTATTTTGAATATTACAAAATTAACGCTAATATTTTTAGTATTTTGAAAATTCAACTAATATTTTAGTATTTTGATGATTAACGTTAATATTTTTAAATTTCAAAATTCAAAAATTCAACTAATTCAAAATTTCAAAATAATTAACGTTAATTCAACTAAAATCATCAAAAAATAATTAACGTTAATATTTTTTTACTAAATAACGTTAATTATTTTGAATTAGTTGAATTATTGAATATTTTAAAATTCAACTAATTACATCATCAAAAAATATTAACGTTTTTTAACATATCAACTAATATTAAAAAATATTAACATTTTTTAATATCAAAAAATTAACATTTTAAATTTTTTAAAACTATTTTAATATTTTTATATCAAAAAATATTAACCTCATATCAAAAATTTTAATATTTTTAAAATATTAACGTTTTTTATACCAAAAATATTAATAAAATATTAACAAATATTAATGTTTTTTAATATCAAAAATACTAATGTTTTTTTAATATTTTTTAACGTTAATATTTTGAGAATATTAATATTTTATATCAATTAGTATTTAGTATTAATATTTTAGTATTTTAATGATATATGTAATTTGAATTTTGTTATTTTGATTAATTAACAAAATAATTTGAATTTAGTATTTTATTATTTTTAATTTGATTTTTTTAGTATTTTAGTATTTTTTTTAATTAGTATTTTAGTTTTTTTATTTAGTATTTGATGTAAATATGTTATGTTTTGAATTTTAGTATTTTGATTAAATGATGTAAATATGTTATACAACTTATTTTATTTAATTAGTTGTTTTGATTAGTTAATAATATAATTTGAATTTTAGTATTTTGATGAAATTATGTAAATATGTTATGCTTTTTTTAATTTGAATTTTAGTATTTTTTTTGTTTTGATTAAATGACATATTTACATGTGTGAGGGACATTTTTGAACCTTCTCCCTTTAAGCCTCCATGCCCCTGTCATGTAAGACCCCAACTTTTTAATGAATAAAATCAAATTTCCTTTATTTATTATTGTGATTAATAAGGTATTAATTTGATATAATATTTTGGTTATGGGTGAAATGTGCAAATTTTGTAAAATAAACAAGTGGTTATAAAATATTCATTTTGTCGGGGAATATTCGTTTAGTCGTGGAATATTCTTTACGTAGGGAATATTAGATATGGTAGTGCTAGTAGCCTATTTATTCGGCCCATAACTAAAAAAGCGGTTGGATGAAGATAACGACAAAATTGAGTTTTTATAAATAACGACGTAGTTATTCTGAATTAACACTCTTGGAATACCCGTGGTTAAAATACGATGTCTGGCGTGGGTCGCATGTAGCAGACACCGGATTGCATAGTATTTTGAATTATTGATTCTTACGAAGGAAGGCACTACTTCGATAATTGTTACGTAATTCTTGTTCAATATTTTATTTTATTGATTCAATAATTCTTTGCGTTGATATTTTTATATTATTGTTGTTTTGATAATTGTCACCGATTGTATTTCCCATTATCGGATCAATAATTCATATTATTTGAATAATATTATTAGATAGCATTATTGGTAATGTCTAGAAAGTTCTGTCAAGGAGAGGTTTGGTCACCTAATTTGTAAGACCCCAAATTATTAATAATGAAATTTAATTTTCTCTATTTATTATTTGAAATAGTAAGGGTTGATTTGATTAATGTGGTTAGTTATGGGTAAAATCATAAATATTTTAAATAAGCGGTGGTTATGAAATATTCATTGTTTGTCGGGGAATATTCGTTTGGTCGTGGAATATTCTTGCTTCGTCGGGGATATTAATGTGACGACGGTGCCTTGATCTTTTAATGGGCCCCATAATGGAAAGCGATTGGATGAAGAAAGCACAAGTATAAGTTGTTTATAAATAACGGCATAGTTATTCACAGATTATCTTGTTGGAATGGAATGCCGGTGGTTAAAACACAATAATACTGGCGTTGTTGACGCGAATAGCACCGGTATTGCACCAATTATTGATTCTTACGTGAAGGCACTACTCGATAATTGTTACGATAATTCTTATTCAAAGTATTTTATTTTATTGATTCAATAATTGTTGCGTTGATTTTTTTATATTCTTCGTTATTTCAATAATTGTCACTACACAATATTTTTCATTATCGACAATAATTCATATTATCGAATAATATTATTAGAAAACATTATTGGCAATGTCTAGAAAGTTACATACAGGAGAGGTTTGGTCACCTAATTGCGCGCCAGTAAGGAGAAATCTTTATTGAAAAGCCCCCTCTTTCTTGGGAACGGCCTAGTTGCCAGTACTGTGATTCTGTAATATTATTTATGAATAATTAATTATTGATTTATATGATGAGGAAAATATTGATTTTATGTGGATATAGATGGAGAAAATTTTTAAAGTGATAATTGTTAAAAATTGATATTTTATCTTTTCTGATAAAATAATATTTTATTATATTATTATAATATAATAATGGGGATATTTTTATAATGAATGTGGGATATATGAGTATATGAGGATGAGGAGTATTTTTGTTGCAAAAGTTGTTTAAAACATGTTAAACATGTCCAGTAGGGCCCATTTCTCGATTTGAAATTTGATTATAGCTATAAAATCGCCTGGTTTATGGATTTGGTCAATTTACATTTGGAATTTGGAAAACCTTTCTTCCGCAAAGTTGTAGAGAATTGAATTTCCTATAAAAGTTGCTAGATTTGAATTTTACGATAAAATGCCTATTTATTATGAATTATTGAAGTTCAAATTCGAAATAATTGATTTTGGAAGTTTTAATTATTTTAATTAAGAAAAACGTTTTTTTGATTTAGTTGACTATTGGTGGTGATATTTGGATGCGATTTGGTGTGTAGGATTTTAATATATATATATATATATATATTAATATTATATTAAATTTTACGCTTTGGTGTTCTAAGCATTTTCCTATAAATAGGGTGCTTAGGTTAGAATTAAAAATCACACCCGAAACTACTGATTTTCTCTCTTTCTCTATAATATCGAGCGTATTTTGTGAGTATTTTATACTTTGAGTGTTGCTTATATCTACGGTGCAAGTTCTTTCAAAGACTATATCCGATATTCCAACCGTAAGTCTTATTCTAGCTAAGGTAAGGGATGTTATTTTCTTCTCAAATGATATTATTTCTTCAATATCATTATCTTTGAAATATTGGTTGAAACTTTTTATCAAATTTGGAACTTTTTCATGTCGGGGTTCTTTATTCATTAATTCTTATTCATGAGTTACTATTCACGAGTTACTATTCACGAAGCGTGATGATGTTTTTTGTAAAATTTCTATCTTTTGGTGTTGAGTTACTATTCACGATATCGGCACTATTCACGTTATCTGAGACTATTCACGAGAAAAATTAAATTTTCGTTTTTAAGTTCAAAATATCTATTATGGATACTAGCTTTGATTGTATCCATGTTTTGATCGATCTTGAATTTTACTCCACTATGATTATTTATGAGGTATTTTTGGACATGAAATAGCTGAAATACGAATCCTTAATATTTATTCTTTTGTTTCACTGGATTCGTTTCATTTAAAATATTTTTCATCATCCTCCATCCTAAATGATGATATAATTGAATATCTTTGGCTGTAGAGTAAAAAGATTAATAATTTCGATGAATATCTTTGCCCGTAGTGCAAAGATGAGCAGTGTTTAGATGAACATGACCAACTGGTGAATATCTTTGGCCTGTAGTGCAAAGATGAATATTTAATTCCAGATGTATATTTATATATAGAAGATAGTAGTTTGCATTCTCTACTTAACTCTTCTAATGAATTATTATTTCCACTGCGAAGATTGATTTAAAACTGGTTGTCTATTGTATTCTATTAGATTTTTCCCTGTTGAGGACTAACGATAATTTGTTCTATATTATCTTAGTCATAATGTTCTTTACTGGGCTAGTTGAGCTCACCCTTTTCCTTGTTGTTCCATTTTTTTTCTCAGGAGGCGAGAATGTAGCGAGTACTAGTCGGGGTGTGGAATGATGGTTCTAGAAGTTGTTCTAGTAGTCCTCACTATTCTGTAAAATAGTGTATTAATAATTGTAATGAGAACTTATTTGAGTGTGGATATTGTCTAGATGACAATATTTGTATTTAAACTCACAGTTTTTATGTTGTATTAATAAAGTTGTAGTTGTTTTTGTACCATGTATTTGGCGACTCTGAATGGGTGTTGTATACCTATTTTGGGGGCATCACAGTTGGTATCAGAGCTTAGGAATATGGTCTCTGGCGGAGATCGGAGAATAGTACTAGGAGGGGAGAGACGAGTAATCCTTCGCTAGTATGTCATACCTAAGGTTATTTGTTGGTCAGTCGAACTATATGGTTAATATGTGATATGTTAATTTGTTTAATTAACCCTTGTTTTATGGCAGTATTTAAGAATGGCAGCTGAGAATATTAACGATGGAGTTAATAAGACCGTGGAAACACCTTTAATCACCACCCAGGGGAACGTGCAACAGGAAGGCAATATTCCTCCTGTAAACAACACCACTGAGCAGACGATGAACGACAGGATGTTTAGGAGCTTTTTGCAGTTCATGCAAAACTAGGCGAGGAGACTTCGTATGCACGAATCACGGTGGAAATGATAATAACGCCATTGCATCACGCCAAGCAGTTCAAAGAGTTGGGACCACCAGAATTTAAGGGAAAGCTGGATCCGATCATGGCGGAAACATGGGCCAAGCAAATTACCAAGATATTCGATGTCTTGGGATGCACGGAGGAACAGAAGGTTCCATTCACCACCTTTATGTTCCGTGGTGAGGCAGACTGTGAGACCCCAGATTTTATTAATAAAGATTTAAATTTTGTCGAAATAATTTTTTAATATTATGGTGTGAATTTGAGATAATATTATAGTTGTGGGTAGTATTTATAAACTTTGCAAAGTATGCAAGTGGTTATATTATATTCGATTGGTGGGGAATATTCGGTTTAGCGAGGGAATATTTAAATAACTACTCAATCATTGGTGGACCCTAATAATGTAATTATTGTCGGATTGAGAAAACGACAAAAATATTTTATTAAAATAACGGCGGAAGTTTTACTAGTGGTTCTTGTTGAACTACTCGGTAGTAGTAAAAGTACGATGAATACGTGTGGTTGCATAGTAGCATTACGGTATTGATTATTGATGCTTATGTGAGAAGTCACTCGGTTTGATTATTATTGTCGATTAATAATATGAATTATTATAGCGATAATGACGTTTTGTTTTATTCAGTATTATTAACGTAATAAAGCGAAACATCTTTTATATAAAATAGAATACTTTATTAAAGTTATTCTATAAATAGAATATATTATATTTTATTATGCATAGTGTTGCATAGTGTTTTGCATAGTGTTTTGCATAGTATTGCATAGTAAAATGTTTTTATATAAATAGAATATATTATATTTTATTTAAAAGATTTTTCTTTAAATATGGACCGTCCGATTAAAGTAAATCAATACGGACCGTTCATGGATTAATTCTTATGCATTCCATTTTCCTATAAATAGAAGCTCATTCCTTCATTATTTTCTTACGAATTCATTGAAACTCTAGAGAGAGAAATTATAGAGAGAAGCTATAGAGAGAAAATTATAGAAAGAAGAAGTATTCTCGCTACTTCACTACTTTATATTAGGTTCTTTTACGGGTAGGGGTGTTATTCTTTCTTCTTGAAGAGAACTTCATTATTCCATTCATTATTTATTACATTGGAATAACTTTCGTAAAAGTGACATACCCTATACATAACCTGTGTATCGCAGCATACCCTATACTTGGTGAAATCTTTATGTTATTCCATTCTTATTTATTCATTGGAATAACTTTGTATCTATGATTTACCCTATACTTGGTGACATTCTTCTATTATTACATTTGGAACATCCTCGTCATGTGTTTTACAGGACCGGTTCCGCTTTTTATTATTTTGTTGGAACATCACATGCGTGTGTTTTACAGGGACACGGTTTCTGTCTTTATCATTACATTGGAATATCCTATCTCATGTGTTTTACACCGGATGCAGTTCCATCTTTATTATTACTGTTGGAACATCCCGCTTGGTGTGAATTTCACGACTTTGGTTCCGTTATTATTATTTCTGTTGGAATAACACATACATGCGTGGGCACCGCATGCATGGTGATTTCTTTTGTTATTCCATTCATATTTATTACATTGGAATAACCTATATACGTGGTTTACCCTATACTTGGTGACATTCTTCTATTATTACATTTGGAACATCACATGCGTGTGTTTTACAGGACTGGTTCCGCTTTTTATTATTCTGTTGGAACATCACATGCGTGTTTTTTTTACCGGACTGGTTAAAATCTTTATCATTCCGTTGGAGTATCCTATCGTGTGTTTTACACCGGATCTGGTTCCATCTTTATTATTACATTGGAACATCTGTCGATTGTGAATTTCACACGACTGGTTCCGTTATTATTATACATTGGAATAAACCGTCATGCTAAGTACCGCATGCATGGTGATTTCTTTTGTTATTCCATTCTTTATTATTCCCGGTTGGTTAAAACTTTGACTTCTATACTCCATGAAATTAGTAGAATATCCTTGATATTTGCGTTTCATCCGAGATCTTTTCATGGAAATATTCTTACGATCATTCTTGAATTTTACTACTAAGCAAAGATCATGTTGACAATTTGGACGTTAATAATTCATGGATTAAATAATTCTTGAACTTGTTTTATGGAATTACTATGTCATTGTCATCATCCTCATGTTATATTATGTTATCTTTGGCTTACGTGCATAGATGAACTTAGTATGATTATGACCGAGGATCATTCGGTATAATCATGACTTGATATAAATGATGTGACAAAAGTCCTCGGTGGCTGTAATGCAAATGATGGATAGTTTTTGGTATGATTATGACCGGGGGTGATTCGGTATAGTCATGACCATTGATAATTTGATGAAAATCCTTGACCGTGGTGCGAGGATGATTAGATGTGGTGGTTTATTTATTGTCGAGTCTCAAATGATAAAAATTGATGAAAACCTTTTAAAACCTAAAAGATAGTAGACTTTATTCTCTACTTGATTATTTTAATGGGTTGCTTTATTAAGCTGCAGATTAAACCTGGTTATCTATTGTATTTTATCGGTTTAACTTTGTTGAAGGCTAATGATAATTTATTACGCATTATCTTAGTCATAATATTTCTTCATTGGGCTAGTTGAGCTCACCTTTCTCTTTCACTGTTCTCTTCGTGAAATGAGAACATAATTTGGGACGAGTCTGGGAACGAAGTAATGGTCTCAGAGGATAGCATTAGTAGTCCTCACTATTCGTGAAATAGTGTGATAATAATTGTAATGAGGACTCCTTTTGAGTTTGTATAATATCTAGTAGACAAAATTTGTATTCAAACTCACGATTTTATGTCGTATTGTATACTACGGCAGTTAGGTTAATAAGTTGTATTTGAATTTATGTACCATGTAAGTGGCGACCCAAGATGGGTGACGTATACCTAATTTTGGGGGCGTCACAGTTGGTATCATAGCCATAAGTGTGAAAAGCCCCGAGCCTCTCGCTGGTGACTTCTTGTTGATGGGGAATGCACCGAAGCCAGACTCTCCGTAGGGGACGCCTGAGTCTTTTATGGCAAGTCGACAGTACCAATGTGAGGTGCTGACATAAGTTGGTGTCCAGAGTCACAGTTGGTATCAGAGCTTAGGGATATGATCCCTGGCTAAGATGCGAGATAAGAACTAGGAGGGGAGAGACGGGAAATTCCTTCGCTAGTATGACCTACCTAAGTTTATTTGTTATTTAATTGGTCGGTCAGAGTATAGGGATAATATTTGATATATTAATTAACCCTTTTGCTTCACAATTCCTTTCAGGTAATAAGAGTGTAGCTAGGTCGAGCGGGGGTAACAGTGGAATAGAACGGTGGTCATCATTTAGTAGTTATATTTGGTGAATCAACTAGGGTGAGGCGAACCCAACGTTGAAAGAGTGTTTTGCCACTATCATACAAGATGTCTAATGACATACAACCTCGTGTCATCATAAGACAGGGTTGTGCTCATCCACTTGCTGAGTATATTTACGAGCACTACCTATATGATCTTGGTGTTTGTTTGAAGTATAATTCTCAATTTGAGACAGTGGAGATAATGATAAATCAAGAGAAGACTCACCATTGGGAAGAATATGATAGTAATCTTCTCATTTTTCTTTGGGGTCTATTGGGTAAACCAAGAATAATTCTGTGGCCATATGATATCTATCATAACCTAGAAGCATGGCCTCCCATGTACGAAGGTTTCCTTGAGCAATTCCCAAAGATTCTAATTTCTAAAACAGTTTTGACTATACATTTATGTAAGGTGTCATTGTGACGTCTTATCCAAAGTTGGGATGAAAGTCACAGTTGGTATTAATGTGACGTCTTATCCAAATCTTGGGACGAGAGTAATGATTTTGAATGATATTTATATCATTAATAAATTTCTTGACGTATTGTTGAAGATTTCTAGCCTACCCTAGAAGCGTGAAATCGAATTTTGTATTGACCCAAAGACAAAAAACCCATTTCTTAAACCCTCAAATATTTCTTCAACTAAAAGGATCATTTACGAGGATTATGATGAAAGTCATAATAAAAGCATTGGACTAATGAAAATTATGGGTATATGAAGTATTAGTAAGTGTTATGATGAGTTATGTTGGTTATTATGTGAAAACATGAAAGTTTCTTAGAAATCACAAAAGTTGAAAATCGATTTTGGTGAAAAGCGTAATATGAAATCAATTGACCATATCTCCTATTATATTTTGAATTTTGAGTGTGGTTAAGTCCTAGAGTTAGATCTATGAGTTACCTAACTAATCCAAGTGGAATTACTGGAAAAGGTGTTGTAGATTTTGTGTGGACTGATTTTAGCAAAGGAGGCCAAAGCTGTAAATTTAAAAAATGCTACTGCCCAGAAACTTTAAGGGCTATTTCGGCCACTTAAATTATGAGAAAATTCTGGCCTTTTGGGACATGAAAGTATATGGTATAAAGTACCTCCTGTCCAAAAATGAGCTCATTTCGACTTAAAATGAGCAAGTTATGACTATTTCAATATTTAGGTTTTTCCGACGAAAACGCTATAACCAAAGTTCTATAACTCCGATGACCATGAAATTTAAACCTGGAAGCTCACGTTAACATGTGTAAGGTCCTGCCAAGATTTGGGAATTTTTGGAGTTAAACTTGAGGTAGCTAATTTCTTAAGGAATTAATTAGAAATTGATTTTTGAAAAATAGTAAATGAATTTTAAAAATTCCGAGAAAATATATTTTCATTATGGGACTATATTATGCTAAATCCCAGAAAAGAAATATTTTGGGACTGATTTGGTGTTTTTCATGAAAATATTTTAGTTACTGTAACATATGAGTTAAATATGTTATGTGAAGTAACAAAGTTGAAAATAGGATTTTATGGCTAAAGAATCCTATATAGAGTATATGCATATTTTTTGATGAGGATTTGATAATTGGTGATGATATTTTATGAGTATGGCATTTTAAATGATTAAATGCATTATATGGTAAAGCGTAAACAATTGAGATAAATTGTTTATAAATTTAAGAAGTGATTAAAATATTATTATAATATTAATGTTATTAGATTATGAGATTATTAAGTGATTGATAACATGGGGATATTCTTGAATCTCGGATAAATTATATTATAAATGTTTAATATTTATCCTTTATCTCATTTGATTGATTCTTTATATCATTATCCTCATGCTTATATTATGTTGAAAGTCATCGTGGCTGTGTAGATGGCATAGATGGACTTGGTATGATTATGATTGTGGATTGTTCGGTATAATCATAACCGTAAATGAATACTACGATTATCTTTGGTAGTAGTGCATGGATAATTGTGGTCGTGATCTAATGAATACACGATTATCTTTGGTAGTAGTGCATGGATAATTGTGGTCGTGATACTAATGAATACACAATTATCTTTTGGCCGTAGTGCATGGATAATTGTGGTCGTGATCTTAATGAATACACAATTATCTTTGGTAGTAGTGCATGGATAATTTGTGGTCGTGATATCTTAATGAATACACAATTATCTTTCGCCGTAGTGCATGGATAATTTGTGGTCGTGATACTAATGAATACACGATTATCTTTGGTAGTAGTGCATGGATAATTTGTGGTCGTGATATTAATGAATACACAATTATCTTTGGCCGTAGTGCATGGATAATTGTGGTGATGATACTAATGAATATACGGTTATCTTTGGTCGTAGTGCATGGATAATTTGTGGTCGTGATACTAATGAATATACGATTATCTTTGGTAGTAGTGCATGGATAATTGTGGTCGTGATACTAATGAATACACAGTTATCTTTGGCCGTAGTGCATGGATAATTTGTGGTCGTGATACTAATGAATACACGATTATCTTTGGCCGTAGTGCATGGATAATTTGTGGTCGTGATACTAATGAATACACAATTATCTTTCGTAGTAGTGCTTGGATAATTTGTGGTCATGATCTTAATGAATACACAATTATCTTTGGTAGTAGTGCATGGATAATTTGTGGTCGTGATCTTAATGAATATCCTTGGCACAGTAGTGCGGGGATGATTCGATGATATGGATTAATTATTGAAATGAGTCTCAAAGAATGTAATATTAATTCTCGGATGTGGTAAAAGTCATCTTTGGCAGTAGTAGTGCATTGATAGACTTGGTATGATTATGACAAGGATTATTCGGTATAATCATGATCAGAATTGAAAACACGAATATCTTTGGCCAATTGGTGCATGGATAATTCGTGGTCGTGATACTATTAAGTAAGGCTGCGTCAAAGCATTATTGGTTTCTGATTTGTATATCTTTAGCTTCAGTGTAGCAAAAGATGAATTGTTAATGAATAGCTTTGGGTGATTTCAAAGATGAATTTAATATTTTTAAACGATAAAGGTATTCAAGGTATCCTCATCTCTTTATCATACCAGTACGCACTCTCAATTTCGAGGGCTTAAATTCCATAGGAGAGGAGATTGTGAGACCCCGGATTTTATTAATAAAGATTTAAATTTTGTCGAAATAATTTTTAATATTATGGTGTGAATTTGAGATAATATTATAGTTGTGGGTAGTATTTATAAACTTTGCAAAGTATGCAAGTGGTTATATTATATTCGATTGGTGGGGAATATTCAGGTTTAGCGAGGGAATATTCGTACAACTAGCTCAATCATTGGTGGACCCTAATAATGTAATTATCATTTGATTGAGAAAGCGACAAAAATATTTTATTAAAATAACGGCGGAAGTTTTACCGTAGTTCTTTGTTGAACTACTCGGTAGTAAAAGTACGATGAATAATGTGGTTGCATAAGTAGACATTACCGGTATTGATTATTGATGCTTATGTGAGAAGTCACTCGGTTTGATTCTATTATCACGATTAATAATATGAATTATTATAAGCGATAATGACGTTTTGTTTTATTCGTATTATTAATGTAATAAAAATGTAAACATCTTTTTATATAAAATAGAATACTTTATTAAAGTTATTCTATAAATAGAATATATTATATTTTATTATGCATAGTGTTGCATAGTGTTTTTGCATAGTATTTTGCATAGTATTGCATAGTGTTTGCATAGTAAAATGTTTTTATATAAATAGAATATATTATATTTTATTTAAAAGATTTTTCTTTAAATATGGACCGTCGATTAAAGTAAATCAATCTGGACCGTTTATGGATTAGTTACTTATGCATTCCATTTTCCTATAAATAAGCTCATTCCTTCATTATTTTCTTATTTAATTCATTGAAACCTAGAGAGAGAAATTATAGAGAGAAGCTATAGAGAGAAAATTATAGAAAGAAGAAGAGTAGTCTCGCTACTTCACTACTTCTATATTAGTTTCTTTTACGGTAAGGGTGTTATTCTTTCTTCTTGAAGAGAACTTACGTTATTCCATTCATTATTTATTACATTGGAATAACTTTGTAAAAGTGGCATACCCTATACATAACTTGTATACGCTGTGATAACCTATACTTGGTGAAATCTTTATGTTATTCCATTTTATTTATTACATTGGAATAACCTTTGATACGTCATGGTTTACCTATACTTGGTGACATTCTTCTATTATTACATTGGAACATCATGCCATGTGTTTTACAGGACCTGGTTCCATTTTTATTATTCTCGTTGGAACATCCACTCGTGTGTTTTACAGGACACCGTTAAAATCTTTATCATTCTGTTGGAATATCCTATGTCGTGTTTTACACCGGATCCGGTTCCATCTTTATTATTCTGTTGGAACATCGCTTGGCATTGTGAATTTCACCGACCTGGTTCCGTTATTATTATTCTGTTGGAATAACTCGCATCATGCCAAGTACCGCACGCATGGTGATTTCTTTTGTTATTCCATTCATATTTATTACGGTTGGAATAACCTATATCTGTGATTTACCCTATACTTGGTGACATTCTTCTATTATTCATTTGGAACATCCCATGCGTGTGTTTTACGGACTGGTTCCGGTTCCGCTTTTATTATTACATTGGAACATCACATGCGTGTGTTTTACAACCGGACTGGTTCCGCTCTTTATCATTTGTTGGAATATCTTATCGTGTGTTTTACACCGGATCCGGTTCCATCTTTATTATTCGTTGGAACATCCTCGCTTGTGTGACTTTCACCGACACCGGTTCCGATTATTATTATTATTCGTTGGAATAACTGTCTATGCGCGGGCAATCGCATTGCATGGTGATTTCTTTTGTTATTCCATTATTTATTATACCCGGTTGGTTAAAACTTTGACTTCTATACTCCATGAAATTAGTAGAATATCCTTGATATTTGCGTTTCATCCAAAGATCTTTTCATGGAAATATTCTTACGATCATTCTTGAATTTTACTCTGAAACAAAGATCATGTTGACAATTTGGACGTTAATAATTCATGGATTAAATAATTCTTGAACTTGTTTTATGGAATTACTATGTCATTGTCATCATCCTCATGTTATATTATGTTATCTTTGGCTTACGTGCATAGATGAACTTAGTATGATTATGACCGAGGATCATTCGGTATAATCATGACTTGATATAAATGATGTGACAAAAGTCCTCAATTGGCTCGTAATGCGTTGATGGATAGTTTTTGGTATGATTATGACCCGGGGTGATTCGGTATAGTCGTGACCATTGATAATTTGATGAAAATCCTTGACCAGTGGTACGGGGATGATTAGATGTGGTGGTTTATTTATTGTCGAGTCTCGCCGATAAAAATTGATGAAAAACCTTTAAAACCTAAAAGATAGTAGACTTTATTCTCTACTTGATTATTTTAATGGGTTGCTTATTCCGCTGCAGATTAAGCTGGTTGTCTATTGTATTTTATCGGTTTAACCTTTGTTGAAGGCTAATGATAATTTATTACGCATTATCTTAGTCATAATATTTCTTCTTGGGCTAGTTGAGCTCACCCTTTTTCTTTCATCGTTCTCTTGAGGAAATGAGAACATATTTGGGACGAGTCGGGAACGTAAGTAATGGTCCAGAGGATAGCATTAATAGTCCTCACTATTACGTGAAATAGTGTGATAATAATGTGTAATGAGGACTCCTTTTGAGTTTGTATAATATCTAGTAGACAAAATTTGTATTCAAACTCACGAGTTTATGCGTATTGTACACGACAGTTAGGTTAATAAGTTGTATTTGAATTTATGTACCATGTAAGTGGCGACCCAAGATGGGTGACGTATACCTAATTTTGGGGGCGCCACATGACTCATTGGTGGGAATCGTGAAACGGATGACTGCGCGACTTAGCATGTCTTGGGAAACGTTTCAGAAACTTTTCAATGAAAAATACTTTCCTGAAAGTATTCGCCATATGAAAGAGGTAGAGTTTATTAGACTAGAACAAAACAACATGACGGTGTCCCAATACGAGGCGAAGTTCGCAGAGTTATCCAGGTTTGCACCTCATTTGGTAGAGAATGAGGAACGAATGACGAGGATGTTTCTGAGAGGTTTAAAACCCGAGATTCGGCAATATCTTATCTCTCATAAATTTTCTTTATATTCAGATGTTGTCAACAGGGCTCAATTATTAGAGCGAGATAGCGAGTACGTTCAACCAAGAGATCACAACCAGGATCATACCGGTGACAGCAGTCATCGAAACAACGATAACCAGCGGAGAAAGAAAAATACCGACAAGAGCGATAACCACTCTGGTGGTAATCGTGGCCATGAAAATAGAAGAAGCGAGTCAGGGGGAGATTTTAAAAAGAGGAGATTTAACAATGACACTGCGAAGACGTCAGCACCAGCAGCAACTGGTTTTAAGGGAAGAGAACGACCACTGGTCATATGCTATAAATGTGGAAAAGAGGGACACATCAGCCCAAACTGTCCACAACAGTTCAAGGTATGCTATAATTATGAAAAGGAAGGACATATCGCTTTCGAGATTAGACGGTGGCGAAACCAAGCTCGATGGGGATGGCGACTCAAAAGGTCATCCCGTCGAGAAAAGTCAAAGTCAGCGGTTCTAGAAGAGTGTTTGTCGTGGATCGGGTCAACATGCGAGGAACCCAAACGAGGTGATCACGGGTAAGTTTAATCATAAATTCATGCGAAGTTTATACATTACTTGATCTGGGTGCTACCCATTCATTTATCTCTCCTGCTTGTGCTCAACGTTTAAACTTGACTCCGGAGAAATTAGACTTTGACCTATCAGTGGAAACTCCGTTAGGAGAAACTTTCATCACATCCACTGTTTATAAATCTTGTTTTATCCAAGTTGGCACCATTGCATTACCTGTTGACATTATTTCTTTAAAGATACTTGCTTTTGATGTGATTTTGGGGATTAATTGATTAACTACTCATCATGTCAAAATTGATTGCTTTCGTAAGGTTGTTAGTTTTCATATTCCTAAGCAACCTGTTATTCGAATTCAAGCAACCTAACCATTGAAGTCAAACACTTTCATATCAAGCCATAAAGTCATTCATTTATTGAAAAACGGATGTCAAGCTTTCTTAGCCATGTTATGGACTTGAACAAAAATACGTCAGATTTGAATGATATTTCTGTTGTTAGTAAATTTCCTGACGTATTTCCTAAAAAATTTCTTGGCTTACTCCTAAAGTGTGATATTGAATTTTGTATCGACTTTGAACCCGGTACAAAACCCATTTCTAAAAATCTCATGGCTCCTATTGAACTTCAGGAGTTAAAAATTCAACTATAGAATTTGGTACCTGAGCCTTTATATCGGTGACTTCCTTTGTGGAATGCAAGAAGCCGGTTCTCTCCGTAGGGGACGCCATATTCAAGGTAGAGTAAACCGATAGGTGTCATTGTGATGTGCTATCCAAGATTGGGATATGAGTCACGATTGAGAGCAACCTAAGTTAGTAATCAAAATACGTAGCTTTTATGCTTAGTGGTTATTATCAAGATTTTGTGGAAAGATTTTCTCGAATCGCTACTCCATTAACGTAGCTGACTCGTAGAGATACAAAATTCGAATGGAGCAAGGAATGTGGGAAGAGCTTTGAAGAACTCAATAGGAGACTCATTTCGGCACATGTTCTGACCATACCATCCTGGAAAAGTTTAACGTGGTAGGTGGACGTGTTGAGTAAAAGATCGATACGAAAGACGAATACGATATTGTCAAAGACCCATTTTATATAACTTACAAATGATAGATATAGAGTTAAAGACTCAGGGACTCACGTGATGATATATAAGTAGAACCGGCTTTAATCGATAAAGTTAAAACGCTCAAGCTACACACCGGGAGTGATGAATAATATGAAGAAGAAGGTACAAGAAGTTGTTATTCCAAAAGCGAGAATTGGCGAGGTGAGGAAAGCTCAAACCTTCGATTTATTAGTCCATTTGAAATCCTAGATCGAATAGGAACTGTGGCCTATAGACTCATTTTACCGCCAAGTATGACACGTGTTCATAACGTTTTTCACGTATCGAAGTTACGAAATTATGTGGACGACCCGAACCACGTCATTGAGTTAGAACCGGACAAGATAGCCGAAGACTTAACGTATGAAGAGGTGCCTGTCAAGATTTTGGATAGGAAAGAGCATGTCCTACGCACGAAGGTCATACCACAAGTTAAAGTTTTGTGGAGAAACTATGCTATTGAGGAAATGACCTGGGAGTTGGAAACGAAAATGAAAGCGAGGTATCCTCATCTTTTCGAAACACCAGGTACATACGTCAATTTCGAGGATGAAATTTCATAAGGAGGGGAGGTTGTAAGACCCCAAATTATTAATAAATGAAATTTAATTTCCTCTATTTATTATTTTGAAATAGTAAGGGTTGATTTGATTAATGTGGTTAGTTATGGGTAAAATGCATAAATATTTTAAATAAGCGGTGGTTATGAAATATATTCATTGTTGTCGGGGAATATTCGCTTGGTCGTGGAATATTCTTCATTTGTCGGGGAATATTAAATGCGACGGCGCAGTCTTTTGTGGGCCCCATAACGGAAAGCGATTGGATGAAGAAAATGACAAGTATAAGTTGTTTATAAATAACGGCATAGTTGTTACCGTTAATACTGTTGGAATACCCGGTGGTTAAAACACAATAATACGCGTTGTTGCACAGTAGCACACGGTATTGCACCAATTATTGATTCTTACGTAAGAAGGCACTACTCAATAATTGTTACAGTAATTACTGTTCAGTATTTTATTTTATTGATTCAATAATTGTTGCGTTGATTTTTTTATATTACTGTTATTTCAATAATTGTCACTACACAATATTTTTCATTATCGGAGCAATAATTCATATTATCTGAATAATATTATTAGAAAACATTATTGGCAATGTCTAGAAAGTTCTGTCTAAGGAGAGGTTTGGTCACCTAATCATAGGCCAAGAAGGAGAAATCTTTATTGAAAAGCCCCTCTTTCTTGGGGAACTACCTGGTTGCCAAGATCGTGATTCGTAATATTATTTATGAATAATTAATTATTGATTTATATGATGAGGAAAATATTGATTTTATGTGGATATAGATGGAGAAAATTTTTAAAGTGATAATTGTTAAAAATTGATATTTTATCTTTTACGATAAAATAATATTTTATTATATTATTATAATATAATAATGGGGATATTTTTATAATGAATGTGGGATATATGAGTATATGAGGATGAGGAGTATTTTTGTTGCAAAGTTGTTTAAAACATGTTAAACATGTCTCGTGGGCCCATTTCTTGGTGAAATTTGATTATAGCTTTTGTAAAATCTTGGATTTATGGATTTTTTGGTCAATTTTGTTTGGAATTTGGAAAAACTTTCTTCTCGCAAAGTTGTAGAGAATTGAATTTCCTATAAAAGTTGCGAGATTTGAATTTTACGATAAAATGGCTATTTATTATGAATTATTGAAGTTCTAAAATTCAAATAATTGATTTTGGAAGTTTTAATTATTTTAATTAAGAAAAACGTTTTTTTGATTTAGTTGACTATTGGTGGTGATATTTGGATCTGATTTGGTGTGCTTAGGATTTTATATATATATATATATATATATATATATATATATATTAATATTATATTAAATTTTCTGCTTTGATGTTTTAAGCATTTTCCTATAAATAGGGTGCTTAGGTTAGAATTGAAAATCACACCAGAAACTACAGATTTCTCTCTCTTTCTCTCTATAATATCGAGCGTATTTTGTGTTTCTTTATACTATCTGCAAGTTCCTTCAAAGACTATATCCGATATTCCAACCGTAAGTACTATTCTAGCTAAGGTAAGGGATGTTATTTTCTTCTCAAATGATATTATTTCTTCAATATCATTATCTTTGAAATATCGTTGAAATTTTTATCAAATTTGAAACTTTTTCGCCGCTCGGGGTTACTTATTTATGAGTTACTATTCACGAGTTACTATTCATGAGTTACTATTCACGAAGCATGATGATGTTTTTTGTGAAATTTCTATCTTTTGGTGTGGAGTTACTATTCACGTGATACTAAGACTATTCACGTAAAAAATTAAATTTTCGTTTTTCAGGTCAAAATATCTATTATGGATACTAGCTTTGATTGTATCCATGTTTTGATCATTCTTGAATTTTACTCCACTATGATTATTTATGAGGTATTTTTGGACATGAAATAGCTAAAATACGAATCCTTAATATTTATTCTTTTGTTTCACTGGATTCGTTTCATTTAAAATAATTTTCATCATCCCCCGTCCTAAATGATGATATAATTGAATATCTTTGGCCTGTAGTGCAAAGATTAATAATTTCTGATGAATATCTTTGGCCCGTAGTGCAAAGATGAACAGGTGTTTAGATGAACATGACCAACTGGTGAATATCTTTGGCCTGTAGTACAAAGATGAATATTTAATTCTAGATATATATTGATTGATGTTACAAGGATAAAATATCGACAACGAACTTTTAAATTCATATATAGAAGATAGTAGTTTGCATTCTCTACTTAACTCTTCTAATGAATTATTATTTCATTGCTAAGATTGATTTAAACCGGTTGTCTATTGTATTCTATTAGATTTTTCCCTGTTGAGGACTAACGATAATTTGTTCTATATTATCTTAGTCATAATGTTCTTTACTGGGCTAGTTGAGCTCACCCTTTTCCTTGTTGTTTCATTTTTCTTCTCAGGAGGCGAGAATGTAGCGAGTACTAGTCGGGGTGTGGAATGATGGTTCTAGAAAGTTGTTCTAGTAGTCCTCATTATTCTGTAAAATAGTGTATTAATAATTATAATGAGGACTTATTTGAGTGTGGATATTGTCTAGATGACAATATTTGTATTTAAACTCACAGTTTTTATGTTGTATTAATAAAGTTGTAGTTGTTTCTGTACCATGTATTTGGCGACTCAGAATGGGTGTTGTATACCTATTTTGGGAGCGTCACATAATTGCGCGCCAGTAAGGAGAAATCCTTATCGGAAAGCCCCCTCTTTCTTGTGAACGGCCTGGTTGTCATAAATGTGATTCTGTAATATTATTTGTGAATAATTAATTATTGATTCATATGATAAGGAAATATTTATTTTATGTGGATATAAATGTTGGATATATTTATTGTGGTTAAAATGAAGGAGTTAATGTTGAGGTGTTTTATCAGTATTTTTGTCGGAATGGAGGTATTAAAAATCAAATCAGGGTTTTTGAGATATATTGCGGGGGTTATAATTTTTAATCCGACCGTTGGATCGTGGTAATTTTTGGATATGTTATACATATATATGTTGAGTATATGTCCACAAGTTTTGAACCGTTAAAAATGAACGTATGATTTGTTATGAATTTTACGAGATGACTGGTTCAAAAATTGTTAAAGTTACGGAATTTATCATTTTGGTAGAAAATTCTAGAATTGGTGGGCCCCACTTTTGGTTGGTAAAAATGTGCTGAGATTTTTATTCAAATGTGGTGGGTGGGAAATAGCAAGGTAAAGCCATCAAAGTTTGCGGTGTCAAGTCTGCCTTGGCGCATGTAACATTTTCCTATAAATAGAGGGCTAAGTTAGAATTGAAAATCACACCAGAAACAAGTTTTCTCTCTTTCTCTCTCTAGATTATTGAGTGTATTTTGTGAGTATTTAGATACTTTGTGAGTTTCTATTCATCAGTGCAAGTTTCTTTCAGTCTTATACCGATATTCCGATCAGAAGTACTGATATTTTGAGGTAAGGGATGTTATTTTCTTCTTAAAATGATATTTTCTTCAATATCATTATGCCAAAATATTGGTATGAACTTTTTATCAAATTTAGAACTTTTTGTATCGGGGTTACTATTCACGTATATGACACTATTCACGTATACCGCACTATTCACGAATACGACACTATTCACCGAAAAATGAAATTTTCTTCTTTTTATCCAAGTTGTCTATTATGGTTACTATCTTTGATTGTATCCATGTTTTGATCATTATTTTTGAATTCAGTTTCAAAATTGGTTATTTCGGAATATTATTGAACTTGGATAAACTGTAATACGAATCCTTAGTATTTGATCTTTTATCTCACTTGATTCGTTTTCTTTAAAATATTTTTCATCATCCTCAGCCCTAAATGATGATACAAATGAATATCTTTGGCTCAGTAGGCAAAAACATGAATGATTACCTAATGAATATCTTTTGGCAGTAGTGCAAAGATGAGCAGTGTTGAGATGAACATGACCATTTGGTGATACAAATGAATATCTTTGGCTCAGTAGTGCAAAGATGAATATTTGATTCATGACGCCTCTAAAATTATATATACGCCACCCATCTTGGGTCGCCACTTACATGGTACATAAATTCAAATACAACTTACTAACCTAACTGCTGTGGTACAATACGATATATAAATCGTGAGTTTGAATACAAATATTGTCTACTAGATATTATACAAACTCAAAAGGAGTCCTCATTACAACTATTATCACACTATTTCACGTAATAGTGAGGACTACTAATGCTATCCTCTCGACCATTACTCCGCTCCCTCGACTCGTCTCCCAGCCTATGTTCTCATTTCAAGAGAATAAGTGAAAGAAAGGGTGAGCTCAACTAGCCCAAGAAGAAATATTATGACTAAGATAATGCGTAATAAATTATCATTAGCCTTCAACAAATAATGTTAAACCGATAAAATACAATAGACAACCAGCTTTAATCGCAATGAATAAGCAATCCATTAAAAGAGTCAAGTAGAGAATAAAGTCTACTATCTTTTAGGTTTTAAAAGGTTTTCATCAATTTTTATCACCGAGACTCAAATTTTAATAAATAAACCACCACATCTAATCATCCTCGCACTCACTGGCCAAGGATTTTCATCAAATTATCAATGGTCATGACTATACCGAATCACCCCCGGTCATAATCATACCAAAAACTATCCATCATCGCATTAAAGCCACCGAGGACTTTTGTCACATCATTTATATCAAGTCATGATTATACCGAATGATCCTCGGTCATAATCATACTAAGTTCATCTACGCACGTAAGCCAAAGATAACATAATATAACACGAGGATGATGACAATGACATAATAATTCAATAAAACAAGTTCAAGAATTATTTAATCCATGAATTATTAACGCCCAAATTGTCAACATGACATCGCTTTCAGAGAGTAAAATTCAAGAATGATCGTAAGAATATTTCCATGAAAAGATATCGATGAAACGCAAATATCAAGGATATTCTACTAATTTCATGGAGTATAGAAGTCAAAGTTTTAACCAACCGGGTATAATAAAGAATGGAATAACAAAAGAAATCACCATGCATGCAGATTTCAGATGCATACAAAGTTATTCCAAATGTAATAATAATAACGGAACCAAAGTCGTGAAATTCACAACCGGCATGTGATGTTCCAATGTAATAATAAAGATGGAACTGCATCCTGTAAAACACATGTATAGGATATTCCAAAGTAATGATAAAGACGGAACCAGTCCTGTAAAACACATGCACAAGATGTTCCAATGTAATGATAAAAATTTAACCAGTCCTGTAAAAACACATGCATGTGATGTTCCAATGTAATAATAAAATCGGAACTAGTCCTGTAAAACACATGCATGTGATGTTCCAATGTAATAATAGAAGAATGTCACCAAGTATAGGTAAATCACAGATACAAAAGTTATTCCAATGTAATAATAAGAATGGAATAACATAAGGATTTCACCAAGTATAGGATACGCCGTAGATAAAAAGTTATGTATAGGGTATATGCCACTTTTACAAAAGTTATTCCAAATGTAATAATAATGAATGGAATAATGTAAGTTCTCTTCAAGAAGAAAGAATAACAACCTCACCGTAAAAAGAACCTAATATGTAAGTAGTGAAGTAGCAGTAATACTCTTCTTCTTTCTATAATTTTCTCTATAGCTTTCTCTATAATTCTCTCTCTAGAGTTTCAATGAATTCGTAAGAAAATAATGAAGGAACGAGCTTCTATTTATAGGAAAATGGAATGCATAAGAATTAATCCATGAACGGTCCAGATTGATTTATTTTAACTGACGGTCCATATTTAAAGAAAAATCTTTTAAATAAAATATAATATATTCTATTTATATAAAAACATTTTACTATGCAAACACTATGCAATACTATGCAAAACACTATGCAAAAACACTACGCAACACTATGCATAATAAAATATAATATATTCTATTTATGTAATAACTTTAATAAAGTATTCTATTTTATATAAAGATGTTTCGCTTTTATTACGTTAATAATATTAATAAAACAAAACGTCATTATCGCTATAATAATTCATATTATTAATCGACAATAATGGAATCAAACCGAGTGACTTTCACATAAAGATCAATAATCAATACCCGTGCTACTATGCAACACACACGACATCGCATTTTTTACTACCAAGTAGTTCAACAAAGATCAACTGTAAAACTTCCGCCGTTATTTCAATAAAATATTTTTGTCGCTTTTTCAATCCGACAATAATTTCGCTAGGGTCCACCAATGATTGAGTCATTGATTTAATATTCCCCGCTAAACCTAATATTCCCCACCAATCTAATATAATATAACCACTGCATACTTTGCAAAATTTATAAATACTACCCACAACTATAATATTATCTCAAATTCACACCATAATATTAAAAAAAATTATTTGACAAAATTTAAATCTTTATCGATAAAACTGGGTCTCACAATCTCCCTCCTTATGGAATTTCCTCAAATTAGGGTACGACTGTATGTATATAAAGAGGTGAGGATACCTTGAATACCTTTATCGTAAAAAATATTAAATTCATCTTTGCAATCCGCCTTAAAGATATTCATTAACAATTCATCTTTGCACCATGTGCCAAAGATATACAATCAGTAAAACCAATAATGCCGAGACTTCAGCTTAATAGTATCACAACCATGAATTATCCATGCACCATCGCCAAGGATATTCGTGTTTTCAATTACGGCCATGATTATACCGAATAATCCGTGGTCATAATCATACCAAGTCTATCAATGCACTACTACCAAAGACGACTTTTTACCACATCCATGAATTAATATTTCATCACGAGACTCAAATTTCAATAATTAATCCATATCATCGAATCATCCCCGCACTACGTGCCAAGGATATTCATTAAGATCATTCACCATTAATTATCCATGCACTACTACCAAAGATAATCGTGGTATTCATTAAGATCACGACCACAAATTATCCATGCACTACTACCAAAGATAATCGTAGTATTCATTAAGATCACGACCAATAAATTATCCATGCACTACTACCAAAGATAATCGTGTATTCATTAAGATCACGACCACAAATTATCCATGCACTACTACCAAAGATAATCGTATTCATTAGTATCACGACCAATAAATTATCCATGCACTACTACCAAAGATAATCGTATTCATTAAGATCACGCACCACAAATTATCCATGCACTACTACCAAAGATAATTGTGTATTCATTAAGATTACCACCACAAATTATCCATGCACTACCAAAGATAATTGTGTATTCATTAGTAATCACGCACCACAAATTATCCATGCACTACTACCAAAGATAATTGTGTATTCATTAGTATCAATTCACCACAAATTATCCATCTACTACTACCAAAGATAATGTGTATTCATTATTATTACGCACCAACAAATTATCCATGCACTACGCCAAAGATAATTGTAGTTTTCAATTACGTTATGATTATACCTAACAATCCTCGGTCATAATCATACCAAGTCCATCTACGCACTATGTGCCACGTATTTACTTTCAATATAATATAAGCATGAGGATAATGATATAAAGAATCAATCAAATGAGATAAAGGATAAATATTAAACATTTATAATATAATTTATCCAGATTCAAGAATATCCCCATGTTATCAATCACTTAATAATCTCATAATCTAATATCATTAATATTATAACAATATTTTAATCACTTCTTAAATTTATAAACAATTTATCTCAATTGTTTACGCTTTTACCATATAATGCATTTAATCATTCAAAATGCCATACTCATAAAATATCATCACCAATTATCAAATCCTCATCAAAAAAATATGCATATACTCTATATAGGATTCTCTAGCCATAAAATCCTATTTTCAACTTTGTTACTTCACATAACATATTTAACTCATATGTTCAGAATTAAACTATTTTCATGAAAAATACCAAATCAGTCCCAAAAATATTTCTTTTCTGGGATTTAGTATAATATAGTCCCATAATGAAAATATATTTTTCTGGAATTTTTAAAATTCATTTACTATTTTTCAAAAATCAATTTCTAATTAATTCCTTAAGAAATTAGCTACCTCAAGTTTAACTCCAAAATTCCCAAATCTTGGCAGGACCTTACACATGTTAACGTGAGCTTCCAGTTTAAATTTCATGGTCATCTGAGTTATAGAACTCCGGTTATAGCATTTTTTCATTTTTAAAAACCTAAATATTGAAAAATAGTCATAACTTGCTCATTTTAAGTCGTAATGAGCTCATTTTTGGACAGGAGGTACTTTATACCATATACTTTCATGTCCCAAAAGGCCAGAATTTTTTCTCATAATTTAAGTGGCCGAAACAGCCCTCTAAAATCATGGCAGTAGTTTTTTTCGGTTTTTACAGCTTTGCACTCCTTTGCTAAAATCAGTCCACACAAAAATCTACAACACCTTTTCCAGTAATTCCACTTGGATTAGTTAGGTAACTCATAGATCTAACTCTAGGACTTGACCACACTCAAAATTCAAAATATAATAGGAGATATGGTCAATTGAATTTCATGTTACGCTTTTCACCAAAATCTGATTTTCAACTCTTTGTGATTTCTAAGAAACTTTCATGTTTTCACATACTAACCAACATAACTCATCATAAAACTTACTAATACTTCATATACCCATGATTTTTATTAGTCCAATGCTTTTATTATGACTTTCATCATAATCCACGAAATGCATCCTTTTAGTCAAGAAATATTCGAGGGTTTAAGAAATGGGTTTTCAGACGGGGTCAATACAAAATTCGATTTCACGCCTAGGTAGGCTAGGAAGTCTTCAAGAATACGCCAAGAAATTTATTAATGATAGAAATATCATTCAAAATCGTGATTTCATCCAAGACTTGGATAAGACGTCACATCGATACCAACTGTGACTTCTATCCCTTAACCTAGATAAAGACCTCACAATGATACCTATAAACTTGCCATCTTCATTCACGATGTCGCCATGTAAAAGTCCGCTTTTGTGCATTCCACACAAGGAAGTCAACAACGAAAGGTTCGGGGCTCTTTACTTATGGCTTGATATAACAACGTTGATTAACTTTTAGGTTTGGTTACTTTGAATTCAGATAACAAAGTTGGTTAGGAATATGAAAGCTAACAACCTTATTAAAAAAGAATAATGAGTAGTTAATCAATCGATTCTCAAAAATTACATCAAAGGCAAGTATTTTCAAAAAGATAAGATCGACAGTAACGTGAAAGTGTTTATTTGAATCAAACAAGATTAAAAAATAAGTAGAGGTAACTAAGGCTCCTACTAATGAAGTTTCAACCAATAAGTCAAAGTTTAACTTCTTCTGAGTCAAATTTAAACGCTGAACACAACTAGGTGAAATAAAAGAATGGGTAGAACTTGTATTGAATAAAGTATAGACTTCGCAATTAATTTATAATTAACTTTAATAACTTAACTAACCTCGCTAAACGCCTCGCTTAAATTATCGAAGTTCGACTTTTTTATAGGTACATTCCACCCTTAAGTGCTTCTTCACATTCTCGATCCATGATTTGAATCATTATTTCGATCCATATCGAATTGGTTGACCGCTATGCATGTGGTAATTCAATTCGATGTTGGGTTCTCCAATTGTCATCCAAAAAGCAAAGTCCATTTCATCTATTTCGCTTTATTGGATCTGGACGCCTTTTTTCTACACTATCAACGCTCATTGTGCAAACTTTTACCCATGCATCGCCTATTCTCCTTAATTCATTGTTTCTTCTTTTACCGATCTTTGATATTTTAAATTTCGATTCCAACTTTAATATCTTACACCCGCCAAAGCATGATTTTGTTCGAGCATCACATATCGGGTAACCCAATTTTGAATTGTCAGATCCCTTTGTTCCACGCATTGCTTGTCGTTCTTCAACTCGTTCTTCTAGCTCATTAACACGATTTTGTAATTTAAGTTTTGATATAAATTTCTTCTAACCAATTCTCCTCGTTCCTTCTTCTTCACCTCACATATTCTCACCGCTACCTCTCGCAGAATTCAGCCAATCAAAAAGCAACAATTAGTTCTTCATTCACTACGTGGATATCTCTAATTTGTTCCTCGCCAATCGCATTAACCCGATTAGTGATTAAAGGTGTCACAACTGGTCACATTCACTCCATTGTGAATATTTTCAAACCGCCATTTTCAAACACCGCCACAAAACAAGGGTTAATTAATATATCAAATATTATCCCTATACTCCGACCGACCAATTAAATAACAAATAAACTTAGGTAGGTCATACTAGCGAAGGAATTTCCGCCTCTCCCTCCTAGTTCTTATCTCACATCTTAGCTGTGGATCATATCCCTAAGCTCGATACCAACCGCGACGCCTAAAATTAGGTATACGCCACCCATCTTGGGTCGCCACTTACATGGTACATAAATTCAAATACAACTTATTAATATAACTGTCGTGGTATAATAATACGACATAAACCGTGAGTTTGAATACAAATATTGTCTACTAGATATTATACAAACTCAAAAGGAGTCCTCATTACAACTATTATCACACTATTTCACGTAATAGTGAGGACTACTAATGCTATCCTCCGACCATTACTCGCTCCCCGACTCGTCTCAAATGGCCTATGTTCTCATTTCTCAAGAGAACAAAATGAAAGAAAGGGTGAGCTCAACTAGCCCAAAGAAGAAATATTATGACTAAGATAATGCGTAATAAATTATCATTAGCCTTCAAATGTTGTTAAACCGATAAAATATAATAGACAACCAGCTTTAATCAGCAATGAATAAGCAATCCATTAAAAGAGTCAAGTAGAGAATAAAGTCTACTATCTTTTAGGTTTTAAAAGGTTTTCATCAATTTTTATCGCCGAGACTCAAATTTTAATAAATAAACCACCACATCTAATCATCCTCGCATTACTGGCCAAGGATTTTCATCAAATTATCAATGGTCATGACTATACCGAATCACCCCGGTCATAATCATACCAAAAACTATCCATCATCGCATTATGTGCCATCGAGGACTTTTGTCACATCATTTATATCAAGTCATGATTATACCGAATGATCCTCGGTCATAATCATACTAAGTTCATCTATGCACGTAAGCCAAAGATAACATAATATAACATGAGGATGATGACAATGACATAATAATTCAATAAAACAAGTTCAAGAATTATTTAATCCATGAATTATTAACGCCCAAATTGTCAACACGACATCGCTTTCAGAGAGAGTAAAATTCAAGAATGATCAAGAATATTTCCATGAAAGATATCGATGAAACGCAAATATCAAGGATATTCTACTAATTTCATGGAGTATAGAAGTCAAAGTTTTAACCAACCTGGGTATAATAAAGAATGGAATAACAAAAGAAATCACCACGCATGCGATAGCAGATTGATGATGTAAAGTTATTCCAATGTAATAATAATAATAATAAAGTTAGGTGAAATTCAACCGGCTGTGATGTTCCAATGTAATAATAAAGATGGAACCAGATGATGTTCCATAGGATAATAAAGATAAAACGGAACCAGTCCTGTAAAACACATGCATGTGATATTCCAACAGTATCGATAAAGCGGAAACCAGTCCTGTAAAACACATGCATGTGATGTTCCAATGTAATAATAAAATCTAACTGTGTCCTGTAAAACACATGCATGTGATGTTCCAATGTAATAATAGAAGAATGTCACCAAGTATAGGTAAATCACAGACACAAAGTTATTCCAATGTAATAAATAAAGAATGGAATAACATAAGGATTTCACCAAGTATAGGATATGCCATGCATATACAAAGTTATGTATAGGGTATACCACTTTTACAAAGTTATTCCAATGTAATAATAATGAATGGAATAATGTAAGTTCTCTTCAAGAAGAAAGAATAACACCCTCACCAGAAAAGAACCTAATATAGAAGTAGTGAAGTAAATAGTAATACTCTTCTTCTTTCTATAATTTTCTCTATAGCTTCTCTCTATAATTTCTCTCTAGTTTCAATGAATTCGTAAGAAAATAATGAAGGAACGAGCTTCTATTTATAGGAAAATGGAATGCATAAGAATTAATCCATGAACTATCCGTATTGATTTATTTTAATCTGACGGTCCATATTTAAAGAAAAATCTTTTAAATAAAATATAATATATTCTATTTATATAAAAACATTTTACTATGCAAACACTATGCAATACTATGCAAAACACTACGCAAAAAACACTACGCAACACTATGCATAATAAAATATAATATATTCTATTTATGTAATAACTTTAATAAAGTATTCTATTTTATATAAAGATGTTTCGCTTTTATTACGCTAATAATAATAATAAAACAAAAACGTCATTATCGCTATAATAATTCATATTATTAATCGACAATAATGGAATCAAACCGAGTGACTTCTCACATAAGCATCAATAATCAATACCGCGTGCTACTATGCAACCACATTATGACATCGCATTTTTTACTACCGAAAGTAGTTCAACAAGAATTAACGGTAAAACTTCCGCCGTTATTTCAATAAAATATTTTTGTCGCTTTTTCAATCCGACAATAATTCGCATTGTGGGGTCCACCAATGATTGAGCCATTGTATTTAATATTCCTCGCTAAACCTAATATTCCCACCAATCTAATATAATATAACCACTGCATACTTTGCAAAATTTATAAATACTACCCACAACTATAATATTATCTCAAATTCACACCATAATATTAAAAATTATTTTGACAAAATTTAAATCTTTATTGATAAAACTGGGTCTCACACATCGAATCATCCCCGCACTACGAGCCAAGGATATTCATTAGTATCACGACCACGAATTATCCATACACTACTACCAAAGATAATCGTGTATTCATTAAGATTATCGCGACCACAAATTATCCATGCACTACTACTAAAGATAATCGTGTATTCATTAGTATCACGACCACAAATTATCCATGCACTACTACAAAAAGATAATCGTGTATTCATTAAGTATCACGACCACAAATTATCCATGCACTACTACCAAAGATAATCGTGTATTCATTAGTATCACGACCACAAATTATCCATGCACTACGGCGAAAGATAATCGTGTATTCATTAAGTATCACGACCACAAATTATCCATGCACTACTACCAAAGATAATTGTGTATTCATTAGTATCACGACCACAAATTATCCATGCACTACTACCAAAGATAATTGTGTATTCATTAGTATCACGACCACAAATTATCCATGCACTACTAAGAAAAGATAATCGTGTATTCATTAGTATCACGACCACAAATTATCCATGCACTACGGCCAAAGATAATTGTGTATTCATTAGTATCACGACCACAAATTATCCATGCACTACGGCCAAATGGTATTGTCAGAATAGGTGCCGAAATGAGTCTTCTCTTGAGTTCTTGAAAACTCTTCTCACAATCCTCGCTCCAACCGAATTTTGTATCTTTACGAGTCAGCTGAGTTAACGGAGTAGCAATTCGAGAAAATCCTTCCACAAATCTCCGATAATAACCAGCTAAGCCCAGAAAGCTGTGTTAAGATGTGTTCAGGCAAAGGGTTAGGATGTGTTCTCATGCAACATGGGAAAGTCAAAGCCTATGCCTCGCGACAAATCAAAGAATATGAGAGGAATTATCCCACTCATGATTTGGAGTTGGCAGCAGTCATTTTCGCGTTAAAGATCTGGAGACACTACCTGTATGGGGAGAAAGTGGAGATCTATACAGATCATAAAAGCCTCAAATATTTCTTCACTCAAAAGGAACTCTGTTGGGAGAATGCATATTATGATTTGATGTTTTATTGTATATGCTCATGATTATTTGTAAGGTCCTTAAATGAATATATGTACAAGGACTTAGTGATAGATCAAAATTGTTAGGTTGATCTAAGCTTTCAACGTGTATCATTCTGTTAAAGAATGTATAGATAGAAAGATCAAAACTGTTAGGTTGATCTTGAGATGTAATAGATTAGTCTTGAAGAAATCGTAGTGCATCAAACTAATCAACATTGCAGAAGTCAAGGCAGAAACGTAGAGCTTAACGGATCATAGTGTGTGCCTGCCTTGAAGGGACTCTTCAGAAATCGTAGAGTAGTCCCAACGTTTGTCGAGCCAACTCCACGATCGTAGTGTGCTGAAGAAAACATGAAGTTGACATGTTGACGATCGTAGTGTGCTCTCGGGAACGTAGAGTCAACAACACGAGCAAGTAAAGATCGTAGTGTGCAAAGGTTTAAGAGAAATCGTTGTGCTCTCAAATGATAGCATCAGATCAAGCACTAAGGCAACAAGTCACTATGATCTAAATCGTAGTGTATCATGATCTGAATCGTAGAGCATCATCTGTCTTATGTCAGAAAATGTCGAGCCTCATGATTTATGTGAAGATAGATTCCAATATATGAGGAATGGATTCTAGATGTTGCAGTGCTCATCAGTCCCAGAGTATATGAAATATCCTTAGTATACAACAAAGAAGTGTATTGAAGAAGCTAAGGATAGTACTATGGATAAGAGGGACAAAAACACCTTTTCAAGTGTTAGGTGAAAAAGTAGTCTGCAGTGTCAGTGGGCCAGAATGCAGAATTCAGAAGATGTGCAGAAATGTCTCCATCACAGTATAGAAAGTTTAGACGCATTTAATGCCACAACGGATGGATCCAATGGATAGTTTTCAACATCACATATATACAGATCAGACAGATGAGAGAGAATCAAGCAAGCATTAATCAAACAACGTGAACATCTCTCTCAAGCTCAACTCTACGATCCGAGATATTACAAAGCTTGCTTTCGACTACTCGATTCTTAACGAACCAAAGCTTTACAAAGAATCGTGAGTAGCAACCTTCAAGAACGCAACAACAACTATCAATCAACTGAAGAAGAGTACCAAGTCTCTTTGGACTTGAAGAGTTAAATAGAGTGAATCGTAAGAAAACCAAGTTTCTTTGGACTTGAAGAGTTCAAGAGTGAACTAGAAGTTCTGAGTCTGCTTTGGTCTAGAAGGAATCATGTGATTCGGAAGATTGTAAAAGACATCCTTAGTGGATATCCTACTCGTTGAGTAGAAGAGTGGACTAAGAGCTTTGAGTGCTCTGAACCACTTAAAAACAACTGTGTCGTTTACATTCATGCTATATCTGTTATAACTGCTATATCTGCTATAACTGTCTTACTCGCTCATAACTCCATTGTTTGGTAAAGAAGATTAAAATAAATTCTAATTCCGCTAAGTTTTAATCATTATCTAAGAACAAGTTTAAAGAGAAAAGATTTTCAAATATCTATTCAACCCCCCCTTCTATATAACTTGTGCCTACTAGGAACTAACAATTGGTATCAGAGCAGGTTCTATTTTACAGCTTACAAACTTTAGTAGATCCAATGGCACTCATACCAAGCGAATCCAGGACCGGGGGAGGCAGCAAGCCACCAATGTGCAACAAGGATAAATTTGCTAACTGGAAAGTCAGGATGCAAGCTTACATGGACTCAATAGATGAAGATCTATTTAAGACTATTCAGAATGGGCCTTACATACCAACAAAGCTTGCACCAACCACTGACGATCCAAACAGAGTTCAAATCAAAGTTAAAGAAGAATGGACAGGCTCAGAGAAGAAAGCTATCCAACTTGACAAAAAGGCTAAGAACATCCTGTTCCAATCCTTAGAGGACGATCTGTTTGACAATGTTGTAAACTGCAAAATAGCCAAGGAAGTTTGGGAAGCACTGCTGATCATGCACGAAGGAACAGAAGAAGTTAGAGAGAACAAACAGTCTCTTCTAACACAGCAGTACGAGATATTTGCTCATGTGCAAGGAGAAAATGTAACTGCCACCTATGAAAGATTCAACATTCTGCTCAACTCTCTACGAGCATATGGAAAGATCTATCCTAACAAAGATCTGACCATAAAGTTCATGAGAAACCTACAGAACAAATGGGATGCCAAGACCATGTAATAAGAGAGTCAAAGAATCTTAACGAGATGACAGTTCAACAATTATATGGCAATCTCCTGACATACGAGCTGGAGCTGACCCAACGTGCTGAAACCCTATCAGAAGGAAGAAGGAAGGAAAAGGGTGTTGCTCTCAAAGCAACTAAAAGTGTATCAAAAGTCATCACTGAGATTGAATTTGACGATGATGAAGATGATGATGACTATCTTGCCATGATGGTAAGAAAACTAAGAAGGTTCATGCGTCAAGGCAAAACCAAAGAAGCAAAAAAAAAAGTCAAGACTTCTGATAGCAGGGAGCAAATAAATGATCTATGCTACAACTGCAAGAAGCCTGACCACTTCATTGCCAACTGCAACAAACCTCTAAGAGAAGAACTAAAGAAGAAATAGCATGGAAAGAAGGAATACAAAGGAAACAAGAGGCCTCATAAAAGAGACAAAAGGCACGGGTAATTTGGAGGATCATGGAGTGATTAGGATAATGACTCAAATCATCGACTACGGAGATGAAGAAGAACCACAAGTGGCCAATCGTGGCTTAATGGCCAAACATGCAAAGGACAAACAAAGCCTCAACATTCACAATATAAATCTCGATGAGGTATTTGATTTCAACTACTTTGATGTAGATATGAATGACTTAAGAAGCTGTGACTGCGTGGCATAACCAGCGATCGATCTACATCAATACATGAAGTGGTTCGAGTATTGTCTAAGGATCATTCACTTCTTCAAGAGGAGAAGAAGAAAGTTCAAGAAGAGCTTGAAATGCCTTCTAAGTACTAATCTTCTCTCCAAGCTTGAAGTCGAGAATGAAACTTTAAACAGAATAAACACACATCATGCACAAAGAGAGTCTAAGCTAACCTCTAAAATTGAGGATCTAGAAGACTATCTCTGCATGGAACAAATCCACATCATCCATGGACCTGCTTGCTTCTCTAGTCGAGGAGAAGCACATTCGATGAATGAGGCTTAGGCTTTGGGGAATCCATCTCAGAGCTAAGTGTGGAAAAAATAATGGAAACTAGCTCTAGTAATGTCTCAGGTTTTGGTAGAGGCATTGCTTTTGTTAAATCCTCACAATTGGAAGAACCAGTTCAACCTTGTTCTACTGATTCTAGTTATACTCAGAGAAGTAAAGGATCACACGCTGGTCTGGGTTTCATAAAGGAGAAGAGTAACCAAACCTCTACTTACCAACCTCAAAGAATCGTAGAGTCAAGCAAAACCAACTCTACGAATCAACTGGGAAGGTATAGTAGAAGTAAGGCACACTCATCACTATTTATGAAACCTAAGGACACGTGGAAGAAAGAGAATCAGTTTAACAGAAGGCTAACTAAGGAACCACACAAGTCCAAGTGGAAGATGAATCACCACACACACATAGGCATGCATCATAATAGATGTTTTATATGCAATAAATATGGTCATAGGGCTACAAAGTGTTATTATAACTCCATGATTGTGAGACCCAAGACTAGATAAGTTTGGGTTCCCAAAGGCACTAACAATGAAGGACCCATGCAAATATGGGTACCAAAATGAAGGTTAAAATTTTTTGACAGGAAAAGAGCTCCACGACCTCAACACGGTATCTAGACAGTGGATGCTTAAGGCATATGACAGGGAACAAAGCTCTACTATCTAACTATGTAGAAAAGGAGGGTCCCTCAGTCATCTTTGGAGATAATGGCTCGGGAAAGACAAGAGGATATGGCTCTGCTGGCAATGGTGCAATATCTTTTAGCAAAGTAGCTTATGTGGAAGGACTCCAACACTACCTTCTAAGCATCAGCCAACTCTGCGACAAGGGTCACCAAGTAACATTTCTCAACAATCAATGTCAAGTCAGAGATTTGAAGACATATTCCATAAAGCTAACCGGAACAAGAGAAGGAAATGTCTACACTATAGACTTTGGTCAACTAAGCTCTGATGAAACAATATGTTTTCTGGCAAAAGAATCTGAGGAAATGAGCTGGCTATGACATAGAAGGCTGTCTCACTTAAACTTCAAAAGCATGTCCAAACTGGCATCAAAAGACCTCGTAGCTGGTCTACCCAAGTTTAACTTTGTGAAGGAAAGATCATGCAATGCTTGTCAGCTTGGAAAGCAAACTAGAAGCTCATTCAAGAACAAGACTGCCAATTCCATTGACAAGCCCCTGCAGTTACTCCACATGGATCTCTTTGGGCCAATCCCAACAACCAGTCCTGGAGGAAAAAGATACTCTCTAGTTGTAGTCGACGACTACACCAGATTCACATGGGTATTCTTCCTAACCTCAAAGGATGAGACAAGCTCCGAATTAATCAAAATGTTCAGACTGGTGATGAACGAGAAAGGAGAGAAAATCAAGGCCATAAGAAGTGATCATGGCAGAGAATTCGATTTCTTAGAAATGGATCAGTTCTGCACAGACAATGGGATCAGTCACAACTTCTCAGCTCCTCGAACTCCTCAACAAAATGGAGTAGCTGAAAGGAAGAACAGAACATTGATTGAGGCTGGAAGAACTCTACTGGCTGTAGCCCATCTACCTGAATACTTATGGGCAGAAGTTATCAACACTGCATGCTACACGCAGAACAGATCACTCATACACTCTACGATCAAGAAGACGCCCTACGAACTGTGGAAAGGAAGAAAGCCAAGTGTCAGCTATTTCCATGTCTTTGGCTGTACATGCTATATTCTTAACAATGGAAAGCAGTATCTGACAAAATTCCAGCCCAAATCAGACGAAGGGATCTTTCTTGGATATACCACAGACAGCAAGGCTTACAGAGTGTTCAACAAGAAGTCACTGAATGTTGAAGTCTCAATACACATCATCTTTGATGAAACTGACTTAGACAAAACAGTGCCTCAAGACACTACGACCGATAGCGCAGACACTACGAATGAAGTCGTCGAGCTCAACATTACGATCGTAGTGCCAAATAGTGAAATCGTAGAGCAGGAGAATGTGATCGTAGAGAGGTCCATCCAAGACAGCGAGCCTCCACTCCAAGAAGAAGAATTGACCTTGAAGACCTAAGACAGGAAGGCATCAGGACAGATGTCCCAACCGCGAACAGATGGGCAAGAGATCACACTCAGGATCTAATCATTGGAGATCTAAGTGCAAGAGTCAAAACAAAAGCTGCTACTCAAAATGAATGCTTCTATCTAAGCTTCTTGTCACAGATAGAGCCAAAGAAAATAGAGGATGCTATGGAAGACTCCAGTTGGATATAAGCTATGCAGGAAGAACTCAACCAATTTGAACGAAGCAAAGTGTGGAGATTAGTACCAAGACCAAAGAGTCATCCTGTCATAGGAACGAAGTGGGTCTTCAGAAATAAAATGGATGAAGATGGGGTCATCACCAGAAACAAGGCAAGATTAGTGGCAAAGGGCTATTCTCAAGAAGGCATTGACTTTGATGAGACATTTGCACCTGTTGCCAGACTAGAAGCCATCAGAATCTTTCTTGCCTTTGCTGCCCACATGAAGTTCAAAGTCTTCCAGATGGATGTCAAGAGTGCATTTCTAAATGGAGAGCTTCAAGAAGAAGTCTACGTAGAACAACCTCCAGTTTTCATCAATCCATCTCTTTTCAATTATGTCTATAGATTAGATAAAGCTTTATATGGTCTTAAACAAGCACCTAGAGCATGGTATGAAACACTGACTAACTTCTTAATAGAAAATGGGTTCACTAGAGGTAGAGTTGATACCACACTATTTCTTAGAAAGCATAAAGTCAAAGTATTACTAGTTCAAATATATGTTGATGATATCATTTTTAGTTCTACTGACGAAAAGTTATGTAAGAGATTCTCTAAGCTAATGCAGAGCAAGTTTGAAATGAGCATGATGGGTGAGCTGAATTTCTTCCTTGGACTACAAGTGAAGTAGACTGATGAAGGAATATTCATCAACCAAGCCAAATACATCAAAGACTTATTAAAGAAGTATGGCATGGAATTAGCCTCTCCCATGAAAACACCAATTGCTCCTGCAACCAAGCTTGACAAGGATGAGAATGGTAAATATATTGATATAACTCAATACAGAGGTATGATAGGTTCTCTTTATACCTAACTGCCAGTAGACCAGATATAATGTTTGCAACTTTCATATGTGCTAGATTTCAGGCTAATCCTAAAGAGTCACATTTGTCTGTTGTGAAGAGGATCTTCAGATATCTCAAGGGTACGCCCTACTTGGGGCTGTGGTATCCCAAGGAATCATTTGAACTAATAGGATACACAGATGCTGATTTTGCAGAATGCAAAATAGATAGAAAAAGTACCAGTGGCACATGTCAACTTCTTGAAAAGCAGACTTGTGTCTGGTTTAGCAAAAAGCAAAACTCGATGTCTTCACTTCAACCGCAGGTTATGAATATATTGTTCTTTGGCGTACTCATCGTGCTCGAGATCCTATGGATGAGAAACCATTTATGTGACGCCCCCAAAATAGGTATACATCACCTATTCCGAAGTCGTCAAATACATCGTCTGAGAATACAAATACAACTTAATTATACAACCTGCGTGTAAAAGTACGACAAAACATAAGCTGTGAGTTTTAATACAAATATTGTTGTCTAGACAATATACAAACTTGAATTCAATATTATTACATTTATTTTCCACTATTTCACTGAATAGTGAGGACTACTAATTCAATCATCTCGTCCGTCACTCCGTTCCCCGACTAGTCCTCGCTACGTTCTCATTTCACAAGAGAACAATAAAAGTAAAAGGGTGAGCTCAACTAGCCCAAGAGGAAATATTATGACTAAGATAATGCGAATATATTATCGTTAGCCTTCAACAAAGTGTTAAAGCGATACAATATAACAACCATCAAGTTTAGCTCGCAATGAACAAGCAATCCATTAAAAGAGTCAAGTAGAGAATAAAATATACTATCTTTTATGATTTAGAAGGTTTTCATCACTTTTATCGTTGGGACTCAAATTTTAATAAATAATCCACATCATCGAATCACCCCTGCACTACGGCCAAGGATATTCTTTAGTATCACGACCACAATTATCCATGCACTACGGGCCAAAAATATATTATCGTTAGCCTTCAATAGTGTTAAACTGATACAATATAACAACCATCAAGTTTAACTGCAGCGGAACAAGCAATCCATTAAAAGAGTCAAGTAGAGAATAAAATCTACTATCTTTTATTCTGATTGTTGATCTGTGGAGACTCAACGGTCTCTTGTGCTCCATTTCTATTCTCAATATTCTCAGATGTCATTTTCAAATACTGCCACAAAACAAGGGTTAATTGACATGCAACATATTATCCACGGTCTTCTTTCTATAATTTCTCTCTATAATAATCGCTCTAAAGCTTTTGTGAATTGGTGAGAAATGAAGGAAGAATGAGCTTCTATTTATAGAAAAATATAGTTTTGATAATTGCACGTTTTGGGGCTCGAAAAATTACAGTACAATACCTCCAACTTTTCCTTTATTTTTAATTTAGTCATGTAAGTATTATCAAACTTGCACCACCTCCCCTAATAGTAAATAATGTGATTCAATAGTAAATTATGTGAATCAATAGTTCTAGACATGTGAAAATACAAATTACAGTATAGTACCTCCATCTATACCTCCATTTTTAACTTAGTCATGTAAATATTATCAATCTTGCACCAACTCCCCTAATAGTAACAAGAATGTGAAACAATAGTATACACATGTGAACAAATAGTTATAATCATGTGAAATAATAGCAATAAATTGCTCATTTATCCGGTTAAATACCCGATTGGTCAATATAACCTCCAGCCATCAATTATTATCGAAATAATTGTCGATTTTCACTAACACAAATATTTCTAACACAATGAAACCATTTTTATCAAAAATATAAATTTTGAAATTTTGAAGTTTGACTTTTCCCGAAAAAGTCAACTGTTGACTTTTTGACCAAATAGTGAATTCAGAAAAATTTTGTGTTTATAGACTATTTTTACTAATTTCATTATTCCGGACTCAAATATCACGTCCGCGTCTCCAAATTCAACTCCGAACACAACTTCAATTTTAATAACATTCATTATTAATATTATAACTCACAATATTTATCAACCAGGTCGTTCCCAGGAAAGAAGGGGCTTTCCAATAAGAATTTCTCTCTATTGACGCGCAATTAGGTGGCCAAACCTCTCCTTGACAGAACTTCTAGACATTGTAAATATTGCAATTTAATAATATGAATAACCTTGTCGTCTCAATTATTGATTTAATAAAATAACATATTATGCAGATGATACTGTGACAATAATCGAATCAATAATATGAGAGATATGATGCAAAGCAATTAATTGTAGCAATAATTGAGTATAAGCGGTGACTTCTCACGTAAAGCATCAATAATCAATACCGGTGTGCTACTTACGCAACCACGCCAGACATCGCATTACTTTTTACTAAGGGTAGTTCAACAGTTTTAACGGTAACACTTTCGTCGTTATTTTTATAAAAAGATAATTCTGTCATTTTCTAACTACGACAATACTTTCGTTGTGGGGTCCACTAATGATTGTGTCGTCGTACGGATATTCCCCGACAAAAAGATTATTCCCCGACCAAACGAATATTTTATAACAACTTGCATACTTTGCAAAATTTATAAATACTACCCACAACTATAACATTATATCAAATCCACTCCATAATATAAAAAAAAAAAATTATTTCGAGAAAATTAAATATTTATTCATAAAATCTGGGGTCTCACAATCTCCCCTCCTTATGGAATTTCGCCCTCAAAATTTACGTGCGTACCTGGAATGTCGAAGAGATGAGGATACCCTGACTTCATTTCAGATTCTAACTCTTGAGGTATAACCTTTGAGTGTTGAATACGATCCTTCTTATCCAAGATTTTAAAATGTATCTCATCATACGTTAAATCATCTGTTATCTCGTCCGGTTCTAAATTAATAATGTGGTTCGGGTCGTCCACATATTTACGTAACATCGATACGTTATGAACACGCGATATACTTGACGGTAAAACGAGTCTATAAGCCACAGTTCCTACTCGATCGAGGATTTCAAATGGGCCAATTAAATCGAGGGTTGAGATAACGCCTTCTTGAACATTCCTCTTCACATTCATCAAATTCAGGTGTGTAGTTTGAACGGCTTTAACTTTATCGATTAAAGTCGTTTCTACTCGTATATTTGTTATCTTCACGTGGGTCTCTAGAGTCTTTAACTCTATCTTCATCATTTGCAAGTTATACAAAATGGGTTTTTGTGTTAACAATATCGCACTCGTAAACGCATACAATGTTCTACTCAATGTGTCAGCTACCACGTTCGCTCTTCCACGATGATATTGAATGGTATATTCGTAATCTTCAACAGCTCGAGCCAATGTCCTTGGCGTATGATACGTTTGTTTTGGTTGAAGAAATATTTAAGGGTTTTAGAAATGGGTTTTGTACTGAGGTCAATACAAAATTCAATTTTACGCTCTAAGGTAGGCTAAGAAGTCTTCAAGAATACATCAGGAATTTTATTAACAATAGAAATATCATTCAAAATTGTGACTCTCATCCATGACTTGGATAGTACGTCATATTGATACCTATCAACTTGTCATCGTCACTCACGACGTCGCCTACAGAAAGTCTGGCTTCGGTGCATTCCACACAAGGAAGTCAACAACGAAAGGATCGGGGCTCTTTACTTATGGCTTGATATGACAATGATTGACTCTAGGATTTTAGTTGCTTGAATTCGCATAACAGGTTGGTTATGAATATAAAAGCTAACAACCTTACAAAAAGCATGATGAGTAGTTAACCAATAGATTCCTAAAATCACATCAAAGGAAAGTATTTTCTAAGAGATAAGATCGACAGGTAACGTGAAAATTTCGATTTGAATCAAAAAGATTTATAAATAGTGGAGGTAACGAAGGCTCCTACTAACGAAGTTTCAACCAATAAGTCAAAGTCTAACTTCTCCGAAGTCAAATTTAAACGTTGAACGCAGGCAAGAGAGATAAAATAATGGGTAGAACTGGTATCTTATAAGCTATGGACTTCGCAAGAATTTATAATTAACTAACCCGTGCTAACTTCGTTCGGGTTACTCGCTTTTTGAGAAGTCACGAAAAACGCTCTCCCTTGCACTACCGGTTTTGGACTTTTCTGGGACGGTCTTTGGTGCCTCCATTCTAGCTAAACTTGTCTTCGGTGAACGACAAAATCGGGCTAGGTGACCTTCTTTTCCACAATTATAACATGTTTTGGACGACATCGCGCAGTTTGGACTGATATGTCCCTCCCTCCGTATTTAAAACATATGATAGGTGGTCGTTCTCCTTCCTTAACAACGGGTGCTGGTGCTGACGTCTTTTCATCATTGTTGAATTTCCTCTTCTTAAAATGCCCATTCTTATTGTCTTGGCTATGATTACCACCGAAGTGGTTACCATTTCTGGCATGTTGATTCCCTCCATGCTTATTGTCACCGCTTGATGATCATCGTTATCACCAAATATTATCATTTTCATTGCTCTCTTTTGGTTGCTTTGACTCGTTATCACGCTCCACTAATTGAGCCCTATTTACAACATCTGAATACAAACACAGTTTATGAGAAATAAGATATTGACGTATCTTCGGCTTCAAACCTCTTAAAAATATTCACGTTATTCGTTCCTCATTATTGACCAAATGGGATACAAACAGGGATAACTCCGTAAATTTAGCCTCGTATTTCGACACGGTCATATTGTTTTGCTCCAACTTGATAAACTCCACCTCTTTTATGTGACGAATACTTTCGGGAAAGTACTTGTCGTTGAATAGCTCTTGGAACTTCTCCCAAGTCATCTTGAGTGCGGCGTCGTTGAGTACGCTTTTCTGATTCCCACTAGTAATCGCCTCTTGCAATAACATAAGGTGGCGAAGGAAATCTTTTGCTCCTCGGAGCATCCCAAGACATAAAATATCTTGGTGATCTGCTTTATCCATGCTTCAGCCTTAAGTGGTTTTGGCTCTCCAAAAAACTCGGGTGGTCCCAGTGAAAGTAGTATGCACACAAGCCAATCATGTTTGATGATAAAGCATATACTTTGTAACAATCTTATTCATTTATTAATAAAAAGTATTAATTTATTAAAGGCTTTTAATTATCTACATGATCTTTTTTTTATAATATGTGATAAACCCATAGTTTTAAGCAATGCTTTTAGAATAATGATGATGATCATTCTAATGAGATCTAAATTCTTAGAAAGCTTAAAACTAAAATAGTTCCCAATCATTGGATTACTAAATTGGGGATTAGTGAATCCGGATAGATTGGTACATACGTGCTTGCTCATTGGATGAGGATGATTGATCTCATGATCATTTGTGTAGAAACACTAAAGCAAGTATGTAGGTGCTTATTAGAGAATAAGTTCATTTGAACGTGGCTCGCTAAGGAATACTTAATGGAGTTTTACTTGCTCGTCAAATAGAATTCTCAGTAGTGATAGTAGTACAAGTGATCCTTGGACTTGAGATCATCATAGTATCTTGTGTATGATGAGTTATACTTTGACTTATTCCTTAAGACCCTTAGGGTATATCAAAGGGTATGCTTGGGTATAATAAGTTATATATATGGAGATAATGTATGATCAATAAAGAATCTACCACTTCTATTAAAAGAAGAGAAATGTCCTATGTGATTCGATAAATGACAACCCGGTAGTCCTTGGCCAAGGCAAAATAAAATTAGAAAGGAGTTTCTAATTTGCATTAATTTGGTGTTGTGCATTTAAGGATCGAAATACATATAATTAAATAAAATAAGACTTGACAGTAATTCCATGTCTTATATTTAATTGGGACATTGTATGGTGGAAGGATTGAATTGTACGGTAACTATTTACTCAAAGGTTCTTTTATGATTAATGTTGAAATCTATATTATCTGGAAAGTCGTTGATCGCTAGGGAGGCTTATCCCTATTGTAGAATAAATATTATTTATTTAAATAAATTAATTATTTAATTTATTTATTTAAATAAGATTAGAATTGTTCTAATTGATTTATTCACAACCGGTTTAATATGGAGAACCTAAAGGGTCACACCATAAAAGGGAGAATAATTATTTAAGAAGTTAATGGCATAATCGTAATAATATGTTATGTATATTTAATTTAATCTATGGTGATATAATAAATTAAATAGCTTAATATTTATTATTTAATATTTTAGAAATATTAAATATAAATTAATAAGAGGAGTCTTATTAATATTATTACAATTATTATTATTATTTTAATTTCTAAAAGAGTTTAGGAATTAATTTAATTTAAGTATTTCATTTATTCCTAATTGGATTAGGAAGGAAAATTAGTTAAAGGAGTTTAATTAATTATCCCTAATAAGATTAGGGAGCCCCTTTAATTAAAAGGGTTTAATTAAATAATACATTATTTTAATAGGATTACTTGATATCTTTATAAGAGGAGTCTTATATCAGATATTAAGACGTCGTCATAATTAAAAAAGTTGGAGAGTACGTTCTTTTCTATAGAGATAGAAAACTAGGGTTTTGCCAAATACCCATCTTCTTGAATCCTTCTTCTTCCTTGGTGGATCACCTCTAGAGGCCAAATTCTTGGGTGGCTAACGTTGATTAAAGGAAGGAACCAAACTCAGTGGATTCAAGTTGAACGCGAAAAGGATTGGAGGTGAACTTGCACGAGGAAGCTTCGGATCTTCAAGGTATATTTTTTATTCATCTTTTTCGTTTAATTAATAATTGTGTATAAAGGATGATCCGTATATGGTTTGTAAAATTTTTAAACTCGATTTTACACGCTTCCGCTTATTTTTGCAATTTGATCAAGTTCATGAATATTACAAACCCTAAATGTGGCATCGTGAGCCAAACCTTTATGCTAATTATTAATTATTTTAATTTGATATGTATATTGATATGTGTTTAGAACAATTTAATTGGGCATAATTTTGTTATATAAAATTTAATAAAAAAAAAATATTGCGTAATACGTGATTTCGCTTATCCCGTTTTTTTTTTCGGAATCCGTGGCTGTTTTTTTTAAGAGGTTAATCACGAAATCACGCCAATCATGTTGATGTTAACTTGTATATGTTATATGGAAGTTGATGATTTCCTATACTAGTATACTATATATATATATGATTTATATATATATATATATATATATATATATATTATCTTGTTTCAGGAGAATCGTTCACCAACTTAGGTGATTCCCGTGGTCAATGGTTTAACATGGCCACCAGATTACATATTACAAGTTTATGGAATATTAATATATGTATATATATGATATATAATATTAATAGACCTTAAACATTCCTGATTTCGTGAATTCGTAATCCACGTGATTTTAATTTTATTTTTTTTTAAAAAAAATGAACGGATATTATATATATATATAAAATAATTTTATAATTAAAATAAATAGTTTAATTTAATCTTAAAATAAAAAGTATATTTTAATCTTAAAATAAAAGAGTTTATTTTAATTTTAAAATTAAATTTCATGCTAACTAATTAGAGTTGGAATTGGATTCCATGATAACTAATTGGAGTTGAAATTGGATTCCATGTTTCCTTAAATAAAGGAATTTATTTAGATATGAAATAAGATTTTATATTATTCAAAATAAAAGAGTTTATTTGTGAATAGGAAAGAAAATCTAGTGTTTCCTTAAATAAAGGAGTTTATTTAAATATGAAATAAGATTTCATATTATTCAAAATAAAGGAGTTTATTTATGAATAGGAAAGAAAATCCGTGTTTCCTTAAATAAAGGAGTTTATTTAAATATGAAATAAGATTTCATATTATTCAAAATAAATGAGTTTATTTGTGAATAGGAAAGAAAATCAGTGTTTCCTTAAATAAAGGAGTTTATTTTTTTACATGGAATTGGATTCCATAATTAATTAAAATAAATGAGTTTATTAAAGATTTTGATTAAAATAAAATAGTTTATTTTATTCAAAATTGGATAAATTAAAATAAAATAATTTTATTTTGATTTAAATTTGGATTAAAATAAAGGAGTTTATTTTGATTCAAAAATAGATTTTATACTAACTAAATTTGCCCATTAAATGATATCAATATATATATATTGAATGTTTATTATTCATCAGTTGAATGTTATATATTGATGCATATGGTGATATGTATGATAATAAATGATATTGATTATGGACAATTGACCAATGTGATTGGATTTTATTTTAGTTGGATGCATGAATGTATGGGTTTTATTAAATGGGAATTCACAGACTGCCTTCTCTAATTTTTCTTAATGTAAATTCTATCTCTCCTCCTATGTACTTCCCTCGATCGCGATCAAGGTTTCTATTTATTTTAATTAGTTTTGTAATAGGAATAGTTAGAATTAATTTTGAAAAATTGAGATCAAGGAGCAAGAGGCGCTTGAAGACCCGTTTGTAATGGAGCCAGGGTTTAAATGTAATAGTTATATTTAAATAATAATTTTGCACCCCTAGAGTTTGACCTTTTGGTTCACTTGGTGGCTCTAGTGAACCAAACTAGAATACAAGTCCATAATCAATCCGAGTAGAATATAGTATTCTATATGTGCATGCTTATACTATATATATTATATATTATGCAAATATGCTTCGCATGTTCATTAATATGTCGCGTATTTTATATATATATGTGCATGCGCGCTAAACAAGATGAGACAAATTAATAACAAACCCCTCAATTTTTTTATATTAAGTCCTAAGCGTTCAAAGATATTTTGAATATCGAACGTCGCTTTCTACAAGCATGATAAAATTAATAGAGTATTAAATATTTAATATGAGTTTGTTGTGTCACCACAAGGCAAGTATTAAGTATTTAAGATGTTAATTTATCACATTTGATGCTTATAAAGAAAATTGAACAATATTTTTTTGTCAGGTCACCACAAGGATGATATTTTTCTTTTTGAATATATGGAGTGCTAGTCGGACTTAACTTGGATAATTTTGATTCGGATGTGCCACCACTTGATCAAAATAATCTAAGAGGCAAAAGAAAAGGAGTCAGATAGTTGATGTAATTTACAAAAGTTGTCTACCTATTTATTTATATATAGTTTGTTGTGTCACCACAAAGCTATATACATTTGAAATGGGATCCTTATTCTCACTAGCAAATCTTTAATTAGATTTTTTGCGAACTATATAAGTGAGGTAATATAGTTTGAAGAAAATAGTGGGAGATACCAATTTAAAACAAGACCTAATTTATTTTGGTAATTAATAAAAGAATGTATGTTAAAATGTTGTTAATTACAAATTCATTTACGTAATTTTACTATGTCTAAAATTACTATCATCAAGGAAGCATATTAGATGCTAAATTAACCGTAACCGAATTAAACGGATTGGTTAAGGAATTTGAGAATAGTTCTCATAGCTGAAAAGCTATCTTATGTCCTTAATACACCTATCCCTGCAATGGTTGCAGACAATGCCTCTGAGGAAGAGATTGCTACTTTTAGAAAGTGGCAAGATGATGCACAGTTGGCTCAATGCATCATGCTCGCATCCATGAGTAACGAGCTTCAGTGTCAGCATGAAACTATGGATGCTCTTACTATATTCCTGCACATCAAGTAGTTGATGGCGAGGAAAGTAGGACTGATAGATATCAGATATCTAAGGAGCTCTTCCGATCTAGAATGACCGAAGGCACTACACTACAGACACATATCCTAATGATAATCCATTTGATTGATCAATTAGGACAACGGATTTTGTCATGGATGGAGAGTTGAGTCAAGATTTGATCTTGCACTCACTCCCGGACTCCTTTCACAATTGTTGTGAATTTTTCATATGAACAAGCTAGATATCAGCCTCGCTGATTTTCTTAACATATTGAAAAATGTTGAGAGTCACTTTCCAACCAAGAAAGATCAAGTCTTACTGGTAGGGGCCAAAAGATCTTCTGAAAAGAAGAACGATTCAAAGAAGGTAAATAGAAAGACATAAACAAAGGATAATAAGAACAAAACTGATACGGATAGCAAAGGAGCTTGCTTCCACTGCTATAAGCCTGGACACTGGAAAGAAACTGCAAGAAGCATCTTGCAAAGGCTAACCAAAGAAGCTTAGTGAAGTTTTGGTTACAAATAGAAATTTGTTCATGATTTAAAATAATTTTTTCTTTAAGTCAAGGTTCTACTTGCGTATTGGATACCGACTTTGGTTATCATAAATATAGATTTATGAAGGGACCAAGCAGAAGTAGAAAGCTAAACAAATATAAGTAATCCTATAATGGGAAATGTAACAAAGGTTGCCATATTAGCCATAGAAACTTATAGTTTAGCAATGCCTATGAGAAAATCTATTAAGTCAATAAGTTGTTATTGTATTCAATTCTTGTTAAAATATTATTTCCATTTTATTGTTGGACAATGAAATCTTTGGTATTATAATTAAGAACAATTGTTGTTCTATTTATAATAATAATGTTTTTGTATAGAATGGAATATTACTTAATAAATTTTGTATACTTGACTTTACATGAAAATAATTTTGCATATTGAACAAATTAGTATAAGAAAAGGAGATGATCATTCAAAGAGTTGAATGTGTGTATTTGCTAAAATACAAGTATGAATTATTTGAAAGGTTCAAAGAATTCGAAGTGAAACAAATTGGCAATGTATTAAGATTCTTTGATTAGATCAAGGAATAAATACTTGTGCAATAATTTTCTAGATCATCTCAAATGGTTTTTCTCATAATGGACACATCGATACGCTTAATAATTGATTGATGTATCCGAATGAAAAATCATACCTTGTTGGACATGGTGCGGTCCATAATGATTTTACCGACACTCCAAAGATCCTTCAGGATCATGTCCTAGAAATGGTCAGACATCTCACGAAAAGGTAACCTCAAAATCCAGCCCCAAGACTCCATAAAAGTTATGGACAGGGAGGATTCCTAATCTTAAGTATGTTAAGATAAGGGGTTGTCCAACTTATGTGAAAAGGTTTCGAAGGATAAGCTTGGGACAAGATTTGACATGTACAGATTTGTGGGACATCCTAAAGTAAGTTTAGGGTATATGTTCTATAATTCTACTTAGCAAAAGGTGTTTGTTACGAAACACGCTGCCTTCTAAGATAAAGGTGTTTATCATTAAAAGGGGCTAGTGGGAGGATAATAGATCTTGAAGAGTTCAATAACCACAAAACACAATAAGTCAAATAAGAGGAACCTGTAGATAGACCTATTGTACCACAACTAAATCATAAATCTGAAATAGTACTGAAGATACCTAGGAGGTGTGGATTCATCATGGATGATGATGATGAGGTACGCATCATAGAAGATGATGATCTAGAGTTACATACGATGAGGTAAGAGTTTTAGTGTGTACAAAAGGGTCAGTGGGAGTGTCTTGAAATTTCTAGTATTATATGTTGATATACTACGGATGAGGAATTACATACCAATGCTACAATCAGTAAAGATAAAGTTGTCTAAACAATCCTCCATGAATGATTTGGGAAGAGTATCAGTATTGGGGATGCAAATCTATATAGATAGATTTAAAAGGATGCTCAACTTAACCCAAGGAATGTATATTCATTTGATGCTAAAGTCATTTAGCATGGCAAACTCCAAGAGATGTCTCATGTTGATGAGCTATGGAGTGTATCTCCCTTTATAGTCCCCACAGACTCCTGAAAAGAGAGATCGCATGAGTGACTATCATGTATGCAATGAAATATACAAGATCTAATGTTGATCGGTCATATTCTGGAGAAGATCACTATAAGACAGTGAAAAACATCTTAAAGTGCTTAACTGGCAATAAGGATGTGATTATATTCATGGTGGGTCTAAATTAAAACTAGAGGGCTTAATGAGACTCAAGTTTTTTAGGCATGCACCAAGATGATGAAAAATCCACTTTAAGATAAAGCGTTATCTTCAACAAAGGGTGCGTTGAATCGAAAGGTTCCAAACAAAGAAAGAGTCTTTGGTTTAGTGATAAAGACAAAGTATATAGCTATAAATGAAGTCGCAAGTTGATTGTTTGGATTAAAAGTTAATTACGTAACCAGGAATAGTTCCTAAGTCTCATCTTGGATCTAAACATGTGTTATGGCACTTTCATTTGATTATTAGAATCATTGAAAGATGGGAAATCACTATAGAGATAGTGGACTCTCATGAACAACATTACATATCCATTAACTAAAGCTTATCCAACAAACAGGATAATCGCCACTTAGAGAAGAAGAGTATGTGATACCATGACGATTGGCTTTAGTGCGTGTGGGAGATTGAAAGTAGTATGCACACAAAGCCAATCATGTTTAATGATAAAGCATATACTTTGTAACAATCTTATTCATTTATTAATAAAAAGTATTAATTTATTAAAGGCTTTTAATTATCTACATGATGTTTTTATATATATGTGATAAACCCATAGTTTTAAGCAATGCTTTTAGAATAATGATGATGATCATTCTAATGAGATCTAAATTCTTAGAAAGCTTAAAACTAAAATAGTTCCCAATCATTGGATTACTAAATTGGGGATTAGTGAATCCGGATAGATTGGTACATACGTTGCTTGCTTCATTAGGTGAGGATGATTGATCTCATAATCATTTGTGTGGAGACACTAAAGCAAGTATGTAGTAGTGCTTATTAGAGAATAAGTTCATTGAACGTGGCTCGCTAAAGAATACTTAATGGAGTTTTACTTACTCGTCAATAGGAATTCTCAGTAGTGATAGTAGTACAAGTGATCCTTGACTTGAGATCATCATAGTATCTTGTGTATGATGAGTTATACTTTGACTTATTCCTTAAGACCCTTAGGGTATATCAAAGGGTATGCTTGGGTATAATAAGTCAGTACATGGAGATAATGTATGATCAATAAAGAATCTACCACTTCTATTAAAAGAAGAGAAATGTCCTATGTGATTCGATAAATGACAACCCAGTAGTCCTTGGTTAAGGCGTAATGAAATTAGAAAGGAGTTTCTAATTTGCATTAATTTAGTGTTGTGCATTTAAGGATCGAAATACATATAATTAAATAAAATAAGACTTGTGACAAAGAATTCCATGTCTTATATTTAATTGGGACATCAGATGGTGGAAGGATTGAATTGTATGCAGTAACTATTTACTCAAAGGTTCTTTTATGATTAATGTTGAAATCTATATTATCCGGAAAGTCGTTGATCGCTAGGAGGCTTATCCCTATTATAGAATAAATATTATTTATTTAAATAAATTAATTATTTAATTTATTTATTTAAATAAGATTAGAATTGTTCTAATTAATTTATTTACAACCGGTTTAATATGGAGAACCTAAAGGGTTACATCATAAAAGGAAGAATAATTATTGAAGAAGTTAATGGCATAATCGTAATAATATGTTATGTATATTTAATTTAATCTATGGTGATAGAATAAATTAAATAGCTTAATATTTATTATTTAATATTTTAGAAATATTAAATATAAATTAATAAGAGGAGTCTTATTAATATTATTACAATTTTTATTATTATTTTAATTTCTAAAAGAGTTTAGGAATTAATTTAATATAAGTACTCTCATTTATTCCTAATTAGATTAGGAAGGAAAATTAGTTAAAGGAGTTTAATTAATTATCCCTAATAAGATTAGGGAGCCCCTTTAATTAAAAGGGTTTAATTAAATAATACCTTATTTTAATAGGGTTACTTGATATCTTTATAAGAGGAGTCTTATATCAGATATTAAGACGTCGTCATAATTAAAAAAGTTGGAGAGTACGTTCTTTTCTATAGAGATAGAAAACTAGGGTTTTGCCAAATACCCATCTTCTTGAATCCTTCTTCTTCCTTGGTGGATCACCTCTAGAAGCCAAACACTTGGGTGGCTAATGTTGATCAAAGGAAGGAACCAAACTCGGTGGATTCAAGTTGAACGCGAAAAGGATTGGAGGTGAACTTGTACCTGAGGAAGCTCGAATCTTCAAGGGTATGTTTCTTATTCATCTTTTTCGTTTAATTAATAATTGTGCATAAAGGGTGATCCGGGTATATGGTTTGTAAAATTTTTAAACTCTGATTTTACACGTTTCCGCTTATTTTTGCAATTTGATTGCGTTCATGAATATTACAAACCTAACACCCAGCTCCTTGAACTGTTTAGCGGTGACCGTCCGAGAGTTTCCAGTGTTTCCACCTACATTTTGAACAGGAGCCGCTCTCGCCTAATGTTGCATGAACTGCATGAAGCCTCGGAACATTCCATCGTTTATCATTTGGTCAGTGTTGTTGTTTGCATGAGGATTGTCGCCTTCCTGATGCACATTATTCTGATTGTTGATCTGTGGAGACTCAACGGTCTCTTGTGCTCCATTGCTATTCTCAATATTCTCGGATGTCATTTTCAAATACTGCCACAAAACAAGGGTTAATTGACATGCAACATATTATCTATATACTCTGACCAACCAATTAAATACCAAATAACCTTAGGTAGATCATACTAGCGAAAGAATTCCCCGTCTCTCCCCTCTTAGTTCTTATCTCACATTTCAGCCAGGGTTCATATCCCTAAGCTTTGATACCAACTGTGACGCCCCCAAAATAGGTATACATCACCTATTCTCGAAGTCGCCAAATACACATGGTATGTAATACAAATACAACTTAATTATACAACCTGCTGTAAAAGTACGACAAAACATAAGTCGTGAGTTTTAATACAAATATTGTCGCCTGCAGACAATATACAAACTCAATTCAATATTATTACATTTATTTTCCACTATTTCACTTTGAATAGTGAGGACTATTAATGCTATCATCCGGTTCATCACTCCTTCCTCGACTAGTCCTCGCCACGTTCTCATTTCTCAAGAGAACAATAAAAGTAAAAGGGTGAGCTCAACTAGCCCAAAGAGGAAATATTATGACTAAGATAATGCGTAATATATTATCGTTAGCCTTCAATGGTGTTAAACCGATACAATATAACAACCATCAAGTTTAATCATAGCGGAATAAACAATCCATTAAAAGAGTCAGTAGAGAATAAAATCTACTATCTTTTATGATTTAGAAGGTTTTTCATCACTTTTATCATTTGGGACTCGACTTAATAAATAATCCACATCATTGAATCACACCCCGCACTACGGCCAAGGATATTCTTCAAGATCACGACTACAATTATCCATGCACTACGAAGCCACGAATATTTGTGGTATTCATTAATGGTCATGATCATGCCAACAATCGTCCATCAATGCACTACGGGCCAATGAGGACTTTTACCACATCATTTGTAACATTACTACCATGATTATACCGAATAATCCTCGGTCATAATCATACCAAGTCCATCTATGCACTATGTGCCATGTAGATGACTTTCAACAAAATATAAACATGAGGATGATGAGAATGATATAAGAATTCAATAAAACAAGTTCAAGAATTAATTTATCCAGGAACTAATAACGTCCAAATTGTCAACATGATACTGCTTTGTAGAGTAAAATTCAAGAATGCTTAGAAGAATATTTCCATGAAAAGATATCGATGAAGCGCAAATATCAAAGATATTCCACTAATTTTATGGAGTATAGAAGTCAAAACTTTAACCAACCGAGTATAATAAAGAATGGAATAACAAAAGAAATCACCGGGCATGCGATAGACCGCATGCAACAAGTTATTCCAACAAAATAATAATAAAGTAACTAGGTCGTGCAAAATTCACACGCAAGCATGGATGTTCCAATGTAATAATAAAGAATGGAATAACAACGAAATCACCATGCATGCAGTATTGCGACAAATGCATGTGTTATTCCAATGTAATACTAAATTACGTAAACCTGTGTCGCTTAATACGCACCTTAAGCGGTGATGTTCCAACCAGTAATAGTAAAGATTTTAACCTGTGTCCCGATAAAATGCATGCATGTGATATTCCAAATGTAATAATAAAAAATAGAATAACGGAGAATTTCACCAAGTATAGGGAAGTCGCAGATATACAAAGTTATTCCAACATAATAATAAAGAATGGAATAATGTAAGTTCTCTTCATGAATATAAAAGAAATAATACCCTTTACCTTAGAAAAAGCGGATAATTGGAATAGTGAGGTAAAGAGATTTCTCTTCTTTTCTATATAATTTCTCTATAATAATCGCTTCTAAAGCTTTTGTGAATTGGTGAGAAATGAAGGAAGAATGAGCTTCTATTTATAGAAAAATATAGTTTCGATAATCGCACGTTTTGGGGCTCAAAAAATTACAAAGACAATACCTCCAACTTTTCCTTTATTTTTAATTTAGTCATGGAAGTATTATCAAACTTGCACCAGCTCCCCTAATAGTAAATAATGTGATTCAATAGTAAATTATGTGAATCAATAGTTCTAGACATGTGAAAATACAAATTACAGTATAGTACGTCCATCTATACCTCCATTTTTAACTTAGTTATGCAAGTATTATCAATCTTGCACCAACTCCCCTAATAGTAACAAGAATGTGAAACAATAGTATACACATGTGAACAAATAGTTATAATCATGTGAAATAATAGCAATCAATTGCTCATTTATCAGGTTAAAACCGATCGTCAATATAACCTCCAGCCATCAATTATTATCGAAATAATTGTCGATTTTCACTAACACAAATAATTCCAACACAATAAAACCATTTTTATCAAAAATATAAATTTTAAAATTTCGAAGTTTTACTTTTCTCGAAAAAGTCAACTATTGACTTTTTGACCAAATAGTGAATTCCGAAAAATTTTGTGTTTATAGACTATTTTTACTAATTTCATCGTTCCGGACTCAAATATCACGTCCGCGTCTCTAAATTCAACTCCGAACACAACTTCAATTTTAATAACATTCATCATTAATATTATAACTCACAATATTTATCAACCAGGTCGTTCCCAAGAAAGAGGGGGCTTTCCAATAAGAATTTCTCCCTATTGGCGCGCAATTAGGTGACCAAACCTCTCCTCTCCTTGAGAGAACTTCTAGACATTATAAATATTGTAATTTAATAATATGAATAACCTTGTCGTCTCAATTATTGATTTAATAAAATAACATATTATGCAGATGATACTGTGATAATAATCGAATCAATAATACGAGAGATATGATGCAAAGAATTATCGTGAAGCAATAATTGAGTATAACCGAGTGACTTCTCACGTAAGCATCAATAATCAATACCGTAGTGCTACTATGCAACCACGCCAGACATCGTATTTTTACTATGGGTAGTTCAACGCTTTTAACGGTAACACTTTCGCCAAGTTATTTTTATAAAAGATAATTCTGTCGTTTTCTAACTACGACAATACTTCCGTTGCGGGGTCCACCAATGATTGTATCGTCGTACATATATTCCCCGACAAAAAGATTATTCCCCGACCAAACGAATATTTTATAACAACTTGCATACTTTGCAAAATTTATAAATACTACCCACAACTATAACATTATATCAAATCCACTCCATAATATAAAAAAATAAAAAATTATTTCGAGAAAATTAAATATTTATTCATAAAATCTAGGGTCTCACAAGCTAGCTGACTATGGGTTCGATTTCAAATCTATTCCCATACACTGTGATAACACCAGTGCCATAACAATAACTCATAATCCTGTCATGCATTCTAGAACCAATCATATAGAAATAAGGTATCACTTCATTAGGGATCATGTGCAAAATGAAACTATATCTTTACAATATACCCCTACTGAAAATCAACTTGCTGATGTTTTTACAAAACCATTAGATGAATCCAGATTTAACAAGTTAATAAGTGAGCTAGGCATGCTAAATCTTCAACCATAAAATGTATGCTCTAGATTGTGCTAACCATGATAGATATAAAGGTTGTACTCAAAATTATAGGCATGATCAAGGAAAGTTCACGATCGTAGAGCTGAACAGTCAACTACCTCAACGATCGTAGCAAAGACTCAACTATCATAGTGCAGACTCGACGATGACCAAAAGCCCTTTCAATAAGCAAAGTGAATCCTTTGATGACAAGCTTCATAACAAAGCAATCTCTCTAAGAGGTGCCTCAGGGACAAACCTAACCCTTGAATCCCACCAAGAGGTTGGCGCTTCCTGAGTTACCTTAAAAAGAATGCTTAGTCAAAAACTCATCACAAGGATCCAGACAGACTTGACGATCGTAGGACAGACTCTACGAATGCTGATCAAACTCAACGACTGCCGGACAGACTTGACGATCATAGGACAGACTCTACGAATGCTGATCAGTCTCAACGACTGCTGGACAGACTCGACGATCGCAGGACAAACTCAACGAACAGAAGACTATCTCTATGATCATAATCATCCTAAAGACACCTCAGCTCTGAAGACACAAAGGGCAAATCAATTACATTCTGCACAAATCAAAATCGTGAGAGCGAGTAAAAGGCAAAGGCACACTGTCCCCACTAAGTCAAAAAGAGACAGGGAAGCTACAAGTACAAATTGGAACCGTGTTTTTGAAATCTGAAGTTCAAAAGATTATCTCTCTCTCTCTCAAAGCAAAACCCTAAATCAGAAGAAAGCTCAGTTGTATCCCTCTTCTCAACTATAGAATCAATGGTTGCTTCAAATGTAATTTCAGGCTACAGACTCTGTTTTGATGAGTTCAAGGATGTTCTACCAAAATTTCACAAGACCTTAGTGCTACTGAAAAAGGTAGGTCTCGAAGAGGCGCTGAGCACCGACACCCTCATTTATCCAAAGATAGTGAAGGAGTTCTACAAGAATGGTGTGTACGAACACAACACCATCACTACTCGAGTAAGAGGAGTTGAAATGAGGCTAAGGGAAGAAAACTTCAATCTGGCCCTAGGTTTTAAGAACGTGGGGCACCCATTTCTAGACAGCATAAGCTTCCAAGAGGGCTTGAAGAAAATGCACCACAAGAAGAATCCCTCTGTGAAAGGCTACAAAAAGAAGGAGTTCCCTCAAAGGTATGAATTTTTGGTTGACATTATTGGGAAATGCATCTGCTGTAAGAGCTCAGGTCATGACTCGGTAAATGAGGCTCAGCTTAAGCTCATGACGGCTATGGTGTATGGTACACAACTCAACTATGAGGCTGTATTGCTCGAGTGGATCGGCAAGTGGATTGTAAACTCGAAGAAATCAAAGAGCACTCCGAAGATGCTGTATGGGAGATTCATTAGCATCATACTGCAATCTGCATTGGGTGACAAAATTGGGGATGATGAAGGAGAAGCCATCAACCCAAATCGAAGAATGACACAGCAGTTGTTTAAGGAGAGTGCTCCAGCTGAGGGGGAGAACCCTGAAATTCTCATGATTGAGTATACACCAGCTGAAAGGGAGAAGTCTACAGCTTAAGAAGATGTTCCAGCTGAAGGGGACTTTCTGAACTTAGAAGAAGATATACAAGCTGAGGGGGAGTTTCTAAACCTCCAAGAAGATGTTCATGCTGAGGGGGAGCCTCATGATATCCCAATGGCAGAAGAAGAGGTTCCTGCCCAAGATAGAGTTGAAACAATGCCAAACCTTCCAGAGGCCATTGAGATAATGGAATCTTCAGAAGAAACCAAAGAAGAGGAAGAAAATGATGATGATGAGCTTGAAATCACTAGTGTAGGGAAAAATGGATATACAAACTATCTGTACAACCAAATGTTTTCTTACCTACCCATGATGGCATACCATCAAGCTCAAATCCTGAACTCATGGGATCACATGTTCTGGAGATTCAAGGAATATCCAGTAATCTCAGTTCTGGCTCATGGATTTCCAGGGAAAATCATCTTCGCCAAGAAACTGCTTACCAATCATTCCTCATCAAAAGATAAACCTGAGGTATTGTCTATCCCTACCAGTTTTAGAGTTAATCACCTGTCATCATCTTCATTTAGCTATTTTTATGAATTTCCTACATGGCTGGAAGTGATTCTCAATCCAGTAAATCAGTTTCCAGTTGCAGAATCCCAAAATTCTATAACTGAAGAACCAGAAGAAGTTAACCTTACCCTGCTCCCTCAAATCACCAACTCTACGATTCCAGACTCAAGCCACATCGTAGAGTCCAATATTGAAATCGTAGAGTCACCTATCCCAGATATACAAACCCTAGCCCCTCCAGCTGATATACCATCCTCCTCATCACATGACTACTTCAGTCTTGATCTCACTCTTTACAATCTGCAAGATCAATCTCAACCAAGAACCCCTCCAATGAACAATCCTCAAGCAAATTATACTCTCCCAAGCCTGCCCACCAAGGATGACTTGAAAGAAACTTCTGAGCAGATGATCAAGTCTATCGAAGCAAGTTTGGAAACTCACTCTGATCTCATCAATATACGGCTGAATCAAATGATCACAGATGCAAATAATCTCCCTGGCACTATGAATACTGAGCTTACAAAGAGGCTAAGGGAAATTATCAAAGAGATTCTGAAGAGTATATCAGACAGAGATGAGATCCATTTCCAGGTTGCTGCCAAGCAAAGAGAGGCTGTATTGGAAATGCAGAAACACCAAGACCTTCAACATAAAATTATGCTGGACAATATCCTCAACTTGAAAGCTTCTGTCTACAACTTCCAGAAATCATATGCAAATTAGGAGAAACATAACGATATGATTCTGACAGTTCTCCAAAATAAAGAAGTTAAAACTGAAAAACAGGTCAAGGAAAATAGAGCGGATATTGCTCAGACTCAAAGCCAACTGAATGAGCTTGTCCAAGGAGTTAATCAAGTATCTGCAGATATTCGAACCCTTGATGCTGACATAAAGGGGGAGAAGAATAAAGGGAAAGGAGATCAAGGAGGACAAGGCAGAGGAAGAGGTCATGAAAATCAAGAAAGGGGAAGAAGTCAAGTTCATGCTCAGACATCATGAAGCCCTCCTGCAAGACTATCACATCATCAGACTCAACAATCTGGTCAGCAGACAATTGTAACAGCTATTCCTTTGAGTCATCAGGAGCCAACTCCTAGCTCACAAGACGTGACTACTGTACGCATAAGAATGCCTATTGGAGATCATGCATTCATGCGCAGACATGAAGGGAATCCAGTTCTAAGTCTAAGTGAGCTGGAAGAGCTAGCAAGAAATGAGGAAGCTCAAAGGAAAAGAAGGGCTGAGGAGTATGCCAACCCACCTCCACATAAGAGGTCAAGGAAACAGAGATAAGTTGAAATTTTAAATTTCTTATTGATGTAATGCTGAACTGTAATATCTTCTGATCATCAATAAATTCATGCTTATTCTCTAGAAATTTTAGCTGCTCACTGAAATACTTAGTCATGTTTAAATTTCCTGCAAATGCATCTAGTCACTAATAATCATGACAACAAATCTCCTTGGTTATTTCAACATCAAATAGGGGGAGATTGTTGGGAGAATGCATATTATGATTTGATGTTTTATTGTATATGCTCATGATTATTTGTAAGGTCCTTAAATGAATATATGTACAAGGACTTAGTGATAGATCAAAATTGTTAGGTTGATCTAAGCTTTCAACGTGTATCATTCTGTTAAAGAATGTGTAGATAGAAAGATCAAAACTGTTAGGTTGATCTTGAGATGTAATAGATTAGTCTTAAAAAAATCGTAGTGCATAAAACTGATCAACATTGCAGAAGTCAAGGCAGAAACGTAGAGCTTAACGGATCATAGTGTGTGCCTGCCTTGAAGGGACTCTTCGGAAATTGTAGAGTAGTCCCAACGTTTGTCGAGCCAACTCCACGATCGTAGTGTGCTAAAGAAAACATGAAGTTGACATGTCGACGATCGTAGTGTGCTCTCGAGAACGTAGAGTCAACAACACGAGCAAGTAAAGATCGTAGTGTGCAAAGGTTTAAGAGAAATCGTAGTCCTCTCAAATGATAGCATCAGATCAAGCACTAAGGCAACAAGTCACTACGATCTAAATCGTAGTGTATCATGATCTGAATCGTAGAGCATCATCTGTCTTATGTCAGAAAACGTCGAGCCTCATGATTAATGTGAAGACAAATTCTAATATATGAGGAATGAATTCTAGACGTTGCAGTGCTCATCAGTCCCAGAGTATATGAAATATCCTTAGTATACAACAAAGAAGCGTATTAAAGAAGCTAAGGATAGTACCATGGATAAGAGGGACAAAACACCTTTTCAGGTGTTAGGTGAAAAAGTAGTCTACAGTGTCAGTGGGCCAGAATGCAGAATTCAGAAGATGTGCAGAAATGTCTCCATCACAGTACAGAAAGTTTAGACGCATTTAATGCCACAACGGATGGATCCAACGGATAGTTTTCAACATCACATATATACAGATCAGACAGATGAGAGAGAATCAAGCAAGCATTAATCAAACAATGTGAACATCTCTCTCAAGCTCAACTCTACGATCTGAGATATTGCAAAGCTTGCTCAGCTACTCAGTTCTTAACGAATCAGTGCTTACACAGCAACTTAGTAGCAACCTTCAAGAACGTAACAAAAACTATCAATCAGCTGAAGAAGAGTACCAAGTCTGCTGGACTTGAAGAGTTGAAGAAGAGTACCAAGTCTGCTGGACTTGCAGTACGAGATGTTTGCTCATGTGCAAGGAGAAAATGTAACTGCCACCTATGAAAGATTCAACATTCTGCTCAACTCTCTACGAGCATATGGAAAGATCTATCCTAACAAAGATCTGACCATAAAGTTCATGAGAGCCCTACAGAACAAATGGGATGCCAAGACCACTGCCTTACTTGGTAAAGAAGATTAAAATAAATACTAATTCCGCTAAATTTTAATCATTATCTAAGAACAAGTTTAAAGAGAAAATATTTTTAAATATCTATTCAACGCCCCCCCTTCTAGATAACTTGTGCCTACTAGAAACTAACAAACTCAATATGCGGCAACGACGTTGGCTCGAGCTGTTGAAAGATTACGATCATACCATCCAATATCATCTTGGAAAAGCGAACGTAGTAGCTGACGTATTGAGTAGAAGATCATATGTGGGTACGAGTGCAATGTTGTTAACACAAAGGTCCATTTTGTATGACTTGCAAAGGATGGAGATAGAGATGAAGGCTCCAAGTACCCACGTGATGATATCAAACATACGAGTTTAATCGATAAAGTTAAAGCTGCTCAAGCTACGGACATGGAGCTGATGCGTATGAAGAAGAAAGTGCAAGAAGGTGCTATTCCAGAAGCAAGAATCGATGAAGAAGGAATACTTCGAGTCAACTCCAGACTTTGTGTTCCTAACGATTCTGACTTGAAACATAGAATCATGATGGAGGCACACAACACACCATTTCCAATCCATCCTGGGAGTACCAAAATGTATCATGATCTTCGACATACATTTTGGTGGAGCAATATGAAAAGAGAGATCGCGGAGTTTATCTCGAGGTGTTTAACTTGTCAACGTGTAAAGGCGGAGCATCAAATGCCAAAGGGTCCATTACAACCACTTGAGATTCTAAAATAGAAGTGGGAACACATTACTATGGATTTCGTTACGAGTCTTCCCAAGGTTTCTCAAGGCATAGATGCGATTTGGGTTATTGTTGATAGATTAACTAAGTCTCCTCATTTCTTGCCTATACGGGAGACTTATTCCCTTGAACGTCTTGCTAGTATGTACGTGAATGAGATTATGAGATTGCATGGCATGCCAGTATCCATAGTTTCGGATCGTGACCCAAGATTCACTTCACAATTTTGGGTTAGCTTGCAAAAAGCTATGGGCACAGATTTACGATTCAGTTCGGCATACCATCCTCAAACGGACAGACAATCAGAGAGGACTATTCAAATTCTTGAAGATCTATTAAGACTCTGTGTCCTAGATCTCAAAGGGAGTTGGGATAAGTACCTACCATTGATGGAATTCACCTACAACAACAGTTATCAAGCGAGCATAGGTGTGGCTCCATTCGAGACGTTGTATGGAAGAAAATGTCGTTCTCCAGTATGCTGAGACGAGGTGGGTGAAGGAGCATTGTTGGGACCAGAGTTGGTACGCATGACTACAGAGAAGATCCAAACGATTCGGACAACGATACAAAGCAAGCACAGGATCGACAAAAGAGTTATGCGGATCTCTTCATCGGAAGGACGTGGAATTTAATATTGGGGATCATGTATTGTTACGTGTTGTACCATGGAAGGGAGTTACAAGATTTTGGAAGAGAGGAAAGCTCAATCCAAGATTTGTTGGTCCATTTGAGATTCTTGACCGAATAGGAAATGTGGCCTATAGACTCGCATTACCTCCAAGTATATCTCGTGTTCATAATGTTTTTCACATATCTATGCTTCGTAAATATGTTAAAGACCCGAACCACATTATTGAGTTAGAACTAGATGAGATAGCTGAAGATTTAACGTACGAGGAGGTACCTATTAAGATCTTGGATAGGAAAGAGCACGTCCTACGCACGAAGGTTATATTACAAGTTAAGGTTTTGTGGAGAAACCATGCTATTGAAGAGATGACCTGGGAGTTGGAATCAGAAATGAAAGCGAGGTATCCTCACCTTTTTGAAACACCAGGTACGTATGTCAATTTCGAGGATGAAATTTCATAAGGAGGGGAGGTTGTAAGACCCCAACTTTTTAATGAATAAAATCAAATTTCCTTTATTTATTATTATGATTAATAAGGTGTTAATTTGATATAATATTTTGGTTATGGGTGAAATGTGCAAATTTTACAAAATAAACAAGTGGTTATAAAATATTCATTTTATCGGGGAATATTCGTTTGGTCGTGGAATATTCTTTCTGTCGGGGAATATTCGTATGACGGCGCAGCTATTTATGGGACCCATAATGGAAAACGGTTGGATGAAGATAACGACAAAATTGAGTTTTTATAAATAACGGCGTAGTTTTTACCGTTAACACTGTTGGAATACTCGGTGGTTAAAATTCAGTAATATGCGTGGTTGCACAGTAGCACACGGATTGCACAGTATTTTTGAATTATTGATTCTTACGAAGGAATGCACTACTTAATAATTGTTACAATAATTACTGTTCAATATTTTATTTTATTGATTCAATAATTGCTGCGTTGATATTTTTATATTATTGTTGTTTCAATAATTGTCACTGCACTATATTTCCCATTATCAGATCAATAATTCATATTATTTGAATAATATTATTAGATAGCATTATTGGCAATGTCTAGAAAGTTCTGTCAAGGAGAGGTTTGGTCACCTAATTACGCGCTAGTAAGGAGAAATCCTTATCGGAAAGCCCCCACTTTCCTGGGAACGGCCTGATTGTCATAAATGTGATTCTGTAATATTATTTGTGAATAATTAATTATTGATTCATATGATAAGAAAATATTTATTTTATGTGGATATAAATGTTGGATATATTTATTGTAGTTAAAAATGAAGGAGTTAATGTTGAGATATTTTATCAGTATTTTTGTCGGAATAGAGGTATTAAAAATCAAATCAGGGTTTTTGAGATATATTGCGAGGGTTATAATATTTAATCCGACCGTTGGATCGTGGTAATTTTTGGATATGTTATACATATATATGTTGAGTATATGTCCACAAATTTTGAACGGTTAAAAATGAACGTATGATTTGTTATGAATTTTACTAGATGATTGGTTTAGAAATTGTTGAAGTTGCGAAGTTTATCATTTTGGTGGAAAATTCTAGAATTAGCGTGCTCTACTTTTTGGTTGGTAAAAATGTCTTTGAGATTTTTATTCAAATGTGGTGGGTGGGAATAGTAGTGAGTAAAGCCATCGGAGTTCAGCAGTCAAGTTTGCTTTGACGTCTTAACATTTTTTATAAATAGAGGCTAAGTTAGAATTGAAAATCACACCGTAAACAAGTTTTTCTCTTTCTCTCTAGATTATCGAGTGTATTTTGTGAGTATTTAGATACTTTGTGAGTTTTTATTCATCGGTGCAAGTTTCCTTCAAATTTTATAACCGATATTACGATCAGAAGTTATGATATTTTGAGGTAAGGGATGTTATTTTCTTCTTAAAATGATATTTTCTTCAATATCATTATCTTAGAAATATTGGTATGAACTTTTATCAAATTTGAAACTTTTTGTGTCTGGGGTTACTATTCACGATACTCAAGACTATTCACGATATGGTACTATTCACTTAATACAAAGACTATTCACCGAAAAATGAAATTTTCTTCTTTTTGTTCAAGTTGTCTATTATGGTTACTATCTTTGATTGTATCCATGTTTTGATCATTATTTTTGAATTCAACTTCAAAATTGGTTATTTCGGAATATTATTGAACTTGGATAAACTGTAATACGAATCCTTAGTATTTGATCTTTTATCTCACTGTATTCGTTTTCTTTAAAATATTTTTCATCATCCTCAGTCCTAAATGATGATATAAATGAATATCTTTGGCCTGTAGTGCAAAGATGAATGATTACCTAATGAATATCTTTGGCCTATAGTGCAAAGATGAACAGGTGTTGAAATGAACATGACCAACTGGTGATACAAATGAATATCTTTGGCCTGTAGTACAAAGATGAATATTTGATTCAAGATGTATATTGATTAATGTTACAGGGATAAAATATTGATGATGGACTTTTAAATCTTAGAAGATAGTAGAATTCTTTCTCTACTTGACTCTTCTAATAGATTCTTCATTTTCATTGCGCATTGTTAATCTAAAACTTATTGTCTATTATATTTTATCAGATTCTCCCTGTTGAAGACTAATGATAATTTGTTGTATATTATCTTAGTCATAATATTCTTTACTGGGCTAGTTGAGCTCACCCTTTTTGTTCCATTTTTCTCAGGAGGCGAGAATATAACGGGAACTAGTCGGGGTGCGGAGTGATGTTTTCAGTCAGTGGTGTTAGCAGTCCTCACTATTTTATAAAATAGTGTGATAATAATTGTAATAAGGAGTCCTTTTGAGTTTGTATACTCTCTAGTAGAGAATAATTGTATTCAAACTCACATTATTGGGTTGTTGTATTTTACACAACAATTGTATTAATGAAGTTGTAGTTGTTTCTGTACCAAGTTTTTGGCAACTCATAATGGGTGATGTATAACTATTTTGGGGGCGTCACATGTCACGTCAGCCAATTTTAACCTCGTTTGTCTTCTATTAACGGCAGGGGCACGGGTGACCCAAAAAGTGTAACATTAAGGGTACTTTTGGACAAAAAAAAGTATATGGTGCTCGGTAGACATCGCGGTAAATGTCAAGGACATTTTTTGAACCTTCTCCCCTATTCACGTATACGACACTATTTACGAATACGGTACTATTCACGGGTACTGTTCACGAAGTATGATTTTTCTTGTGAAATTTCTATCTTTTCGTGTCGGGGTTACTATTCACATATACGGCACTATTCATGAATACGTCACTATTCACAGAAAAATGAAATTTTCTTTTCTTTGTCTAAGTTGTCTATTATGGTTACTATCTTTGATTATATCCATGTTTTGATCTTTTTTTTCGAATTTTGCTTCACAATTGATTATTATGAAGTATTTTTGAACTTGGATAAACCAAAGTACGAATCCCTAATGTCAGGAATAAGCATGTGAATGTTATTCCTATTTACATATGATTTGATTATGATATATATGAATGAATATGTAAGTATGATTGCATTAAGAAAAGCTGTAAAGTCCTTTGATAGATAATAGAAACATGTGTACAAAGGACTTAGAATGAATTGATCAAATATGTTAGGTTGATCCTACATAAGCAAAACAGCTTTGTAAAGTCCTTAAAAAGAAATGATGTATAAGGACTATAAACAAAGAAATATCAAGCATGTTAGGTTGATCTTATGATGTAATAGATAAGCTTGTCTGATCGTCGAGCATTGCCCCAGAAATCTTAGTCTGCTAGGAGAGTCAAGGAAAACTCGAGAGCTGTCGAGGCAGAATCGTAGTCTGCAAGATAGTAGATCTCGGAGTTCGTAGACTGCCAAGAGAGACGAGGAAGGATCGTAGTGTGTCGAGTAGAACTTCCTCTCGAGTAGAAGTCTCGCCGAGGAATTCATGTTCGTAATCATAGAGACAAATTTACCTATGAGTAACCGAGTATCTCGCTAAAGCAAGTCGAGAATCATAGATTACACTCGAGGAATCGTGAGAGTCTCTGATCATATCAAAGGCAGAGATCGTAGTCGAGCAAGATCAGATAAAGACATCGAGCACAAAGACAGAAATCGTAGAGTGTCAAGATTTGATCCCGGAGTCGTAGTGTCTTCACAGCCGAAGTTGAATCGTAGAGTGCAGAACTATGACCTCAACCGTTGTGCTCACAATGCCAAGTTAGAATCGTAGAACAAATACGATTCTCAACAAATGAGCACTCCCAGAATACCCAAAGGAATGAAGCCTCTGGTTGGCACTGCAAAGATACATCCCATCCTGAAGGGAACCAGAGAGCACTCAACGAATGGCAGGCAAGCTAACAGAAGATCTAAGCACCAACCCAATCAGCATCAAGATTGAGTTATGAAGCCATTCGAGATGAAGTCTTCCACAAGGAGATCAGAAGAAGACTTCAGTAACTGACGAAGGAAAGTCAGCAAGTGCAGTAGCTGTCAAGCAGACAGAAGACAACGATCTTGGAAGCTACCAGGATCGTAGTGTTTTCTAAACAAAGAAAGAACTGATGAAGTGCATACAGAGATACTGGACAACTTCTGAAGAACAAGGCTAAAGTGATTAAGCATTGGGTCAGTTCATTGATGATAAGTGAATGGGAGATCACAAGGAGAAAGCGAGCTAGACACGCCACAAATCTGAAGTGTCTTGCTATTTAGAAGGGGCCAGAACAAAGAAGTCAAGTCATCAGTATTTGAGAGCTGTTAAGGTAAACAGAAGTATTAAAGCACTGCACAAAAGAAGGAAGAGGGTGTTCTAAATTAAAGATCCAATTAACACTCTTCAAGATCGTAGTGTTGTCTCTACCAGTCAATATGACACTACGATCAGGTCCTTGAAGACATGCATCAATATCGTAGAGTTCGAATAGCTGAAGACTGAAGCATTGGCAATGGTTCAAATCTGAAGGATAATATTCGGACAAGAGTTTATTGAGAGCATCAATGCAAAAGGACAACCTCTGATCGAGAAATCCAAAGGAGGAAATAAAGTCTTCAACCTGCCCAAGACATTAAAATGACATCTCTGACGGGGTAGGTGAAACAGTAGACTGCAATGTCAAAAAAGTATGACAGGTCACATCAGCAGTCTACCTCAGTCAACTCGAGATCTGTGAAGAAATTTGAATAGCTTTTAACGGCTACTTTCCAACCGAAGAATTGGGAAGGAGTATAAAATAGCTAGAGCTTCAAAGATCAAGAGTTGCTGGAGTTGCCGAGTTAGGAGAAAAGGTGGACTGTTCTAAAATATATGAGATAGTGAGTCTGAAGGCTCATTCTACGATCCACCAAGAACACTTAGAGTTAGACAAAGAAAGAAGTAGAAGTGAGAGTTCTACAATGTAGAAGTGAGAGTTCTACTACATGAAGAGTGTTCTGAACTGCCGAGAGAAAGAAGATCGTCAGATCATCTTGATGTCCATCATGGGAAGACTCTAAGTACCATAGAGAAGAGCTCACAGTCATCTTAGCAAGTCCATCATGAGAAGGCATCAAGTATCAAGAAAGAAGATCACAAACGTCATCATAGTGGCAAGCATGAAAAAGTTTCTAAGTACCTAACAAAAGAGCTTACAGTCATCTTAGAAACCTATCATGTGCAGCCATCACTTATCAAGAGGAATGATCTTCAAGGCAGTTCATCAAGGGATCATCATAGGAGGTTGAGTAACTGAAGAAGCTGAGCATCATGCAACACTCAACTGCACTTCAAGGATGATCATGCCAAGCTGCTAAGTACAGAAGATGTTCAAAGCATAAAGACATCTTAGCAGCTCAGGACCAACTCCAATAAATAAACAAACAACTCAACAACAAGAAGCTAGGGCCTGAGGGGTCCTTTTACAGAGGGACTAAATGAAGTTCCAAGCTTGCTTGGCTTCAAGATTTCCTAGGGAACTAGAGAAGTTCCAAGGATGCTGGCCTTGAAGAGTTCTTAGTGAACTGATGTCCCAAGGCTGCTGGCCTTGAAGGAATCTTAGTGATTCAGGGTGCTGCCCTTCCTTAGTGGAAATCCTGCTAGTTGAAAGTAGAAGAGTGGATTAGGATCTTGAGTCTCTGAACCAATTAAAACCCCTTGTGTCTTTTACTTTAAGTCATTTACATTATGTCTATTAACTGCCATAATTGTTATGTATGTTCTAACTGTTTACAACCGAACTAACTCTACGAACAATGTATGTATGATTATGAATATATCAATGAAGGGGATCTTTTACTTATTCCGTTGTGCTTGAAAAGATTCTTATATATGTCATATACTAATTTAACAACAATACAAAATAAAAGAGAAAAGTATTTAAAATTAAAAAGGATCTATTCAACCCCCCCTTCTAGATCTATTGTGCTTACTGGGAACTAACACCTAATTTTTGTCCTTTTATCTCACTGGATTCGTTTTCTTTAAGATATTTTTCATAATCCTCAGTCCTAAATGATGATATAACTGAATATCTTTGGTCTGTAGTGCAAAGATGAACGATTATCTGATGAATATCTTTGGCACATATTGCAAAGATGAACAGGTGTTGAGATGAACATGACCAACTGGTGATACAAATGAATATCTTTGGCCTGTAGTGCGAAGATGAATATTTGATTAAATATGTATATTGATTGATGTTACCGGGATAAAATATTGATGATGGACTTTTAAATCATAGAAGATAGTAGATTTTATTCTCTACTTAACTCTTCTAATGAATTGTTATTTCCGCTGCGAATATTGATCTAAAACTTGTTGTCCATTATATTTTATCTGGTTTATTGAAGGCTAACAATAATTTGTTCAACATTATCTTAGTCATAATATTATTTACCTGGCTAGTTGAGCTCACCGTTTTCTTTTTTGTTCCATTTTTCTTCTCAGGAGGCGAGAATATAGCGGGAACTAGTCGGGGTGTGGAGTGATGTTTTGAGACAGTTGTTTTAGCAGTCCTCAGTATTTTGTAAAATAATGTATCAATAATTGTAATGAGGACTTATTTGAGTGTGGATATTGTCTAGGAGACAATATTTGTATTTAAACTCACAGTATATATGTTGTCGTATTTTGCACGACAATTTTAATAATGAAGTTATAGTTGTTTTCTGTACCATGTATTTGGCGACTCAGAATGGGTGATGTATACCTATTTTGGGGACGTCACGTTGATGGCCTTGGAGTATCACGAGTTGGAAGATCGTCACATACATAACGATCTTTAATGCCTTCGACTTTAGATTAGAGGTTTAACTTCAAGAGATTGGTTATCTTCGGAGTTCGTGGCATCAATGACTTCGAAAGAGCGACACAAATTGGTCTTTATTATTAGTAGTTAATATTATCTTTTATGTTAGTAGAGTTTTATTAGGAAATAAAATTTTTAATAGAAAGAAGTTTGTTAGGATTTGGTTTACATATCTCTAGGAAGATTTTGCGAATCTCTAGGAATTCTGTTATATCTTAGGCAGCTTGGGCTGAAAGTTTTGTTAGCTATATAAACCCGGCTTGTGGGTTGAATTTGGATAACTTTAATTTTGATAAAATAAAAATGTACACATTAGAGAAATTTCTCTGTGTTTTTCCGGTGAGTCTCTTGTTCCTTTATTTGTGAATTCATTTGTTTACCAGCCCGCAGAATAATCGCTATCCCGCCCCCGACTTTAGTTGGTATTAAAATGCAAGAATCTTTCTAGGAATAGACTTCATCAATTTTAATGGCTAGTGGTCGTGGTCGTAGAGGGTATATTCCGGTCGAGGTAGTCCTGCATCGTAACGTCTAGAACGCGATGATTGAGTATTTACAAGGACAAGTTGTAGAGCTAACCCAACACCTAGCAGCGCAAAATTTGGTTTGCCATCGATAGGTTCTAGAGGAGGAAGTCCCGCACCTAGGCCGACGTGGACAGATTCTGGAGGAGGAAGTTCCACACCTTGAACATGATGAAAAATCCTATGATTTTGAATCGAGTTTTGATAATCCTTACCGCTATAAGAGGCATCTGTGAGAACAACGTGACCATAAAGACCGTCGTAATGATCTGGGTTTTAAAGTAGAACCTACCAAAATTTTTTGGTACACTGTAAGAAGAAGGATTCATCGACTAGATGAACGAAATGGAGCGCATCTTCAAGTATAAGGAGGTATCAGATATCACTAAGGTAAAATTGGTTGCAATCAGACTGAAGGACCAAGCATCTGCTTGGTGGGAACGTGTGAAGTGTTCAAGGGAGAGACAAGGAAAGGCTAAAATCACCAAGTGGGAGAAGATGAAGAAAAAAATGCAGAGTCACTTTCTTTCCTTTGGATACACCCAATCTCTGTTCAAGAGATTGCATCTGTTAAGACAAAGCATTAGATCTGTGGATGACTATACCGAAGAGTTTTTCCAGTTGATAGCCCTAAATGATCTTTCGGTTCCTATTTGTGTCCTCGGCTGCAAAAAAAATATGGGTCATAGTTCCTGTTTGTGTCCCATACTCGAATAATAAGTTAATTGAATTACTGCGGACATTTTTCACTGTTCCCTCATAACAGATGACAACATCCCGAAGTAGTGCCATTAAGTTGCTGAACAAAGTTTCAGGTTAAGCAACCCTCTAGATGAACGAACGATCACTTCTCTACTAGGAATGAATCATCGCCTGATATGGGTCCAATCCATGACATAGACAACTTCTCACCATTCTGAAGTCCTCATATGGAGTTCTCACAGAAAAAGAGGTGAGGCGTTATGTGAGAACTACCCATCTGAGGAATTCGGAGTGGTGAGAAGCTGTCTATAGAATTGGACCCATTTCAGGTGATGATTCAATAAAAACTTTAACACAACTTTTAATGAAAAAAGGGAATATATAACTTGAACTTGTAACTATGAAATACTCATATATATTTATTAATTACATTTATTTATTTATATTATTTTTATTAATGGATTACAAACATTTTATTATTTTATAACAAAATATTATGTGATTTTGAGCTTGATCTATTGTCAAATTTAGTTGTGACAAGCCACATGTTCCCTTCTATTTTTTTTTATTTTTATAAACTTTATATAAAATTAAAACATGCTTATTCACTAATACGTTCATTTAATGAATTTTATTAAATTACCAAAATATTCTCAATAGGAATTTATTAGAAATCACGAAGCCATAAATAAATAGATCGTGTATAATTAATGAGATAATCACACAGTATAATTGTCAATTAATGTTAGATTGTTAATTGTAACCGAAGGGTGTTGATAAGTGCACATTTGTACATCTAAATATTTTATTGTGACTAAACTATCCTTAATATGTGAGAGACTAATAATATCTAAATAAGGCAAAGTGAGTATAATTTTGTCACTTTTGCATATGTAAGTAATTAATTAAGAATATAAAATGTGCATATATAACATCATAATTTAATTACTAATATCACTACCAATATCACACACACTCTCTCTCTCTCTCTCTCTATATATATATATATATATATATATATATATATATATATATATAATGTACCAAGTTTACTATCATAAGGCAAAAATTCAGGTCTCAAAATAACAAAAAAGATGAACAAGATTTTTACTTATTTTCTTCTTTGCATTTTGTTTCTCAATGTTTACTCTACTGAAGTTGACTGCAGCAAAAATAATCCAGCAGGCAAGTGTGATGACAATCAAACATTGTAATATTAAATAAATTTATTCATTTTACATACTTTTTTTTTGATAAAATAGGAACAACCAATGTACTGTACGTTGTTCTAATTGATATGTATATATTATCGACATATATATTGCCATAATTCCGTAATTCGTACAAGTATATACACACAAAATTCCTTCCGTTCTAAAAAATCATGTTTGTAGAATTTATTTTGAGAAAGTATTATATGGTTTCATGTTTATCCTTAAAATAATAATTTGTTAGTTAATTGTATTGCCATGATAATGAAATTATGATTTGAGGAAATTTCATCACTATGCCATTATCAATAGAAAGAGACATCCTTTTATGAGGGAAAATTTGACAAATAAATTTCTTTTTGTGTAACACAGAGTATTTAATAAAATACTTCTTTCTTTTTTATTTTGTAAATATCTTTTATATATATATATATATATATATATATATATATATGAGAATCCATCCACAAAGAACCGATTGTTGGGGAGCAACCCATTTTGGCACAGCAACCGATTGTTATTAATGAGATAATCACACAGTATAATTGTCAATTAATAATGTTATTATCGATTGTTGGAGAGCAACCGATTGTTATTAATGAGATAATCACACAGTATAATTGTCAATTAATGTTAGATTGTTAATTGTAACTGAAGGGTGTTGATAAGTGCATATTTGTACATCTAAATATTTTATTGTGATTAAACTATCCTTAATATGCGAGAGACTAATAATATCTAAATAAGGCAAAAGTAAGGATAATTTTGTCACTTTCACATATGTAAGTAATTTATTAATAATATAAAACGTGCATATATAACATCATAATTTAATTACCAATATCTCTCTCTCTCTCTCTCTCTCTCTCTCTATATATATATATATATATATATATATATATATATATATATATATATAAATGGCTATATATATAAGAGATGAAATGTAATAAGTTTACTATCATAAGGCAAAAATTCAGATCTAAAAATAACAAAAGATGAACAAGATTTTACTTATTTTCTTCTTAGCATTTTGTTTCTCAATGTTGACTCTACTGCAGCATTTTATTTTTTATTTTTTTATTTTAATAACCTTTATATAAAGTTTAAAACATGTTTATTCACTAGTATGCTCATTTAATGAATTTTATAAAATTACCAAAATATTTTAAAAATGAAATTATTAAAAATTGCAAAGCCATAAATAAATAGATCGTGTATAATTAATGAGATAATCACACAATATGATTTTTAATTAATGTTAGATTGTTAATTGTAACCGAACGAAGGGTGTTGATAACTGCACATTTGTACATCTAAATATTTTATTGTGACTAAACTATCCTTAATATATGAGAGACTAATAATATCTAAATAAGGCAAAGTGAGGATAATTTTGTCACTTTCACATATGTAAGTAATTAATTAAGAATATAAAACGTGCATATATAACATCATAATTTAATTACCAATATCACTCCTAATATCACTCTCTCTCTCTCTCTCTCTCTCTCTCTCTATATATATATATATATATATATATATATATATATATATATAAAAGAGATGAAATGTAATAAGTTTACTATCATAAGGCAAAAATTCAGGTCTCAAAATAACAAAAAGATGAACAAGATTTTTACTTATTTTCTTCTTAGCATTTTGTTTCTCAATGTTGACTCTACTTTAGGTGACTGCAATCCAGCAGGTAAGTGTGATGACATTCGACCATTGTAATATTAAATAAATTTATTCATTTTACATACATTTTTTTGATAAAATAGGAACAACCAATGTACTGTACGTTGTTCTAATTGATATGTATATATTATCGACATATATGTTTGTAGAATTTATATTGAGAAAGTATTATATATATTGTTTCATATTTATCCCTAAAATAATAATATATATATATATATGTGTGTGTGTGTGTGTGTGTGTGTGTGTGTGTGTGTATTTGGCAGGTTTTCGTCACAATGTTTGATTTTCTAACAGGTTTAATAGGATCTGTGAAAAGAGAGAACAAGCTTTGCGAAGAACGGAATAACGCTAAAGGGTGCAATGACGACTCATGTACAGATATATGTATGGGTCGGCATTTTGAACTCATTGATTATAAATGTGAAAACGACAACACATGTGTGTGTTATTATCCTTGCTAAATGTAATTTTGAAATAATAATATGCAATAAATAATTACTATTATTTTTTTTGGCAAAAAGATATTTTATTAAGATAACAAAATACAAATACAGGACTGGCTAGTGATTAAAAAAGCTTGTACACAAAGCCAAAAAAACACAACACAAACCATGCAAACATTATTGTGTTACAATACAAACTAAACAATATCGCTTACAAATTCGCAAAGATTAGCGCCACGTTTAATTAGGGGATTAAATTTTTTAATTTTTTCTAATTACGTTTAATTGATACCGCCACCGCCAAGTCAAAAAATTAATGACATGAAAGCGACACGCGACTAAAAAAATACTTATGTGTAATATTGAGTCTTATTTTAACATTTATTCAATTCATTTTTGTACGAAAAAGGGTAAGTAAATATAAGACCATTATTAATTTTTTAAAGTAAATTTAATGACAATTTTATCCTTTTTGGTATAAAAAATTTAATTATATTGATTAATGATGATTATGAAATAAACTCAAAGTTCGTGGTATTAATCTATATTTAGGGGTTAATTTTTATACCAAAAGGGTAAAATTGTTATTATATTGACTATTGACAATTATGAAATAACAAGATTTTTAATTAGTAGTACATTTATATATTTTAAAATATTTATCATTATATTAATTATTGATGATTTTTTAAGCTGAGTTTGCAATGTATTAAATATATTTTAAAACATTAATAACTGTCTTATATTTACCATGTTTGGTATAAAAAAGTAATAAAATAAATATTAAAATGAGACTCAATATTACACACAAGTATTTTTAGTCACATGTCGCTGCCATGCCTTCAATTTCTGATGTGGTACTATCAATTAGAGCATTCACAATAGTTTCCTTATCTTTATCCTTACTCTGCAGTGTTAGTGGGTCATTTGCAAAATAGAGATTCAATTTTTTCACTATGTACCCAACAGATTCTGTATATTGATTCCTTAAATAATGAAATTTATAATTTAAAAGTTAAAATTTCCAATAGTCAAAATATCAAATTAATAATAATCTTATAATTTATAAAAGATAGAGTATAATTTATCAATTATATTTCATTGTAAAATAATTTTTATTTTATTTTAAATTTTAAGTAATTTATGAAGTGAGTATTGAATGGATTGTAGTTGCAAATGTACATAAGATTAATATTAACTTTTAAAAGTTAATTTGTGATTTTAAATTTAAATTTAATATGATTCATTTTAAATTTGAAAATAATAAATTTTATAATAATTATTATTTTATAATATTTATAATTATATTGACATAAATTAAATAAATGTATATTAGTTTTAAATTTGAATACGTTTGAAATTAATTTTTAAAATATAAGTCAATATTATGTTTATTATTTGAAAATAAAGTAGTAAAAAATGTCAAGATGTGTATGATTGATGAGTTTGTCCACTTAAATGAGGGTGCGAAATGTCATTTTGTATATATAGAGAATGGTCTTTTGACTCCCTCACTTTGGAGAATAAAATCCTATATAGGGATTAGAATAGAGAGTCAAATAAGGATAAGGAAGCTGTTGGACAATGATTTGTTGATGCATTCTTCAAAATTGGGGATAAAGAGTTAATTAGGAAAACAGTTGTTAATGCTCTTAGGTAATTTAATAAAAAATAATGGTTTAATCCCCTAATTAAAAAAATTTAGAAGACAATCCCCAAAGTTGAAAAGAGTTTAATCCCCTAATTAAAAAAACTGAGAAGACAATCTCAAAGTGAATTTTTTTTAAAAGTTCAGGGTATTAATTCATATTTAGACCTTGGATTAACATACAATGGTGAAATGTTGCATCAAAACTCGGGTTAACTCGACTCGAGTTCATTTATCGAGTCAAACTCAAATAATTATGAGACCTGAAAGCTTGGTTCAACTCAAGTTCGTATCACTTCTAGTCGAACTCGAGTTCAATAAGCCAAAACTCAACTTGGTTCGACACATTTATAGCTCTATTTTGTTTATTATTATTTCTTTATTATATACTTATAGTGTGAGACCCCAGATTTTATGAATAAAGATTTAATTTTATCGAAATAATTTTTTAATATTATGATGTTGATTTGATATAATGTTATAGTTGTGGGTAATATTTACAAATTTTGCAAAGTAAGCAAGTGGTTATATAATATTCGATTGGTCGGGGAATATTCTTTTTGTAGGGGAATATCCGTACGACGGTGCAATCATTGATGGACCCCGTAACAGAATTATTGTCGGATTGAGAAAACGACAAAAATACTTTATGAAAATAACGACGGAAGTTTTTCACAGATTAGCTGTTGAAATACCCGGTGTTAAAAGTACGATGTCTGCGTGGTTGCGTAGTAGTAGACACCGGTATTGATTATTGATGCTTATGTGAGAAGTCACTCAGTTTTGTTCAATCGGGTATTCGGGACACTTTTCGTGTCGGAGTACTATTCACGAATTACTATTCACGAGTTATTATTCATGAGTTACTATTCACGAGTTACTATTCACGAGTTACTATTCATGGGGTACTATTGATCACCCGTAAAATATATTTCTTTTCGGTCCAAATCATTTTTGGGTATAATATTATTCCATGAGGAGATGTGCTAATTTTTCAAACCGTTGGTTGAAGATATTATAGTAAATCAATATTGACCGCTGATGGAAAATTATAATAGTGAATCAATATGGATCGCTGGTTTAAAGTTTTAATAGTAAATCAGTATGGACCGTTGCTTTAAGTTTTAATAGTAAACCAATATGGACCGTCCGTTTAAAAGTAAATCAATCTGGACCGTTCATGAATTAGTTACTATTCAGTCCATTCTCCTATAAATAGAAGCTCATTCCTTCATTATTTCTTACGAATTCACTGAAACTCTAGAGAGAGAAATTATAGAGAAATTATAGAAAAGTATTATGCTACTTCCCTACTCTTATATTCAGTTTCTTTTACGGTAAGGGATATTATTTGTTGTACTCGTAAGGGGTATTATTTCTTTTGTATTCATGAAGAGAACTTCTGTTATTCTATTATTTATTATTTCATTGGAATAACTTTAATATCTGTGCTACCCTATACTTGGTGAAATTCTTACATTATTTCATTATTTATTATTACGTTTGGAATATCCCGTCGTGCATTTACGCTGTGGGACTGGTTCCATTCTTTATTATTCGTTGGAATATCACATGCATGCGTTTTGTGGGACACGTTCCGTTATTTATTATTCTGTTGGAATAACACACTGTCTGCTTGATTCTATCGCATGCATGGTGATTTCTTTTGTTATTCCATTCTTTATTATACTCATTTGGTTAAAACTTTGACTTCTATACTCCATGAAATTAGTAGAATATTCTTGATATTTGCGGTTCATCCAAATATCTTTTCATGGAAATATTCTTACGAGCATTCTTGAATTTTACTCTACAAAGAAGTATTGTGACAATGTGAGCGTTATTAGTTCTAGATAAATTAATTCTTGAACTTGTTTTATTGAATTCTTATATCATTGTCATCATCCTCATGCTTATATTATGTTGAAAGTCATCTTTGGCCAGTAGTGACTTGGTATAGATGGACTTGGTATAATTATAACTTAGTAATGTTACAAATGATGTGGAAAAAGTCCTCATTGGCCCGTAGTGCATTGATGGGCGATTTTTGGTATGATTATGGCTATGGATTCTCTTTGGTAGTAGTAGCAAAGATGAATTATTTTATGGCATGATCGGGACCGTTGTTGAAAACATGATTATCTTTAAGTAGTAGTGCATGGATAATTCGTGGTCGTGATACTTAAAAAAATATCCTTGGTAGTAGTGCGGGGGTGATTCGATGATGTGGATTATTTATTAAAGTTGAGTCCCAGCGATAAAAGTGATGAAAAACCTTTTAAATCATAGAAGATAGTAGATTTTATTCCCTACTTGACTCTTCTAATGGATTGCTTGTTCCGCTGCAGTTAAACTTGATAGTTATTATATTTTATCAGTTTAACACTATTGAAAGCTAACGATAAATTATTCTGTATTATCTTAGTCATAATATTTCTTACTGGGCTAGTTGATCTCACCCTTTCTTTCACTGTTCTCTTCAAGAAATGAGAACGTAGCTGGGACTAGTCGGGGAATAGAGTGATGGTCCTAGATGTTGCATTAGTAATCCTCACTATTCTGTGAAATAGTGTGATAATAATTGTAATGAGGACTTCTTTTGAGTTTTTATACTCTCTAGTAGACAATATTTGTATTCAAACTCACAGTTTATGTTTTTGTCGTATTGTACCAGCAGTTGTATTATTAAGTTGTATTTGAATTTTTGTACCATGTATGTCATGGCGACTCAAGATGGGTGATGTATCTGGAATTTTGGGGCGCCACGGTTAGTATCAAAGCTTAGGATATGATCCACTGGCTAGGATGTGAGAATAGAACTAGGAGGGGAGAGACGGGGAATTCCTTCGCTAGTATAACCTACCTAAGTTTTTTTTGGTATTTAATTGGTCGGTCAGAATATAGGGATAATATGTTACATGACAATTAACCTTTTATTTTGTGGAAGTATTTGAAAATGACATCCGAGAATGTTGAGAATAGCAATGGAGCACAAGAGACCGTTGATTCTCCACAGATCAATAATCTGGACAATGTGCAACAGGATGGCGATAATCCTCCTGTAAACAACAACACTGATCAATTGACAAACGAAGGTACGTTTAGGAGCTTTTTAGAATTCATGCAACATCAGGCGAAGGCGGCTCCTGTTCATAATGCAGGATGAAACAATGGCAACCCACGGTTGGTCACCACTAATCAATTCAAGGAGCTGGGACCACCAGAGTTTTTGGGAAAGCCAGAACAACTTAAGGCGGAGACGTGGTTAAATCAGATCACCAAGATATTTGATGTCTTGGGATGCTCCGAGGAGCAAAAGGTTCCATTTGCTACCTTTATGTTGTGTGAAGAGGCAGATCACTGGTGGGAATCTGTAAAATGTTCCCAGCCTGACGCACTCAAGATGTCTTGGGAGAAGTTCCAACAAGTACTTTTCCGAAAGCATTCGTCACATTAAGGAGGTGGAATTTATCAAGTTGGAGCAAAACAACATGACCGTGTCATAGTACGAAGCCAAGTTTGCCAAGTTGTCCTGATTTGTGTCCCACTTGATTGATAATGAAGAGATAATGACGCGGATGTTTTTAAGAGGTTTGAAGGCGGAGATACGTCAATATCTTATTTTTTATAAACTGTGTTTGTATTTAGATGTTGTAAATAGGGCTCAGTTAGTGGAGCGTGATAACGAGTCAACGCAACCAAAAGAGAGCAGCTGGCAAAATTATAATACCGGTGATAACAGTCATCAAAGCGGTGACAATAAGCATAGAGAGAATCAACATGCCAGAAATGGTAACCACTTCGGTGGTAATCATGGTCAAAACAATAAGAATGGACATTTCAAGAAAGGAGATTCAATAATGATGGAAAGACGTCGCACCAAGACCCGTTGTTAAGGAAGGAGAACGACCACCTATCATATGCTTCACATGCGGAGGGAGGGACACATCGGTCCAAAGCTGGCGATGCGAGTCAAAGCATGTTATAATTATGGAAGAGAAGGTCACTTAGCCCCGATTTTGTGCGTTCAAGAAGACAAGTTCAGCTAGGATGGAGGCACCAAAGGATGTCCCAGACAAGCCAAAGCCGGTAGTTTAAGAGAGAGCATTTTTTTCGTGACGAGGAACCTGAATAAAATTATCACGGGTATGTTAGTCATAAACTCTTGCGAAGTCTATACCGTATTAGATACCAGTTCTACTCATTCTTTTATTGCACCTAGTTGTGTTCAATGTTTGAAGTTAACTCCGGAGAAGTTAGACTTTGATATATCTGTTTAAACTCAGTTGGGAGAAACCTTCGTTACCTCCACTATTTATAAATCTTGTTCAAATCAACACTTTCACGTTACCAGTCGATCTTATCTCTTTGAAAATACTTTCCTTTGATGTGATTTTTGGAAACGATTGGTTAACTACTCATTATGCTTTTCGTAAGGTTGTTAGCTTTCATACTCCTAACCAACCTATTATGCGAATTCAAAGTAACCAAACCACTAAAGTCAATCATTATCATGTCAAGACATAAATAAAGAGCCCCGATCTTTTCGTTGTTGACTTCTTTGTGTGGAATGCATCGAAGCCAGACTTTCCGTAGGAGACGTTGTGAATGACGATGGCAAGTTGATAGGTATCAATGTGACGTGTTATCCAAGTCTTGGATGAGAGTCACAGTTTTGAATGATATTTCTATTGTTAATAAATTTCCTGACGTATTCTTGAAGACTTCTTAGCCTACCCCTAGAGCGTGAAATCAAATTTTGTATTGACCCCAGTACAAAACCCATTTCTAAAAACCCTTAAACATTTATTCAACTAAAGCGAACGTAACATGCACCAAAGACGTTGGCTCGAGCTGTTAAAGATTACGATCGTACCATTCAATACCATCGTGGAAAAGTGAACGTGGTAGCTGACGCGTTGAGTAGAAGATCGTATGCATTTACGAGTGCGATGTTGTTAACACAAAGACCCATTTCATACGACTTACAAATGATGAAGATATAGTTAAAGACTCTAGGAACTCACGTGAAGATAACGAATATACGAGTAGAATCGACTTTAATCGATAAAGTTAAAGCCGCTCAAGCTACACACCCAGAGCTGATGAATGTGAGGAATTAAGAAGGTTCAAGAGGGTGTTATTCTAGAAGCAAGAATCAACGAAGAAAGAAAATCTCAACCCTCGATTTAATTGGCCCATTTGAAATCCTCGATAAAGTAGGAACTGTGGCTTATAGACTCGTTTTACCGCCAAGTATGTCACGTGTTCATAACATTTTTAACGTATCGATGTTACGTAAATATGTGGACGACTCGAACCACATTATTAATTTAGAACCGGACGAGATAGCAGAAGATTTAACGTATGAGGAGATACGTGTTAACATCTTGGATAAGAAGGATCATATTCGATGCTCAAAGGTTATACCTCAAGAGTTAGAATTTGAAGTGAAGTCAAGGTATCCTCACCTGTTCGGCATACTAGGTACGTACGTAAATTTCGAGGGCGAAATTTTATAAAGAGGGGAGATTGTGAGACCCCAAATTTTATGAATAAAGATTTAATTTTCTCGAAATAATTTTTTAATATTATGGTGTTGATTTGATATAATGTTATATTTGTGGGTAATATTTACAAATTTTGCAAAGTAAGAAAGTGGTTATACAATATTCGATTGTTCGGGGAATATTTTTTTTGTCAGGGAATATCCGTATGACATTTGCAATCATTGGTGGAAAATGAAAAATAATGAAATTATTGAAGTTTTACCGTTAAGCTGTTGAAAACACGGTGTTAAAAGTATAGTAATGTCTGATGGTTGCATCAGTAGTAGCTACGGTATTGATTATTGATGCTTATGTGAGAAGTCACTCAGTTTTGTTCAATCGGGTATTCGAGACACTTTTCGTGTCGGAGTACAATTCACAAATTACTATTCACGAGTTACTATTCACAGAGTACTATTCACAGGGTACTATTGATCACCCATAAAATATATTTCTTTTCGGTCCAAATCATTTTGGGTACAATATTATTCCATGAGGAGATGTGCTAATTTTTCGAATAGTTGGTTGAAGATATAATAGTAAATCAATATGGACATTTGGTGGAAAGTTATAATAGTGAATCAATATGGATTGGCCGGTTTAAAGTTTTAATAGTAAATCGGTATGGACCGTTGCTTTAAGTTTTAATAGTAAACCAATATGGACCGTCCGTTTAAAAGTAAATCAATCTGGACCGTTCATGAATTAGTTACTATTTAGTCCATTCTCCTATAAATAGACGCTCATTCCTTCATTATTTCTTACGAATTCATTGAAACTCTAGAGAGAGAAATTATAGAAAAACTATAGAAAAGTATTCTGCTACTTCCCTACTCTTATATTCGGTTTCTTTTTACGGTAAGGGATATTATTTATTGTACTCGTAAGGGTATTATTTCTTTTGTATTCATGAAAGAACTCACATTATTCCATTATTTATTATTCTGTTAAAATAACTCGATATATCGTGGGCTACCCTATACTTGGTGAAATTCTTTACATTATTTCATTATTTATTATTACATCGGAATATATCACATGCATGCGTTTATGCCGGACCGGTTCCATTCTTTATTATTTCATTGGAATATCACATGCATGCGTTTTACGCGGACTGACGTTCCGTTATTTATTATTACGTTGGAATAACTTTGCCTGTGCTGATCTATCGCATGCATAGTGATTTCTTTTGTTATTCCATTCTTTATTATACTCAGTTGGTTAAAACTTTGACTTCTATACTCCATGAAATTAGTAGAATATTCTTGATATTTGCGCTTCATCCAGTATCTTTTCATAGAAATATTCTTCTGAGCATTCTTGAATTTTACTCTACAAAGAAGTATCATGTTGACAATGTGAACGTTATTAGTTCCTGGATAAATTAATTCTTGAACTTGTTTTATTGAATTCTTATATCATTGTCATCATCCTCATGCTTATATTATGTTGAAAGTCATCTTTGGCCTGTAGTGCATAAATGGACTTGGTATGATTATGACCAGGGATTATTCGGTATAATCATAACCGTAATGCTACAAATGATGTGAAAAAAGTCCTCATTGGCCCGTAGTGCATTGATGGACGATTTTTGGTATGATTATGGCTATGGATTCTCTTTGGCCATAGTGCAAAAGATGAATTGTTTTATGGCATGATCGGGAATAGTTGATGAAAACATGATTATCTTTAGTAGTAGTGCATGGATAATTCATGGTCGTGATAATAAAGAATATCCTTAAGCCGTAGTGCGATGCGGGGTGATTCGATGATGTGGATTATTTTTTAAGTCGAGTCCCAGTGATAAAAGTGATGAAAAACCTTTTAAATCATAGAAGATAGTAGATTTTATTCCTACTTGACTCTTCTAATGGATTGCTTGTTCATTGCAGTTAGACTTGATAGTTATTATATTTTATCGGGTTTAACCTTTGAAAGCTAACGATAAATTATTACGCATTATCTTAGTCATAATATTTCATCGGGCTAGTTGAGCTCACTCACCCTTTCTTTCTTCGTTCTCTTCGTGAAATGAGAACGTATTTGGGACTAGTCTGGGAACAAAGTGATTGTCCTAGATGTTGCATTAGTAGTCCTTACTATTCTATGAAATAGTGTGATAATAATTGTAATGAGGACTCTTTTTGAGTTTTTATACTCTCTAGTAGACAATATTTGTATTCAAACTCACGGTTTATGTTTTGTCGTATTATTATTACAGACAGTTGTATTATTAAGTTGTATTTGAATTCTGTACCATGTATCTGGCGACTCAAGATGGGTGATGTATACCGATTTTGGGGGCGTCACATATAGGCTTCCTAAACAAGCACACACCACACACACACACATACATGCACACACACTACGTGCATGTATTTGTTAAGGGTGATATTTGAAATTTTTGCAAGTAAGCAAGTTGATATAAAATATTCGTTGTGATGGGGAATATTCGTTTGGTCAAGGAATATTCTTTTTGTCAGGGAATATTCGTACGACGACACCATCATTGGTGAACCCCACAACGGAATAACTGTCGGAGTTAGAAAGCGACAAAAATAACTTTTTATAAAAATAACGGCAAAAGTCTTACCGTTAATCTGTTGAAATACGCGGTGGTAAAAATACATTATTACGCGTGGTCGTATAGTAGCACACGGTATTGATTATTGATGCTTACGTAAGAAGCCACTCAGTTTACTCAATTATTGCTACAGTAATTATTGCACAGTATCTCACATTGTTTAATTCAATTATTGTCACAGTATCATCTGCATAATATTTTATATTATTAAATTAATAATTTAGAAAACACATTTATTAATATGATTATTTACATTATTGACAATGTCTAGAAAGTTCTGTCGAGAAAAGAGGTTTGGTCACCTAATTGCGCGCAAATAAGGAAAAATCTTTATCGAAAAGCCCCCTCTTACCTGTGAATGATCTGGTTGTCGATATTGTAAGTTATAATATTAATGATGAATAATTGTTGACGTATTAAGAAGGTGTTTATTGAAGATAAGTGAATTACAAAAGTTAGAGGGGATTAATGCAAATTTGGAAAAATTTAGGGGTACTAAAGTGTAATAAGTTAAATCAATATGGACCATTGGTGGTGGTTTTAATAGTAAATCAATCTTGACCGTCGATGGTGGTTTTAATAGTAAATCAATCTGGACCGTCGATGGCGGTTTTAATATTAAATCAATCTGGACCGTCGATGGTGGTTTTAAAAATAAATCAATCTGGACTGTCAGTGGTGGTTTTAAAAGTAAATCAATCTGGACCGTCAGTGGTGGTTTTAAAAGTAAATCAATCTAGACTGTCGGTTGTGGTTTTAATAGTAATCAATATGGACTGTCCTTTCTAATAGTAAATCAATCTGGACCGTTCGTGAATTAGTTACTATTTAGTCATTTCTCCTATAAATAGAAGCTTAATTCTTCTTTCATTCTCATTAATTCATTGAGATTCACAAGAGAAGCTATAGAGAGAGAAATTATATTGAGAAAGAAGAAGAGTATTCTGCTACTTCACTATTGCAGTAGTCAGTCTTCTACTAAGATAAGAAATGTTATTTTCGTTTGGTAATGGGTATTATTTCTTTCGTATTCATAAGGAATACTATTTTTCATATTCATCCTTTAATATGTCGAAATAACCTATCTACGCAGATTACGTACCGTATGACAGGTGAAAATCTAATTGCAGTTTCGTATGTTATTTCTTTTCATATTTTTAAATCTAAACTTACTATGGTAAGTATTGCTTCTATAATCCTTGAAATTAGTGGAATATTCTTGAGTTTTGCGCTTCATCTAGGATCATTTTATTGGAATATTGATATGAACTTACTTATTAAATATCAATATTTTCACCCGGGATACTATTCACTATAATTTTATTCACTCGGGTATTTGGGGCACTTTTTATGTCGGGATACTATTCATGAGTTACTATTCACTCAAATATTGTTCACTCGGGTATACGGGGCATTTTTTATGCCGGAGTACTATCCATGAGTTACTATTCACTCAAATATTGTTCACTCGGGTATTCGGGGCACTTTTTATGCCGGGGTGCTATTTATGAGTTACTATTCACGGGTTACTATTCACCCAATTACTATTCACTCAAATATTGTTCACTCGAGTATTCGGGGCACTTTTCATGTCGGGGTACTATTCCTGAAGTACTATTGGTTCGACACATTTATAGCTCTATTTTGTTTATTATTATTTCTTTATTATATACTTATAGGCTTCCTAAACACGCACACCACACACACACACACACACACACACACACACTACGTGCATGTATCAAAAAATGTAATTTATTTGTTCAAATTTCTAAGATAGTTATTGATTTGTAAAAGATTTAAAATATTTTCATACTTATATTTGAGATAATTCCATTACAATATTATTATTTCATTGATTAATGTTATAAGAATTTATGTCAATTTTGAGTTAAAAAACATATTAAATTGACTTAAAAAAGTTAACAAGGATTTGATATTAAAAACCAAGGGGGTATATTAAAATAAAAAGTTGTTATCTAATATCAAAATGTAGAAATTAAGAACTATTAGCAAAAGAGGATGAAAAAATGGAGAATAAGTGCCCATTTAGCAGAGTTGTGTCGTAAGACCCTAACTTTTTATGAATAAATATTTTATTTTCTCTAAATGTTATTTTGAATAATAAGGTGTGATTTGATATAATACTATAGTTATGGGTAATATGTGCAAATTTTGCAAGTAAGCAAGTTGTCATAAAATATTCGTACGACGGCACAATCATTAGTGGACCCCACAACGGAATGACTGTCGGATATAGAAAGCGACATAAATAACCTTTTTAATTATAAAAATAACGGCAAGACTTTTATGGTTAAACTATTGAAATACCCGGTGATAAAAGTAAGGTAATACACATAAGTTGTACAGTAGCACACGGTATTGCACAGTATCTCTGATTATTTATGCTTACATAAGAAGTCACCCAGTTCATTTAATAATTGCCACAGTAGTTGCTGTATAGTATCTCATATTATTGATCATCTGCACAATATTTTATATTATTAAATTAATAATTAAGACGACACAATTATTCATATTATTATTTGTATTATTGACAATATCTAGAAAGTTTTGTCGAGGAAAGGGGTTAGGTTATTTAATTGCGCGCCAATAAGGAGAAGTCCTTATCGAAAAGCCATCTCTTTCCTGGGAATGATCTGGTTGTCAATATTGTAAATTATAATATTAATAATGAATAATTGTTAAAAGATTAAAAATGTGTTGATAAAAGATAAGTGATTTGTGATAAATATTTATTTAATTTTTGATATAAATAGATGATTTTTTCATGAAGTATTTGTAATAAGTTTGGCTTATTTCATGGACCCCTACTTACTCATTTTTCAAAATTGTCGGTAGAAAGTTATCTCATTTTTGTTTTATTATTATTATAATAGTAATAAAACAGAAAATTTTTTATATAAAACAGAAAGCTTTTATATAAAACATAATACTTTTTATATTATATATAAAGTTATTCTTTTTATTAGATTATAAATAAAATATATTATATTTTATATAAAGTTTTTCGTTTTATTAGAATATTTTATTGCACAGTAATGAATAGTAAAGATCAGAAAATCACGTGAAATATTCTTCGTGACTTCGCCCGTGAATTCCTTTACTGTGCATCCGTGATTATTCTTAAATAGTGCCCTGTCATTCTCCTATAAATAGGATGCTTAGTTAAGATATGAAGAAATGAAAATTACACTAGAATCAGAGAATTTTTCTTCTATATATAATATTGTGCGTATTTCTTTCTAGTATAAGGATACTTTGAGTGTAGAAAATAGTGTAAGTTTTCTTCAAGAATATCTCCGCTATACCAGTCAAATTTACTCTCCTACTGAGGTAAGGGATATTATTTTCGTTCAATATTTATAAGGAATATTATTTTCTTCCATACTCTATAGTATGTAAGTGATATTATTTCGTTTCATATTCCTAAATCTACACTTATTTTGATAAGTATTGCTTCTATACTCCCTGAAATTAATAAAATATTCTTGAATTTTGCGCTTCATCTAGTATCATTTCACTGAAATATTTTTCTAAACTTTCTTATCAACTTTTAATCTTTTCATGCCGGGGTACTATTCACTCGGGTACTATTCACAGGGTATAATGCACGACAAAATTGGTTTCTTTTCAGTCCAAATTATTTTTGATACATGAATATCATTCTTGAATTTTACTCCACAATTAGTTATCATGTTGACAATTTGGACATTCTTGAACTCTGGATAAATTGAATTATAAATCTTTAATATTTATCCTTGATCTCATTTGATTGATTTCTTATATCATTGTCATCATCCTCATGTTTATATTGTGGTGAAAGTCATCTTTGGCCCGTAGTGCATAGATTGTAATGCCCCAGAAATAGGTCCACACGACCCATTCTGAGTCATCAGATATCACACTACAGAAATCAAATACAAACTTAAGTAATACAACCGTTGAACTGTCGTACAAATTACGACAACACATTAGCTGTGAGTTTTAATACAATATTATCTCGTAGATAATATCCAAACTCAAATTATTACAATGTCATATAAAATATAGAAGCAAATATTTCAAGACCCCAAAGAAGAACGAGAAGATTACAATCATGTTCATTCTAATGAGGTGCACTTTTGACGCTTTCAAAGTCGAGTTCTCATCACCCTATTGTTGTTCACCAAAATCAATTATTAAGTGACGTATAAAATACGACACATACATCTTAGGTCCTCAATACAATTATATATTGAATGTCATGCCGTTTTATAATGTATTGAGAAATTTTAACAGTCTCGGACTATCAGTACACTATTCCCCTATTATCCCCGCTCGACCCAGTTACACTCTTATTACCTGAAAGAAATTATGAAGCAAAAGAGTGAGCACAAATAGCCCAATAAAGAATATCATGGCTAAGATAATTAATTTATCAATAGCCTTCATCAGAATAAATCAGAGATTTAGAACATATGGTAAATAATAAAACTTTTCAACCATAGTGGCAGCGGAACAAGAAATCCATTATAAGAGTCAAATAGACCATAAAGTCTATATCTTCTCCATGTTAAAAGTCCACCAATAATGTTTTATCCCTGTAACATCAATCAACCGTTCCTGTCCACAATCATGTGAATAACTCATAATTATAATTGTGATTCTAAATTCCTCTTCGCACCTAGGACGAAGATAATTTTCATCACCTGTCTTTACCTGAAACATCAAAGATCATGGTTATACCAAATCACAGTTTCTATTCATAATCATACTAATAAATTCATCTTTGTACTACAGGTCAAAGATATTCATTAACAGTTCATCTTTGCACTACAGGCCAAAGACATGCAACTATATTTTAGAAGAGTCAAGTAGAGCATGATATCTACTATCTTCTAAGAATTAAACATTTATTATCAATATTTTATCGATAAGACTCAACTTAATAAATAATCCACATCACGGAATTATCCATGCACTAAGGCCAAGGATATTCGTTAGTATCACATCCATGAATTATCCATGCACTACGGGCCAAAGATATTCATTATTATCACATCCATAAATTAATATTTTATCGCTGAGACTCAGCTCAATAATTAATCCACATCACTGAATTATCCATGAACTACGACTAAGGATATTAGTTCACGACCACGAATTATCCATGCACTACGGGCCAAAGATATTCAACTTTAAAACCAATGGTAATGATCATACCGAATAATCCCTGGTCATAAACATGTCATATACACCTGTCTATCTAGGCACTACGGGCCAATGAGGACTTTTATCATTTGTAACATTACAGGTCATGATTATACCGAATTATCCCTAGTCATAATCATACCAATCAACAGTCCGTCGATGCACTACGGGCCAAAGATGACTTTCATCACAATATAAGCATGAGGATGACGACAATGATATAAGAATTCAATTAAATGAAAGCAAATGATAAATTTTAAAAATTTATAATTTAATTTATCCAAAATTTAATAATGTCCAAATTATCAACATGATACTGCTTTGTGGAGTAAAATTCAAGAATAATATTCATGTATCAAAAATAATTTGGACAGAAAAGAAATAAATTTTTAGGTGAATAGTACTTCAGGAATAGTACCCCTTGAATAGTACCCCCGACATGAAAAGTGTCCCGAATACTCGAGTGAACAATATTTGAGTGAATAGTAATCGGGTGAATAGTAACTCGTGAATAGTAACTCATGAATAGTACCCCGACATAAAAAGTGCCCCGAATACCCAAGTGAACAATATTTGAGTGAATAGTAACTGGGTGAATAGTCAATATAATAACAATTTTACCCTTTTTTGTATAAAAAATTAACCCCTAAATATAGATTAATACCCTGAACTTTGAGTTTATTTCATAATCATCAATAATCAATATAATTAAATTTTTTATATCAAAAAGGATAAAATTGTCATTAAATTTACTTTAAAAAATTAATAATGTTCTTATATTTACTTACCCTTTTTCGTACAAAAATGAATTGAATAAATGTTAAAATAAGACTCAATATTATACATAAGTATTTTTTTAGTCGCGTGTCGCTTTCATGTCATTAATCCCCTAATTAAACGTGGCGCTAATCTTTGCGAATTTGTAAGCGATATTGTTTAGTTTGTATTGTAACACAATAATGTTTGTATGGTTTGTGTTGTGTTTTTTTGGCTTTGTGTACAAGCTTTTTTAATCACTAGCCAGTCCTGTATTTGTATTTTGTTATCTTAATAAAATATCTTTTTGCCAAAAAAAATAATAGTAATTATTTATTGCATATTATTATTTCAAAATTACATTTAGCAAGGATAATAACACACACATGTGTTGTCGTTTTCACATTTATAATCAATGAGTTCAAAATGCCGACCCATACATATATCTGTACATGAGTCGTCATTGCACCCTTTAGCGTTATTCTGTTCTTCGCAAAGCTTGTCCTCTCTTTTCACAGATCCTATTAAACCTGTTAGAAAATCAAACATTGTGACGAAAACCTGCCAAATACACACACACACACACACACACACACACACACACATATATATATATATATATATATATATATATATATATATAAGGTATTTACAAAATAAAAAAAGAAGAAAGTATTTTATTATATACTCTACATGTTCCACAAAAAAAGAAATTTATTTGTCAAATTTTGCCTCATAAAAGGATGTCTCTTTCTATTCATAATTTCCTCAAATCATAATTTCATTATCATGTGAATACAATTAATTAACAAATTATTATTTTAGGGATAAATATGAAACAATATAAATAATACTTTCTCAATATAAATTCTACAAACATATATGTCGATAATATATGCATATCAATTAGAACAACGTACAGTACATTGGTTGTTCCTATTTTATCAAAAAAATGTATGTAAAATGAATAAATTTATTTATTATTACAATGTTCGATTGTCATCACACTTACCTGCTGGATTGTATTTGCTGCAGTCACCTTCAGTAGAGTCAACATTGAGAAACAAAATGCTAAGAAGAAAATAAGTAAAAATCTTGTTCATCTTTTTGTTATTTTTAGACCTGAATTATTGCCTTATGATAGTAAACTTATTACATTTCATCTCTTGAAGTCAAACCTCTAATCCAAAGTCGAAGGCGTTAAAGATCGTTACGTATGTGACGATCTTCCAACCCGTGATACTCCAAGGCCATCAATGTAACGCCCCCAAAATATGTATACATCACCCATTCTGAGTCGCCAAATACATGGTACAAAAAATAACTACAACTTTATTATTAAAATTGTCGTGCAAAATACGACAACATATATACTGTGAGTTTAAATACAAATATTGTCTTCTAGACAATATCCACACTCAAATAAGTCCTCATTACAATTATTGATACACTATTTTACAAAATACCGAGGACTGCTAAAACAACTGTCTCAAAATATCACTCCACACCCCGACTAGTTCCCGCTATATTCTCGCCTCCTGAGAAGAAAAATGGAACAAAAAGGAAAACGGTGAGCTCAACTAGCCAAGTAAAGAATATTATGACTAAGATAATGTAGAACAAATTATCGTTAGCCTTCAATAAACCAGATAAAATATAATGGACAACAAGTTTTAGATCAATATTCGCAGCGGAAATAACAATTCATTAGAAGAGTTAAGTAGAGAATGAAATCTACTATCTTCTATGATTTAAAAGTCCATCATCAATATTTTATCCCGATAACATCAATCAATATACATCTTTAATCAAATATTCATCTTTGCACTACAGGCCAAAGATATTCATTCATATCATGGGTTAGTCGTCATGTTCATCTCAACACTGTTCATCTTTGCAGTATGTGCCAAAGATATTCATCAGGTAATCGTTCATCTTTGCACTACAGACCAAAGATATTCAGTTATATCATCATTTAGGACTGAGGATGATGAAAAATATCTTAAAGAAATGAATCAAGTGAGATAAAAGGACAAAAATTAGGGATTCGTACTTTGGTTTATCCAAGTTCAAAAATACTTCATAATAATCAATTGTGAAGCAAAATTCGAAAATAAAGATTAAAACATGGATACAATCAAAGATAGTAACCATAATAGACAACTTGGATAAAGAAAAAAAAATTCATTTTTCTGTGAATAGTGTTGTATTCATGAATAGTGCCGTATTTTCATTTCATTTCATTTTTCATTTTTCATTTTTCATTTTACTATCAAATAATCATCATCTTAAACTCATTCAATCTTAATAATATTTTCTTAGTATTAATTATTACTCAATTAATAATATTTTAATAATTTACTAATATTATTAATCATCTTCTAATATTATTAACATTTTAATAATATTTATATCATTGCTAATATTATTAACTATTTAATAATATTTTAATCATTATCTAATATTATTAATCATTTAACAATATTTTATCCCTTTACTAGTATTATTAACCATTTAATAATATTTTAATCTTCAACTAATATTATTAATCATTTAATAATATTTTAATTATCTAATAATATCTTAGTCTAATATTATTAACCTTTTAATAATATTTTAATCTAATATTATTGATTATATTAATAATATTTTAATTTAATATTATTATTTATTTAATAATATTTTAATCATTTATTAATGCTTTAATCTAACATTATTAATCCTTTAATTAATAATGTTTTAATTTAACTTTTAATCTAAATATTATTAATTAGTTAATAATATCTTAATATAATATTATTAATCTCATAATAATATTTTATTCATTTATTAAACAAATAAACAATGTCATAATACTTTTATTCATTTATTTTAATTGTTTACCCATTAATAATTCTTTTATTTAATATCTCTAAAATGTCAAAAATATAACATTTCATCAAAAATGACTAAAATTCCCCTCAAAAATCTGATTAACTCATATCAATGGTATTTGGTCCAAAAATTACCCTTTTACCCTTTTTAACACTACATTACATTTTAAACATATTTACACATAAATCAATCATTTACATGAAAAATACTAAAACAGATCCAAAATTGTTTCTTTTCTGGGATTTGACAGCTTGTAGCTCCCTTATGAACATATATTTTTTTTGGAATTTTTAAAAGTCATTTACTATTTTTAATTAGCCTAAAGCAGCCGAATATTGCCACATTTTTAATAAATTGAAACTTTGTTCAAAACTTCTAAAACTTTCAGGGTATGCTCATATCACTTACATGTATTATCTGTAACTATTTCATAATTTTTAGAGTTAACTACAAAGAGTTATTCAAGCTCACTTTAAAACTTTCTCGTAAAATCCATAACTTTTATTCTACACATCCAAAAATAGTCATCTTGGGACAGGAGTTTCATAACTTGTCATAGCTAGTATTATACCAAATTTTCTAAGAAATTTTAAAGCACAAAAAGTGGACGAAACAGTCCCTAAAAAAACTGGACAAAAATTTTATTTCAAGTTTTTCCTATTTCTTTTCATCTTGGACAGTTTCACAAGAACAACCACTATGGCTTGTAAAATTAATATTTTTGAGTGTTGCCACTTGGGTTTAACAGATAACTTACATATCTAGCTAGCACCCCTCTTTGACGGATCTCAAAAAATAGTTATAGAACTCAAATGGTAGTTGGTCAAAGTAAAGGAAAATTAGGGTTTCTTGTCCCTCTTAATGATATAGTTTCCTTTTCTTTCCTTTTGATCCCTATTCTAACACTCAAAAATATTTGATTCATTCATGAAACACTTAATATCATGTGAATCAATAATTTTTGAGTTTAGAACATAAGCTTTTCATTTCATCAAAACTTAAACAAACTAAATGAAATAAGTTAGTTAAAGGGTTATACCTTTTTCTTATTGCACACATTCTTCTCCTACCAAAGTAATTTATATAATTTGATCTCATACACAAAGCTCTCTCCTTTTTTACCTCTCTAGACCCCTGGCCACTCTCTTCCTTTTCTTTCTCTTTTGTTTTGGTATGCTAACAAGGAAATGAGAAGTAAAATGAAGTAAAAAGTGATTTTTTTCTTCCAAATATGAAAAGTATATATACTTGGTTAATATGTATAGATATATTAGGTATATTTATCTATAATCTCCCATCTCTTGCCCTCCTTCACATGTCTAACACATGGTTTGCACATGATTTTTAACTAAGTCGCCAAATAAAATGGTGACACCTAAAGAAGTTCACATGTTTTCTCCCTTCACATGTATCTGTAAGATATTTGAGAGGTCCCTAAAGTGGTTTTCACTCTTGCTCGAATATATAGACTATACAAGTAGTGGTCAATCTCCATTGAATCTCTCAATTTCTTCTCATAATTATGTTTAATTTCAACATGTCTTCCGAAAAAAGTTGATGAAAAAGAAATGGGAATCAAGAACCTTCATTTCTAATGGAGGTAAGTTTATGGTTCCCACAACAGTGTGACCAACCACGAGTCTCGCAACTATCCTGTGAAGACGTAAATGAACCCTATGATTTGGTTTAGAGAAATTTAGATGTAATGTTATGTTGTAAGAAAAATGTTTACTAGTATTATCAAGGTTAGCCTCGTGAAGGCTAAGGCTCGAAAGGTTTATTTTAGGGGATTGTGGTTTGTCATGGAAATATAGGTATAGGGCTAAAGTTAGAAGAACAAGAATTCCTATCATCACTACTCGACCTACATATTTACACAACCTACCACACTGATTTTGATAAAGAAAATCTACTTGTGTTTGATGATGTAATGTGAGGTGCATGTTAGGATTAGAATTAGAAGCAAGTTATTGTGGGACTGGAGCTGGGACGTTAAGGTTAAGGACTGGAGGGTGATCAAGCGCATGTTCTATCTCTAGCATAATGTGTTAACATTATTTTATCCCTAGATGAGTACAATACAAGAAAAACTTGAATAAGTTATCCCTAGATGAGTGATTTGATAATCAATTAATAGAGTTTCAAGAATTTTCTATAAAAAAATCCTAATTTTAGAACAGAATCTTTGAGGAGAATGATTCACAAACAAATCCTAACTTTGAACACATTTTTATATTACTCTCCACCTATTTATATAGGTAATTTTTTGTATAGTTAACATGACCTGACCCCACATATTTATTTCTCCTATTTATATAGGTAATTTTTTGTATGATTAACATGACTTGACCCCACATATTTATTTCTCTTAATTCTTGTAAAGATAGTTGTAACAATACATATCAATTTTAAGTGTGCAACACTTTAAAACATCAAATAAAGAAAATTGAGGGAATAATTGACATATTCTATAAGAAGAAATATAATCTCACATCTTTTGTCCTCCTTAACATGTATTTCACATGTCTACCACATGGTTTCTAAATAAGTAGCCAAATAAAATGGAGACACCTAATGAAGTTCACATGTTTTCCACCTCCCTTCACATGACCTCACTTTTGTTTTGTTTTTTTATAACTTAGTCAAATGACCAAAATGCCCTTTAAGTAATTGGCCACCAATTGGGCTTCCTAAATAATGTTTTGGGCTTCTAATTTCTTTGGTTTGGGAATTGTTTATAACATGGCCCAATACTTATAATCATACCCTAATCATTTAGCTAGGGTTTCCAATCCACTTTTTTTGAATTTAAATAAGTACTTATGTACAATTAATCTCATAACCCAATTAGATTTGCTTAAATTAGGTTTTAAATAATTATTAACTTGAGATAATAAAATTAATCTCTTAATTGTGTATACATTTATATACTAACATTCTTCAATACCATAACCTTTGGGTTATTTACTAACCCTACCTAATGTAAAATTAGGTTATGTAGCATTCTTTTAATTCTCTTCATAGTAAATAAATAAATATACATATTTATCACTATAGATAAAATAATCATATTATTTAAATATTCACATAATTATTCACTATATGTCTGCACAAATATTTTAATATCATGAATATTTAATTAACATATTTATTTACAATGTGACTTAGAATTCTTGGTTATTACAGAGATGGTCATGAGACTATTGTCGTTCGTAAGAATTTACTTGCACACACACACATCACATTGCATGTATGATTTCAAAAAATATATATGTCACAATAAAAAGTTATTGAAGATCAATTGAAAGAAGAAAATAAGAATTATTTATATTTTTTTAGTAGTAAAAGAAGACCAAGAGAAAAGTATAAGGAAATAAGAAAAAACATAAAATTTCTTAATCAATAATACTTGTGGACAAATAAACACGACCTACTTATCTTTTGTGCATGTATAACTACACAAGTACAAGAGGCATGAGCCTTCGTAGATGGCTCCAAATTTAATTAACTTGAATGTTTGAACAGTAAGTAGTTAAAATTCTTGTGTATACTTGCGATAGACATATCCGTCACAAGCATGTTCCATCACTCATTTGCGACGGACATGTCCATGGCATTAGATCCCATTGCAAAATTGTGACGGACTTTCCATCAATGATGAAGATATATATCAGCTACGGAAATGCATTTACGTACTAGCATATTAAAATCTAAATTCTAAACATTAATTTAATATTAAACACAATTATATGTTACATGGCTAATATACATTTAATTGGAATTTAATTGTATACCAGATAATACAAATGTTTCAACATTTCTAAAATCATATCCTCAATTAAGCATAAAAAAAATCCTAGCATTAAATAACTACACGACCCTAATCCATCCTAGCATTGTTTGAGACATAGCCTGATCAGCTGGTATTACTAAAGGCATCAACTTTATAGGTCCTTAGCTCCTTTTTATGCAAGTAGAAAGTACTCAATCACACTTGTAAACAAACATCGTAGTCATTTGATAAATAGACAATTTAAATGGCAATACAAGAGAAGTATACATTAGAAATAAAGAAAACTACAAGTAGAAGTTATGTTGATTATATTGATATCAAAACGCACAACTTCAAGACTATATTTGCACCTTTATAGGTCATACATAAGTCCTAATAATATGGTGTTAATATATATGTAACTAGCACTAAAATAGAGATTGAAACATGATACCCCGACTTGGTATAACTTGAAACATAAATATGGGCTTTCTTAATTATGGCCAAACAACTTGAAACTAACAAAAACAACCAAAGTACATTAAAATTCCATAAAATTCAACTCATCTTTTACCGTTGTTATACATATATAGATTAAACTCATCTGTTATGACCATGACAGAAAGACTACCCAATAGATTAAACTGTATGAGCTTTTGAAGTCCACCAAATGAAAACAACAGAAATTGCAAAGAAGTTAATCGTGAATGAAAAATTAAAATTGAAATTACTACTCAAAGTTCCGGCCATATATACTTGCAGTCTTGCAGATATTATTTATATCTAAAATTTAATCAAAAAAGACACATAATATACATCTATAGCTTTTTGTATGTGTCTAACTACTGATAGCGAACAAGATCATATAGGTAATGATCATCCATATATCCCAAGGCACAAAGACCATTTCTATTATAGGAATGCACCTTGTATTCTATCAACCAATAAAAAAAACAGATAAACATAGGGTATTTTAACTTTAAATGGATTAATAACATCTCAAACAGAACATGTCAAATCTCTAATGAGGTCCACAGATTAATAACGTCTCAAACAGAACACTTGGTAGAATTCATAAGCCACAAATCGCCTCAAATCAAACCTAGATATCTTTAAATCCTTGGTCTGAAACCCTAAACCCTTAACAATTGCTTCCTTCAAATCCTAAAACATGAGCAAGAAAACATATATATGAGCATAAACTAATAATATCTATACAGATTATGTGGCATCTCAAACAAGCAAAATGAAACAACTTTCATTTACCAAAATTTGAGAAATTTTGATTAGATAAAACATCCCCCCAGAAGATCCTTCTTAATCCAATTTAGATAGACTACAAAATAACATAAAATGATAAAACAAGCCCAAGCTAAAAAAATTCTATATTCCATATCATGTTCACTTTTCTTGTAGTCAGGACCTTAAATTCTTCTTAGCATTAATATATTTGATTCATCTTTTGAAACTGTAATAGATATGTTAAGAAACTTCTGCAAAAATATGGTAAAATCCATGACAAGAGAATCAACATTAAAATGTTTAGTCAAACAATAATTTGTGTGAAGATGCAGTGAAATTTAACTAGGCACACTTAGAAGGGGGTTGAATAAGTGTGGGAGCAATCTATGACCAATTTTTAAACTTTAGATCAAGCTATTAAATTCAAGCTACTTATATTGATTAATTCAGTTTGCTGAATTAATATAGTCTACTGAATTGACTATATATCCTGCTAAATTTATAACTTAACTAAATTACTTGGTGTTAAAGAATTATCTTAATATAATGCAAATATTCAAATTTTAATTATTAAGATAATTAAATGGCTTACGTGAGTAATTAAAGTAAAGCATGTAGTAATATCAACACCAAGATTTTTTACGTGGTTCAGCTATTATCCTCTATAATAATAGTCTAGTCCACGTCCAATACCAACTAGTATTGAAAACTCACTTTATTTATATCTTTATAAATAACCACCGATTACAAAACAGATTCTTACAAAAATTAATTAACAATTAATTTTTCTTGAGCACTCTTGCTCCTTGTGCACCTATGCACTCTTCAAGCACTTTTGCTTCCTTGAACCTGTTTGTAAATGTGAGACCCCATATTTTATCAATAAAGATTTAAATTTTGTCGAAATAATTTTTAATATTATGGTGTGAATTCGAGATAATATTATAGTTGTGGGTAGTATTTATAAATTTTGCAAAGTAAAAAGTGGTTATATTATATTCGATTGGTGAGGGAATATTAGGTTTAGCGGGGAATATTAAATACAATGGCTCAATCATTGGTGGACCCCCCTAATGTAATTATTGTCGGATTGAGAAAGCGACAAAAATATTTTATTGAAATAACGGCGGAAGTTTTACTGAATTGATCTTTGTTGAACTACTCGGTAGTAAAAGTACGATGTACGTGTGGTTGCATAGTAAGCACACGGTATTGATTATTGATGCTTATGTGAGAAGTCACTCGGTTTGATTCCATTATATCACGATTAATAATATGAATTATTATAAGCGATAATGACGTTTTGTTTTATTCGTATTATTAACGTAATAAAATGTAAACATCTTTTTATATAAAATAGAATACTTTATTAAAGTTATTCATAAATAGAATATATTATATTTTATTATGCATAGTGTTGCATAGTATTTTGCATAGTGTTTTGCATAGTATTACATAGTGTTTGCATAGTAAAATGTTTTTATATAAATAGAATATATTATATTTTATTTAAAAGATTTTTCTTTAAATATGGACCGTCAGATTAAAGTAAATCAATCTGGACCGTCATGGATTAGTTTCTTATGCATTCCATTTTCCTATAAATAGAAGCTCATTCCTTCATTATTTTCTTACTTAATTCATTGAAACTAGAGAGAGAAATTACGCAGAGAGAAGCTATAGAGAGAGAAAATTATAGAAAGAAGAAGAGTATTACTCGCTACTTCACTACTTCTATATTCAGGTTCTTTTTACGATAAGGGGTGTTATTCTTTCTTCTCGAAGAGAATTTACATTATTCCATTCACTATTATTACATTGGAATAACTTTTGTAAAAGTGATATACCCTATACATAACCCTGTATATCTTTGTTAGGGTTTGTAATATTCATAATATGATCAAATTGCATAAAAAGTGCTGAGCGTGTAAAATCGAGTTTAAAATTTTTACAAACCATATACCCGGATCATCCTTTATGCATAATTATTAATTAAACGAAAAGATAAAGAATAAATCATACCCTTGAAGATCGAGCTTCCTCAGGTACAAGTTCACCTCCAAATCCTTTCGCGTTCGATCTTGAATCCATAGGGTTTGGTTCCTTCCTTTGATCAACGTTAGCCACCCAAGCGTTTGGCCTCAGAGGTGATCCACCAAGGAAGAATAAAATTCAAGATGAAGGGTGGTTGGCTAAACCCTAGTTTTTCTATCTCTATAGAAAGGTGTACTCTCCCAACAATTGGAATTATTACGTATGTTGAAAATCAACAACCCATCCCACCCGTAATAAGACTCCTCTTATTTATAGATGTGGGCAACCCACCTTAACAATTAAGGAATTGGGTTTTAATTAATTAATTCTTTTAATTAATTAAGCTCCCCTAATCTTATTAGGATAATTAATTAAACTCCTTTAATTAATTTTCCTTCCTAATCCAATTAGGAATAAATGAGAGTACTTATATTAAATTAATTCCTAAACTCTTTTAGAAATTAAAATAATAATAATTGTAATAATATTAATAAGACTCCTCTTATTAATTTATATTTAATATTTCTAAAATATTAAATAATAAATATTAAGCTATTTAATTTATTCTATCACCATAGATTAAATTAAATATACTTAATATATTATTACGATTATGCCATTTACTTCTTAAATAATTATTCTTCCTTTTATGGTGTGACCCTTTAGGTTCTCCATATTAACCTAGGTTATGAATAAATCAATTAGAACAATTCTAATCTTATTTAAATAAATAAATTAAACAATTAATTTATTTAAATAATATTTATTCTACAATAGAGGATAAGCCTCCCTAGCGATCAGCGACTTTTCGGATAATATAGATTTCAACATTAATCATTAAAGAACCTTTGAGTAAATAGTTACCGTGACAATTCAATCCTTCCACCATACAATGATGTCCCAATTAAATATAAGACATGAAATTACTTGTCAAGTCTTATTTTATTTAATTATATGTATTTCGATCCTTAAATGCACAACTCAAATAATGCAAATTAGAAACTCCTTTCTAATTTCATTCTCGCCTTCAACCAAGGACTCTTGGGTTGTCATTTATCGAATCACATAGGACATTTCTCTTCTTTTATTGAAGTGGTAGATTCTTTATTGATCATGCATTATCTCCATGTACAACTTATTATACCCAAGCATACCCTTTGATATACCCTAAGGGTCTTAAGGAATAAGTCAAAGTATAACTCATCATACACAAGATACTATGATGATCTCAAGTCCAAGGATCACAGACTACTATCACTACAGAGAATTCCTATTATCGACAGCAAATAAAACTCCATTAGGTATTCCTTAGCGAGCCACGTTCGGTGAACTTATTCTCTAATAAGCACCTCACATACTTGCTTTAGTGTCTCCACACAAATGATCGTGAGATCAATCATCCTCATCCAATGAGCAATGTTAAGCGTATGTACCAATCTATCTGGATTCACTAATCCCCAATTTAGTAATCCAATGATTGGGAACTATTTTAGTTTTAAGCTTTCTAAGAATTTAGATCTCATTAGAATGATCATCATCATTATTCTAAAAGCATTGCTTAAAACTATGGGTTTATCACATATTATAAAACAAAGATCATCGTAGATAATTAAAAGCCTTTAATAAATTAATACTTTTTATTAATAAATGAATAAGATTGTTACAAAGTATATGCTTTATCATCAAACATGATTGGCTTGTATGCATACTACTTTCAATCTCCCACTTGCACTAAAGCCAATCGTCATGGTAACTCATACTCTTCTTCTCAAAGTGGCGATTATCCTGCCATTGGATAAGCTTTAGTTAATGGTTATGTAATGTTGTTTATGAGAGTCCACTATCTCTATAGTGATTTCCCATCTTTCAATGATTCTTATAATCAAATGAAAGTGCCACAACACATGTTTAGATCCAAGATGAGACTTAGGAACTATTCCTAGTTACGTAATGAACTTTTAATCCAAACAATCAACTTGCGACTTCATTTATAGCTATATACTTTGTCTTTATTACTAAACCAAAGAACTCTTTCTTTGTTTGGAACCTTTCAATTCAACTTTTACTTTATTCAAGGTAACACTTTACCTTAAAGTGGATTTTTCGGTCGTCTTGGTCCGTCTCGAAAAACTTGAGTACGTAAAGCCCTCTAGTTTTAATTCGGACCCACCATGAATATGATCACATCCTTAGTCTTGGGTTAAGAACTTTAAGATGTTTTTCACATGTCTTACGGTGATCTTCTCCGAATATATGACCGATCAACATCGGTCTCGTATATTTCATTGCATACATGATTGTCACTCATGCGATCTCTCTTCTTTGGAGTCTATGGGGACTATTAAGAGAGATACACTCCAGGGCTCATCAACATGAGACATCTCTTGAAGTTTGCCATGCTAAACGACTTTAGCATCAAATGAATATACGTTCCTTGGGTTAAGTCGAGCATCCTCTTAAATCTATCTATATAGATTTTATCCCCAATTAAGATACTCTTCCCAAACCATTCATGGAGGAATGTTTAGACAACTTTATCTTTACTGATTGTAGCATTGGTATGTAATTCCTCATCCGTAGTATATCAACATATAATACTAGAAATTTCACGACGCTCCCACTGACCCTTTTGTACACACTAGAACTCTTACCTCATCGTATGTAACTCTGGATCATCATCTTATGATGCGTATCTCATCATCATCATCCATGATGAATCCATACCTCCTAGGTATCTTCGGTACTATTCCAGATTTACGATTCGGTTGTGGTACAATAGGTCTATCTACAGGTTCCTCTTATTTGACTTATAGTATTTTGTGGTTCTTGAACTCTTCAAGATCTATTATCCTCCCACTAGCCCCTTTTAATGATAAACACCTTTATCTTAGAAGGCAGCGTGTTTCGTAACAAACACCTTTTGCTAAGTAGAATTATAGAACATATACCCTAAACTTACTTTAGGATGTCCCACAAATTGACACTTGTCAAATCTTGTCCCAAGCTTATCCTTTTGAAACCTTTTCACATAAGTTGGAACCCCTTATCTTAACATACTTAAGATTAGGAATCCTCCCTGTCCATAACTTTTATGGAGTCTTGGGGCCGGATTTTGAGGTTACCATTTTCGTAGATATGCAGCCATTTATAGGACATGACCCTAGAAGGATACTGGAATGTCGGTAAAATCATTATGGACCGCACCATGTCCAACAAGGTACGATTTTTCCATTCAAATACATCAATCAATTATTGTGTAACAGGAGGTGTCCATTATGAGAAAAACCATTTGAGATGATCTAGAAACTTATTGCACAAGTATTTATTCCTTGATCCGATCAAAGAATCTTAATACATTGCCAATTTGTTTCACTTCTGAATTCTTTGAACCTTTCAAATAATTCTCACTTGTATTTCAGCAAATACACACATTCAACTCTTTGAATGATCATCTCCTTTTCTTATACTAATTTGTTCAATTTGCAAAATTATTTTTGCGTAAGTCAAGTATACAAAATCCATTAAGTAATATTCCAGTTCTATACAAAACATTATTATTATAAATAGAACAACAATTGTTCTTAATTATAATACCAAAGTTTTCATTGTCCAACAATAAAATGGAAATAATATTTTTAACAAGAACTGCAATACAATAACAACTTATTGGCTTAATAGATTTGCCCGTAGGCAGTGCTAAACTATAAGTTTCTATGGCTAATGTTGCAACCTTTGCTTCATTTCCCACACATAGGATTACTTATCTTTGTTTAACTTTCTACTTCTGCTTGGTCCCTTCATAAATCTATATTTATGATAACCAAAGTCGGTATCCAATACCCAAGTAGAACCTTGACTTAAAGAAAAATTTATTTCAATCATGAACAAAAACTGTATTGTAACCGAAACTTCACTAAGCTTCTTTGGTTAACCTCTGCAAGATACTTCTCGCAGTTTCCTTTCCAGTGTCCAGGCTTATTGCAGTGGAAGCAAACTCCTTTGCTATCCGTATCAGTTTTGTTCTTATTATCCTTTGTTTATGCCTTTCTATTTACCTTCTTTGAATCGTTCTTCTTTTCAGAAGATCCTTTGGCCCCTACCAGTAAGACATGGTCTTTCTTGGTTGGAAAGTGACTCTCAACATTTTTCAACATGTTAAGCAAATCAGCGAGGCTGATATCTAGCTTGTTCATATGAAAAATTTACAACAATTGTGAAAAGAGTCCGGGAGTGAGTGCAAGATCAAATCTTGGCTCAACTCTCCATCCATGACAAAACCAGTTGTCTTAATTGATCAATCAAATTGATAATGTTAAGAACTTTTATGCATATTTATAGTGCCATTGGCCATTCTAGATCGGAAGAGCTCCTTAGATATCGATATCTATGGGTCCCACTTTCCTCACCATCAACTACTTGATGTGCGGGAATATAGTAGAGTGCATCCATAGTTTCATGCTTGACGTTGAAGCTCGTTACTCATGGATCTGAGCATGATGCATTGAGCCAACTGTGCATCATCTTGTCACTTTCTAAAAGTAGCAATGTCTTCCTCCGGAGGCATTATGCGCAACCATTGCGAGGATAGGCGTATTAAGGACATAAGATAGCTTTTACTACGAGAACTATTCTCAAATTGATTCGATTAATTTAGCATCTAATATGCTTCGTGATGATAGTGATTTTAGACATTGTAAAATTTCAGTAAATGAATTTGTAATTAACAACATTTTAACATACATTCTTTTATTAATTACCAAAATAATTTAGGTCTTATTTTAAATTGGTATCTCCCACTATTTTCTTCAAACTATATTACCTCACTTATATAGTTAAGCAAAATCTAATTAAAGATATGCTAGTGAGAATAAGGATCCCATTTCAAATGTATATAGCCTTGTGGTGACACAACAAACTATATATAAATAAATAGGTAGACAACTCTTGTCAATTACATCAACTATGCAACTCCTTGTATTTTGTCTCTTAGATTATTTTGATCAAGTGGTGGCACATCCGAATCAAAATTATCCAAGTTAAGTCCAACCTAGCACTCCATATATTCAAAAAAAGAAAATATCATCCTTGTGGTGACACAACAAAACAATATTGTTCAATTTTCTTTATAAGCATCAAATGTGATAAATTAACATCTTAAATACTTAATACTTGCCTTGTGGTGACACAACAAACTCATATTAAATATTTAATACTCTATTAATTTTATCATGCTAGAAGGCGACGTTCGATATTCCAAATATCTTTGAACGCTTAGGACTTAATATAAAAAAAAAATTGAGGGGTTTGTTATTAATTTGTCTCATCTTGTTTTGCTGGCGCATGCACATATATATATAAAATACGCGTCGTATTAATGAACATGCGAAGCATGTTTGCATAATATATAATATATATAGTATAAGCATGCACATATAGAATACTATATTCTACCCGGATTGATTATGGACTTTTATTCTAGTTTGGTTCACTAGAGCCACCAAGTGAACCAAAAGGTCAAACCCTAGGGGTGCAAGAAATAATATTTAAATATAACTATTACATTTAAACCCGGGCTCCATAACAAACGGGTCTTCACGCGCTCCTTGCTCCTTTGATCTCCAATTCTTCAAAATAATTCTAACTATTCCTATTACAAAACTATTTAAAATAAATAGAAACCTTGATCGTGATCGAGGGAAATACATAGGAGGGAATAGAATTTACATTAAGAAAAATTAGAGAAGGCGAAGAATGCATGAGACCCCATTTAATAAAACCCATACATTCATGCATCCAACTAAAATAAAATCCAATCATATTGGTTGATAATCCATAATCAATCCCATTTATTATCATACACATCACCATATGCATCAATAAATAACATTCATCTCATGAATAATAAACATTTAATATATATATTGATATCATTTAATGGGCAAATTTAGTTAGTATAAAATCTATTTTGAATCAAAATAAACTCCTTTATTTTAATCCAAATTTAAATCAAAATAAAACTATTTTATTTTAATTTATCTAATTTTGAATAAAAATAAACTATTTTATTTTAATCAAAATCTTTAATCAAAATAAACTCCTTTATTTTAATTAATTATGAATCCAATTCCATATAAAAAATCTTTAATTAAAATAAACTCTTTTATTTTAATTAATTATGGAATCCAATTCCATGTAAAAAAAAATCTTTATTAAAGGAAACACGGATTATATTTCCTATTCACAAATAAACTCCTTTATTTTGAATAATATGAAATCTTATTTCATATTTAAATAAACTCCTTTATTTAAGGAAACACGGATTCTCTTTCCTATTCACAAATAAACTCTTTTATTTTGAATAATATGAAATCTATTTCATATCTATATAAACTCCTTTATTTAAGGAAAAATAAAATCCAATTTCAACTCCAATTAGTTATCATGGAATCCAATTCCAACTCTAATTAGTTAGCATGAAATTTAATTTTAAAATTAAAATAAATATTTTTATTTTAATATTAAAATAAACTTTTTATTTTAAGATTAAAATAAACTTTTATTTTAAAATTAAAATTATTAAAATTATATATTACATTTACATAATATATATGTATTACGGAAACCATGTAATATATATATTACTTTTATATTATATACATAATATATACATATATATATATATATATATATATATAAAAGTAAACCGGTTAACTTGAAAATCCGTGCATGAGTCACGCCCCTTTTATAAAACCGTGCATGAGCTTGATTTCTTTGTTCCTTGAGAAGTGAATGAGCTGCTTCGGTTTTCATCAAAAAAAAAAAAAATATATGACCGGATTTACATGGCCTTGAATTCTTGTGTCACACTCCCACGGAGGCCCATCCATTTGTCCCCCAAAAGCAAGGCTGGTGGTATCAAGTCTACGTGAATGGACAACATATTTTTTTTTTTTTTTTTTTGTTTTATTTAAATTTTATACAATAAAATTATGCCCAATTAAATTGTTCTAAACACATATCAATATACATATCAAATTAAAACAATTAATAATTCGCATAAAGGTTTGGCTCGATGCCACCTTTATTAGGTTTGTAATATTCATAACGCAATCAAATTGCATAAAAAGTGCTAAGCGTGTAAAATCGAGTTTAAAATTTTTACAAACCATATACCCGGATCATCCTTTATGCATAATTATTAATTAAGCGAAAAGATAAAGAATAAATCATACCCTTGAAGATCGAGCTTCCTCGGTACAAGTTCACCTCCAAATCCTTTCGCGTTCAATCTTGAATCCACGGGTTTGGTTCCTTCCTTTGATCAACGTTAGCCACCCAAGCGTTTGGCCTCAGAGGTGATCCACCAAGGAAGAATAAAATTCAAGATGAAGGGTGGTTGGCTAAACCCTAGTTTTTCTATCTCTATATAGAAAGGTGTACTCTCCCAACAATTGGAATTATTACGTATGTTGAAAAATCAACAACCCATCCCACCCATAATAAAGACTCCTCTTATTTATAGATGTGGGCAACCCACCTTAACAATTAAGGAATTGGGTTTTAATTAATTAATTAATTCTTTTAATTAATTAAGCTCCCTAATCTTATTAGGGATAATTAATTAAACTCCTTTAATTAATTTTCCTTCCTAATCCAATTAGGAATAAATGAGAGTACTTATATTAAATTAATTCCTAAACTCTTTAGAAATTAAAATAATAATAATTGTAATAATATTAATAAGACTCCTCTTATTAATTTATATTTAATATTTCTAAAATATTAAATAATAAATATTAAGCTATTTAATTTATTCTATCACCATAGATTAAATTAAATATACTTACTTTATATTATTACGATTATGCCATTTACTTCTTAAATAATTATTCTTCCTTTTATGGTGTGACCCTTTAGGTTCTCCATATTAAACCAGGTTGTGAATAAATCAATTAGAACAATTCTAATCTTATTTAAATAAATAAATTAAACAATTAATTTATTTAAATAATATTTATTCTACAATAGGGATAAGCCTCCTAGCGATCAAGCGACTTTCCGGATAATATAGATTTCAACATTAATCATTAAAGAACCTTTGAGTAAATAGTTAAATACAATTCAATCCTTCCACCATACAATGTCCCAATTAAATATAAGGCATGGAATTCTTTGTCAAGTCTTATTTTATTTAATTATATGTATTTCGATCCTTAAATGCACAACTCAAATAATGCAAATTAGAAACTCCTTTCTAATTTCATTACCGCATATGCCGAGGACTCTTTGGGTTGTCATTTATCGAATCACATAGGACATTTCTCTTTTTATTGAAGTGGTAGATTCTTTATTGATCGTACATTATCTCCATGTACAACTTATTATACCCAAGCATACCCTTTGATATACCCTAAGGGTCTTAAGGAATAAGTCAAAGTATAACTCATCATACACAAGATACTATGATGATCTCAAGTCAAGGATCACTTGACTACTATCACTACAGAATTCCTATTGATGAGCAAATAAAACTCCATTAGGTATTCCTTAGCGAAGGATGCGTTCAATTGAACTTATTCTCTAATAAGCACCTACATACTTGCTTTAGTGTCTCCACACAAATGATCATGAGATCAATCATCCTCATCCAATGAAGCAAGCAACGATGTACCAATCTATCTGGATTCACTAATCCCCAATTTAGTAATCCAATGATTGGGAACTATTTTAGTTTTAAGCTTTCTAAGAATTTAGATCTCATTAGAATGATCATCATCATTATTGTAAAAGCATTGCTTAAAACTATGGGTTTATCACATATATATAAAATAAACATCATGTAGATAATTAAAAGCCTTTAATAAATTAATACTTTTTATTAATAAATGAATAAGATTGTTACAAAGTATATGCTTTATCATCAAACATGATTGGCTTGTATGCATACTACTTTCATACGCGGCGATATCCTATACTTGGTGAAATCCTTATGTTATTCCATTCTTATTTATTCATTGGAATAACTTTGATATCTGTGGTTTACCCTATACTTGGTGACATTCTTCTATTATTCTCATTGGAACATCTCACATCGCGGTGTTTTACAGGATCCGGTTCGCTTTTTATTATTCATTGGAATATCACATGCGTGTGATTTACAAGGACACGGTTAAAATCTTTATCATTACGTTGGAATATCCTATCATGTGTGTTTTACACCGGATCCGGTTCCATCTTTATTATTCTCGTTGGAACATCACCGCCGGTGTGAATTTCACGACGACCGTTCCGTTATTATTATTATTCTTGGAATAACTCGCATACATCAATACCGCATGCGTGGTGATTTCTTTTGTTATTCCATTCTTTATTATACTCGGTTGGTTAAAACTTTGACTTCTATACTCCATGAAATTAGTAGAATATCCTTGATATTTGCGTTTCATCCAAAGATCTTCTCATGGAAATATTCTTACGATCATTCTTGAATTTTACTCACTGAAAGCGATGATCATGTTGACAATTTGGACGTTAATAATTCATGGATTAAATAATTCTTGAACTTGTTTTATTGAATTATTATGTCATTCATCATCATCCTCATGTTATATTATGTTATCTTTGGCTTACGTGCATAGATGAACTTAGTATGATTATGACCGAGGATCATTCGGTATAATCATGACTTGATATAAATGATGTGACAAAAGTCCTCGGTGGCTGTAATGCGTTGATGGATAGTTTTGGTATGATTATGACTGTGGGGTGATTCGGTATAGTAGTCATGACCATTGATAATTTGATGAAAATCCTTGGCCGTGGTAATGCGAGGGATGATTAGATGTGGTGGTTTATTTATTGTTTGAGTCTCGTGATAAAAATTGATGAAAACTTTTTAAACCTAAAAGATAGTAGACTTTATTCTCTACTTGACTCTTTTAATGGATTGCTTATTCACCGCAGATTAAACCGGTTGTTTCTATTGTATTTTATCGTTTAACACTTTGTTGAAGGCTAATGATAATTTATTCTACATTATCTTAGTCATAATATTTCTTCTTTGGGCTAGTTGAGCTCACCCTTTCTTTCATCGTTCTCTTCGTGAAATGAGAACATAGTTGAGACGACAGTCGAGGAACCGTCGGTCCAGGAGGATAGCATTAGTAGTCCTCACTATTCAGCGTGAAATAGTGTGATAATAGTTGTAATGAGGACTCCTTTTGAGTTTGTATAATATCTAGTAGACAATATTTGTATTCAAACTCACGCTTTATGTCGTATTGCATACACAGTTATATTAGTAAGTTGTATTTGAATTTATGTACCATGTAAGTGGCGACCCAAGATGGGTGACGTATACCTAATTTTGGGGGCGTCACAGTAAACCTTTTCTCTAATCCACTGGGATTAAAACCTTTAGAGTACATTTAGTCTAAAATAGAAATTCAATACAAATATAGAGGTCTATGATCAATGCAAGAATAATCAATTTAACAATTAAAGGCTCAACTATATGCAATGATCAATTAGCACACAAAGATAAACAATTAATTTCTTACCAAATACCAGCTCAAAGATATCAGAAATAAATTGTTTAGTTGCTCAACGGTTTGCACTGAATAAAATAGCTCATAAATAATCAGTAATTAGTGCAAATATATTTTCGTGAGTTGTTATTTTTCATCCATGAAAATACTGATTTATAGCCCCACAATATATTATCGTTAACATCAAAGATTACGTCCACAAAATCTGGTTTGATTAAAACACCTTCCAACGGTAAGACCATGAATTAGTCCACAACTTTAATATTTATCCAAAAACAAATTCCTGTTAGTTATAAAGTTTGGATAAGTCAGAAGACCTTATAAAAAGATAACCACTAATCAAGTCTGACTTATATCTCTCCAAGCATAAAGTAACGTATCGAAGTGGAGTATACCATTCCATATCATTTTTCAAGAATCAAGGTCTTTTAAATTTCCAAGACACCCATAATCATTGCTACTTTAAAAAACCACATACAAAACAAATCACAATAAAGTAGTTTCCGTACTTTAGAGTTTCTAGGAAATCATGCATATCCACGTGTAGCAACAATTTTAAATAGTCCAAGATATATCAATTAGCTTTTAGACATACAAAACATATATCAAGTAATATACATTTAAAGTATTTAGGAAAACCTTTTTCAAATGATTTTTTAAAAACATTTTTCATTTAAGACATATAACAAAATGTAAATAATATGTCCTAGAGCCTTTAAATGAAAAAACAATTATTATGCAATTGACCTTACACTTTTGTTTTCCTAGTAAAGAAAAATTCTTCACCCACTTGAATATACAATAAATGTTCCTTATCATCAGATACCTGAAATGCCATAAAACAATTTAGCATACTAATAATTTATCATCAAAACTTAAGGATAAAATATGACTAGGTCAACATGCAGAGTTTTACATTAGTTTTACTTGAACAAGAAATTTGCTAGCGCTATTTACTTAAGAATATGGATCCGCTTTGAAACTAGCTCCACAGATATTTGTTACCAATCTGAAGAAAAAAAAACAATAGACCCTACATCCAGATTATGTTCTGAATTTCAGGACTCCGATAGTTCCTCATGAGATAATCGCACCATCTCCACAACTAGAAACATGCTCTAGTAAACACAATTTGTTACAAGGAATCCTATAGATATGGTTGCATCAATTATCTATACAACAAATATCTCAACAAAAAGACATAAATAAATTATATATATAATTAAGAACTTGACAACAACTTATTTCATAGGACTTGTTACCAAAGATAAACTTAGAGGGGGTGAGAAGCAAGAGATAAGAAGGCTGTATAACATCAAAATCACTGTGATCTGGCTATGTTTAGACCTCATAAAACTTGAGAAATATTTAATTTAATAATAAATATCAACCATACACTACCAGTAAACTGACAAGGCTATGCTCATCAATTCTGTTTTCCAGTTTTATGTAAATTCATATATCTCCCAGAATCCCAATACATACCTAAGGCTATGTTTCTTTGTTGGGAAAACAAGGAAAAACAGTAATAAACTAGTAAAATTGAATTTTCCTATTATCTGTTTCATTTGGAATTCTAAAACCTGGTAAATAAATTTCAAACAATGAAAAAGTCCAAGAATATAACATCTTGGATATGTGGAATAATGGTGTGTATGGGGTTCTTCACCAACTCCTGGACGTATATAAGAGGTCAGAGATTACAGAACTCTGTTAAACATTAATGTGTTCACTTCAGGTTAACTGTCTCCCTTTCTCAGGGTGGTCCGACATATCTCCATTATCATTTACTTCTCTCCTAGTGAGTTCGGACATAGCAGAGTAATAAGAAACACTAGAAAGAGAAGGTCGTCTTCCTATTCGAATGAAGTGTGATCCTGCGCTTGTACAAAATGTGCTCAGTCAATTAAATTGAAATTTCGTATGAATGGAGTGTAATTTGTGAATTTGAAGAGATAACTTGTTTTTAACATTTTTAATTCGTCAAATCTCAAAAAAAAAATGTACTGAACTATGAATGCAGTCTTGATGTTTAGTTTGCAACAAAAGGATCACCATCACAACCAACATAGAAATATAAAATATACAAAGAAAACAGCAGTTAGATTTAGTTTTTATCAAGCAACATAAAAAACTTTCTTACCACATACCACAACCAAAACTAGAAAGGTAAATGTATTCCTTGCAGTTTTCAGTTGGAGCATATTTTAAGCAATGACTTCTATTTCCTAATGGTTATTAGTCAAAGTACAAAGTATGCACATAATTTCATACATGTAACTTGAAGGTAAATGCAGGGTTATAATCAAGAACACATCACAGAAACCGATCACGGATCTCAAGTTGGTAGTTGAGAATCTAACTGGATCTCTATGGGGTCTCACTCCAACTCGGGAAAAGAACATTTATGAGCTACCACAATGGCTCAAAGTACTAAATTCTGGTTCAGAGTGTAGTTTAGTTTATGTTCAACCTCAAGCTGCTAAGGTTTCTGTCCAGAGCTACCATTAACCATTGAATGAATCCTTATGTTTCTCATGCTTACAAGAATTTTAAACATTTTTACGAGGGAGGGGAAAAGGAAATAATGAATATCGGGAAACATGATACCAAGTATAGTATATATTCTTCAACTACATATCATATTAATGAATATCAGGAAAAATATTTTGACTACCAAAATTCATAAACAAACAATCAATAACAAAAATGACCACCTTATTTTTAGTAATATAGAGAAAATTCTAAACCCTGCCAAAGTAAAAATCTAAAAGAGCAGAAAAATAAACAAATTCAAAAAGTTACATGAACTCCTCTCACATGTAGTAACCAGCCTTAATCTCATGTGAGAAAAAACCATGTAGACTATCAAAAACACCCGCTATTAATTAAGATAAATAACAATAAATAACCTGAACAACATAAATAACTTAAATAGATGATAAAGGTCTTTTCTCCAAATTACTGAACGTCACATTCTTGCCAAAAGCAAAACCCTAAATGTACCAGACTAAACAAAAATTACGAAATCCTCTCACAATACTATATATATATTAAGGGTAAAAACTAGACTAGGATGATTCAAGCACAAAAATGTTCTAGCCAACCAAAGCTTGATTTGAAGTCCCACCAACTAGTCTTAGTCTCAATCATCAAATGTTGTCTTCTTTCCTGCATCAAAAAAAATAGCCATTAGGAAAGAAAAATGGCACCTAACATGTTGTAAAGAGATCATTTATCAAAATTAAAATATGGTACTCAAACCAGTTTAACTGTGTTTTGAGTTCTAAAGAAAGAAGAAAAGAGTACAATTTAGCGATGAGATTAAAAGAGCCCCCTCTTTGTGAGGTGTTTTTGAGAGAATATATAAGACAGAAAACTGGATTTAAATACCCTCAACAAAAAATCCTACATTTGGGAAGGATTTGAAAAGAAAAAAATATATGAAAGACTTGGACTACATATAAAAATACCAAAAATATGCTTATAACGGTCTAATAAGGGTAACCCCCCTCTTTTCTCACATTAATTTTAAATTTTGTTCTTTTCTTCTCTTTCCAAACTCAAAAACACAGTGCAAATGATAAATCGCATGTGTTAGAATGAAATACAACTAGAGTTCCTAAAGGTCATAAACTTAAATCAGAGTACGCTTACCAAAAAACACCATGCATTGTATGGATTTTCCCACACTTTATCAAAAGAAAAAAAATGTAGTTATTAAGTATTCCATTTTAATCATATATGACAAGATATATACCTGTAGCAGTAGTACTAGCAACAGCAGCACCAGCTAACTGCTGCAGAAATACACCATTAATACAAAAGACGAGTGGAGAGAGAAAAAAACTAGTAATTATACCTTATATAAAATCATATTCTGAATCAAAGAAAAATTAGCTTAATATGATGAGTCTCGAAAATTTTATTCAATCTACCACCTGTAACCCAAAAAATATTAATATCATTTTTCAATAGCTAGGATAAAATATTACTAATTAAGACGTACCTTATTATGTATTTTCATTCGGTCTCACAAATTTGTTTCAAGAGAACCCCATCCGGAGGTTTACCGACTTTGAATACACACAACCCAAAAAATGGGTATCTGTAAGATATTTGAGAGGTCTCCAAAGTGGTTTTCACTCTTGCTCGAATATATAGGCTATAAAAGTAGTGGTCAGCCTCCATTGAATCTCTCAATTTCTTCTCATAATCATGATTAATTTCAACATGTCTTCCGAACATGTTGATGAAAAAGAAATGGGAATCAAGAACCTTCATTTCTAATGGAGGTAAGTTTTTGATTCCCACAACAGTGTGAGCAACCATGAGTCTCGCAACTATCCCATGAAGACGTAAATGAACCCTATGATTTGGGTTAGAGAAATTTAGATAGAATGATATGTTGTAAGAAAAAGGTTTACTAGTATTATCAAGGTTAGCCTCCACGAGGCTAACACTGGAAAGGTTTATTTTAGGGGGTTGTGGTTTGTAATGGAAATATAGGTATAGGGCTAAAGTTAGAAGAACAAGAATTCCTATCATCACTACTCGACCTACATATTTACACAACCTACCACACTGATTTTGATAAAGAAAATCTACATGTGTTTGATCATGTAATGTGAGGTGCATGTTAGGATTGAAATTAGCAGCAAGTTGTTGTGGGACTGGAGCTGCGACATTAGGAGGGTTAAGGGTTGGAGGGAGATCAGGTGCATGTTCTATCTCTAGCATAATGTGGATGAGTACAATACAAGAAAAACTCCCTAGATGAGTGATTAATTGATAATCAATTAAGAGAGTTTCAAGAATTTTCTACAAAATTTTCGAACAGAATCTTAGAGGAGTGGAGAATGATTCACAAACAAATCCTAAATTTGAACACAGTTAGGATGAGTGACTTGATAATCAGTTAACAGAGTTTCAAGAATTTTCTACAAAATTTTCGAACAGAATCTTAGAGGAGAGGAGAATGATTCACAAACAAATCTTAACTTTGAACACATTTTTATATTACTCTCCACCCATTTATATATAGGTCACATGACCCGACCCAACATGCATATTTATTTCTCTCCTCTCTCCTCTTTCCTTTTTTCTCACGTTCTCTCTCCTTTCCCCTCTGTTTTCCTATTAATCCCCATTATTTCATAGTATGCATATTATGCATATTTGTACGTTAATTTCCATTTATTCCATATGATAGGTAGTAGGAAATGGGAAGTAGATGTATATACTTATATATTTATATATATACCTTAAAAGAAGAGAGAGAGTCTGTGAAAATGAAACAAAAAAAACTTATTTAATAAGAGTATTTATTATCTCAAATTAACAATAGAAAAATGAAATTTGATTTTATCTTTGGAACGGAGAAAGTAATATATAAAAGTCGTAAACATAAATATTTCATATTCTCACTCACAAAATTTAAATATCTGTTAGAGTAGTGAATTTAAGAAACCAAAGAGTCCAAAAAGTTTTATTAAAATAAATTCTATCAATGCAACAAGAAAGAAAGAAAAAAAAAGAGAGAGTCTTATTACCAACTTGATTTAATTCTTTCTTTCTTCTTATAAGTAGAGTCCAAGAACAGATGAAAAGAATAACATAAATAGAAAATACTTAAATCAGAACTTATAATTACTCATTTATGTATGTATTGTTTCAAAAAAAGACCCATTTTGAATATATATTTAATGACTTCTCATTTATGTAGGATTGATATTTTTAAAAAAATGAATCAAAAGAAGGAAAAATATTTAAAAAATATCTTACTGAAAAATTTTGTACGCTTATTTAACTAAATAACTTTTGATTTCTTAATGATCAAGTTAGAATTACGCAAGTGTGAGATCTATCATCTAAGAGAGTAGCCATTCATTTTCATGTAGTAACTATTTGTCAAGAGATGGAAAAAGAAAGTAAGAAATCAAGTCTTATTATGCTTATTGATAATGTCATAGTAATAATTTTGTTGTCACAGCAATATTTGTCGTTAAAAATTTAAAATATTGTTAAAATAAATTTAAAAGTGTCGTTAAATGTATATTTATTGTGACAACAAAATTATTGTTCTTCAACAGACTTATTTATCAGTTAAAACTATTAGAAATAATTTCTATATAAATTAATTAATTTATTATATTTCTAAATGTAAATAAAACAATACAGGTGTAAGTGAATATTCAAAGAGAATTAATATTAAATATAAAAAAGAAAGACAGTAGATATTAATAAGACAATAAAAATGAATACAAGACTGTTTTTATTATATTTTTAAATGTAAAGAAAACAATACAGGTGTAAATGAATATTCAAAGAGAATTAATATTAAATATAAAAAAGAAAGACACTAGACAATAAAAATGAACACAAGATTGTTTTTATTTTATTGACAATTTTACCCGTCTCTCTCTAAGTTTCTATCCAACTCCAAATATAGGTTATAGTTACGTTCACACACAGTGTTAACTTTTTTTGTCCGGTGGCTACCAATTCATGAATGTGATCTGCTTGAGTGGTATTCTTATAAGTAGTATGATATTTATAATTCATTAATGAAATGGATCCCCACCTGCTTAAAATATTGCTTTCATACTAGTTATAGAGTGCTATGTCAATTAAATTTCTTTTTAAAGTGTGTCAATTTTATTCTTTTTATAGATTGTCAAGCAAAATGTCCACAAAGTCTTGACCTTGAATATTACGATCATCATCATCAATGTCAGATATTAATTGACATGTGATCTTCCAAAAAATCATCAAGTTTTTAAATTAATTTCTATTTTCTGCGCTTCAAATTCAAACCACTGATACGTATGTTGATTATAACTTTGGCCTCACATCGAAAGATAGAGGAAAATTTATCCAGATATAAGGAAATAAAGTTACTACCAATAAGAATCATTGATAATGGCCTTTTAAATTTCGCGCTGTGTAAAATTTAAGATGGCCAAGAAAGATCTTATTAAAGTAAGTAGTTAAAGACCTTATTTTGATAGATTTGATTCGATTCGGACTTGAGGATTTGACGAAATTTGTTAGAACTCGGGATTTGACCGGGTTGTTTCATATAGTATCGAATGACTCTAAAGCTGAATTGGGTCATCCGTCGGGTTGCGGAGGTAGGGACACAAGGTGGTGGTATTATCCCATAATGAGAGATGGAGGTCCGGGAGGTGGGGACACTAAGCCGGTAGGTATTATCCCCACAAATGGCCAGAGAGACAAAGATTTTAGGTAGTGTGTGTGATCGAATTCGATTTTAACGTCAGAAATTTAAATGGGGAGTTTGTAACACCCTCGGTCCACATCGAAAGATAGGAAAAATTTGTCTGCAAGATATAAGGAAATAAATTCTACCAATAAGACTCTTCAAGTCGTGACCTTTTGGGAGACATGTGGTAAAATTTAAGATACCCAAGAAGATCTTATCGTACCAGCCGATAGTTGAGGCCTTATTTTGATGGATTCGATTCGATTGACTTGAGATTTGTGTGAGATTTGTTAGGACAAAGGATTTGACCCGAATTTTTTCATACATATACCCAAAAAAGTCATGGAATATAATCACCCACACTAAAAACACCCACCAACTCATTAAGCTCCCACATTAACTCATTAATCTTGCTCTTAATTTCCACCACCACCTTCAATACTAGTACTAATATTCTACTTTCTTCCTAAGGCAACCCTATACACTATATCATTGGTGAGTGAAACAAACAGCCCGCTCAAATATTTTACAACTTCTGAACAAGACTCTCTAATATTTTCCATCAAAAGATCTACTTCTTCTTTTCTAACATTTCGAAAGGAATGAACCCTTGCGCTCCGCAAGGAGCAAACAAACCAATAATGTTTACGCCAAGTTGGTGAAGGTTTCCAATAATGGGAAGCTTTCGGGGAGAAGAAAAAAAAAACTGTGAAAAATAGCGGATGATAACCATCTGTACATTATTGGAAACTGTGAAGGTTTCCAATAATGTGAAGGTTTCCAAGTTGGTGAAAGTACATTTTTGTGGGTTGTTTTGCTAGCGGATGATAACCATCTGTACAAAAAAACTGTGAAAAATAGCAGAGGAATGAGAGATGGAATATCATTATTAACGTATTAATTAAATTGGATATATATAAAAGCAGGTAGCATTGCAGTAACAAACGACTACATCCGGTATATTTATAGGAAAAAAATGTGTGGTTCATACCCTTCTTCACATAATCACATAACATGATTGATTGATTCACCATCTGTACAAAAAAACTGTGATTAAAATATTATGCAAAAACCATTTTAGGGGACATGTGTTTACACAACCTATCACACCGATTTTGATAAAGAAAATCTACATGTGTTTGATGATGTAATGTGAGGTGCATGTTAGGATTGGAATTAGAAGCAAGTTGTTGTGGGACTGGAGCTAGGACGTTAGGGTTAAGGGCCGGAGGGTGATCAAGTGCATGTTCTATCTCTAGCATAATGTGTTAATATTATGTTATCCCTAGATGAGTACAATACAAGAAAAACTTGAATAAGTTATACCTAGGTGAGTGATTTGATAATCAATTAACAGAGTTTCACATGTTTATTTCTCCCATTTATATAGGTAATTTTTTGTATGGTTAACATGACTTGACCCCACATATTTATTTCTCTTAATTCATGTAAAGATAGTTGTAACAATACATCAATTTTAAGTGTTAAACACTTTAAAACTTCAAATAAAGAAAATTGAGGGAGTAATTGACATATTCTATATAAGAAGAAATATAATCTCACATCTCTTGCCCTCCTTCACAAGTCTTTCACATGTCTAGCACATAGTTTGCACTTGGTTTCTAACTAAGTAGCCAAATAAAATGGTGACACGGACACCTAATGAAGTTCACATGTTTTCCACCTCCCTTCACATAGCCTTCACATTACCTTACTTTTGTTTTGTTTTTTTTATAATTTAGTCAAATTATGGCCAACATCTAAAAACAAAAATATTGCCTCTCTTAATTATGGCCAAACAACTTGAAACAAACAAAAACAACCAAAGTAACATTAAAATTCCATAAAATTCAACTACTTTTACCATTGTTATACATATATAGATTAAACTCATCTTTTATCACCATGACAGAAAGACTACCCAATAGATTAAACTATATGAGCTTTTGAAGTCCACCAAATGAAAACAACAGAAATTGCAAAGAAGTTAATCGTGAATGAAAAATTAAAATTGAAATTACTACTCAAAGTTCCGGCCATATATACTTGCAGTCTTGCAGATATTATTTATATCTGCAATTTAATTAAAAAGGACAAACGTAATCTACATCTATAGCTTTTTGTATGTGTGTATAACTACTGATAGAGAACAAGACCATAGGGGTAATGACCATCCATAAATCCCAAGGCACAAAGACCATTTCTATTATAGGAATGCACCCTGTACTCTATCAACCAATAATAAAAAACAGATAAACATAGGGGCTTTTAACTTTAAATGGATTAATAACATCTCAAACAGGACATGTCAAATCTCTAATGAGGTCCACAAAATATTAATAACATCTCAAACAGATTTGCACATGATTTTCACATGGTTTGCACATGATTTGCACATGGTTTTTAACTAAGTGGCCAAATAAATTGATGACACCTAATGAAGTTCACATGTTTTCCACCTCCCTTCAGATGTATCTGTAAGATATTTGGGAGGTCCCTAAAGTGGTTTTCACTCTTGCTCGAATATATAGGCTATACAAGTAGTGGTCAGTCTCCATTGAATCTCTTGATTTCTTCTCATAATTATGTTTAATTTCAACATGTCTTCCGAACATGTTGATGAAAAAGAAATGGGAATCAAGAACCTTCATTTCTAATGGAGGTAAGTTTTTGGTTCCCACAACAGTGTGACCAACCACGTGTCTCGCAACTATCTCGTGAAGAAGTAAATGAACCCTATGATTTGGGTTAGAGAAATTTAGATAGAATGTTATGTTGTAAGAAAAAGGTTTACTAGTATTATAAAGGTTAGCCTCGTGGAGGCTAACGCTCGAAAGGTTTATTTTAGGGGGTTGTGGTTTGTAATGGAAATATAGGTGTAGGGCTAAAGTTAGAAGAACAAGAATTCCTATCATCACTACTTGACCTACATATTTACACAATCTACCACACTGATTTTGATAAAAAAAAAAAAAAAAAACTACATGTGTTTGATGATGTAATGTAAGGTGCATGTTAGGATTGGAATTAGCAGCAAGTTGTTGTGGGACTGGAGCTGGGACGTTAGGGTTAAGGGCTGGAGGGAGATCAAGTTCATGTTCTATTTCTAGCATAATATGTGGATGAGTACAATACAAGAAAAACTCCCTAGAAGAGTGATTTGATAATCAATTAACAAAGTTTCAAGAATTTTTTACAAAATTTTCGAACAGAATCCTAGAGGAGAATGATTCACAAACAAATTCTAACTTTGAACATTTTTTTATATTACTCTCCACCCATTTATATATAGGTATTTTTTTATATAATTAACATGACCTAACCCCACGTGCATAGTTATTTCTCCCATTTATATACTAGGTAATTTTTTGTATGGTTAATTTTTTGCATATTTATATATATACCTTAAAAAAGAGAGAGAGCGTGTGAAAATGACACAAGAGAAACAAAAAAACTTATTTAATAAGAGTATTTATTATCTCAAATTAACAATAGAAAAATGAAATTTGATTTTTTCTTTGGAACGGAAAAAGTAATATATAAAAGTCGTAAACATAAATATTTCGTATTCTCACTCACAAAATTTAAATATCTGTTAGTCTAATGAAGTTAAGAAACCAAAGAGTCCAAAAGTTATTATTAAAATAAATTCTATCAATGCAACAAGAAAGAAAGAAAAAGAGAGGAGAGAGACTTATACAACTTGATTTAATTCTTTCTTTCTTCTTATAAGTAGAGTCCAAGAACAGTTGAAAAAATAACATTAATAGAAAATACTCAAATCAGAACGTACTCAACATAACTACTCATTTATGTATGTATTGTTTAAAAAAAAAGTACCATTTTGAAAATATATTTAATGACTACTCATTTATGAAGGATTGGTATTTTAAAAAAAATGCGTCAAAAGAAGGAAAAATATTTTAAAAAAGTATCTTACTGGAAAAAAGAAAGATGCAAAGATGTTCATGTATGTATAACTCTTTGTCCAAAGATGCAAAAAAAGAAAGTAAGAAAGCAAGACTTATTATGCCTATTTATAATGCCGTAGCAATAATTTTTTTGTCAAAGTAATATGTGTCGTTAAAAATTTAAAATATTGTTAAAATAAATTTAAAAGTGTCATTAAATGTATATTTACTCCGACAACAAAAGTACTGTTCTGACATTATCAACAAACTTATTTATCAGTTGAAACTTTTTCTATATAAAATAATTAATTAATTATAAAGTGATGTTATACTACAAGAAAAATAGGTTATAATGAAGGAGAAATCATTCGCAAAATATAGCATGTTGGGTCTCTAACTTTTAGGTTTATTTTGATGATAACAGTAATTAGCAAGTTATTGTTATCATCAAAAATTAGTCATGTCCATACCCTTTAATTTAAAGGCCATGTCGTTCATCATCATAATATGCTTGCGAACCCCACTAACCCCATTATACCTACTAGTAAGCATTTTCAAAATAAGGGTACTTGCATGAGTTTTAGAAGAACCCTTAAATTGTTACTCGACTGAAGTTAAGTACTCTTTAAAATTCTCAAAGTCAGGAATGACTCCTCGAATGGTTGTCGTGATAGAATTTTTTCATAATCATAAGGGACATGCAGTTGGATCGCTCTCACTTTCATAAATAACCTTTTGCTCAATTGAGCTAGTAGTTGTAATGGAGCAGGATGATCCACTCGTAGTGCATAGTCCAAAATCATAGTGCCAAGAATAATTTTTACTTACACTTTTCAAGCAGTAAAATTAGTTTCATTCAAGATTTCAATTCCAGAGAGATTCCCAGAAATACTAGTTGGAGTCAATGTCAAAACATAATCAAGCTCATAAACATGCTTACAAAAAACTAAAAGAAATCCACAATGTACAACAATAACTAATAATTAATCATAATAAAAACCAATTGTAGGGCAAGCAGTTAGTTACATAAAATCTATTTACAACACCTAAAATAGATTTTAATCAGATGTTGGTGCATAATTATTAATCTTTCGTTGGTCCAATTAATAATATACTAATAACATCCCCATAAAATAATGCAAAACACATTTATTCACGCATCACCGTTGGGCAGAAACGAAATAAACATGTTACTTATGCAATAAAATTCCATTTAATAAATTCTAATTATAATTTTTTTTTCGTTGGGTAAAATTAAAATCTTTATTAAATGTAACATTATGTGACTTATCTTAATCTTTAATTGTTTCAATTAATAAACTTCCGTTGGGCTGATTATTAATTTTAACAATAAAAGAGTCAGTCGCATACATGTAAATTATTATGATCAAACTCAATTTTCTTTAAACATATTAATCAAGTTTGAAAATTAACATTATTTAAAATTTATATGTAACAACTTAAAATCCCTAATAATATATCACATCATGTTCAAAATTTTTAAATTAAAATATATAATTATGAACATGAATTGAATATAAAATAATCACGTTAATTTTAACATGAATACATGATAGCATAAGAATATCATAATATTATCTAGACATAATAAATAATAAATTTAACATATATTGTTTTAATATTCATATTCCTATTCACGCATAACATTATGAACAATAAAACTTTATGCATAATACATATATATATGTTAAATTTGTATGAGCAATTAATATATATGCACTATTGAACTTATATAATATGCTGCATATATATATTAATTTACTGATCAAAAAAATAATAATAATAATAATAATAATAATAATAATAATTAATAACTTGATGACATGCATAATAACGAATGGCCTTGAGGACATCTCCCATTAACATATATGTATTATATATATTAAGTACTGCATATGTATATGTATTAACATATATGTAATATACGGTTCGGATCAAGTGCATACCCCTTATCTTACTCATCCGTACTCACCCCTTTTAGGCGACGGTTTTATCATTAATAAGTAAATGCTATACTTTTAATGACGCTATATGTTGTCCGTCGCTAAAAGCATAGATAATTATTTATATGACAAAACCGTCATGAAAAGTAAGATAAGGGGTATGCACTTGATCATTGCTCATGTAATATATATATTAAGTATTGCATAAGACTTCTTTTCGGGACAACTCTGTAACACCCCCTTTTCGAAATAGAAAGAAAGGTTACTCAAAACATAACAAAATTGATGAATTTAATAGCAAGGCTCAAAGCCCCAAAATAATTGTCTTAATATATGATAAATACCACAAGTCAACCATAATAAATGTCAAGCTGTCTCAAATCACCATCTAAAATAATTATTACAATTCCGAACAAACTAATGTATCACAACCTAAACATAATATATCTAAACTATTTGGATAAAAGGGAGCTCTCGTCACACTTGCCCTTGATTCCCCTGATTATCTGCCGGAAGAAAAACACAGCATGAGCCAAATGCCCAGTACGTATATAGAATACAAATAATGAACCAAAATAACTAACTCAATGAAATTAAACGAAATGAACAAAACTAACACAACGAAATGATAGGCTGAATCAAATGGTTGGGTGTTATTTCATACCGAGCTCAAAATAAATAGTAATATACTTTGCCACACAGGCAAGTCAAATAATGCCGCACAGGCAATCACACATCGGACGGCGCAATCCAGATGCATGCAAAATCAAAAGGCGTGTTTGGCACAAACATCACCACTCCGCAGAACATAACAGAACAGAACAGAAAACTAGGGTCGACCCATACGCCTCCCACAACAAAATACCAAATGGCCAACTCCCACTGGAGCACAAAACGGAGACGTCGTGGACTGATCACACCGTCACGGAAGGTGTCATGCCTCGGTGCCAAGAGGACATGCATGTGGTACCCCCACAGATGGTTATAGTTCAGGTATACCCTACGATATTCTAACAAAATATAATATCACAACACATGCGACACAACAAAGGGGTTCTAACAAGTACATGTTAAACTGAAATTAAATATCAACATAAAGTCTTCAAAAATATTAACATGTACTTTCTACAAAGATCGAAATAAATACTAACCATGACACACTAGACCAAAGTGTAAGACCCCAACTTATTATAAATAAAATCGAATTTCCTCTAATTATATTTGTGAATAATAAGGTATTAATTTGATATAATTCTCTGGTTATGGGTGAAATGTGCAAATTTTGCAAAATATGCAAGTGGTTATAAAATAATCATTGTTGTCGGGGAATATTCTTTTGGTCGTGGAATATTCTTGTTGTCAGGGAATATTAAATGCGACGATAGCTAGATCATTTGTGGGCCCCATATGAGAATAAGCGTCGGATGAAGAAAGCGACAAGTTTGAGTTTTTATAAATAATGGCGTAGTTATTACTGAATTAACATCTTTGTTGGAATACCCGGTGGTTAAAATACGATGTCTACGCGTGGATGCATGTGATTGATGAATTATTGATCCTTACGTGAAGGCACTACTCAATAATTATTACGATGAATTCTTTGTTTAATATTTTATTTTATTGATTCAATAATTGCTGCGTTGATATTTTATATTATTGTTGTTTCAATAATTGTCACTGCACAGTATTTCCAATTATCAGATCAATAATTCATATTATTTGAATAATATTATTAGATAGCATTATTGGTAATGTCTAGAAAGTTCTGTCAAGGTGAGGTTTGGTCACCTAATTGCGCGCCAATAAGGAGAAATTTTTATTGAAAAGCCTCCTCTTTCCTGGGAACGACCTGATTGTCATAAATGTGATTCTGTAATATTATTTATGAATAATTAATTATTGATTCATATGATAAGGAAATATTTATTTTATGTGGATATAAATGTTGGATATATTTATTGTGGTTAAAAATGAAGGAGTTAATGTTGAGGTGTTTTATCAGTATTTTTGTCGGAATGAAGGTATTAAAAATTAAACCAGTGTTTTTGAGATATATTGTGTGAGTTATAATTTTAATCCAAATAGTTGGATCGTTGTAATTTTGGATATGTTATACATATATAAGTTGAGTATATATCCATAAATTTTGAACCGTTAAAAATGAACGTATGATTTGTTATGAATTTTAAGAGGTGACTGATTCAGAAATTAGGTTTATAAATGATTTTGGTGGAAAATCCTAGAATTGAGTGGGCCCCACTTGTGGTTGGTGAAAAAATGTGCTGAATTTTATTTCAAATGTGGTGGGTGGGAATAGTAGCAGGTAAAGCCATCAGGTTGCAGGTCAAGTCTGCTAACATTTTCCTATAAATAGAGGGCTAAGTTAGAATTGAAAATCACACCAGAAATAAGTTTTCTCTCTTTCTCTCTCTAGATTATTGAGTGTATTTTATGAGTATTTAGATACTTTGTGAGTTTCTATTCATCAGTGCAAGTTTGCTTCAGCCTTATACCGATATTCCGATCGTAAATCTTGATATTTTGAGGTAAGGAGGTTATTTTCTTCATATATGATATTATTTCTTCAATATCATTATGTGAAGTATTGATCCCGAATTTTATCAAATTTAGAACTTTTGTGTCTGGGGTTACTATTCATGTATATACGGACTTTATTCACGATATCTGACCTAATTATTCACGAATACTCAAGACTATTCATTAGAAAAATGAAATTTTCTTCTTTTTGTCCAAGATGTCTATTATGGTTACTATCTTTGATTGTATCCATGTTTTGATCTTTATTTTTGAATTACGCTTCAAAATTGGTATTTATGAAGGATTATTGATCTTAGATAAACCGTTATATCTAATCCCTACTATTTGTCCTTTCCGCTTCTTTGGATTCGTTTTCTTTAAAATATTTTTCATCATCCTCAATCCTAAATGATGATATTACTAAATATCTTGACTGTAAGTGCAAAAGATAAATGATTAATCGATGAATATCTTTGGCCCAGTAGTGCAAAAGATGAGCAGTGTTGAGATGAACATGATTAATTGGTGATCTAAAATGAATATCTTTGGCTGTAGTGCAAAGATGAATATTTGATTAAAGATGTATATTGATTGTTGTTATAGGGATAAAATATTGATGATGGACTTTTAAATCTTAGAAGATAGTAGAACTCATTCTCTACTTGACTCTTCTAATGGATTGTTGTTTCCGCTGCAGTTGTTGATCTAAAACTTGTTGGCTATTATATTTTATCAAATTTTTTCCTGTTGAAGACTAACGATAATTTGTTGTATATTATCTTAGTCATAATATTCTTTACTAGGCTAGTTGAGCTCACCATTTTCCTTTTTGTTCCATTTTTCTCAAGAGGTGAGAACATGGCAGGAACTTGTCGGGTACGGAGTGATGGTTCTAGAAAGATGTTTTAGCAGTCCTCACTATTTCTGTAAAATAGTGTTTGAATAATTGTAACGAGGACTTATTTGAGTGTGGATATTGTCTAGAATATAATATTTGTATTTAAACTCTCACGATGTATGTGTTGTATTTCGTATTTTTACACGACAATTGTATTATTGAAGTTGTAGTTTACTTTCTGTACCATGTATTTGGCGACTCAGAATGAGTGTTGTATACCTATTTTGGGGGTGTCACACAAAGAGTACAAATACTAGTTTCAAATACTAATGCCAAAATGAAACATTCTCACGAATTTAAGAAGGAACAATTATGTGAGGCAAAACTAAATTTCAAAATGAATAATGAAACGAACAAATTAAAAACAAAAGAGTCTCGCTGAAAGATTACGAAATTCGTACCTGGAATCGATAACGCAATACCCAAATTTATATTTCAAATATACTTCTCAATTTCCCTCCGTTCGATCTAATAAAAATAATAATTAACTTCTTTTCGGAAATAATTATTAGGATCAGTTACAAAACTTTAATTCATATAAAGACGGACCGATTCATATTTTTTTATTCGAAAATTTCTTCATATACTTAATAGTTCGTTATTATACCAATAAAGAGATTATGCAGGATTAAAATTTCTAGCATAATTGCGTAATTAATTTATTCTATACAATAACATAACCATGCTCTGAATTATACAGGAACGTGTTATTGCATAGAATAAAATAAGATCAGTAATCATAATAATATTAAGTACTTACATGAATAGAGAGAAGTTATCTTGTATGTATCACGCTTCCGTTGCGTTTAAGGGTGAAGGTCTTCAATTGCCTCTCTTAATCTTAAGATGGATGTATAGGTGTGTATATAAAATTCTTGAGACGACAATTAGGACCAAACCCTAACTGTTTTATTTATATAATAGCTAAGGGTCAAAATCGTCCATCAAAATTATGAAACCATAGGGCCCATTATGCCAAATATTATTAGGAATATTATTTATAGGCCATATAATTAATTATTAAACCCATAAATAAAGTGATTAAATTAATATAATATGTAAGTCCAATAATTACATAAATAATAGAGGTCACATAAGGAATAAAATATTCCAACATATTATGCATATTTGTATGTTAATTTCCATTTATTCCATATGATTCATACCTAGCTACACATAAATAGAGATGATAGGTAGTAGGAAATGGGAAGAAGATGTATATATATATATACCTTAAAAGAAGAGAGAGAGAGTGTGTGTGAAAATGACACAATGGAAACAAAAAAAACTTATTTAATAAGAGTATTTATTATCTCAAATTAACAATAGAAAAATGAAATTTGATTTTATCTTTAGAACGGAGAAAGTAATATATAAAAGTCGTAAACATAAATATTTCATATTCTCACTCACAAAATTTAAATATCTGTTAAGAGTAATGAATTTAAGAAACCAAAGAGTCCAAAAGTTTTTATTAAAATAAATTCTATCAATGCAACAAGAAAGAAAGAAAAAGACAGAGAGAGTCTTATTACCAACTTGATTTAATTCTTTCTTTCTTCTTATAAGTAGAGTCCAAGAACAGATGAAAAAATAACATTAATAGAAAATACTAAAATCAGAATTACTCATTTATGTATGTATTGTTTCAAAAAAGACCCATTTTGAAAATATATTTAATGACTACTCATTTATGTAGGATTGATATTTTTAAAAAAAAATGCGTCAAAAGAATGAAAATATATTTAAAAAAAAGTATCTTACTGAAAATATATTTAAATATCTGTTGAAACTATTAGAAATAATTTCTATATAAATTAATTAAATATATTTAAATATCTGTTGAAACTATTAGAAATAATCTATATTAATTAATTAATTTATTATATTTCTAAATGTAAATAAAACAATACAGAATACAAGTGTAAGTGAATATTCAAAGAGAATTAATATTAAATATAAAAAAGAAAAACAGTAGATATTAATAAGGCAATAAAAAAGAACACAAGACTATTTTTATGTTATTGATAATTTTACCCGTCTCTCTATAAGTTTATATCCAACTACAAATATAGCTACATTCACACACACATAGTGTTACTTGTCTCTTTCTAAGTTTCTATTCCAACTCCAAGTTGGTGAAGAAGGTTTCCAATAATGGGAAGCTTTCGGGGAGAAGGTAGTACACTTTTCTGGGTTGTTTCCAATAGCAAAGAGAGGAATGAGGGATGGAATATTATTATTAACGTACGTAGCTAATAAATTATATTGGATATAAAAACAGGTAGTAGCAAGACTGTTTTTAATAAGGCAATACAATACAGGTGTAAATAAATATTCAAAGAGAATTAATATTAAATATAAAAAAGAAAGACACTAGATATTAATAAGGCAATACAAATGAACACAAGACTGTTTTTATTTTATTGACAGTTTTATCCGTCCCTCTCTAAGTTTCTATTCCAAGTCCAAGTTGGTGAAGAAGGTTTCCAATAATGAGAAGCTTTCGGGGAGAAGGTAGTACACTTTTCTGGGTTGTTTCCAATAGCAAAGAGAGGAATGAGGGATGGAATATCATTATTAACGTACATAGCTAACCTATTATGAGAAAGAAAAAAACCCCTTCACATATCTTATTAATTAGTTAACATAGTACTCGTACAATTTTTATAGAGATCAACTTCAAGTTGAAAATACTTGGACGTGGGTGAAGTCCAAAACAATATAATTTTGTGAAATAAATTTAATCGCTAATGAAATGTACTCTTGCCATAGTATGTTATTTCCTTTTTAAATTATAAATATAAGATGTATTATCACCATCTAGATGAGTACGTACTTGTCAATTTACTTTATCAACATCTAGATGAGTACGTACTTGTCAATTTACTTTATCAAGTTGAAATACACCTTACTTGCGTTAAGATCAATGTGTTAAGATCAATCAAATGATATACTCCATTCCTACTTGAAAAAAGATAACCAAACATATAATTTTTTTTTATCTTTACAAGAATAAGTTAAAGTATAAAAATAAAATATAAATATGTCATTTTGTGAGATTTATTAGTGTAAAAAATATAAGTACTCCTCACTTAATATTGTGGGACCACTAAATATAAATTTAGAACTTTTAACTTTCTTTTCTCTATTTTATTTTTCTTAATGTGTAAAAAATGTATTTTTCTCATCTTATAATTTACGAAAGTTTTGTTACGGAATCTTTTGTAGTAAATTTATTAAGAAATTGTTATTAAAAAGTAACTTTCGTTATTATTTGGTTTAATAATATCATAACAAATAATATGAGTTACCGTGTCGTATTATTTAATAATATAAAATACACTGCAGATGTTACTGTGACAATTATTGAATCAATAATATGAAATACTATGTAATAACTACTGTGACAATTATCGAATGAAATACTGAGTGACTTCTACTGTGACAATTATTAAATCAATAATCAATAATATTATGCAATATCGTGTGTTACTGTGCAATACTGAATAATAACACAACAACATGATGATGATGCCAAGGTAATTTTGTCATAAATTTAGCTTTATGTTTAGTTATTGATGGTTCTTCTATTGTATCTTTTCTTTAGGAAGAGTTTCTCTTTCCAGGAGGTCTATAAATATGACTGCTAAGAGTAGTTGTTGATGCTATATATATTTAGATTGTAATATTCCCTTTCAGTATGACTAATCGTTTGGTTTTTGAGTTGTTTGATGTCAAAGGCAATGGAGTTAATTATAGTTTTAGATTTAATATATAATTATTTGTATATAAATTTTAGTCTCTCGTGATCGGTTTGTTTATTGTGTTGGTTTTATGCACGTGGATCGATAAATTTATATAGTTTTGGTGATTTATATATATTATTGTGTTTTGAGATATAAAACAGGTACAAACGGGTATAGATTTTTTGGAAAATCCACAAAACATGCATTTTTTTAAATTCATGAATCAACGACCACAGATATACAACGCCCACAAAATAGGTATACATCATCCATTCTAAGTCACCAAATACATGATACTAAATACAAATACAAACTTAATTATATAACATGAGCTATGAGTTTTAATACAAATATTGTCTTCTAGACAGTATTCAAACTCAAAATAAGTCTTCATTACATTTATTGTCATACTATTTCATAGAATAGTGAGGACTACTAATGCTACCATCTGGACCGTCACTCCGTTCCCCGACTAGTCCTAGCTATATTCTCATTTTCTGAAGAGAACAATAAAAGCAAAGGGTGAGCTCAACTAGTCCAATAAGAAATATTATGACTAAGATAATGCAAAATAAATTATCGTTAGCCTTCAACAATGTTAAACTGATAAAATATAATAAACATCAAGTTTAACTACAGCGGAACAAGTAACCATTAAAAGAGTCAAGTAGAGTATAAAATCTATTATCTTCTACGATTTTAAAAGGTTTTTCATCACTTTTATCGTTGAGACTTAGCTTAATAAATAATGCACATCATCGAATCATCCATGCACTACGGCCAATGAAATTTATAGTATCACGACCATAAATTATTCATGCACTACAGGCCAATGATATTCGTGTTTTCATCAATGGTCATGATCATGCCAACAACTGTCCATCAATGCACTACGGGCCAATGAGGACTTTTACCACATCATTTGTAACATTATCATGATTATACCGAATAATCCATGGTCATAATCATACCAAGTCCATCTATGCACTACGGCCATAGATGACTTTCAACATAATATAAGCATGAGGATGATAACAATGATATAAGAATTCAATTAAAAGAAAGCAAAGGATAAGTTTTTAAATATTTATAATTTAATTTATCCAGAATTCAATAATATCCAAATTGTCAACATGATACTGCTTTGTGGAGTAAAATTCAAAAATAATATTGTATCAAAAATGATTTGGACCGAAAAGAAATTAATTTTTGTCATGAATAGTACCCCGGGTGAATAGTAACTGAGTGAATAGTACCCCGTGAATAGTAACTTTAGGATTAGTAACCCCGTGAATAGTACTCTGGCATGAAAAAGTTAAAACTTATCAAGAATGCTCAGAATAATATTTTCATGAAAAGATACTGGATGAAGCGTAAATATTAAGGATATTCTACTAATTTCATGGAGTATAGAAGCCAAAACTTTAACCAAATGAGTATAGAATTCGGAATCTGAAACGAAATAATATTACTTACATACTACAGGGTATGAAAAAAAATATTATTTCATATGAATATTGAACAAAATAACATCTCTTACCTTAAAAAAGAAAGTATTCCAATTGGTATAGCGGGGATATTCTTGAAGAAAACTTGTGAGACCCCAGATTTTATGAATAAATATTTAAATTTTCTAGAAATTATTTTTTAAATATTATGGTGTGGATTTGAGATAATGTTATAGTTGTGGGTAATATTTATAAATTTTGCAAAGTACGCAAGTTGTTATATAATATTCGATTGGTTGGGGAATATTCTTTTTGTCCGGGGAATATCTCGTACGACAGATGCATATGAAGACCCCGAAATTTTTTAAATAAAAGGAATTTCCTTTATTTATTATTTTGAAATAGTAAGGGTTGATTTGATTAATGTGGATAGTTAAGGGTTAAATACATAAATATTTCAAAATAAGCAAGTGGTTATAAAATATTCATTTTTGTCGGGGAATATTCGTTTTGTCGTGGAATATTCGCATCTGTCGAGGGAATATTAAATGCATTTAGTAGCGACCCATGTGTGGGCCCCATAACGGAAAGCGATTGGATGAAGAAAACGACAAATATAAGTTGGTTAAAAATAACTACAGTAGTTATTCAAGTATTATCTTTGTTGGAATACCCGGTGGTTAAAATCAAGAATACGCTGGTCGCAAAAGAGAATACACCCAGATTGCAATGTAATTGTTGAATTATTGATCCTTACGTAAGAAGGCACTACTCAATAATTTTCACGATGAGTTATCGCTCAATATTTTATTTTATTGATTCAATAATTGCTTTGCGTTGATATTTTATATTATTGTTGTTCAATAATTGTCACCGCACATTATCTCCATTATCGGATCAATAATTCATATTATTTAAATAATATTATTAGATAGCATTATTGGCAATGTCTAGAAAGTTCTCATCAATGAGAGGTTTGGTCACCTAATTGCTTGCGCCAAGAAGGAGAAATCCTTATCTGAAAGCCCTCTCTTCCTCGAACTACTGGTCATCATAATTGTGATTACGTAATATTATTTGTGAATAATTAATTATTGATTCATATGATAAAGAAATATTTATTTTATGTGGATATAAATGATGGATTTATTTATGTGGTTATAAATGAAGAAATTATTGTTGAGGTGTTTTATCAAGATTTTACCAGATTGGAGGTATTAAAATTAAATCGTGGGTTTTGAGATATATTATGGGATTATAATTTTTAATCCGACCGTTGGATTGTGGTAATTTTGGGTATGTTATACATACATAAGTTGAGTATATGTCCACAAATTTTGAACCGTTAAAAATGCACGAATGATTTGTTATGAATTTTAAGAGGTGTCGATTAGGAAATTAGGGTTATAATTGATTTTGGTGGAAAATTCTAGAATTGAGTGGGCCCCACTTGTGGTTGGTGAAGAAATGTGCTGAATTTTATTTCAAATGTGGTGGGTGGCAATAGTAGCGAGTAAAGCCATCAGTAAAGCAGTCAAGTGCGCTTGGTACGGGCTAACATTTTCCTATAAATAGAGGGCTAAGTTAGAATTGAAAATCACACCGTAAACAAAGTTTTTCTCTTTCTCTCTATATTATTGAGCGTATTTTGTGAGTATTTAGATACTTTGAGAGTTCTTTGTTCAAGACAAGTTTCATTCAAAGATCACTTCCGACCTTTCCTTCCAAGCATCGATTCTTTGAGGTAAGGGATATTATTTTTTTTTCAGAATGATATTATTTCTTCAATATCATTATCTTTGAAATGTTGATCGAAGTTTTATCAAATTTGGAACTTTTTCATGTCGGGGTTACTATTCATGAGTTACTATTCACGAGTTACTATTCATGAGTTACTATTCACGAAGTTACTATTCACTTAGTACTATTCATGAAGCGTGAAGATGTTTTTTGTGGAATTTCTATCTTTTGGTGTCGGATTTACTATTCATGTGATACGCAGATTATTCACGATATCTAAGACTATTCACGATATCGACACTATTCACGTATCTGACAGACTATTCACCAAAAATAAAATTTCTTCTTTTGTCCAAAACATCTATTTTGGATACTAGCTTTGATTGTATCCATGTTTTGATCATTCTTGAATTTTACACCAATTGTGATTATTTTGGGGTATTGTTGGACATGGATAAAACAAAGCACGAATCCTTAATCCTTAATCCTTGTCATTTTGTTTCCTTTGGATTCGTTCTTTAAAAATATTTTCATCATCCTCGGTCTTAAATGATGATATTATTGAATATCTTTGGCCAGAAGTGCAAAGATGAATGATTTTGAAGAATATCTTTGGCTGTAGTGCAAAAAGATAAACAGTGTTGAGATGAACATGACCGAGTGATTAATATCTTTGGCAGTAGTGCAAGAAGATGAACAGTGTTTAAATGAATACATGAATTAATCGATGAATATCTTTGGCTGTGTAGTGCAAAGATGAATATTTGATTCAGATGTATATTGATTGTTGTTACGAGGATAAAAGATAGAGCGATGAACTTTTAAATTCATACATAGAAGATAGTAGTTTGCATTCTCTACTTAACTCTTCTAATGAATTATTATTTCCACTGCGAATATTGATTGAAAATTTGTTGTCTATTGTATTCTATTAAATTTTTCCTGTTGAAGACTAACGATAATTTGTTGTATATTATCTTAGTCATAATATTCTTTCTTGAGCTAGTTGAGCTCACCCTTTTCCTTTTGTTCCATTCTTCTCGGGAGGCTAGAGAATATAGCGAGTGCGAGTCGGGGTATGGAATGAAGGTTTTAGAAAGGATTGTTTAGTAGTCCTCACCATTTTGTAAAATAATGTATCAATAAATGTGATGAGGATTTATGTGAGTATAAATATTATCAGAAGATAATATTTGTATTTAAACTCACGCTTTCTTCGTTGTAATAATAAAGTTGTAGTTGTTTACGTACCATGTATTGACAACTCTCGAATGGGTGATGTATACCTATTTTGGGGCGCCGGTTGGTATCGAGCTTAGGATATGATCTCTGGCGGAGATCGGGAATAAACTAGGAGGGAGGCAGAGTAAATCCTTCGCTAGTGTGTCTACCTAAGCTTATTTGTTAGTTGGTCAAGATATAGGGATATTATGTGATATATTGATTTCTTAATTAACCCTTGTTTTATGACGATATTTGAGAATGTCGACCGAGAATATTAATGATGGAGTAAATGAGACCGTGGAGATGCTCTGTCTTTACCAACGAGGAGAAGCGTGCAACAGTGGCAATGTTCCTCCCGTGAACAACACCATGGAGCGAGATGATGAACGAGGGGATGTTTAGAAGTTTTTGCAGTTCATGCAAAAATCGAGACGAGGAGACTCGTGTTCAAAATCTGAGGAGGAAATGATAGCAATTCACGGGTTGTCACAATGCCAGATTCAAAGAGTTGGGACCACGAATTTAAGGAAAAAGCAGATCCGATCATGGCTTATGAAACATGGGTCAAACAAATTACCAAGATATTCGATGTCTTGGGATGCACGGAGGAACAGAAGGTTCCATTCGCCACCTTTATGTTCCGTGGCGAAAGCAGACTCATGGTGGGAGATCGTGAAGCGTACCCATCCGGTACTTTTCAAAGCATGTCTTCGGGAGACGTTTGAGAGACTATTTAATGACAAATACTTTCCGAAAGTGTTAAAATCATATGAAGGAAGTGGAGTTCATCGATTGGAACAAAACAACAATGACGGTGTCTCGAAGACGAGGCAAAGTTTGCAGAGAGTTATCCGGTTTGCACCTCATTTGGTGGAGAATGAGGAGCGATGACGCGGATGTTTCTTAGAGGTTTGAAACCCCGATACGTCGGTATCTCATTTCTCATAAACTTTCTCTTTATTCGAGATGTTGTAAGCAGGCTCAATTATTAGAAGCGAGATAACGAGTACGGTCGGTCGAGGACCATAACCGTGGATCGTGCGGAGATGGCGATCAATGAATAATGATAACTGCGGAGAAAGAAAGCAGACGGACAGAAATGGTAACCACACGGTGGTAATCATGGTCATGAAAATGTAAAAGCGAGTCGGGAGGAGATTTTAAAAGAGGAGATTTAACAACGACTATGTGAAGACGGCAGTTTCAAGAAGAATGGTTCTAAGGGAGGAGAACGACCACCGGTCATATGCTACAAATGCGGAAAAGAGGACATATCGGTCAAGCGCCCACAACAGATTCAAGGTATGCTATAGTTGTGGAAAGGAAGGACATATCGCTCGAGATCAGACGCAGTAGTGAAACCTAGTTCAATGGGACGGTGACTCAAAAGACGTCCCGAGAAAAATCAAAGTCAACGATTAGGGAAGAAGCGTTTGTTGTGGTTGGTCATAATGCGAGGAACCCAAACGAGGTGATCACGGGTAAGCTATTTATAAATTCTTGTGAAGTTTATACCTTACTTGATAATCTGGGTGCTACCCATTCATTTATCTCTCCTGCATGTGCTCAACGTTTAAACTTGACTCAGGAGAAATTAGACTTTGACCTATCTGTGGAAACTCAGTTAGGAGAAACTTTCATCACATCCATTGTTTATAAATCTTGTTTGATTCAAGTTGGCACCATCACCTTACCCATTGACCTTATCTCTTTAAAGATACTTGCTTTTGATGTGATTTTAGTGGATTGATTGGTTAACTACTCATCATGCCAAAATTGATTGTTTTCGTAAGGTTGTTAGTTTTCATATTCCTAACCAACTGTTATGCGAATTCAAGCAACTAAACCATTAAAATCAATCAACTGTCATATCTAATCATAAAGCTATTCGTTTATTGAAAAACGGATGTCAAGCTTTCTTAGCCCATGTTATGGATTTGAATAAAGACACGCCAAATTTGAATAATATTCTGTTGTTATTGACTTTCGGACGTATTTCTGAAGAACTTCCTTGCTCACCCCTTAACGTGAAGTTGAATTCTTTATTGATCTTGAACCGCATAAAGCCCATTTCTAAAACCCCATATCGAATGGCTCTATTGAACTTGAGAGTTAAAGGTCCAACTACGAGAATTGTTGGACATCGGTTTCATTCGGCCCTAGTACATCTCCTTGGGGTGCTCTCTTTTATTTTTGTAAAAAAAAAAGCGGGAGTATGCGACTTTGTATTGACTATCGGAATTGAACCATGTCACCATCAAGAATAGGTATCCTCTACCTCGTATTGATGACTTGTTTGACCGATTCTGAAGGCACAATTCTTTTCAAAATCGATCTTCGCTCGGATATCATCAATTTGAAAATTAGGAATCGAGGATATTCCAAAGAGGCGCCTTGAGAACTCCGGTATGGGCATTATGAATTCTTAGTCATGTCTTTCGGACTAACTAATGCTCCTGCTGGCTTTCATGGATATGATGAACCGAGTATTCAAGGAATATTTGGATCAATTCGTTGTTGTCTTTATTGATGACATCCTTATATATTCCAAAAGCCGTGAAGATCATGAGCACCATTTGAAGTTGGTACTCTCAAAGGCTTCGTGAAAACCAACTATATGCCAAATTGAAGAAATGCGAGTTCGCTTGAGGAAGTAGCCTTTCTTGGGCATGTGGTGTCAAAACATGGAGTATCTGTTGATCCGTGAAGATTGAAGCAATACAAAGTTGGGGAGCAACCAAGCGGTGTGGATCAAGCACGTAGCTTTTTGGGCTTTTGGTTATTATCGGAGATTCGTGGAAGGGTTTTTCGAATCGCTACTCCATTAACTCATTAACTCGGAAGGATACAAAATTCGTTTGGAATGAAGAATCGAGAAGAAGAGTTTCAAGAGCTTAAGAGGAGACTTATTTAAGACTTTTTCTAACAATACCATCCGGTTCGGATGGATTTGTTATCTGATGATGCTTGAGCAAAGGGTTAGGATGTGTTCTCATGCAACGTGGGAAAGTCATAGCCTATGCCTCATGACAACTTAAAAAGTATGAGAGGAATTATCATACTCATGATGCAGAGTTAGCAAAGCGATCGTTTTTTCGCGCTAAAAATATGGAGGCACTATCTATATGGGGAGAAAGTGGAGATATATTCGGACCATAAAAGCCTTAAATATTTCTTCACTCAAAAAGAACTCAACATCGCGACAATGACGTTGGCTCGAGCTATTGAAAGACTACGACCACACTATTCAATACCATCCCGGTAAAGTTTAACGTGGTAGCGTGACGCATTGAGTAGAAGACCATATGCGAACGAAAGTGCGATGATGTCAAGTATCGCGTAGAGCCAACTTTAATAGAAAAAGTTAAGGTTGCTCAAGCCACCCACCCAGGTGATGCGTATGAAGAAGAAAGTACAAGAAGGAGCTATTCTAAGCGAGAATTGATGAAGAAGGAATACTTGAGTCCACTCTAGACTTTGTGTTCCTAACGACTACGATTTGAAGTACAAGATTATGATGGAGGCACACAATACACCATTTGCAATCCATCCGGAAGTACTAAAATGTATCGTGATCTTGACATACATTTTGGTGGAATAATATGAAGAGAGAGATTGCAAAGTTTATCTCGATGTGTTTAACTTGCTAACGTGTAAAAAGGCGGAGCATCTAGTACCTAAGGGTCCGTTGCAACCACTTGAGATTCCGGAATGGAAGTGGGAACACATTACCATGGATTTCGTTATGGGTCTTCCTACGGTTTCTCAAGGCATCAATGCTATTTGGGTTATTGTTGATAGATTAACCAAGTCTGCTCATTTCTTGCCGATACGGGAGACTTATTCACTTGAACGTCTTGCTAGTATGTACGTAAATGAGATTGTGAGGTTGCATGGCATACTGTATCCATAGTTTTGGATCGTGACCCAAGATTCACTTCAAGATTTTGGGTTAGCTTGCAAAAAGCTAGCGGGCACGGATTTGCGATTTAGTTCGCATACCATCCCCCAAACGGAGACGGACAATCGAGAGAGGACTATTCAAACTCTTGAAGATTTATTAAGACTCGTGTCCTAGACTTCAAGGGTAGTTAGGATAAGTATTTACCATTGGTGGAATTCTCCTACAACAAGAGTTATCGAGGCAAGTATAGGTGTGGCTCCATTGAAGCATTATATGGACGAAAATGTCGCTTCTCAATATGTTGGGATGAGGTGGGTGAAGCAACATTGTTGGGACCCGAAGTTAATACGATGATCACCGAAAAGATCCAAATAATTCGACAACGATATAAACGGCTCAAGATCGACAAAAGAGTTATGCGGATCTTCATCGAAAGGACGTGGAATTTAATGTAGGGGATCATGTATTGTTGCGAGTTGCTCCATGGAAGGAGTTACAAGATTTGGGAAGAGAGGAAAGCTCAATCCACGATTTATTGGTCCATTTCAAATTCTTGACCGAGTAGGAAATGTAGCCCTCTGAGACTTGCGTTACCTCTCGAAAGTATGTCTCGTGTTCATAATGTGTTTCACATATCTCATGACTCGTAAATATGTGAAAGACCGAACCACGTTATTGAAGTTAGAAGCAGGACGAGATAAAGAAGACTTAACGTGATGAGGAGGTACTATCAAGATCTTGGATAGGAAGGAGCATGTCCTATCTTGAAAAGGTCATACCACAAGTTAAAGTTTTGTGGAGGAATCATCTTTATAGAGGAAATGACACGGGAATTGGAAAGCGGAAATGAAAGCGAGGTATCCTCACCTTTTGAAAACACAGTATCGCACGTCAATTTCGAGGACTTAAATTTCATAAGGAGGGAGGTTGTAAGACCCGAAATTTTTTTAAATAAAAGGAATTTCCTTTATTTATTATTTTGAAATAGTAAGGGTTGATTTGATTAATGTGGATAGTTAAGGGTTAAATACGTAAATATTTCAAAATAAAAGTGGTTATAAAATATTCATTTTGTCGGGGAATATTCGTTTGGTCGTGGAATATTAAATCTTTGTAGAATATTAAATGCGACGACAGTAGCGACCGTGTGGGCCCCATGTGAAAGCGATTGGATGAAGAAAACGACAAATATAAGTTGGTTAAAAATAACTGGCGTAGTTGTTACACAATTAATACTTGTTGGAATACCCGGTGGTTAAAATACGATGAATCATTGTGGTTGCATAAAGAAGTTATTACGGTATTGCATGTAATTGTTGAATTATTGATCCTTACGAAGAAGGCACTACTCAATAATTTTCACACGGTGAATTATCGTTCAATATTTTATTTTATTGATTCAATAATTCTTTGCGTTGATATTTTATATTATTGTTGTTCAATAATCATTGTCACGCACATTATCTCCATTATCGGATCAATAATTCATATTATTTAAATAATATTATTAGATAGCATTATTGGCAATGTCTAGAAAGTTACATCAATGAGAGGTTTGGTCACCTAATTGCGGCGCCAAGAAGGAGAAATCCTTATCTGAAAGCCCCTCTTTCACAGGAACTACTTTGGTTGTCATAATTGTGATTCGTAATATTATTTGTGAATAATTAATTATTGATTCATATGATAAAGAAATATTTATTTTATGTGGATATAAATGATGGATTTATTTATGTGGTTATAAATGAAGAAATTATTGTTGAGGTGTTTTATCAAGATTTTACCAGTTGGAGGTATTAAAATTAAATCGGGGTTTTGAGATATATCATGGGATTATAATTTTTAATCCCGACCGTTGGATTGTGGTAATTTTTGGGTATGTTATACATACATAAGTTGAGTATATGTCCACAAATTTTGAACCGTTAAAATGCACGAATGATTTGTTATGAATTTTAAGAGGTGTCGATTAGGAAATTAGGGTTATAATTGATTTTGGTGGAAAATTCTAGAATTGAGTGGGCCCCACTTGTGGTTGGTGAAGAAATGTGCTGAATTTTATTTCAAATGTGGTGGGTGGCAATAGTAGCGAGTAAAGCCATCGTGTGCTTGGTCAAGTCCGCTTCTTGGCTAACATTTTCCTATAAATAGAGGGCTAAGTTAGAATTGAAAATCACACCGTAAACAAAGTTTTCTCTCTTCTCTCTCTATATTATTGAGCGTATTTTGTGAGTATTTAGATACTTTGAGAGTTCTTTGTTCATTACAAGTTTCATTCAAAGATCACTTCCGACCCTTCCTTCCCAAGAAATCGATTCTTTGAGGTAAGGGATATTATTTTTTTTCAGTAATGATATTATTTCTTCAATATCATTATCTTTGAAATGTTGATCTGAAGTTTTTATCAAATTTGGAACTTTTTCGTATGGGGTTACTATTCATGAGTTCTTATTCACGAGTTACTATTCATGAGTTACTATTCACGAGTTACTATTCACACAGTCTATTATTCATGAAGCGTGAAGATGTTTTTGTGGAATTTCTATCTTTTGGTGTCGGATTTACTATTCATGATATACGGTCTTATTCACGTATCTGAAGACTATTCACGATATCTGAAGACTATTCACGATATCTGGACTATTCACCAATAAATAAAATTTCTTCTTTTGTCCAAAACATCTATTTTGGATACTAGCTTTGATTGTATCCATGTTTTGATCATTCTTGAATTTTACACCACTTGTGATTATTTTTGGGGTATTGTTGGACATGGATAAAACAAAGTACGAATCCTTAATCCTTAATCCTTGTCATTTTGTTTCCTTTGGATTCGTTCTTTAAAAATATTTTCATCATCCTCGGTCTTAAATGATGATATTATTGAATATCTTTGGCTGTAGTGCAAAAAGATGAATGATTTCTGAAGAATATCTTTGGGCCAGTAGTGCAAAGATGAGCAGTGTTGAGATGAACATGACTGATCGATTAATATCTTTGGCCACGTAGTGCAAAGATGAGCAGTGTTTAAATGAACATGATTAAGTGATGAATATCTTTGGCACAGTAGTGCAAAGATGAATATTTGATTCAGATGTATATTGATTGTTGTTACAGGGATAAAAGATAGAGCGATGAACTTTTAAATTCATACATAGAAGTTAGTAGTTTGCATTCTCTACTTAACTCTTCTAATGAATTATTATTTCATTGCGAATATTGATTGAAAATTTGTTGTCTATTGTATTCTATTAAATTTTTTCCTGTTGAAGACTAACGATAATTTGTTGTATATTATCTTAGTCATAATATTCTTTCTTGAGCTAGTTGAGCTCACCCTTTTCCTTTTGTTCCATTCTTCTCGGTGAGGCGAGAATATAAGCGAGTACAGTGGGGTATGGAATGAAGGTTTTAGAAAAGGATTGTTTAGTAGTCCTCACCATTTTGTAAAATAATGTATCAATAAATGTGATGAGGATTTATGTGAGTATAAATATTATCAGAAGATAATATTTGTATTTAAACTCTGAGTTTTATTGTTGTAATAATAAAGTTGTAGTTGTTTACGTACCATGTATTGACAACTCAGAATGGGTGATGTATACCTATTTTGGGGGCGTCACAGTACAATCATTGGTGGACCCCATAACGGAATTATTGTCGGATTGAGAAAATGACAAAAATACTTTATGAAAATAACGGCGGAGGTTTTACCGTTAATACTGTTGAACTACCTGGTAGTAAAAGTACAATAATACGCGTGATTGCATAGTAGCACATGGTATTGATTGTTAATGCTTACATGAGAAGTCACTCAGTTATACTCAATTATTGCTACAGTAATTGTTGCATCATATCTCTCATATTATTGATTCGATTATTGTCACAGTATCATCTGCATAATATGTTATTTTATTAAATCAATAATTGAGACGACAAAGTTATTCATATTATTATTTGCGATATTGACAATGTCTAGAAGCTCTGTCAAGGAGAGGTTTGGTCACCTAATTGCGCGCTAATAAGGGGAAATCCTTATCGGAAAGCCCCCTCTTTCCTAGGAATGACCTAGTTGTTAAATATTGTGAGTTATAATATTAACGATGAATGTTATTAAAATTGAAGTTGTGTTCGGAGTTGAATTTGGAGACGCGAACGTGATATTTGAGTCCGGAACGATGAAATTAGTAAAAATAGTCTATAAACACAAAATTTTTTGGAATTCACTATTTGGTCAAAAAGTCAACTGTTGACTTTTTCGGGAAAAGTCAAACTTTGAAATTTCAAATTTTATATTTTTGATAAAAATAGTTTCATTGTGTTGGAATTATTTGTGTTAGTGAAAATCGACATTTATTTCGATGATAATTGATGTTTGGGGGTTATATTGATAAATCGGGTAATTTATCGGATAAATGAGCACTTAATTACTACTAATTCACATGCTTATATAACTATTTGTTCACATGTGGGTACTATTAAATCACATTCATGTACTATTAGGGGAGTTGGTGCAAGATTGATAATACTTGCATGACTAAGTTAAAAATGGAGGTATAGATGGAGGTACTATACTATAATTGTTTTTATCACATGATTAGAACTATTGAGTCACATGATTTATTATTGATTCACATTATTTAATATTAGGGGAGTTGGTGCAAGTTTGATACTACTTGCAGGACTAAATTAAAAATGAAAGAAAAGTTGGAGGTATTGTACTATAATTTTTCGAGCCCCAAAATGTGCAATTATCGAAACTATATTTTCCTATAAATAGAAGCTCATTCTTCCTTCATTTCTCACCAATTCACAAAAGCTTTAGAGTGATTATTAGAGAGAGAAATTTTAGAGAGAAAGAAGAAAAGTTTTCTGCCACTTCACTACTTCAGTATCCAGTTTTTCTAAGGTAGGGGATATTATTTCTTTCTTTCGTCTTCATGAAGAGAACTTCTATTATTCCATTCTTTGTTATTATGTTGGGATAACATGTCTATGCGAAGTACCGCATGCTTGGTGAAATTCTTCTATTATTCCATTCTTTATTATTCATTGGAATATCACATCACATGCGTTTCTACACCGGACTGGTTCCGTCTTTATTATTCATTGGAATATCACAGCCGGTGCATTCTACGCAGGACTGGTTCCGTCTTTATTATTCTCATTTGAATATCACATGCGTGCGTTATAATTGGGACCGATTCCGTTATTTATTATTCTCGTTGGAATAACACATGCTCATGATTATATCGCATGCACTGGGATTTCTTTTGTTATTCCATTCTTTATTATACTCAACAAGTTAAAGTTTTGACTTTATACTCCATGAAATTAGTGGAATATCCTTGATATTTGCGCTTCATCCAGTATCTTTTCATGGAAATATTCTTCTGAGCATTCTTAAATTTTACTCCACAAAGCAGTATCATGTTGACAAGTTGGACGTTATTGATTCCTGGATAACTTAATTCTTGAACTTGTTTTATTGAATTCTTATATCATTGTCATCATCCTCATGCTTATATTATGTTGAAAGTCATCTGTGGCCTGTAGTGCATAGATGGACTTGGTATGATTATGACCAGGGATTATTCGGTATATTCATAACCGAAATGTTACAAATGATGTGGAAAAAGTCCTCATTGGCCCGTAGTGCATTGATGGACAGTTTTTGGTATGATTATGGCTATGGATTTTCTTTGGCCATAGTGCAAAGATGAATTGTTTTATGGCATGATCAAGACCGTTGATGAAAATATGATTATCTTTAGCCATAGTGCATGGATAGTTCGTGGTCGTGATACTAAAGAATATACTTGGCCGTAGTGCAGGGGTGATTCGATGATGTGGATTATTTATTAAGCTGAGTCCCAGCGATAAAAGTGATGAAAAACCTTTTAAATCAGAAAAGATATTAGATTTTATTCTCTACTTGACTCTTTTAATGGATTGCTTATTCCGCTGCAGTTAAACTTGATGTTTGTTATATTTTATCAGTTTAACACTGTTGAAGGCTAACGATAAACTATTCTGCATTATCTTAGTCATAATATTTCTTACTAGGCTAGTTGAGCTCACCCTTTCTTTTACTAGAGAGTGATGGTCCTAGATGGTGCATTAATAGTCCTCACTATTCTGTGAAATAGTGTGATAATAATTGTAACGAGGACTCCTTTTGAGTTTGTATAATCTTTAGTAGACAATAATTGTATTAAAACTCACAGCTCATGTTGTATATTTAAGATTGTATTTGTATTTTGTACCATATATCTGGTCCCAATATGGGTGATGTATACCTAATTTTGGGGGCGTCACAAAACTTATACTGTTTTCTACGCTCAAAGCTTCCTAGAACTCGAAAGAAATACGCTCAATATTATAGAAGAAGAATTCTCTGATTCTGGTGTGATTTTCATTCTAACTAAGCATCCTATTTATAGGAGAATTGAAGGATACTCTTTAGAAAAAATTTCACGGACGCACAGTTGAAATAAAATCACGGGCCAAAGTTTTCGTCTGATAATTCACATGTTGATTCTGTTGATCATCAGATGCCTAACTATTCAAAATGATACCGTGATGATCAAATAAAACAAACTTATAAATTATAAATATATGTATACTCCCTCCACCTTACGTAACCCATTCCCCCCTTTTTCCAGGTCCACACAATTCTTTCCTCCCCATCAACATCATTATCCACCAAAGTCTTATATATATATATATATATATATATATATATATATAAACAAAAATGAGATAACTTCTACCGATAATTTTAAAAAATAGGAAAATGGGGGGTCCAAATAATAAACAAAATTTACAAAATATACTTCATTAAAAAAAATCCCTCAATATTTTTAACAACCTTTATTCATATTATTATAACTCGTAATATTAACAACCAGATCGTTCCCAGGAAAGAGGGGTGTAAGACCCCAACTTATTATTAATGAAATTTAATTTTCTCTATTTATTATTTTGAAATAGTAAGGGTTGATTTGATTAATGTGGATAGTTAGGGGTAAAATACGCAAATATTTTAAAATAAGCAAGTGGTTATAAAATATTCATTGTTGTCGGGGAATATTCGTTTGGTCGTGGAATATTCAAATTTTGGGAATATTTATAATACTACAGAAGCGACCATGTATGGGCCCCATAACTTGAAAGCGATTGGATGAAGAAACGCACAAATATAAGTTGTTTAAAAATAATCTACAGTAGTTGTTACCGTTAATAATCATCGTTAAATTACTCGGTGGTTAAAACACAAGAAGATTACGGTATTGCACCAATTATTGATTCTACGTAAGAAGGCACTACTCAATAATGGTTACAATAATTCTTATTCAAAGATTTTATTGATTTAATAATAATTTGCGTTGATATTTTATATTCTTTGTTGTTTCAATAATTGTTATTACACAAGATTTTTCATTATCGAAGCAATAATTCATATTATCTCGAATAATATTATTAGATAACATTATTGGCAATGTCTAGAAAGTTACATCAAGGAGAGGTTTGGTCACCTAATTGCGCGCCAGTAAGGAGAAATTCTTATTGGAAAGCCCCTCTTTCCTAGGAACTGCCTGGTTGTCAATATTGTGATTTTGTAATATTATTTGTGAATAATTAATTATTGATTCATATGATAAGAAAAATATTGATTTTATGTGGATATAGATGGAGAAAATTTTTAATGTGACAATTGTTGAAAATTGAAATTTTATCTTTTACGATAAAATAATTTATTTAAATATATTATTATATTATAATAATATAATAATGGTGATATTTTTACAACGAATGTGGGATATATGAGTATACTGAGGAGGAAGAGTATTTTTGTTGTAATAAATATTTAAAACATGTTAAACATGTCGGTGGACCCCATTTATTCGACCGAAATTTAATTATAATTTTTGTAAAATCGCCTGTTTGTGGATTTGGCCAATTTTCATTTGGAATTCGGAAAAACTTTCTCTTCGCAAAGTTGTAGAGAATTGAATTTCCTATAAAAACTCGTGAGATTTGAATTTTTTGATAAAAGGGCTATTTATTATGAATTATTGAAGTTCCGAAGTTCCGAAATAATTAATTTTTGGGAGTTTTAGTTAATTATTTTGAGAAAAACGTTTTTTGCAACTAAGTTGGCCTCACATGTGATTCAAATGGGCTGAGATCAGTTGTCTAAGGTGGGCTAAAGAAAATGTGAAAAATATATTAATATTATATTCAATTTTCTACTTTGGTGTTCTAAGCATTTTCCTATAAATAGGGTGCTTAGGTTAGAATTGAAAACACACCGTAAACCTGAAGTTTCTCTCTATTTCTCTCGATATATTGAGCGTATTCTTGTGAGTATACTTTGAGTATTGTTAGGCGGTGCAAGTTCCTTCAAAGACTATACCGTTATTCCAATTTAGAAGTACTAATCTTTCGAGGTAAGGGATGTTATTTTCTTCTCAAATAATATTATTTCTTCAATATCATTATTTGAAATATTGGTTGAAACTTTTTATCAAATTTAGAACTTTTTCCATGTATCGGGGTTACTTATTCATGAGTTACTATTCATGAGTTACTATTCACGAGTTACTATTCATGAGTTACTATTCATGAGTTACTATTCACGAGTACTATTCATGAAGCGTAAAGATGTTTTTTGGGAAATTTCTATCTTTTGGTGTCTGAGTTATTATTCACGTACTCAAGACTATTCATAGAAAAAATAAAATTTCTTCTTTTGTCCAAAATATCTATTCGGATACTAGCTTTGATTGTATCCATGTTTTGATCATTCTGAATTTTACACCACTATGATTATTTTTGAGGTATTTTTGAACATGGATAAAACAAAGTACTAATCCTTAATCCTTAATCCTTGTCATTTTGTTTCACTTTGGATTCGTTTTTTAAAATATTTTTCATCATCCTCGGTCTTAAATGATGATATTATTGAATATCTTTGGCAGAAAGGCAAAAGATGAATGATTTCGAAGAATATCTTTTCGCCAGAAGTGCAAAGATGAACAGTGTTTAGATGAACATGATTAATGATGAATATCTTTGGCCTGTAGTGCAAAAAAGATGAATATTTAATTCGGATGTATATTGATTGATGTTTACAGGATAAAAGATGAGCGATGAACTTTTAAATTCATACATAGGAGATAGTAGTTTGCATTCTTTACTTAACTCATCTAATGAATTATTATTTCATTGCGTAATATTGATTTAAAATTTGTTGTCTATTGTATTCTATTAGATTTTTCCCCGTTGAAGACTAACGATAATTTGTTGTATATTATCTTAGTCATAATATTCTTTATCGGGCTAGTTGAGCTCACCCTTTTCCTTTTTGTTCCATTTTTCTTCTCGTGGAGGCGAGAATATAAGCGAAAGTACTTAGTCTGGGGGTATGGAATGAAGGTTTTAGAAAGAATTGTTTAGTAGTCCTCACCATTTTTGTAAAATAATGTATCAATAAATGTGATGAGAATTTATTTGAGTATAGATATTGTCTAGAAGATAATATTTGTATTCAAACTCACACTTTTCTTGTTGTAATAATAAAGTTGTAGTTGTTTCGTACCATGTATTGACAACTCAGAATGGGTGATGTATACCTATTTTGGGGCGCCACGGTTGGTATCGAGCTTAGGATATGATCTCCCATGAGATCGGGGAATAGAACTAGGAGGGAGAGACGAGTAAATCCTTCGCTAGTGTGTCCTACCTAAGCTTATTTTTTAGTTGGTCAAGATATAAGGATATTATGTGATATATTGATTTCCTTAATTAACCCTTGTTTTATGATAGTATTTGAGAATGTCGATCGAGAATATTAACAATGGAAATGAGACGTGGAGACGCTCAGTACTCACCAACGAGGAGAACGTGCAACAGTCGGGGCAATGTTCCTCCTGTGAACAACACCACCGAAAGCGAGATGATGAACGAGGGGATGTTTAGAAGCTTTTTGCAGTTCATGCAAAATCGCATTTAGGAGACTCGTGTTCAAAATCTGAGGAGGAAATGATAGCAATTCACGGGTTGTCACACAATGCAAGCGATTCAAAGAGTTAGGACCACCGAATTTAAGGGAAAGCCGATCCGATCATGGCGGAAACATGGGTCAAGCAAATTACCAAGATATTCGATGTCTTGGGATGCACTTGAGGAACAGAAGGTTCCATTCGCCACCTTTATGTTCCGTGGCGAGGCAAACCATCTTGGTGGAGTCTCTGTGAAGCGCACTCCATCCACCCGACTTCAAAGAGATGTCTTCGAAAAGCGTTTCAAAAACTATTTAATGACAAATACTTTCCCGAAAGTGTTCGGCTATATGAAGGAAGTGGAGTTCATCGAGATTAGAGCAAAACAACATGACGGTGTCTCAAAGATGAGGCAAAGTTTGCAGAGTTATCCGTGTTTGCACCTCATTTGGTGGAGAATGAGGAACGATGACGCGGATGTTTCTTAGAGGTTTGAAACCCTAAGATACGTCAAGATCTCATTTCTCATAAACTTTCTCTATTCAGATGTTGTAAAATGTGGCTCAATTATTAGAAGCGAGATAACGAGTACGGTCAACCGAGGACCATAACCAGGATCGTACCGTAGATAGCGATCAGCGTAATAATGATAACCAATGGAGAAAGAAATGCAGACGGACAAAAATGGTAACCACTGGTGGTAATCATGGCCATGAAAATAGAAGAAGCGAGTCGAGGAGGAGATTTTTAAAAAGAGAAGATTTAACAACGATTATGTGAAGACGACAAAGGCGTAAGAAGAATCGGTTCTAAGGAGGAGAATGACCACCCATTATATGCTATAAATGCAGAAAGAGGGACATATCACCAAACCGCCCACAACAGATTCAAGGTATGCTATAATTGTGGAAAGGAAGGACATATCGCCGAGATCATTATGCAGAAGCGAAACCTAGTTCAATGGGACGGTGACTCAAAAGATCGTCCCGTAAAAGTCAAAGTCAACGATTCCAGAAGAGCGTTTGTTGTGGATTGGTCAAAATGCGAGGAACCCAAACGAGGTGATCACGGGTAAGCTATTTATAAATTCTCGCGAAGTTTATACCTTACTTGATACCCGGTATACCCATTCATTTATCTCTCCGCTATGCTCAACGCTTAAACTTGACTCAGGAGAAATTAGACTTTGACCTATATCGTGGAAACTCCGTTAGGAGAAACTTTCATCACATCCATCGCTTATAAATCTTGTTTGATTCAAGTTGGCACCATTACTTTACATTCGTTGACCGTATCTCTTTAAAGATACTTGCTTTTGATGTGATTTTAGGGATTGATTGGTTAACTACTCATCATGCCAAAATGATTGTTTTCGTAAGGTTGTTAGTTTTCATATTCCTAACCAACCTCTGTTATTTAATTCAAGCAACTAAACCATTAAAATCAATCTTTGTCATATCTAATCATAAAGCTATTCGCTTATTGAAAAACGGATGTCAAGCTTTCTTAGCCCATGTTATGGATTTGAATAAAGACACGTCAAATATGAATAATATTCTCGTTGTTATTGACTTTCCGACGTATTTCGAAGAACTTCCTGGCCTACCCCGTCGTAACGTGAAGTTGAATTCTTTATTGATCTTGAACACCGTACAAAGCCCATTTCTAAAACCCCATATCGAATGGCTCCTATTGAACTTCAGGAGTTAAAGGTCCAACTACGAGAATTGTTGGACATCGGTTTCATTCGCCCTAAGACATCTCCTTGGGGTGCTCTGCTTTTATTCGTAAAGAAGAAAGACGGGAGTATGCGACTTTTGTATTGACTATCTGAATTGAACCATGTCACCATCAAGAATAGGTATCCTCTACCTCGTATTGATGACTTGTTTGACCAAATTGCAAGAGGCACAATTCTTTTCAAAAATCGATCTTCGTTCGGATATCATCGGTCAAGATTAGGCGAGGATATTCCAAAGACCCGCGCTTTAGAACTCTGAATGACGGGCATTATGAATTCTTAGTCATGTCTTTCGGATTGACAAATGCTCCTGTGGCTTTCATGGATATGATGAACCGAGTATTCAAGGAATATTTGGATCAGTTCGTTGTTGTTTTTATTGATGACATCCTCAAATATTCCAAAAGTCGTGAAGATCATGAGCACCATTTGAAGCCGGTACTCCAAAGGCTTCGTGAAAACAAACTATATGCCAAATTGAAGAAATACGAGTTACGGCGAGGAAGTAGCATTCCTTGGGCACGTGGTGTCGAAACATGGAGTATCTGTTGATCCGCCAAGATTCAAGCAATACAAAGTTAGAGCAACCAAGTCGGTGATCAAGACGTAGTTTTTGGGCTTAATCGGTTATTATCGAGATTCGTGGAAGGGTTTTCTCGAATCGCTACTCCATTAACCCAAAGAAACTCGGAAGGATACAAAATTCGTTTGGAGCGAAGAATGCGAGAAGAGTTTCCAAGAGCTTAAGAGGAGACTTATTTTAAGACTGCTCTAACAATACCATCGGTTCGGATGGATTTGTTATCTCTGATGATGCTTCGTGCAAAGGGTTAGGATGTGTTCTCATGCAACGTGGAGAAAGTCATAGCCTATGCCTCATGACAACTTAAAGAGTATAAGAGGAATTATCCTACTCATGATCTAGAGTTGGCAAAGCAATCGTTTTGCCGCTAAAGATATGGAGGCACTATCTATATGGGGAGAAAATGGAGATATATTTGCACCATAAAAGCCTTAAATATTTCTTCACTCAAAAAAAGAACTCAACACGCGGCAAATGACGTTGGCTCGAGCTATTGAAAGACTACGACCATACTATTCAATACCATCCCGAAAAGCGAACGTGGTAGCCGACGCGTACGCGTTGAGTAGAAGATCATATGCAGGAACGAAAAGCGATGATGTCAAGTATCGCGACAGAGCCAACTTTAATAGAAAAGTTAAGGTTGCTCAAGCCACCGAACCCGGAAATGATGCGTATGAAGAAGAAAGTACAAGAAAGAGCTATTTTAAGCGAGAATTGATGAAGAAGGAATACTTGAGTCCACTTTAGACTTTCAGGTTCCTAACGACTCGATTTGAAGTACAAGATTATGATGGAGGCACACAATAAACCATTTGCAATCCATCTCGGAAGTACTAAAATGTATCGTGATCTTCGACATACATTTTGGTGGAACAATATGAAGAGAGAGATTGCAAAGTTTATCTCAATGTGTTTAACTTGTCAACGTGTAAAAAAGGAGCATATGGTACCTAAGGGTCCGTTGCAACCACTTGAGATTCCGAAATGGAAGTGGGAACACATTACCATGGATTTCACATTCTGGGTCTTCCTACGGTTTCTCGTAGGCATCAATGCTATTTGGGTTATTGTTGATAGATTAACCAAGTCCGCTCATTTCTTGCCAATACGGAGACTTATTCACTTGAACGTCTTGCTAGTATGTACGTGAATGAGATTGTGAGGTTGCATGGCATGCCCGTATCCATAGTTTGGATCGTGACCCAAGATTCACATCAAGATTTTGGGTTAGCTTGCAAAAAGCTATGGGCACAATTTACGATTCGATTTAAGCATACCATCCTCAAACGGACGGACAATCGAAAGGACTATTCAAACTCTTGAAGATTTATTAAGACTCGTGTCCTAGACTTCAAGGCGCGGTTGGGATAAGTATTTACCATTGGTGGAATTCTCCTACAACAACAGCTTATCGAGCAAGTATAGGTGTAGCTCCATTTGAAGCATTATATGGACGAAAGTGTCGCTTCTCAAAGTATGTTGGGACGAGGTGGGTGAAGCAACCTTGTTGGGACCCGAAGTTGAGACACGTATGTGTGACGCCCCAAAATTAGGTATACATCACCCATCTTGGGTCGCCACTTACATGGTATGTAATTTAAATACAACTTATTAACATAAGCATCGTGTACAATACGACATAAACCGTGAGTTTAAATACAAATATCGCCTACTAGATATTATACAAACTCAAAAAAAGAGTCCTCATTATAATTATTATCACACTATTTCACGTAATAGTGAGGACTACTAATGTTATCTTCAGACCATCACTCGTTTCCCAACTCGTCCTCAAAGCTATATTCTCATTTCTCAAGAGAAAAAAGTGAAAGAAAGGGTGAGCTCAACTAGCCCAAGAAGAAATATTATGACTAAGATAATGCGTAATAAATTATCAATAGTCTTCAACAATGTTAAACCGATAAAATACAATAGACAACCGTTTTAGCTGCAATGAATATGCAATCCATTAAAAGAGTCAAGTAGAAAATAAAGTCTACTATCTTTTAGGTTTTAAAAGGTTTTTCATCATCGTTATATTGAGACTCAAACTTTAATAAATATTCCACATCATTGAATCACCCTCGCACTACGGCCAAGGATATTCTTTAGTATCACGACCACAATTATTCACGCACTCACGGCCAAGAATATTTGTGTATTCATTAATGGTCATGATCATGCCAACAATCGTCCATCAATGCACTACTACCATCGAGGATTTTTACCACATCATTTGTAACATTACTACCATGATTAACCGAATAGTCTCTAATCATAATCATACCAAGTCCATCTATGCACTACAGTGCCATGATGACTTTCAAAAAAAATATAAACATGAGGATGATGACAATGATATAAGAATTCAATAAAACAAGTTCAAGAATTATTTTATCCAGAATTATTAACGCCCAAATTATCAATATGATAATCGCTTTTTGTAAAGTAAAATTCAAGAATGATCAGAAGAATATTTTCATGAAAAGATACTAGATGAAACGCAAATATCAAGGATATTCCACTAATTTCATGGAGTATAGAAGTCAAAGTTTTAACCAACTGGGTATAATAAAGAATGGAATAACAAAAGAAATCACCATGCATGCGATAGACCGCACAGACAGGTTATTCCAACAAAATAATAAATAACGGAACCAGTCGTGGTAAAATTCACACCAAGGATGTTCCAATGTAATAATAAAGATGGAACTGGATCCGAATGTAAAACACATGATAGGATATTCCATGTGATGTAATAATAAAGAGCGGAACCAGTCCATGTAAAACACATGCAAGGATGTTCCAACAGAATAATAATAAAGCGGAACCAGTCGGTGTAAAACACACGCATGCAGGATGTTCCAACAAAATAATAGAAGAATGTCACCAAGTATAGGGTAAACCACGTATACAAAGTTATTTCAATGTAATAATAAGCAATGGAATAACAATAGTTCTCTTCGTGAATAAGAAAGAATAACACCACTTACTTTTGGTAGGAGATTGAATATGCGCAAAGGTGTAGTAACAAAATACTCTTCTTCTTTTCTTATTATTCTCTATACTCTCTCTCTATATCTTGAATGAATTCGTGAAAATAATGAAGCCCTAGGCCTCTATTTATAGAAGATTTCTAGCTTAGCACCGCTTAGTGTGAAAAGGCAAGTGGCTTGACGAAACGGGTTTGACGCTTTGTAATGTGAAACGACAAGTGGTTCGACGCTCTGTAATGTGAAAACGACAAGTGGTTCGACGTCTGTAAAAGGTAATTACTATTAACGAAGGTAAATACTATCGATGAAGGTAAATACTATTCACAAGGGTAATTACTATTCGCGAAGGTAATTACTATTAACGAAGGTAAATACTATTCACAAGGGTAATTACTATCGATTTAAGGTAATTACTATCGATGAAGGTAATTACTATCGATTGAAGAGACTCTTAGATGATGACATATGAGCCCCCATAAAATAATCAAACTTACCACAAATCATTTTTTTTTCATCAACACAATATTAATCTTTCAACAATTATTAATCATTTATAACTTGTCGCCTCAATTATTGATTTAATACTATAACATATTATACAAATGATACTTTGTGACAATAATTGAATCAATAATATAAGAGATATGATGCGTTAATATCTTGTAGTAATAATTGAGCATAAATGAAGTGACTTCTCACGTAAGCATCAATAATCAATACCTGGTGTGCTACTATGCAACTCTGCCAGACATCGTACTTTTACCACCGGGTAGTTCAACAGCTTTTTAACGGTAACACCTCCGCCGTTATTTTTATAAAATATTTTTGTCGTTTTTCTCAATCCGACAATAATTACATTAATGGGGTCCACCAATGATTGAGCCATTGTACTAATATTCCCTAACAAAAAGAATATTCCCCGACCAAACGTAATATTTTATAACAACTTGCATACTTTTGCAAAATTTATAAATATTACCCACAACTATAACATTATATCAAATTTATTCCATAATATTCAAAAATAATATTTATAGAAAAATTCATCTTTATTTATAAAAGTCGGGTCTTACAACCTCCCTTCTTATGAAATTTAAGCCCTCGAAATTGTGGTACGATACACTGGTATGTTGAAGAGGTAAGGATACCTTGATTTCATTTTAGATTCTAACTCTTAAGTCATTTCCTCAACATCGTGGTTCCTCCACAAAACTTCGACTTGAGGTATAACCTCGAGCGTAGAATATGTTCCTTCTTATCCAAAATTTGAACAGAACCTCTTCATACGCCAAATCTTCCGTTATTTCATCCGGTTCTAACTCAATAATATGGTTCGGGTCTTTCACATATTTACGTAACATAGATATGTGAAAAACGTTATGAACACAGAGACATATTTGGCAGAAGCGAGTCTATAGGCCACAGTTCCTACTCGATCGAGGATTAAAATGGACCGATGAATCGAGGGTTAAGTTTTCCTCTCTTTCCAAATCTTGTAACTCCTTTCCATGGAGCAACTCTTAACAACACATGATCTCCTATATCGAATTCCACGCCCTTTCGATGAAGATCAAGATAACTCTTTTGTCGATTTTGTGAGGTTTTTATACGTTGTCGGATCGTTTGAATCTTTTCCGTAGTCATACACGTACTCAACTCCGGCCCCAACAACGTTGCTTCACCCACCTCATCCCAAAGATACCGGAGAACGACACTTTCTTCCATACAACGCTCGAATGGAGCCATGCCAATACTTGCTTGATAAGCTGTTGTCAGAGGAAAACTCCACCAATGGTAAGAACTTGTCCCAACTCCCTTGAAATCAAGGACACGAGTCTTAATAGATCTTCAAGAGTTTGAATAGTCCTCTCCGATCGTCCGTCCGTCCCCGAGGATGATATGCCGAAGCTAAATCGTAAGTCGTGCCCATAGCTTTTTGCAAACTAACCCAAAATCGTGAAGTGAATCTTGGGTCTCGATCGAAACTATGGATACTGCAAGATACCATGCGATCTTACAATCTCGTTTATGTACATACGAGCAAGACGCTCAAGTGTATAAGTTTCTCAGATCGGAAGAAATGAGCAGACTTGGTCAATCTATCAACGATGACCCAAATCGCATCAATGCCTTGAGAAATCTTAGGAAGACCCCAGAACGAAATCCATGGTAATGTGCTCCCACTTCTATTCTCGGAATTTCAAGTGGTTGTAATGGACCTTTTGGTACTTGATGCTCCGCTTTAACTCGTTGACAAGTTAGACACCTTGAGATAATAAGCAGCTATCTCTCTCTTCATATTGCTTCCACCAAAATGTATGACGAATATCATGATACATTTTGGTACTCCTGAGATGGATTGCAAATGGTGTGTTGTGCGCCTCCATCATGATATTATACTTTAAATCGTGGTCGTTAGGAACACAAAGTCGGAGTTGACTCAAGTATTCCTTCTTCATCGATTCTTGCTTCCTAAGCATAGCACCTTCTTGCACTTTTTTTCCTCATACGCATCGCCTCCAGTCCGTAGCTTGAGCAAACTTTAACTTTATCGATTAAAGTCGGTTCTACTACTCAGATACTCGCTATCATCACATGCGTCCTCGAGTCTTTAACTCTATCTCCATCCTTTGCAAGTCACACAAATGGGCTCTGCGTTGACAATATCGCACTAGTACTTGTGATATGATTTTCTACTCAATGCGCCAACTACCACGCTCGCTTTTCCAGGATGGTATTGGATGGTATGATCATAATCTTTCAACAGTTCAAGCCAACGTCGTTGTCGCATGTTGAGTTCTTTTGAGTGAAGAAATATTTGAGGCTTTTATGATCCGTAAAGATCTCCACTTTCTCCCCATACAAGTAATGCCTCCAAATTTTAAGTGCAAAAGACAACATTTGCTAACTCTAGATCATGAGTAGGATAATTCCTCTCATATTCTTTGAGTTGTCGCGAGGCATAGGCTATAACTTTTCCATGTTGCATAAGAACACATCCCAACCCCTTGCCCGAAGCATCATCAGAGGTGACAAATCCCTCCGAGCGTATGGTATTGTCGTAGCAGTCTTGAAATAAGTCTCCTCTTGAGTTCTTGAAAACTCTTCTCACATTCTTCGCTCCAACCGAACTTTGTATCTTTCCGAGTCACCCGAAAGTCGATGGAGTAGCGATTCGAGAAAATCCTTCCACGAATCTCCGATAATAACCAAATTAAACCGAGAAAGCTATGTACTTTGATTCATCGATTTAGGTTGTTCCTACTTTGAATAGCTTCAATCTTTCTTTGGGTCAACAGATATTCCATGACTTGATACCACGTGCCCAAGGAATGCTACTTCTTCAAGCCAGAACTCACATTTCTTCAACTTGGCATAAAGCTTATATTCACGAAGCTTTTGGAGTGTCACCCTCAAGTGTTGCTCATGATCTTCACGGCTTTTGGAATAAATAAGGATGTCATCAATAAAGACGACCACAAAGTGATCTAAATATTCCTTGAATACTCGGTTCATCATATCCATGAAGGCAGCAGGAGCATTAGTCAATCCAAAGGACATGACTAGGAATTTATAATACCCGTACCGAGTTCTGAAAGCCGTATTTTTAATGTCAGCAGTTCTAATCTTCAATTGGTGATATCCGTAACGAAGATCAATCTTTGAAAAGAATTTGGCTCCTTGCAGCTGGTCAAACAGGTCATCAATACGTGGCAATGGATACCTATTTTTAATGGTGACATGATTCAACTCCCGATAATCAATACAAAGTCGCATACTCCCATCTTTCTTCTTCACGAATAGTAACAGAGCACCCCAAGGAGAAGTACTAGGACTTAATAAAGCCAATGTCTAACAATTCCTGCAGTTGGGTCTTTAACTCAAGTTCAATAGAGCCTATTCGATATGGGGCTTTGGAAATAGGTTTTGTCTGCAGGGTTCAAGGTCGATACAAAATTCAATTTCACGCCCGGGGTAGGCAGGAAGTTCTTGGGGAATACGCCAGAAATTTATTAACAATAGGAATATCGCTTAAAACCGACGTATTTTTGTTTAAATATGTGACATGAGCTAAGAAAGCTCGACATCCGCTTTTTCAATAAACGAATAGCTTTATGGCTTGAGATACACGTGATTGATTTTAATGGTTTGGTCGTTTGAATTCGCATAATAGGTTGATTAGGAATATGAAAGCTAACAACCTTACGAAAACAATCAATTTTTTGCATGATAAGTAGTTAACTAATCAATCCCTTGTAATCACGTCAAATGCAAGTATTTTTAATGAAATAAGATCAACGGTTAAATGTGAGGGTACCGATTTGAACCAAACAAGACTTATAAACAGTGGATGTAATAAAGGTTTCTCCTAACGGAGTTTCCACAGATAAGTCAAAGTCTAATTTCTCCGGAGTCAAATTTAATCGATGAGCGCAAGTAGGAGAAATAAAAGAATGGGTAGAACCGGTATCAAATAAAGTATAGACTTCATTAGAGTTTATGATAAACTTACCCGTGATGACCTCATTCGGATTCCTCGCTCTTTGGGAGGTCACAACAAACGCCTCCTCTTGCACTACTGGGTTTTGAATTTTTCGGGATGGCCTTTGGTGCCTCCATCCTAGCTGAATTTGTCTTGATGAAACGACAAAATCGAGCTAAGTGACCTTCTCTTCCACAATTATAACATGCTTTTGAATGGCATGACGCAGATTTGATCGATGTGTCCCTCTCCTCCTCCGCATTTGAAGCATATGATAGGTGGTCTTTCTCCTTCCTTAACAATGGGTCTTTGGTGCTAACGTCTTTCCATCATTGTTGAATCTCCGTTTTTGAAATGTCCATTCTTATTGTTTTGGCCGATTACCACCAAGTGGTTACCATATCCGCCTGTTGATTCCTCCACGCTTGTTGTCACCGCTCGATGACTACTCACCGGTGGTATTATAATTTTGCTTACCGCTTCTCTTTTAGTCAGGTTGACTCATTATCGCGCTCCACTAATCGAGCCCTATTTACAACATCTCGAATACAAACACGCTTTATGAGAAATAAGATGTTGACGTATTCCCGCTTCAAACCTCTAAAAACATTCGCGCCATTCTCTCTTCATTATCCACCAAGTGGGACGAACCGTGATAACTCCGCAAATTTTGCCTCGTATTGCGACACTGGCCATATTGTTTTGTTCCAACTTGATAAATTCCACCTCCTTCATGTGGTGAATAATTTCAGAAAGTATTTGTCGTTGAAACCTCTCTGGAACTTCTCCCAAGATATCTTTAAGACAAAGAAGTGAGTACGTTTTACCGATTCCCACCAAGAATCCGCCTCCGCGCAACATAAAGGCAAGAAAGGAACCTTTGCTCCTCGGAGCATCCCAAGACATCAAATATCTTGGTAATCTATTTTATCCATGCTTCCGCCAAGTGGTTTTGCTCTCCCTTAAACTCCGGTGGTCCCAGCTCCTTGAATTGTTTAAGCGGTGACCGCCCGAGAGTTTTCCGTGTTTCCACCCACGTTTTTGGATGAGAGTCGCTCTGCTTTCTTTGTCAGATAAATTGCATAAAGCCTCCGAACATTTGATCATTCATCATTTGGTCGTTGTTGTTGTTTGCATGAGGATTGTCGCCTTCCGATGTACATTATCCCGATTATTGATATGTGGTGAATCAACGATCGCTGCGCTCCATCGCTATTCTCAACATTCTCGGATGTCATTTTCAGACATCGCCACAAAACAAAAGGTTAATTGACATGTAACAAATTATCTCTATATTACGACCCACCAATAAAATAGCACATAAACTTAGGTAGTCATACTAGCGAAGGTATTCCCTGCCTCTCCTCCTAGTACTATTCTCACATCTTAGCCAGGATCATATCCCTAAGCTCGATACCAAATCGTGATGCCCCAAAATTAGGTATACATCACCCATCTTGGGTCGCCACTTACATGGTATGTAATTTAAATACAACTTATTAACATAAGCGTAGTGGTACAATACGACATAAACTGTGAGTTTAAATACAAATATAAATCTACTAGATATTATACAAACTCAAAAAAAGAGTCCTCATTATAATTATTATCACACTATTTCACGAATAGTGAGGACTACTAATGCTATCTTCGGGACCATCACTATTTCCCAGACTCGTCCCGGCCTATATTCTCATTTCAAGAAGAATAAAGTGAAAGAAAGGGTGAGCTCAACTAGCCCAAGAAGAAATATTATGACTAAGATAATGCGAATAAATTATCAATAGTCTTCAACAATGTTAAACCGATAAAATACAATAGACAACCGGTTTAATCTGCAATGAATATGCAATCCATTAAAAGAGTCAAGTAGAAAATAAAGTCTACTATCTTTTAGGTTTTAAAAGGTTTTTCATCATCGTTATAATTTGAGACTCAAACTTTAATAAATATTCCACATCATTGAATCACCCCTCGCACTACTTACCAAGGATATTCTTTAAGTATCACGACCACAATTATTCATGCACTCACGGCCAAGAATATTTGTGTATTCATTAATGGTCATGATCATGCCAACAATCTGTCCATCAATGCACTACTACTAATCGAGGATTTTTACCACATCATTTGTAACATTACTACCATGATTACACGAATAGTCTCTAGTCATAATCATACCAAGTCCATCTATGCACTACAAAGCCATGAGATGACTTTAAAAAATATAAACATGAGGATGATGACAATGATATAAGAATTCAATAAAACAAGTTCAAGAATTATTTTATCCAGGAATTATTAACGCCCAAATTATCAATATGATCTTTGTTTTTGTAAAGTAAAATTCAAGAATGATCGGAAGAATATTTTCATGAAAAGATACTAGATGAAACGAAATATCAAGGATATTCCACTAATTTCATGGAGTATAGAAGTCAAAGTTTTAACCAACTGGGTATAATAAAGAATGGAATAACAAAAGAAATCACCATGCATGCGATAAGCGCATGCAGACGAGTTATTCCAACAAAATAATAAATAACGGAACGAAGTCGGGTGAAATTCACACCAACAGGATGTTCCAATGAGAATAATAAAGATGGAACTAGATCGGTGTAAAACACATGAGATAGGATATTCCAACAGAATAATAAAGATTTTAACCAGTCCAAAGGTGTAAAACACACGGCGAGGATGTTCCAGCAGAATAATAAAGAGCGGAAACCAGTGTGTAAAAACACATGACAGGATGTTCCAACAAAATAATAGAAGAATGTCACCAAGTATAGGGTAAACCACGATACAAAAGTTATTTCAATGTAATAATAAGCAATGGAATAACAGCAGTTCTCTTCGTGAATAAGAAAGAATAACACCCCTTACTTTTGGTAGGAGATTGAATCATGTAGATTAGGTGTAGTAACAAAATACTCTTCTTCTTTCTTTCTTATTCTCTCTATACTTTCTCTCTCTATATCTTGAATGAATTAAGTGAAAATAATGAAGCCCTAGGCCTCTATTTATAGAAGATTTCTAGCTTAGCACCCGCCGTGTGAAAAGGCAAGTGGCTTGACGAATCGTTTCGACCTTTGTAATGTGAAACGACAAGTGGTTCGGCCTTTTGTAATGTGAAACGACAAGTGGTTCGACGTCCGGTAAAGGTAATTACTATTAACGAAGGTAAATACTATATGACGAAGGTAAATACTATTCACAAGGGTAATTACTATTGACGAAGGTAATTACTATTAACGAAGGTAAATACTATTCACAAGGGTAATTACTATTGACGAAGGTAATTACTATCGACGAAGGTAATTACTATCGATTGAAGAGACTCTTAGATGATGACATATGAGCCCCCCATAAAATAATCAAACTTACCACAAATCATTTTTTTTTCATCAACACAATATTAATCTTTCAACAATTATTAATCATTTATAACTTGTCGTCTCAATTATTGATTTAATACTATAACATATTATACAAATGATAATCGTGACAATAATTGAATCAATAATATAAGAGATATGATGCAAGAATTATCATGTAGTAATAATTGAGCATATGAGTGACTTCTCACGTAAGCATCAATAATCATTACCTGCAGTGCTACTATGCACTACGACAGACATATTCATTTACTTTTACCACCGGGTAGTTCAACAGCTTTTAACGGTAACACCTCTGTAGTTATTTTTATAAAATATTTTTGTCGTTTTCTCAATCCGACAATAATTACATTAATGGGGTCCACCAATGATTGAGCCATTATCACGAATATTCCCTAACAAAAGAATATTCCCAGACCAAACGAATATTTTATAACAACTTGCATACTTTGCAAAATTTATAAATATTACCCACAACTATAACATTATATCAAATTTATTCCATAATATTCAAAAATAATATTTATAGAAAAAATTCATCTTTATTTATAAAAGTTGGGGTCTTACGGTATGACTACGAGAAAAGATCCAAATGATTCGACAACGTATACAAGCGCACAAGATCGACAAAAGAGTTATGCGGATCTTCATCGAAAGGACGTGGAATTTAGTGTGGGGATCATGTATTGTTGAAGTTGCTCCATGGAAGGGAGTTACAAGATTTGGGAAGAGAGGAAAGCTCAATCCACGATTTATTGGTCCATTTCAAATTCTTGACCGAAAGTAGGAAATGTAGCCTATAGACTCGCGTTACCTCCGAAAGTATGTCTCGTGTTCATAATGTGTTTCACATATCTCGTGCTTCGTAAATATGTGAAAGACCCGAACCACGTTATAGAGTTAAAACCCGAGCGAGATAGCCAGAAGACTTAACATTATGAGGAGGTACTGTCAAGATCTTGGATAGGAAGGAGCATGTCCCACGCATAAAAGTCATACCACAAGTTAAAGTTTTGTGGAGGAATCATGCTTTATAGAGGAAATGACACCGGGAATTGGAAGCGGAAATGAAAGCGAGGTATCCTCACCTTTTGAAAACACTGTGTACGTGACGTCAATTTCGAGGAAGAAATTTCATAAGGAGGGAGGTTGTAAGACCCCAACTTATTATTAATGAAATTTAATTTTCTATTTATTATTTTGAAATAGTAAGGGTTGATTTGATTAATGTGGATAGTTAGGGTTAAATACATAAATATTTCAAAATAAGCAAGTGCTTATAAAATATTCATTGTTGTCAGAGAATATTCGTTTGGTCGTGGAATATTAAATGCTGTCGGGGAATATTAAATATTTACCACAGTAGCGACCATGTGTGGGCCCCATAACGCAAAAAAGCGATTGGATGAAGAAAACGACAAATATAAGTTGTTTAAAAATAACGATTAGTAGTTATTATCCGTTAATCCGTTAAAATACTAAATTGGTTAAAACAAGAAGAGTACAAGATTGCACCAATTATTGATTCTTACGTAAGAAGGCACTACTCAATAATGGTTACTGATAATTCTTCGCTCAAATATTTTATTGATTTAATAATTGTTTGCGTTGATATTTTATATTCTTTGTTGTTTGATAATTGTCATTACACAAGATTATTTTTCATTATCGAAGCAATAATTCATATTATCTGAATAATATTATTAGATAACATTATTGGCAATGTCTAGAAAGTTACATACTAAGGAGAGGTTTGGTCACCTAATTGGCGCCAAGAAGAAGAAATTCTTATTGAAAGCCCCTCTTTCTGAGGCGCACGGTTGTCAATATTGTGATTTTGTAATATTATTTGTGAATAATTAATTATTGATTCATATGATAAGGAAAATATTGATTTTATGTGGATATAGATGGAGAAAATTTTTAATGTGACAATTGTTGAAAATTGAAATTTTATCTTTTTATGATAAAATAATTTATTTAAATATATTATTATATTATAATAATATAATAATGGTGATATTTTTAAAACGAATGTGGGATATATGAGTATACGAGGAGGAAGAGTATTTTTGTTGCAATAAATATTTAAAACATGTTAAACATGTCGGTGGACCCCATTTATTGACTGAAATTTGATTATAGCACCGTAAAATCGCTTGGTTTGTGGATTTTGGTCAATTTACATTTGGAATTCGGAAAAACTATCTTCTGGAAAGTTGTAGAGAATTGAATTTCCTATAAAAACACGCGAGATTTGAATTTTATGATAAAAGGGCTATTTATTATGAATTATTAAAGTTCCGAAGTTCCGAAATAATTAATTTTTGGGAGTTTTAGTTAATTATTTTGAGAAAAATGTTTTTTTCAACTAAGTTGGCCTCACATGTGATTCAAATGGGCTGGGATCAGTTGTCTAAGGTGGGCTAAAGAAAATGTGAAAAATATATTAATATTATATTCAATTTTCTACTTTGGTGTTCTAAGCATTTTTTATAAATAGGTGCTTAGGTTAGAATTGAAAACACACCGTAAACTGAAGTTTCTCTCTATTTCTCTCTCGATATATTGAGCGTATTCTTGTGAGTATACTTTGAGTATTGTTAGGCGGTGCAAGTTCCTTCAAGACTATACCCGGTATTCCAAATTAGAAGTACTAATCTTTCGAGGTAAGGGATGTTATTTTCTTCTCAAATGATATTATTTCTTCAATATCATTATCTTTGAAATATTGGTTGAAACTTTTATCAAATTTAGAACTTTTCCATGTCGAGGTTACTATTCATGAGTTACTATTCATGAGTTACTATTCACGAGTTACTATTTATGAGTTCTTATTCACGAGTTCTTATTCACGAGTACTATTCATGAAGCGTGAAGATGTTTTTTGGGAAATTTCTATCTTTTGGTGTCGGAGTTACTATTCACGATTATCTGGCACTATTCAATGAAAAATAAAATTTCTTCTTTTTGTCAAAATATCTATTACGGATACTAGCTTTGATTGTATCCATGTTTTGATCATTCTTGAATTTTACACCACTATGATTATTTTTGAGGTATTTTTGAACATGGATAAATTAAAAGTACGAATCCTTAATCCTTAATCCTTGTCATTTTGTTTCTTTGGATTTTTCTTTAAAAATATTTTTCATCATCCTCGGTCTTAAATGATGATATTATTGAATATCTTTGGCCTGTAGTGCAAAAGATGAATGATTTCTCGAAGAATATCTTTTCGTAGTAGTGCAAAGATGAGCAGTGTTTAGATGAACATGATTAATCGATGAATATCTTTCATTTGTGAGTGCAAAGATGAATATTTGATTCGGATGTATATTGATTGATGTTACGGGGATAAAAGATAGAGCGATGAACTTTTAAATTCATACATAGGAGATAGTAGTTTGCATTCTCTACTTAACTCATCTAATGAATTATTATTTCAGCTGCGAATATTGATTTAAAATTTGTTGTCTATTGTATTCTATTAGATTTTTCCTGTTGAAGACTAACGGTAATTTGTTGTATATTATCTTAGTCATAATATTCTTTCTTGGGCTAGTTGAGCTCACCCTTTTCCTTTTTGTTCCATTTTTCTTCTCGGGAGGCGAGAATATATAGCGAGTACAAGTCTGGGTATGGAATGAAGGTTTTAGAAAGAATTGTTTAGTAGTCCTCACCATTTTTGTAAAATAATGTATCAATAAATGTGATGAGGATTTATTTGAGTATAGATATTGTCAGAAGATAATATTTGTATTCAAACTCACAGATTTCTTGTTGTAATAATAAAGTTGTAGTTGTTTACGTACCATGTATTGACATTTCGAATGGGTGATGTATACCTATTTTGGGGGCGTCATGAGGGGCTTTTCAGATAAGAATTTCTCCCTATTGGCGCGCAATTAAACGACCAAACCTCTCCTCGACAGAACTTTCTAGACATTGTTAATTATGCAAATAATAATATGAATAACTTGTCATCTCAATTATTGATTTAATAATATATAAAATATCAACAATAATTGAATCAAGTAACGTGAGATCTTATCACGGCAATTACGGTAGCAATAATTGAACAAAAGCTGGTGACTTTTCACGTAAGCATCAATAATCAATACAGTGTGCTACTATGCAACCACGCAGACATCTTGTACTTTTTAACTTTGGGTATTTCAACGATTAATCGTAAAACTTCATAGTTACTTTTTTATAAAAAATATTTTTATCGTTTTCTAACTCCGACAATAATTCCACTATGGGATCCACCAATGATTGTGCCGTTGACGAATATTCTCTGTTAAAACGAATATTCCCCGACCAATCGAATATAATATAACAACTTGCGTACTTTGAAAAATTTATAAATATTATCCACAACTATAACATTATATCACATTCACTCCTTATTAATATTCAAAAATGATATTTATAGAAAATTCATCTTTATTCATAAAAGTTGGGTTCTTATAGTCTCTATTATGTATCAGCGACTACGGGTGACTTGAGGATATCAGTGACCATGGTGGTCGCCAATGGTGGTCATTGACACATGGGCCACGTCACCAATGAGACCTGGCTCACGGTGACTCAACTTAGCGACAACATCGGTCCCTATAGTGCGGTCACTGATGTTGCGGTCGCTAATATTGGTCGCCAATGTACAGTCAACGTCCAGAATATATGCGACCTCTATCTGCGACCATATTCGGTCGCAAATTGTCGGTCGCTAATAAGTCTTTCTCTTGTAGTGACCATTCATGAGTTAAATGCGTTTCTATCAGTATTATGAGCAGTAGTTTCTTTCGTCTAGTTCTGAAAAATTTCATGAAATTTTGGAAAAACTCATCATTCATCATGTTGTTAGCATCATGATTTTCTGAGTTTACAACAGTATTATTTGTAACTTCCTGATTCTCAGCCACAATATTAGTCTCATAGTTCATCTCTTGATTTTCAAATGCTATTCTGAAATGTGATAACAAAACAAAGATTAGTTTAAACAAACTGACACACCACTTCTTGTCTCCAGCCACATCCAAGCTGACTAATTAAATAATGATATTTAGCTTAGGTAGAACATACTAGCAAAGGATTTTACTTGTCTCTCCCCTCCTAGTTCTAATCCTAGATCTCCACCAGAGATCGTATACCCAAGTTCTGATATACCAATTGTGACTCCCCCAAAATAAGTCCACACAACCTATTTTGAGTTGCTAAAATATATACTATAGAATTCAAATACAAATTTTTTTATTTACAACTATTAAAATGTCGTGCAAAATACGACAATACATATACTATGAGTTTTAATAAAATATTGTACTATATTTAGTACGACAATATCCACACTCAACTTAAATTCTAAATGTGACGCCCCCAAAATAGGTATACAACACCCATTCTGAGTCGCCAAATACATGGTACAGAAACAACTACAACTTTATTAATACAATTGTTGTACAAAATACGACAACACTTAAACTATGAGTTTAAAAAACAAATATTGTCTTCTAAACAATATCCACACTCAAATAAGTCCTCATTACAATTATTGATACATTATTTTACAAAAATGGTGAGGACTACTAAAACCACTTCTAGAACTATCATTCCACACCCCGACTAGTACTCACTACATTCTCGCCTCCTGAGAAGAAAAATGGAACAACAAGGAAAAGGGTGAGCTCAACTAGCCCAATAAAGAATATTATGACTATGATAACATAGAAAAAATTATGGTTAGTCTTCAACAGGGAAAAATCTAATAGAATACGATGAGCAACCGCTTTTAAATCAATCTTCGCAATGAAATAATAATTCATTAGAAGAGTTAAGTAGAGAATGAAAACTACTATCTTCTATATATGAATTTAAAAGTTAAATCGTCGATATTTTATCCTGTAACATCAATCAACATATATCCGGAATTAAATATTCATCTACACTACAAGCCAAAGATATAAATCGAGTTGGTCAGTGTTCATCTAAACACTGTTCATCTTTGCACCTCTCGCCAAAGATATTCATCGAAATTATTCATCTTTTTACTACTGGGCCAAAGATATTCGGTTATATCATCATTTAGGAGTGAGGATGATGAAAAATATTTTAAAGAAAAGCGAATCGGTGAAACAAAAGAATAAATATTAAGGATTCAGTATTTCAACTATTCCATGTCCAAAAATACCTCATAAATAATCATAGTGGCGTAAAATTCAAGAATGATCAAAATATGGATACAATCAAAGCTAGTATCCGGAATAGATATTTTGGACAAAAAGAAGAAAATTTCATTTTTTGATTGAATAGTCTTAGTATTCGTGAATGAATAGTGTCAAGATATCGTGAATAAGTGTCGTATACGTGAATAGTAACTTCAGACACTAAAAGATAGAAATTTCACAAAAAATATCATCATGCTCCGTGAATAGTACTCATGAATAGTAACTCGTGAATAGTAACTCATAAATAGTAACTCGTGAATAGTAACTCATAAATAGTAACTCATGAATAGTAACCCCGACATGAAAAAGTTCCAAATTTGATAAAAAGTTTCAACCAATATTTCAGCATAATGATATCGAAGAAATAATATCACTACAAAGAAAATAACATCCCTTACCTCAAAAGGATAGTATTTCTGACTGGAATACTGGTTATAGTGTTGAAAGAACTTGCACCGTATAGCAATACTCAAAGTACTAAAATACTCACAAAATACGCTCGATATTATAGGGAGAGAAAGAGAGAGAAATCTTTAGTTTCTGGTGTGATTTTCAATTCTAACCTAAGCAGCCTATTTATATGAAAATGCTTAGAACACCAAAGCAGAAAATTTAATAAAATAATATATTTATAAAAATTATTCACGCCCACCTCTTTGACAACTGAATCAGTATGTTTGCAACACCATTGGAGCCCACCAAATGACAAAAAAAACGTTTTTCTTTTAAAAAAATAATTAAAACTTCAAAAATCAATTATTTCAGAACTTCAATAATTTATAATAAATAGCCCTTTTATCATAAAATTCGAATCTCGCGACTTTTTATAGGAAATTCAATTCTCTACAACTTTACAGAAGAAAGGTTTTCCAAATTTCAAACAGAAATTGACCGAAATCCATAAACGGGTGATTTTATAAGTTATAATCAAATTTCAGTCAAGAAATGGGTCCACCAACATGTTTAACATGTTTTAAACAACTTTTGTAACAAAAATACTCTTCCTCTTCATATACTCATATATCACACATTCATTGTAAAAATATCATCATTATTATATTATAATAATATAATAAAATATTTTTTTATCAGAAAAGATAAAATATCAATTTTCAACAATTGTCACTTTAAAAAATTTTCTCCATCTATATCCACATAAAATGAATATTTTCCTTATCATATAAATCAATAATTAATTATTCACAAATAATATTACGAATTACAATGATATTGTGATTCCCAAGAAAGAGGGGCTTTCGATAAAATTTCTCTTCTTGGCCATGATTAGGTGACCGAACCTCTCCTTAGGCGAACTTTCTAGACATTGCCAATAATGTTATCTAATAATATTATTCGGATAATATGAATTATTGCTCAGATAATGGAAAATCTTGTGTAGTGATAATTATTGAAACAACGGTAATATAAAATATCAATATTGAATTATTGAATCAATAAAATAAAATCTTTGAGCGATAATTCGTAACAATTATTGAGTAGTGCTTCTTCTACGTAAGAATCGATAATTGGCGCAAGCAATCTGGTAATGATGCGTGTCTGACAATAGCGTATTCTTGTGTTTTAACCATGGGTAATCCAATGATGTTACTTAACAATAACTACGCCAGATTATTTATAAACAACTTATACTTGTTGTTTTCTTCATCAATCGCTTTCAGTTATGGGGCCCACAAAAGGCTGCGTGCGTTAAATGCGAATATTCCCAAAAGCAACAAAGAATATTCCACGACAACGAATATTCCCAAGCAATGATGAATATTTTATAACCACCGCTTATTTAAAATATTTGCGCATTTTACCCATGCTTAACCACATTAATCAATTCAACCCTTAATATTTTAAAATAATAAATAGAGGAAATTAAATTTCATTTATAATAAGTTGGGGTCTTCTGACCTCCCTCCTTATAAAATTTAGTCCTCGAAATTGGCGTACATACGATGTTTGAAAAGGTGAGGATACCTACGCTTTCATTTAGTTTTCAACTCCCGGTCATTTCCTCTATAGCATGGTTCCTCCATAAAACTTTGACTTGTGGTATTGTAAGCGTAGGATATGCTCTTTCTATCAAGATCTTGGGACTTGACGTTAAGTCTTCTATCAAGATGATTATGGTACCTCTTACGTATTTACGTTAAGTCATTTGGACTATCTCGTCAGGGTTAACTCGATGATGTGGTTGGGTCCTTCACATATTTATTATAAGACCCAAGATAATGTGAAAAGCATTATGAATTACGAGAGACATAGCTTAGAGAGTTGATTTGATTAATACATATATGGGTAAACTTTCTATCGGTTAAGAATATGAAATGGACGATAAATCGTCGAGATTATTGAGTTGTGGAATTTTATAAGACCCCCAATTACTAATAAATGAAATTTATTTTCCTCTATTTATTATTTTGAAATAGTAAGAGTTGATTTGATTAATGTGAATAGTTATTGGTAAAATGGTTAAAACACACTGAATAGCGCGTCATTATTGCAAATAACAGCAGTATTGCAAAATTATTGATATCTTACGTGAAGGCACTAATTAATAATTACATTAAATATTAAATATTTTATTTTATTGATTCAATAATTGTTGCATTGATATTTTATATTGAATGTGGGAATATTGTCATTCTGCAATATTTCCATTTTCGATAATAATTCATATTATCTCTAATAATATTATTGATAACATTATTGGCGATTCTACAGAATAAGGAGAGGTTTGTCACCTTAATTGCATAGTGGTATTCTTGAGGCGCACCGTCACAATATGATTACGTAATATTATTGTGTGAATAATTAATTATGATTTATATGATGAGGAAAAATTGATTTTATGTGGATATAGATGGAAAATTTTTAAAATGACAATGGTTGAAAATTAATATTTTATCTTTCTCTGATAAAATAATTTATTTAAATATATTATTTTAATAATATTAACTTGGTGATATTTTTATAATGAATGTGGGATATATATAGTATATGAGGAGGAAGAGTATTTTGTGGCATTAAATGTTTAACACATATTTTGTGTGTGTTGGTGGACACAATTATTAGAAATTTGATTATAATAAAATGCTTGGATTTATGGAAAGTCGAATTTGAAAAGTTACAAAGTTGCAGAGAATTGAATATCCTATGGAAAGTCGTGATAAAAAGAGCTATTTATTATGAATTATTTAAGTTCCAAAGCTCAAGTAATTGATTTTTGGAAGTTTTAATTATGTTTTTAAGAAAACGTTTTTCAAATGTTGGTGGACATCTTTAACATGTGCTTGGTGGTGAAATCAGTTTCAAAGTGGGCGTAGGAATGTGTTTTATAAATATTAATATTATATTAAAATTTCGCTTTGGTGTTCTAAGCATTTTCCTATAAATAGGGTGTTTAGGTTAGAATTGAAAATCACACCGTAAATCGAAGTTCTCTCTATATTATCGGCGTATTCTTGTGAGTATTTTGAGTATACTTTGAGTATTGCTATCTGGTGCAAGTTCAAGTCATAGCCTATATCAGGTGTTTCAACTAGAAATCTTGTCTTTCGAGGGTAAGGGATGTTATTTTTTTTGAAAATGATATTATTACTTCAATATCATTATCTTAGAAATATTGGTTGGAAATTTTATCAAATTTGGAACTTTTTTCATGTCTGGGTTACTTATTCATGAGTTACTATTCACGAGTTACTATTCATGAAGCGTGAAGATGTTTTTTTGTGAAATTTCTATCTTTTGGTAATTGGAGTTACTTATTCACGTATACGTATTTATTCACGTATACGGTACTATTCACTTAATTAGGCACTATTCAGAAAAAATGAAATTTCTTCTTTTTGTCCAAAATATCTATTATAGATACTAGCTTTGATTGTATCCATGTTTTGATCATTCTTGAATTTTACTCCTCTGATTACTTATGAAGTATTTTTGAACTTGGATTGTTTAAAATCACGAATCCTTAATATTGTTCTTTTGTTTCCTTTGGATTCGTTTACTTTAAAATATTTGTCATCATCCTCGATCTTAAATGATGATATTCTATGAATATCTTTGGCACATGTAGTGCAAAGATGAATGATTTCTTGATGAATATCTTTGGCCCGTAGTGCAAAGATGAACAGATGTTGAGATGAACATGACCTACTGATTAATATCTTTGGCGACTCAGAATGGGTTGGATGGAATGGACCTATTTTGGGGGCGTCACAGTTGGTATCAGAGCTTAAGGATATGATCTCTAGCGGAGATCGGAGAATAGAACTAGGAGGGGAGAGTCGAGTAAATCCTTCGCTAGTGTGTCCTATCTAAGCTTATTTGTTAGTTGGTTAGTATATAGGGATATTATGTGATATATTGATTTCCTTAATTAACCCTTGTTTTATGACGGTATTTGAGAATGTCGAATTGAGAATATTAATGATGGAGTAAATGAGACCGTGGAGATGCATGTACTTACCAACGAGGAGAAGCGTGCAACAGTGACAATGTACCTCTGTGAACAACACCAATCGAAGCGAGATGATGAATGAGGGGATGTTTAGAAGCTTTTTGCAGTTCATGCAAAATCGAGACGAGGAGACTCGTGTTCAAAATCTGAGGAGGAAATGATAGCAATTTACGGGTGGTCACAACCAAGCGGTTCAAAGAGTTGGGACCACGAGTTACGGGGAAGCCGGATCCGATTAAGGCGAGGCGTGGGTCAAACAAATTACCAAGATATTCGATGTCTTGGGATGCGGAGAACAGAAAGTTCCATTCGCTACTTTTATGTTCCGTAATGAGGCGATTAGTGTTGGGAATCTGTGAAGAGTACCCATCCACCGCACTCAAGATGTCGTGGGAGACGTTTAAGAAAGCAGTTCAATTTCAAGTACTTTCACCGAAACTATTCGTCGTATGAAGGAAGTGGAGTTTATTAGGCTGAGCGAGAATAACATGGCGGTGTCCGAAGACGGCGAGAAGTTCAGCGGAGTTATCGTGTTGCACCTCATTTGGTGGAGAATGAGGAACGTATACGCGGATGTTTCTTAGAGGTTTGAAACCCGCATATGTTAGTATCTCATTTCTCATAAATTTTCTCTCTACTCAGATGTTGTCAATGAGGCTCGATTGTTAGAAGCGAGATAACGAGTACGTTCAACCGAGGGACCATAACCAGATCATATCAAGATAGCGATCATCGAATAACGATAACCGGCGGAGAAAGAAGAATACTGACAAAGGCTAGAACCACTCTGGTGGTAATCATGGCCATGAAAATAGAAGAAGCGAGTCGAGGAGGAGATTTTAAAAAGAGGAGATTTAACAAACGACCATGTGAAGATAGCAAGTCTTGGCAAAGAATCGGGTTCTGGAGGAGAGAACGACCACCGGTCAGTATGTTACAAATGCGGAAAGAGGGACATATCACCCAAACTACCCACAACAGTTTAAGGTATGCTATAATTATGGAAAAGAAGGACATATCGCTCGAGATTGTAGGATATTGAAACCCAGTCCAGCGGGAATGGTGACTCAAAAAGACTATCCCAGAAAAGTCAAAGTCAACGATTCCTGGAAGAGCGTTTGTCGTGACTGGTCAAAATGCGAGGAACCCGAACGAAGTTTGCACGGGTTAGTTAATTATAAATTCTTGCGAAGTTTATACCTTACTAGATACCGGTTCTACCCATTCTTTTATCTCTCTTGCTTGCACTCAACATTTGAACTTGACTACGGAGAAATTAGACTTTGACCTATTTATGGAGACTCCGTTTGGAGAAACTTTCATTACATTCGTTGTTTAAAAATCTTGCTTGATTCAGGTTGGCACTATCACATGCATTACCTGTTAACCTTATTTCTATAGAGATATTTGCTTTTGATATGATTTTAAGGTTAACTACTCATCATGCTGAAATTGATTACTTTCGTAAGGTTGTTAGTTTTCTTATTCCTAAGCAACCTGTTATTCGAATTCAAGCAATCAAACCATTGTAGTCAAACATTTTCATATCAAGCCATGAAGTGATTCATTTATTACGGATGTCAAGTTTTCTTAGTCCATGTTATGGATTTGAATAAAGACACGTCAGATTTGAATAATATTCCTGTTGTTATTAATTTTTCCTGACGTATTTCCTGAAGAATTTCTTGGCTTACTCCCAAAGCTTCGATATTAAATTTTGTATCGACTTTGAACCCGATCTAAAACTCATTTCTAAAATCTCATATCGAATGGCTCTATTGAACTTGAGGAGTTAAAAATTCAACTATAAATTTGGTACCGAGCCTTTATCCGGTGACTTCCTTTGTGGGAATGCAAGCCGATTCTCGATGGGGGACACCATATCGATGCGATAGTAAACCGATGGGGTGTCATTGTAACATGCTATCCAAGGTTGGGATATGAGTCACGATTGAGAACAACCTAAAGTCATGAATCGAAATCGTAGCTTTCTAGGCTTAGTTGGTTATTATAGGAGATTCATTGAAGGATATTCTCGAATCGCTATTCCATTAACGCAGCTGACTCGTAGAGATACAAAATTTGAATGGAGCAAGGAATGTGGGAAGAGCCTCGAAGAACTCAAGAGGAGACTCATTTCAGCATATGTTCTGACCATGCCATCCTGGAAAAGCGAACGTGGTAGCTGACGTGTTGAGTAGAAGATCGTATACAAAATCTGAGTACGATATTGTCAAAGACTCATTTCAGTATAATTTACAAATAATAGAGATGGAGATGAAAACTCTAGGTACCCACGTGATGATATACGAGTATAATCGACTTTAATCGATAAAGTTAAAGTTGTTCAAGCTACACACGGAGTGATGAATTTGAAGAAGAAGATCGAAGAAGTCGTTATTCTAAAAGCGAGAATCGGTGAGGTGAGAAAGCTCAAACCTTCGATTTATTAATCCATTTGAAATTCTCGATCGAATAGGAACCGTGGCCTATAGAGACTCGCTTTTATCGCCAAGTATGACGCGTGTTCATAACATTTTTCGTGATCGATGTTACGTAAATATGTGGACGACCGAACCACGTCATTGAAAGTTTAATCCCGGACGAGATAGACGAAGACTTAACGTCGAGGAGTGCACATGTCAAGATCTTGGATAGAAAGAACATGTCACATGTCTGAGGTTATACCACAAGTTAAAGTTTCTCGGAGAAACCATGCTATTGAGGAAATGACACGGGAGTTAGAAAGCGGAAATGAAAGCGAGGTATTCTCATCTTTTGAAACACCAGAACGTCACGTCAATTTCGAGGGGACGAAATTTCATAAGGAGGAGGAGGTTGTAAGACCCCAAATTATTAATAAATGAAATTTATTTTCCTCTATTTATTATTTTGAAATAGTAAGAGTTGATTAGATTAATGTGGATAGTTATGGGTAAAATACGCAAATATTTCGAATAAGCAAGTGGTTATAAAATATTCATTATCGTCGGGGAATATTCGTTTAGTCGTGGAATATTCGTACTGTCGGGGAATATTCGTACGACGGCGTAGTCTTTTGTGGGCCCCATAACGGAAAGCGATTGGATGAAGAAAACGACAAATATAAGTTGTTTATAAATAGCACAGTAGTTATTACGAATTATCTTGTTGGAATACCCGGTGGTTAAAACACACTAATACGCGTTGTTGAGCGATAGCATTGCAGTATTGCACTAATTATTGATTCTTACATAAGAAGGCACTACTTAATAATTGTTACGATAATTCTTTGTTAGGTGTTTTATTTTATTGATTCAATAATTCTTTGCATTGATATTTTATATTCTTGTTGTTTGATAAATTGTCATTACAGGTATTTTCCATTATCTGACAATAATTCATATTATCCGAATAATATTATTGGATAACATTATTGGCAATGTCTAGAGAGTTCTGTCTAAGGAGAGGTTTGGTCACCTAATTGCACGCCAGTAAGGAGAGATCCTTATTGGAAAGCCCCTCTTCCGGAAGCTATGCAGGTTGTCAATATTGTGATTCTGTAATATTATTTGTGAATAATTAATTATTGATTTATATGATGAGGAAAATATTGATTTTATGTGGATATAGATGGAGAAAATTTTTAAAATTACAATGGTTGAAAATTAATATTTTATCTTTTTCTGATAAAATAATTCATTTAAATATATTATTTTAATAATATATTAACGGTGATATTTTTATAATGAATGTGGGATATATGAGTATTTGAGGAGGAAGAGTATTTTTGTGGCATTAAATGTTTAACACATATTTTGTGTGTTGGTGGACACAATTATTAATAGAAATTTGATTATAATTTTGTAAAATCGCTTGGCTTATGGATTTCGGTCAATTTTACATTTGGAATTTGGAAAAACTTTCTTCGCAAAAGTTGTAGAGAATTGAATTTCCTATAGAAAGACGCGAGTTTCAATTTTCTGATAAAAGAGCTATTTATTATGAATTATTTAAGTTTCAAGCTCAAAATAATTGATTTTGGAAGTTTTAATTATGTTTTTTAAGAAAAACGTTTTTCAAATGTTGGTGTGGCCATCTTTAACATGTGCTTGGTGGCTGAAATCAGATTTCAAAGTGGGCGAGGAATGTGTTTTATAAATATTAATATTATATTAAATTTTACTGCTTTTTGGTGTTACAAGCATTTTCCTATAAATAGGTGCTTAGGTTAGAATTGAAAATCACACCGAAGCTGAAGTTTTCTCTCTATATTATCGAAAGCGTATTCTTGTGAGTATTTTGAGTATACTTTGAGTATTGCTATCTGATTGCAAGTTCAAGTCATAGCCTATATCCGGTGTTTCAACTAGAAGTCTTGTCTTTCGAGGTAAGGGATGTTATTTTTTTGAAAATGATATTATTACTTCAATATCATTATCTTAGAAATATTGGTTGGAAATTTTATCAAATTTGGAACTTTTTTCATGTCGGGGTTACTTATTCATGAGTTACTTATTCACGAGTTACTATTCACGAGAGTACTATTCATGAAGCGTGAAGATGTTTTTTTGTGAAATTTCTATCTTTTGGTGTCAGAGTTACTATTCACGTATCGACCTTTATTCACGATACTCTGACACTATTCACGAATACGGTATGATTATTCAATAGAAAAATAAAATTTCTTCTTTTTGTCCAAAATATCTATTATGGATACTAGCTTTGATTGTATCCATGTTTTGATCATTCTTGAATTTTACTCCACTCGATTACTTATGAAGTATTTTGAACTTGGATTGTTTAAAAATACGAATCCTTAATATTGTTCTATTGTTTCTTTGGATTCGTTTCCTTTAAAATATTTGTCATTATCCTCGGTCTAAATGATGATATTCTTGAATATCTTTGGCCTGTAGTGCAAAGATGAATGATTTCTTGATGAATATCTTTGGCCCGTAGTGCAAAGATGAACAGGTGTTGAGATGAACATGACCTACTGATTAATATCTTTGGCGACTCAGAATGGGTTGGATGGAATGGACCTATTTTGGGGGCGTCACAGCTTTCCTCTCTTCCCGAATCTTGTAACCCCCTTCCATGGAGCCACACGCAACAATACATGATCCCCAATACTAAATTCCACGTCCTTTCGATGAAGATCCGCATAACTCTTTTGTCGATCTTGTGCCGTTTGTATACGTTGTCGAATCATTTGGATCTTTTCTGTAGTCATTCGTACCAACTATGGTCCCAACAACGTTGCTTCTCCCACCTCATCCCAACATATTGGAGAGCGACACTTTCGTCCATATAATGCTTCAAATGGAGCCATACCTATACTTGCCTGATAACTGTTGTTGTAGGAAAATTCCACCAATGGTAAATACTTATCCCAACTCCCTTTGAAGTCTAGGACACAAAGTCTTAATAGATCTTCAAGAGTTTGAATAGTCCTATCTGATTGTCCGTCCGTTTAAGGATGGTATGCCGAACTGAATCGTAAATCCATGCCCATAGCTTTTTGCAAGCTAACCCTAAATCTTGAAGTGAATCTTGGGTCACGATCCTAAACTATGGATACTGGCATGCCATGCAATCTCACAATCTCATCTACGTACATACGAGCAAGACGTTCAAGGGAATAAGTCTCCCGTATCGACAAGAAATGAGCAGACTTGGTTAATCTATCAACAATAACCCAAATAGCAGTTATGCCTTGAGAAACCGTGGGAAGGCCCGTAACGAAATCCATGGTAATGTGTTCCCACTTCCATTTCTAAATCTCAAGTGGTTGCAATGGACCTTTTGGCACTTGATGCTCCGCCTTTACACGTTGACAAGTTAAACACCTCGAGATAAACTTTGCAATCTCTCTCTTCATATTGTTCCACCAAAATGTATGTCGAAGATCACGATACATTTTGGTACTTCCAGGATGGATTGCAAATGATGTATTGTGTGCCTCCATCATGATCTTGTACTTCAAATCAGAATCGTTAGGAACACAAAGTCTGGAGTGAACTCGAAGTATTCCTTCTTCATCGATTCTTGCTTCTGGAATAGCACCTTCTTGCACTTTCTTCTTCATACGATCATTTCCGGGTGCGTGGTTTGAGCAACTTTAACTTTATCGATTAAAGTTGGTTCTATGCGTATACTTGACATCATCGCACTCGTTCCTGCATATGATCTTCTACTCAACGCGTCAGCTACCACGTTTGCTTTTCCAGGATGGTATTGAATAGTGTGGTCGTAATCCTTCAACAGATCAAGCCAACGTCGTTGCCGCATGTTGAGTTCTTTTTGAGTGAAGAAATATTTGAGGCTTTTATGGTCTGAATATATCTCCACTTTCTCCCAATATAGATAGTGCCTCCAGATCTTTAGCGCGAAAACGACTGCTGCCAACTCTAGATCATGAGTAGGGTAATTCCTCTCATATTCTTTAAGTTATCGCGAGGCATAGGCTATGACTTTCCCATGTTGCATGAGAACACATCCTAACCCTTTGCTCGAATCATCATCAGAGATAACAAATCCATCCGAACCAGATGGTATTGTCGAACAAGTCTGAAAATGAGTCTCCTCTTAAGCTCTTGGAAACTCTTCTCGCATTCCTCACTCCATACGAATTTGATATCTTTCTGACTCAGTTGAGTTAACGGGGTAGCAATTCGAGAAAACCCTTCCATGAATCTCCGATAATAACCAGCTAAGCCCAGAAAACTACGTACTTCGGTCACCGTCTTTGGTTGCTCCCAACTTTGTATTGCTTTAATCTTCGCCGGGTCCACAGATACTCCATGTTTTGACACCACGTGCCCTAGGAATGCTACTTCCTCAAGCCAGAACTGGCATTTCTTCAACTTAGCATATAGCTTGTTTTCACGCAGCCTTTGGAGTACCAGCTTCAAATGGTGCTCATGATCTTCACGGCTTTTGGAATATATGAGGATGTAATCAATAAAGACAACAACGAACTGATCTAAATAATCCTTGAATACTCGGTTCATCATATTCATGAAAAGCGCAGGAGCATTAGTCAATCCAAAAGACATGACTAGAATTCATAATGCCCGCATTCGAGTTACGAAAGGCGTCTTGAATATCCTCGATTTTAACCTTCAATTTGTTGATATCCAAAATATGAAGATTAATTTTTGAAAAGAATTGTGCTCCTTGCAACTGGTCAAACAGGTCATCAATACGAGGTAGCAGATACTTATTCTTGATGGTGACATGGTTCAATTCCCGATAGTCAATACAAAGTCGCATACTTTCGTCTTTCTTCTTTACAAATAAAACAGGAGCACCCCAAGGAGATGTACTAGGATGAATGAAACCGATGTCCAACAACTCCTGTAGTTGAATCTTTAACTCCTGAAGTTCAATAGGAGCCATTCGATATGGGGTTTTAGAAATGGAATTTGTACCAGGTTCAAGATCAATAAAGAATTCAACTTCACGTTCCGGGGGTAGACTAGGAAGTTCTTCAGGAAATATGTCAGGAAAGTCAATAACAACAGGAATATTATTCAAATATGACGTGTCTTTATTCAAGTCTGTGACATGGGCTAAGAAAGCTTGACATCCGTTATTTAATAAACGAATAGCTTTATGACTTGATATAACAAATGATTGATTTTAATGGCTTAATGCTTGAATTCGCACAACAAAGTTGGTTAGGAATATGAAAACTAACAACCTTACGAAAATAATCAATTTTGGCATGATGAGTAGTTAACCAATCAATCCCTAAAATCACGTCAAATGCAAGTATCTTTAAAGAGATAAGGTCAACAGTAAGGTGATGGTGCCAACTTGGATCAAACAAGATTTATAAACGATTGGATGTGATGAAAGTTTTTCATAACGAGTCTCCACAGATAAATCAAAGTCTAATTTCTCCGAGTCAAGTTTAAACGTTGAGCACAAGCAGGAGAAATAAATGAATGGGTAGCACCACCAGATATCTAGTAAGGTATAAACTTCGCATGAATTTATGATTAGCTTACCCGTGATCACCTCGTTTGGGTTCCTCGCATGTTGACCCGATCACGATAAATGCTCTTCCTTAACCCGCTGACTTTGACTTTTTCCGGGATGACCCTTCGAGTCACCATCCCCACTGGACTTGGTTTTTATTCATCGCATAATCTCGAGCGATATGTCCTTCCTTTCCACCATTATAGCATACCTTGAACTGTTGTGGGCGGTTTGGGGTATGATATGTCCTTCTTTTCAGCACTTATAAAGATACGACCGGTGGTCGTTCTCCTCCCTTGGAACCGATTCTTTCTTTGGTACGACGTCTTCACATTGTCATTGTTGAATCTCCTCTTTTAAAATCTCCCCCGACTCGCTTCTTCTATTTTCACGGCCACGATTACCACCAGAGTGGTTACCGCTTTTGTTTGAATGTTTTCCTCCCACTTTGGTTTTCATTGCTTCACGAAGGATCGCTTTGCCAATGAGATGACACTGGTTGCGGTCCCTTCGTTGAACGTATTTCATTATCTCGCTTCTAATAATTGAGCCTGTTGACTACATCTGAATATAAAGAAAATTTATGAGAGATAAGATATATTAGAATCTCGGGTTTTAAACCTCTTAGAAATATCCTCGTCATTTGTTCCTCATTCTCTACCAAATGAGGTGCAAACTCGGACAACTCGCGAACTTCGCATCGTGATTGGGACACCGTCATGTTATTTTGTTCTAGTCTAATAAACTCTACCTCCTTCATATGGCGAATACTTTGTGAAAGTATTTTTCGTTGACAAGTTTCAAACGTTTCCCGCGACATACCGAAAAGTGGCATCTTTGGGTCCATTTCATGCAGACTCCCACCAAGAGTGCGCCTATCCACGGAACATAAAGGTGGTCATTAGGTTTGTAATATTCATGTATGCAATCAAATTGCAAAATAATGCTAAGCGATGTAAAAATCGAGTTTAAAAAATTTACAAACCATATACCCGGATCACCCTTTACGCGCAATTATTAATTTAACAAAAGATAAAGAATAAATCATACCCTGAAGAACGAGCTTCCTCAGTACAAGTTCACCTCCAAATCCTTTTCGCTCAATCTTGAATCCACCGGGTTTGGTTCCTTCCTTCGATCAACGTTAGCCACCCAAATGTTTGGCATCTAGAGGTGATCCACCAAGGAAGAAGAAAATTCAAGAAGATGGGTATTTGGCTCAAACCCTAGTTTTCTATCTCTATAGAAAAAGGTGTACTCTCCCAACAATTGGAATTATGTCGTATGTTGAAAAGTCAACAACCCATACCACCCATTTTAGACTCCTCTTATTTATAGATGTGGGCAACCCACATTAACAATTAAGGAATTGGGTTTTAATTAATTAATTCTTTTAATTAATTAAGCTCCCTAATCTTATTAGGGATAATTAATTAAACTCCTTTAACTAATTTTCCTTCCTAATCCAATTAGGAATAAATGAGAGTACTTATATTAAATTAATTCCTAAACTCTTTTAGAAATTAAAATAATAATAATTGTAATAATATTAATAAGACTCTCTTATTAATTTATATTTAATATTTCTAAAATATTAAATAATAATATTAAGCTATTTAATTTATTCTATCACCATAGATTAAATTAAATATACATAATATATTATTACGATTATGCCATTTACTTCTTAAATAATTATTCTTCCTTTTATGGTGTGACCCTTTAGGTTCTCCATATTAAACCGGTTGTGAATAAATCAATTGAACAATTCTAATCTTATTTAAATAAATAAATTAAATAATTAATTTATTTAAATAATATTTATTCTACAATAGGATAAGCCTCCCTAGCGATCAACGACTTTCCAGATAATATAGATTTCAACATTAATCATTAAAGAACCTTTGAGTAAATAGTTACCGCATAATTCAATCCTTCCACCATACAATGTCCCAATTAAATATAAGACATGGAATTATCGCAAGTCTTATTTTATTTAATTATATGTATTTCGACTCTTAAATGCATTAACTCAAATAATGCAAATTAGAAACTCCTTTCTAATTTCATTCGCCCGCCAAGGACTCATCGGGTTGTCATTTATCGAATCACATAGACATTTCTCTTCTTTTATTAGAAATGGTAGATTCTTTATTGATCATACATTATCTCCATGTACAACTTATTATACCCAAGCATACCCTTTGATATACCCTAAGGGTCTTAAGGAATAAGTCAAAGTATAACTCATCATACACAAGATACTATGATGATCTCAAGTCCAAGGATCACTCAGACTACTATCACTATAGAATTCCTATCGACAGCAAATAAAACTCCATTAGGTATTCCTTAGCGAGCCAATGCTCAAAGTGAACTTATTCTCTAATAAGCACCTACATACTTGCTTTAGTGTTCCACACAAATGATCATGAGATCAATCATCCTCATCCAACGAAAGCAAGAACGATGTACTCAATCTATCCGGATTCACTAATCCCCAATTTAGTAATCCATCGATTGGGAACTATTTTAGTTTTAAGCTTTCTAAGAATTTAGATCTCATTAGAATGATCATCATCATTATTCTAAAAGCATTGCTTAAAACTATGGGTTTATCACATATTATAAAACAAAGATCATGTAGATAATTAAAAGCCTTTAATAAATTAATACTTTTTATTAATAAATGAATAAGATTGTTACAAAGTATATGCTTTATCATCAAACATGATCGGCTTGTGTGCATACTACTTTCAATCTCCCACTTGCACTAAAGCCAATCGTCATGGTAACTCATACTCTTCTCTCTAAGTGACGATTATCCCCATTGGATAAGTTTTAGTTAATGGATATGTAATGTTGTTCATGAGAGTCCACTATCTCTATAGTGATTTCCATCTTTCAATGATTCTAATAATCAAATGAAAGTGCCACAACACATGTTTAGATCCAAGACGAGACTTTAGAACTATTCCTAGTTCTATAATGAACTTTTAATCCAAACAATCAACTTGTAGCCTTCATTTATAGCTATATACTTTGTCTTTATCACTAAACCAAAGAAAGACTTTTTGTCGCTTTGGAACCTTTCCAATTCATCGCACCATCTTTGCTCAAGATAACGCTTTACCTTAAAGTGGATTTTCGTCATCTTGGTCTCGTCTCGAAAAACTTGAGTCTGTTAAGCCTCTAATTTTAATTTAGACCCACCATAAATATGATCACATCCTTAGTGCTTGGGTTAAGCACTTTAAGATGTTTTTCACTATCTTACGTTGATCTTCTCCGTAATATGACCGATCAACATCAGTCTCAGTATATTTCATTGCATACATGATTGTCACTCATGCGATCTCTCTTCTTTGGAGTCTATGGGGACTATTAAGAGAAATACACTCCATAGCTCATCGACATGAAACATCTCTTGAGTTTGCCATGCTAAACGACTTTAGCATCAAATGAATATATATCCTCGGGTTAAGTTGAGCATCCTTTTAAATCTATCTATATAGATTTATATCCCCAACTAAGATACTCTTCCCAAATCATTCATGGAGGAATGTTTAGACAACTTTATCTTTATCGATTGTAGCATTAGTATGTCATTCCTCATCCATAGATATCAACATATAATATTAGGAATGTCACGACGCTCCCTAATCGACCCTTTTTTGTACACACTAGAAGTCTTACCTCATCGAATGTAACTCGGATCATCATCTTCTATGATGCGCACCTCATCATCATCATCCATGATGAATCCATACCTCCTAGGTATCTTTGGTACTATTCCGCATTTATGATTACCATTTGTGGTACAATAGGTCTATCTACATGTTCCTCTTATTTGACTTATAGTGTTTTGTGGTTCTTGAACTTTCAAGATCTATAATCCTCCCACTAGCCCCTTTTAATGATAAACACCTTTATCTTAAAAGGCAGCGTGTTTCATAACAAACACCTTTTGCTAAGTAGGATTATAGAACATATACCCTAAACTTACTTTAGGATGTCCCACAAATCGACACTTATAAAATCTTGTCCCAAGCTTATCCTTTGAAACCTTTTCACATAAGTTGGACAACCCCTTATCTTAACATACTTAAGATTAGAATCCTCCCATCCATAACTTTTATGGAGTCTTAAATGGATTTTGAGGTTACCTTTTCAGAGATATGCACCATTTCTAGGACATGACCCTGAAGGATCTTGGAATGTCAGTAAAATCATTATGGACCGCACTACGTCCAACAAGGTACGATTTTTCATTCAGATACATCAATCAATTATCACAGATCGGGATGTGTCCATTATGAGAAAACCATTTGAGATGATCTAAAACTTATTGCACAAGTATTTATTCCTCGATCTAATCAAAGAATCTTAATACTTTGCCAATTTGTTTCATTTCTCAATTCTTTGAACCTTTCAAATAATTCACAATTGTATTTCAAAGAAATACACACATTCAACTCTTTGAATGATCATCTCCTTTTCTTATACTAGTTTGTTCAATTTGCAAAATTATTTTCACGTAAGTCAAGTATACAAAATTTATTAAGTAATATTCCAGCTTATACAAAATATTATTATTATAAATAGAACAACAATTGTTCTTAATTATAATACCAAAGTTTTCATTGTCCAACAATAAAATGGAAATAATATTTTTTAACAAGAACTGAAATACAATAACAACTTATCGACTTAATAGATTTGCCCGCAGAGCGATTGCTAAACTATAAGTTTCTATAGCTAATGCAAAGCAACCTTTGCTTAATTTTTCCACATATAGGATTACTTATCTATGTTTAACTTTCTACTCGCTTGGTCCCTTCATAAATCTATATTTATGATAACCAAAGTCAGATCCAATACCCAAGTAGAACCTCGATTTAAAGAAAAATTTATTTTAAATCATGAACAAATTTGTATTTGTAACCAAACTTCACTAAGCTTCTTTGGTTAGCCTCGCAAGATGCTTCTAGCAGATTTCTTTCCAAAGGTCCGTGCTTATTGCAAAGGAAGCAAACTCCTTTGCCATCTATATCGCTTTTGTTCTTATTATCCTTTGTTTACGCCTTTTCATTTACCTTCTTTGAATCGCTCATCTTTTCGTAAGATCCTTTGGCCCCTACCAAGAAGACTTGGTCTTTCTTGGTCGAAAGTGACTCTCAACATTTTCATATATGTTAAGCAAATCAATGAGGTCGATATCTAGCTTGTTCATATGAAAATTCACAACAATTGTGAAAGAAGTCCAGGAGTGAGTGCAAGATCAAATCTTCGCTCAACTCTCCATCCATGACAAAACCAATTGTCCTAATTCGATCAATCAAATTGATTATGTTAAGAACTTTTGTCTGCATTACTATAGTGTCATTGGCCATTCTAGATCGGAAGAGCTCCTTAGATATCTCGATATCTATCGGCCCTACTTTCCTCACAATCAACTACTTGATGTGCAGGAATATAGTAGAGCATTCATAGTTTCACGCCGACGTCAAGCTCGTTACTTCATGGATGCGAGCATGATGCATCGAGCCAACTGTGCATCATCTTGCCACTTTCTAAAAGTAGCAATGTCTTCCTCAGAGGCATTATCTCGCAACCATTGCATGGATAGGCGATTAATGACATAAGATAGCTTTTCAAACTATGAGAACTATTCTCAAATTCCTTAACTTATCCGCTTAATACGGTCCCAGTTAAATAACATCTAATATGTTTCGCAGTTGATAGTAATTTTAGACATTGTAAAATTTTGTAAATGAATTTGTAATTAACAACATTTTAACATACATTCTTTTATTAATTACCAAAATAAATTAGGTCTTGTTTTAAATTGGTATCTCCCACTATTTTCTTCAAACTATATTACCTCACTTATATAGTTCGCTAAAAATCTAATTAAAGATTTGCTAGTGAGAATAAGGATCCCATTTCAAATGTATATAGCCTTGTGGTGACACAACAAACTATATATAAATAAATAGGTAGACAACTTTTGTCAATTACATCAACTATGCAACTCCTTGTATTTTGCCTCTTAGATTATTTTGATCAAGTGGTGGCACATTCGAATCAAAATTATCCAAGTTAAGTCCGACCTAGCACTCCATATATTCAAAAAGAAAAATATCATCCTTGTGGTGACACAACAAAATAATATTGTTCAATTTTCTTTATAAGCATCAAATGTGATAAATTAACATCTTAAATACTTAATACTTGCCTTGTGGTGACACAACAAACTCATACTAAATATTTAATACTCTATTAATTTTATCATGCTAGAATGACGCTCGATATTCCAAATATCTTTGAATGCTTAGGACTTAATATATAAAATTGAGGGGTTTGTTATTAATTTGTCTCATCTTGTTTAGCGCACGCATTTACATATATATATATAATATACGTCATTATATTAATGAACATGCAAGCATGTTTGCATAATATATAATATATATAGTATACGCATGCACATATAGAATACTATATTCTACTCCCGGATTGATTATGGACTTTTATTCTAGTTTGGTTCACTAGAGCCACCAAGTGAACCAAAAGGTCAAACCTAGGGGTGCAAGAAATAATATTTAAATATAACTATTACATTTAAACCCTGCTCCATCACAAATGTGTCTTCAAGCGCTCCTGCTTTTTGATCTCTAATTTTCTAAAATTAATTCTAACTATTCCTATTACAATACTATTTAAAATAAATAGAAACCTTGATCAGCAGTCAAGGGGACGTACATAGGAGAGGAATAGAATTTACATTAAGAAAAATTAGAGAAGATTTAGGTACGCAGACCCCATTTAATAAAACCCATAAATTCATGCATCCAACTAAAATAAAATCCAATCATATTGGTCAATAGTCCATAATCAATCCCATTTATTATCATACATATCATCATATGCATCAATAAATAACATTCATCTTATGAATAATAAACATTTAATATATATATTGATATCATTTAATGGGCAAATTTAGTTAGTATAAAATCTATTTTGAATCAAAATAAACTCCTTTATTTTAATCCAAATTTAAATCAAAATAAAACTATTTTATTTTAATTTATCCTATTTTGAATAAAATAAACTATTTTATTTTAATCAAAATCTTTAATCAAAATAAACTCCTTTATTTTAATTAATTATGGAATCCAATTCCATGTAAAAAAAAATTTAATTAAAATAAACTCTTTTATTTTAATTAATTATGGAATCCAATTCCATGTAAAAAAAAAAAAAAAATTTATTAAAGGAAACACTTGATATCTTTTCCTATTCACAAATAAACTCCTTTATTTTGAATAATATGAAATCTTATTTCATATTTAAATAAACTCCTTTATTTAAGGAAACACGGATTTTCTTTTCCTATTCACAAATAAACTCTTTTATTTTGAATAATATGAAATCTTATTTCATATTTAAATAAACTCCTTTATTTAAGGAAACTAGGATTCTCTTTCCTATTCACAAATAAACTCTTTTATTTTGAATAATATGAAATCTTATTTCATATCTAAATAAACTCCTTTATTTAAGGAAAAATATAATCCAATTTCAACTCCAATTAGTTATCATGGAATCCAATTCCAACTCTAATTAGTTAGCATGAAATTTAATTTTAAAATTAAAATAAACCTTTTATTTTAAGATTAAAATAAACTTTTATTTTAAAATTAAAATAAACTTTTATTTTAAGATTAAAATAATAATATATATATAATATTCAATTTTAAAATTAAAATAAACTCTTTTATTTCAATATTAAAATAAACCTTTTATTTTAAGATTAAAATAAACTTTTATTTTAATTATAAAATAATTAAAATAATAATATATATATATATAGTATATATATATATATATATATATTATATATATATATATATATATATATAAACTTTGGTTTGCCCCTCGATTTCGTATGCGTTATATGCAAAATGAATTAAAAAAAAAAAAATGAAACCTTTAAAAAACAAGCAAACACCACGCCTTGATTTGGTACACGTTTCATGTAATTAACTTCACATTTGGGTTACGTTTTTCAAAAAAAAATGCAATGATTTCATTATATATATATATATATATAAAAATGCATTCCAGTAGCCTCTATTTAAAAAAATATGTGAGTCCCGCTAATCCCTCATTTTCCATGCCGCATGATATTTTTTTTTTATTATTATTAAATAGTATGTTGAGATTTACTTTTTTTTTTTTTTATTTTATATTTTATACAATAAAATTATATCCAATTAAATTGTTCTAAACACATATCAATATAATATCAAATTAAAACAATTAATAATTTGCATAAAGGTTTGGCTCTGATGCCACTGTTAGGTTTGTAATATTCATGTGCGCAATCAAATTACAAAATAATGCGGAAGCGTGTAAAAATCAGAGTTTAAAAAAATTTACAAACCATATACCCGGATCACCCTTTATGCGCAATTATTAATTTAACGAAAAGATAAAGAATAAATCATACCCTTGAAGAACGAGCTTCCTCAGGTACAAGTTCACCTCCAAATCCTTTCGCGTTCAATCTTGAATCCACCGGGTTTGGTTCCTTCCTTTGATCAACGTTAGCCACCCAAATGTTTGGCCTCTATAGGTGATCCACCAAGGAAGAAGAAAATTCAAGAAGATGGGTATTTGGCTCAAACCCTAGTTTTCTATCTCTATAGAAAAAGGTGTACTCTCCCAACAATTGGAATTATGTCGTATGTTGAAAAGTCAACAACCCATACCACCCATATAAGACTCATCTTATTTATAGATGTGGGCAACCCACCTTAACAATTAAGGAATTGGGTTTTAATTAATTAATTAAATTTTTAATTAATTAAGCTCCCTAATCTTATTTAGGATAATTAATTAAACTCCTTTAACTAATTTTCCTTCCTAATCCAATTAGAATAAATGAGAGTACTTATATTAAATTAATTCCTAAACTCTTTTAGAAATTAAAATAATAATAATTGTAATAATATTAATAAGACTCCTCTTATTAATTTATATTTAATATTTCTAAAATATTAAATAATAATATTAAGCTATTTAATTTATTCTATCACCATAGATTAAATTAAATATACATAATATATTATTACGATTATGCCATTTACTTCTTAAATAATTATTCTTCCTTTTATGGTGTGACCCTTTAGGTTCTCCATATTAAACCGGTTGTGAATAAATCAATTAGAACAATTTAATCTTATTTAAATAAATAAATTAAACAATTAATTTATTTAAATAATATTTATTCTACAATAGGATAAGCCTCCCAAATAGCGATCAACGACTTTTCAGATAATATAGATTTCAACATTAATCATTAAAGAACCTTTCGAGTAAATAGTTACCGCATAATTCAATCCTTCCACCATACAAATGTCCCAATTAAATATAAGACATGGAATTATCACAAGTCTTATTTTATTTAATTATATGTATTTCAACTCTTAAATGCACAACTCAAATAATGCAAATTAGAAACTCCTTTCTAATTTCATTCTCGCCGCCAAGGACCACTGGGTTGTCATTTATCGAATCACATAGGACATTTCTCTTCTTTTATTAGAAGTGGTAGATTCTTTATCGATCATACATTATCTCCATGTATAACTTATTATACCCAAGCATACCCTTTGATATATCCTAAGGGTCTTAAGGAATAAGTCAAAGTATAACTCATCATACACAAGATACTATGATGATCTCAAGTCCAAGGATCACTCAGACTTACTATCACTACAGGAATTCCTATCGATGCATAAATAAAACTCCATTAGGTATTCCTTAGGGAGCCACGCTCAAATGAACTTATTCTCTAATAAGCAACCTACATACTTGCTTTAGTGTTCCACACAAATGATCATGAGATCAATCATCCTCATCCAACGAGAAAAGCAAGAACGATGTATCAATCTATCCGGATTCACTAATCCCCAATTTAGTAATCCATCGATTGGGAACTATTTTAGTTTTAAGCTTTCTAAGAATTTAGATCTCATTAGAATGATCATCATCATTATTCTAAAAGCATTGCTTAAAACTATGGGTTTATCACATATTATAAAACAAAGATCATGTAGATAATTAAAAGCCTTTAATAAATTAATACTTTTTATTAATAAATGAATAAGATTGTTACAAAGTATATGCTTTATCATCAAACATGATTGGGCTTGTGCGCATATACTACTTTCAAAGCGAATGGAACCTTATGTTCTCTCGCACATCCCAAGACATCGAATATCTTGGTAATTTGCTTGACCACGCGTTTCCGCCATGATCGGATCCCGCTTTCCCTTAAATTCGTGGTCCCAACTCTTTGAATCGCTTGGTTGTGACAAGTCGCTTTGCTTCTCATTTTCACCTGTGATCTCGTGCACGAAGTCTCCTCGTCTCGTTTTTGCATGAACCGCAAAAAGCTCCTAAACATCCAAATGCTCATCATTCGCTTCAATGGTGTTGTTTACAGGAGGAATATTGCCTTCCTGTTGCACGTTTCCCTGGGTGGTGATTAAAGGTGTTTCCACGGTCTCATTAACTCCACCGTTAATATTCTCAGCTGCCATTCTTAAATACTTGCCATAAAATAAGGGTTAATTAAACAAATTATCATATCACATATTAACCATATGCTTCGACTGACCAACAAATAAGGATTACTCATCTCTCCCCTCCTAGTACTATTCCCTAATCTCCGCCAGAGACCATATCCCTAAGCTCTGATACCAACTGTGACGCCACCAAAACAGGTATACAACACCCATTCTGAGTCGCCAAATACATGGTACAGAAACAACTACAACTTTATTAATACAATTGTCGTGCAAAATACGACAACACTTAAACTATGAGTTTAAAAAAACAAATATTATCTTCTAGACAATATCCACACTCAAATAAGTCTTCATTACAATTATTGATACATTATTTTACAAAAATGGTGAGGACTACTAAAACCACTTCTAGAACCATCATTCCACACCCCGACTAAGATTTCGCCACATTCTCGCCCCCGAGAAGAAAAATGGAACAACAAAGAAAAGGGTGAGCTCAACTAGCCCAAGAAAGAATATTATGACTAAGATAACATGTAACAAATTATCGTTAGTCTTCAATAGGGAAAATCTAATAGAATACAATAGATAACCGCTTTTAAATCAATCTTCGCAATAAAATAATAATTCATTAGAAGAGTTAAGTAGAGAATGCATACTACTATCTTCTATATATGAATTTAAAAGTTCGTCGTCGATATTTTATCCCTGTAACATCAATCAACATATATCTCGAATTAAATATTCATCTTTGCACCATGTGCCAAAGATATTCGTTCGATTGGTCATGTTCATCTAAACACTGCTCATCTTCAGACCATCGACCAAAGATATTCATCGAAATCATTCATCTTTGCACTATGTGCCAAAGATATTCATTATAACATCATTTAAGACTGAGGATGATGAAAAATATTTTAAAGAAAACGAATCCAGTGAAACAAAAGAATAAATATTAAGGATTCGTATTTCAACTATTCCATGTCCAAAAATACATCATAAATAATCATAGTGGTGTAAAATTCAAGAATGATCAAAACATGGATACAATCAAAGTTAGTATCCAGAATAGATATTTTGGATAAAAAGAAGAAAATTTCATTTTTTTCGGTGAATAGTGCCGTATTCGTGAATAGTGCCGTATACGTGAATAGTATCGTATACGCGAATAGTAACTCCGACACTAAAAGATAGAAATTTCACAAAAAATATTATCATGCTTCGTGAATAGTACTCATGAATAGTTCCTCGTGAATAGTAACTCATAAATAGTAACTCGTGAATAGTAACTCATAAATAGTAACTCATGAATAGTAACCCCGATATGAAAAAGTTCCAAATTTGATAAAAAGTTCCAACCAATATTTCGGCATAATGATATCAAGAAATAATATCACTACAAAGAAAATAACATCCTTACATCAAAAGGATAGTATTTCGATCGAATATGGTTATAGTCTTTGAAAGAACTTGCAATCAGATAGCAATACTCAAAGTACTAAAATACTCACAAAATACGCCGATATTATAGAGAAGAGAGAGAAATCTTTAGTTTCGGTGTGATTTTCAATTCTAACCTAAGCACCCTATTTATAGGAAAATGCTTAGAACACCAAAGCGTAAAATTTAATAAAATAATATATTTATAAAAATTATTCACGCCCACCTCTTTGACAACTTGAATTCAAAGATGTTTGCAACACCATTGGAGCCCACCAAATGACAAAAAACGTTTTCTTTTAAAAAATAATTAAAACTTCAAAATCAATTATTTTAACTTCAATAATTTATAATAAATAGCCCTTTTATCAAAAAAATTCAATCTCGCGACATTTTATAGGAAATTCAATTCTCTACAACTTTGCAGGTAAGAAAGTTTTTCCAAATTCCAAATGTAAATCAATCAAATCCATAAACCAAGCGATTTTACAAGCTATAAATAAATTTCAGTCAAGAAATGGGTCCACCAACATGCTTAACATGTTTTAAACAACTTTTGTAACAAAAATACTCTTCCTCCTCATATACTCACATATCACACATTCATTGTAAAAATATCATCATTATTATATTATAATAATATAATAAAATATTATTTTATCGTAAAAGATAAAATATCAATTTTCAACAAATTATCACTTTAAAATATTCTCCATCTATATCCACATAAAATAAATATTTTCCTTATCATATAAATCAATAATTAATTATTCACAAATAATATTATGTAATTACAATATTGACAACCGGTTTTAGGAAAAAGGGGCTTTCCAATAAGGATTTCTCCACTATCTTTGGCGGCCGCAATTAGGTGACCAAACCTCTCCTGCATGTAACTTTCTAGACATCGCCAATAATGTTATCTTATAATATTATTCAGATAATATGAATTATTTCTCCGATAATGGAAAATATCGTAGTAGTGACAATTATTAAAACAACAAGTAATATAAAATATCAACGCAAAGAATTATTGAATCAATAAAATAAAATAATGAACAAGTAATTATCAGAATAATTATTGAGTAGTGCCTTTCACGTAAGAAGGCATCATTAATACCGCAGGCATCTTCAGAATAAAGCGTATTATTGTAGTTTAACCATCGGGTAATCTCAACAGTTGTTATCTGTAATAACTACACCAATTATTTATAAACAACTTATATTGTTGTTTTTCTTCATCCATCGCAGTTATGGGGCCCACAAAATCTGCTTGTTGTCAAATACGAATATTCTCGAGAAGAATATTCACGACCAACGAATATTCTCGACAACAATGAATATTTTATAACCACTGCTTATTTAAAATATTTGCGCATTTTACCCATAACTAACCACATTAATCAATTCAACCCTTATTATTACAAAATAATTAATAGAGAAAATTAAATTTCATTTATAATAAGTTGGGGTCTTACACTAAATATGTAAGACTCAACTTATTAATGAATAAAATAAAATTCCTCTATTTATTATTGTGAATAATAAGGTATTTATTTGATATAATACTTTTGGTTATGGGTGAAATGTGCAAAAATTTCAAAATAAGCAAGTGGTTATAAAATATTCATTTGTTTAGAATATTCGTTTGGTCGTGAAATATTCTTTTTTTTTGAAATATTCAGATGATGGCGCAAATGCATTTCAGGGCCCCATAACGGATAACGATCGGATGAAGAAAACGATAAATTTGAGTTTTTACAATTAACGGCGTAGTTTTTACCGTTAACACTATTGGAATACCCGGTGGTTAAAATACAGTAATACGCGTCAGTTCGCATAGTATCACACCTGCTTTTTTAAATGTTTTTGAATTATCGATTCTTACGTAAGAAGGCACTTACTCAATAATTGTTAAAGTAATTATCGCTCAATATTTTATTTTATTGATTCAATAATTGTTGCGTTGATATTTTATATTATTGTTGTTTCAATAATTGTCACTACACAGTATCTCCATTATCAGATCAATAATTTATATTATTTGAAATAATATTATTAGATAACATTATTGGCAATGTCTTGAAAGTTCAAGGAGAGGTTTGGTCACCTAATCAAGTACAAGAAGGAGAAATCCTTATCTGAAGCCCCTCTTTTCTAAGGAACTACCGTCATTATAATGTGATTCTCGTAATATTATTTGTGAATAATTAATTATTGATTTATATGATAAGGAAATATTTATTTTATGTGGATATAATTGATGGATATATTTATTGTGGTTATAAATGAAAGAATTAATGCTGAGGTGTTTTATCAGTATTTTGTCAGATTGAAAGTATTAAAAATCGTCCGTATGTGGATTTCGGGCATTTTTCGTTTGGAATTTGGAAAAACTTAAACTTTAAAAGTTGTAGAGAATTAAATTTCCTATGGAAAGCACATAAGATTTGAATTTTTCTGATAAAAGGGTTATTTATTATGAATTGTTGAAGTTTTGGAAAATAAAATGATTTTTATTAAAACATGGGTGGGCCCCACTTTTGGTTGGTGAAAATGTGTTGAGATTTTTATTCAAATGTGGTAGGCTTAAATAGTAGCAGGTAAAGCCATCAGGTAGCAGGTTAGTCTGCTATGGCGTTCTAAGCATTTTTCTATAAATAGGGTGCTTAGTTAGAATTGAAAATCACACTAGAATTCATAAGTTTTCTCTCTTTCTCTCTCTAGATTATTGAGCGTATTTTTGTGAGTATTTTGATACTTTGAGAGTTGCTATTCAGTGCAAGTTTCTGTCATCACTATATCCGAAATTCAGTTAGAAATACGGTTATTTTGAGGTAAGGGATGTTATCTTCTTCCTAATGATATTATTTCTTCAATATCATTATGCCGAAATATTGGTCTGAACTTTTTATCAAATTTGAAATTTTTTGTGTCGGGGTTATTATTCACGATACTGACTTTATTCACGATATCATACACCATTCACGAATCACTAAGACTATTCAATAGAAAAAATAAAATTTCTTTTTTTGTCCAAGTTGTCTATTATGGTTACTATCTTTGATTGTATCTATGTTTTGATCTTTATTTTTGAATTCTACTTCAAAATTGGTTATTATGGAGTATTATTGAACTTGGATAAACCGTATTACTTAATCCCTAATATTTGTTCTTTTATCTTCATCGGATTCGTTCTCTAAAATGTTTTTCATCATCCTCAAATCCTTAATGGTGATACTTGATGATATATCTTTGGTCCAGAAAGGCAAAAGATGAATGATTAATCGATGAATATCTTTGGCCCGTAGTAAAAGATGAACAGTGTTGAGATGAATATGATTAACCTGGTGATATAAATGAATATCTTTGGCCTTTTGTGCAAAGATAAATATTTGATTCAAGATATATATTGATTGATGTTCTAGAGGATAAAATATTGATGATGGACTTTTAAAATCTTAGAAGATAGTAGAATTCTTTCTACTGACTCTTCTAATGGATTGCTATTTTCGCCGCATTGTTGATCTAAAACTTGTTGGCTCATTATATTTTATCGATTTTTCCCGTCAAGACTCATCGATAATTTGTTGTATATTATCTTAGTCATAATAATATTCTTTATCGGGCTAGTTGAGCTCACCCTTTCCTTTTTGTTCTATTTTTTCTTCTGAGGAGGTGAGAACATAGCAGAACTAGCTCTGCAGTAACGGAGTGATGGTTCTAGAAAGTTGTTTTAGCAAATCCTCACTATTTTTTTTTTGTAAAATAGTGTATCAATAATTGTAATAAGGACCTTTTGAGTTTTTATACTCTCTAGTAGACAATATTTGTATTCAAATTCACAAAGACATGTGTTGTTGTCGATTTTGTACCAAGCAATTGTATTACTAAAGTTGTATTTGTTTACGTACTCATGTAATGGCAAGTACTGAGAATGGGTGATGATATCCTATTTTGGGGGTGTCACAAAATACAATTATTGTCACACTATTTTATAATGTATTGAGATATTTCTATAGTCTCGGACCATCACTCCATTCCTTGGCTAGTCCCAGTTACACTCTTATTTTTTGATAAGAATAATGGAACAAAAGGGAAAAATGTGAGCTCAAATAGTCTAGTAAAGTATATTTTGACTAAGATAATAAAGAATAAATTATCTTTAACTTTCAACAATGATAAATTAGAAATTTAAAGATAACATAAGTTTTTAACGATAACTACAGCGGAACAAGCAATCTATTAGAAGAGTCAAAGTAGAGCATGATGTCTACTATTTTTTACGATTTAAAAGTCCATCATCAATATTTTATTCATTTAATACCAATCAATAATTTATTATTTTTATAGTATTTTTTTTGAAATCTCGTATTGTCAGAGGAATACCCTTATTGTTATAAGCAATTCCATATATTTTGTAATCGTAATACAAAAACTTTTGCAAATACATACATAGCACAACTCTAAAAATATAGTTGAGACATGGATGGAAAAAATACAAAAGAAAGGATATTTAAATTAAGAAAATTAAAAATTATTTCAAGGATAGAAATTTATCTCATTAATCACGAATATTTGAACCAAACATTTTATATTTTATTTCCAATAATTGAGAATTATATCAACCAAAGTACTACATGCATTAGAGAAATTGATAAATGGCTTATGGTATAAAAATAAAACTTTAACACAGCTTTTAATGTGACTTGAACTTGTAACTATGAATACTCATATATATTTATTAATTACATTTATTTCTTTATATTATTTTCATTAATGGATTACAAATATTTTATTATTTTATAACAAAATATTATGTGGTTTTGAGCTTGATCTATTGTCAAGTTTAGCTGTCACAAGCCGCATGTTCCCCTTCTAATTTTTTATTTATTTTAATAACCTTTATATAAAGTTTAAAACATACTTATTCACTTGTACGCTCATTTAATGAATTTTATAAAATTGCCAAAATATTCTAAAAATGAAATTATTAAAAATCACGAAGCCATAAATAAATAGATTGATCGTGTATAATTAATGAGATAATCACACAGTATGATTTTCAATTAATGTTAGATTGTTAATCGTAACTGAAGGGTGTTGTGCACATTTGTATATCTAAATATTTTATTGTGACTAAACTATCCTTAATATGTGAGAGACTAATAATATCTAAATAAGGCAAAGTGAGGATAATTTTGTCACTTTCACATATGTAAGTAATTAATTAATAATATAAAACGTGCATATATAACATCATAATTTAATTACCAATATCTCTCTCTCTCTCTCTCTCTCTCTCTATATATATATATATATATATATATAAATGGCTATATATATAAGAGATGAAATGTAATAAGTTTACTATCATAAGGCAAAAATTCAGGTCTAAAAATAACAAAAAGATGAACAAGATTTTTACTTATTTTCTTCTTAGCATTTTGTTTCTCAATGTTGACTCTACTGAAGCTGACTGCAGCAAATACAATACAGCAGGTAAGTTTGATGACAATCGAACTTTGTAATATTAAATAAATTTATTCATTTTACATACATTTTTTTGATAAAATAGGAACAACCAATGTACTGTACGTTGTTCTAATTCATATGTATATATTATCGACATATATGTTTGTAAAATTTATACTGAGAAAGTATTATATATTGTTTCATATTCATCCCTAAAATAATAATTTGTTAATTAATTGTATTACATGATAATGAAATTATGATTTGAGGAAATTATCAATAGAAAGAGACATCCTTTTATGAGGCAAAATTTGACAACATGTAGAGTATATAATAAAATACTTTCTTTTTTTTTATTTTGTAAATACCTTATATATATATATATATATATATGTGTGTGTGTGTGTGTGTGTGTGTGTTTGTATTTTGCAAGTTTTCGTCACAATGTTTGATTTTCTAACAGGTTTAATAGGATCTGTGAGGACAGAGGATCAACTTTGCAAAGAACGTAACCACACTAATGGGTGCAATGACAGCTCATATGTATTTGTCAGCGTCAATATTTAGAACTCATTGATTATGGATGTGAAAACGACCACACATGTTGGTGTTCTTATATTTGCTAAATGTAAATTTTGAAATAATAATATGCAATAAAGAATTACTATTATTTTTTTTCTTACTTTTCAGCAAAAAATATTTTATTAAGATAACAAAATACAAATACAGGACTTTTTGGTGTTCTTATATTTATACTAATGAATTATTTTTTGATATAACAAGCTAAAAAAGGGTGAATTTTGAAGATAGATAGATAAAACTATTTGTAATAATACAGATATTAGTAGATCTGAATGGATAATAAAACAATTGTTTGATAAAATTGAAGCAATTAAGATTTGAATTGTTAAGATATATCTTAATAAATTAGATGAAATAACATTTTAATTTCAGGAAAGTTGTTTAGTAACTAAAAAGTATAAAATATAAAAATAAATTTAAAATTTAAAAGTATTTCAAATTGATTTTTCAAAACTCAATAATGATTTTAAATTAAATTTAAAATAGAGGAGTACAATATTTATAGAAATTTATAGATTTAAAAATTTACACAAAGGGTAAATATAAGACCATTATTAATTTTTTTTAAAGTAAATTTAATGACAATTTTACCCTTTTGGTATAAAAATTTAATTATATTGATTATTGGTGATTATGATATAAACTTAAAGTTCATTGTATTAATCTATATTTAGGGCTTAATTTTTAATGCCACAAAGGGTAAAATTGTTATTATATTGACTATTGACAATTATGAAATACCAAGATTTTAATTAGTAGTACATTTATACATTTTAAAATATTTATCATAATAGTAATTATTGATGATTTTTTAAACTAAGTTTGTAATGTATTTATAAATTTATTTTAAAACATTAATAACGGTCTTATATTTACCATGTTTGGTATAAAAAATTAATGGAATAAATGTTAAAATGAGACTCAATATTACACATAAGCATTTTTAGTCGCATGTCGCTGTCATGTCATCAATTTCTGATGTGATACTATCAATTAGGCGTAATTTAATAAAAAAATAAAAGTTTAATCCCGTAATTGAAAAAATTTTGAAGACAATCTCAAAGTGAAAAAAATTTAAAAGTTCAGGTATTAATACATATTTAGACCTTGGATTAACATACAATGGTAAAATGTTCAATCAAATCCTTCCAACTTCACACATAACTCTATATGGTAGTATTTTGATTTAGAGCTATAAACGCGCGAGCTCTTTCTTTGTTTCTTCTCCTGGTTGCCTTCTTTTCTTCATTTAACCGAGTTGTTCAAGCAGACAAAACCTCAAGTTAACTCGACTCAAGTTCATTTATCGACTCAAACTCAAACAAGAAAATAATACCATGTTTGCCTTGAGCTTGCTTAAGCTCGACTCCTTCAATATTTAATTAATTTAAATAATTACTTTTACATATTATACATTCCCTCTATCCCATATTAAATGACCACTCTTAAAATGATACACTGATAGCAGTAATTAATAAAATTTTCCTTAATATACCCCTATTAAATTAATAATTCCAATTCATTCTCTTTCATTTAATATAATTGTATTAAATGAAAGGGAAAGGAGAAGAAAGGGAACGGAGATCAAGGAGGCCAAGGCAGAGGACGAGGTCATGAAATTCAGGAAAGGGGAAGAAGTGAATTTCATGCTCAGACATCACGAAGCCCTCCTGCAAGACTATCACATCATCAGACTCAACAATCTCGTCAGCAGGAGATTGTTACAGCTATTCCTCTGAATCATCAGGAGCCAACTTCTAGCTCACAAGACGTATCTACAGTACGCATAAGAATGCCAATTGGAGATCCTGCATTCATGCGCAGACATGAAGAGAATCCTGTTCTAAGTCTAAGCGAGCTAGAAGAGTTAGCAAGAAATGAGGAAGCTCAAAAGAAAAGAAGGGCTGAGGAGTATGTCAACCCACCTCCACATAAGAGGTCAAGGAAACAGAGATAAGTTAAAGCTTAAATTTTCTATTGATGTAATGCTGAATTGTAATATCTTCTGATCATCAATAAATTCATACTTATTCTCTAGACATTTCAGCTGCTCACTGAAATACTAAGTCATGTTTAAATTTCCTGCAAATGCATCTAGTCACTAATAATCATGACAAAAAATCTCTTTGGTTATGTCAACATCAAATAGGGGAAGATTGTTGAGAGAATGCATATTATGATTTGATTTTTTAATGTATATGTTCATGATTATTTGTAAGGTCCTTAAATGAATATATGTACAACGACTTAGTGATAGATCAAAATTGTTAGGTTGATCTAAGCTTTCAACGTGTATCATTACATTAAAGAATGTATAGATAGAAAGATCAAAACCGTTAGGTTGATCTTAAGATGTAATAGATTAGTCTTCAAGAAATCATAGTGCATCAATTTGATCAACATTGCAGAAGTCAAGATGTAAAACGAGAGCTTGAAGATCGTAGGTGCCTCGCTTCAAGGAGACTCTTGGATTTCAGTGAGAGTGGTCCCAACGATTGCCGAGCTAACTCCACGATCGTAGTGTCTTTGAAGGAAACATGAAGTTTACAAGTCAACGATCGTAATGTGCTCTCGAACACAGAGTCAACAACCCGAAGCAAGAGAAGATCGATCGAGTGTACGAAGGTTTTAAAGGGAAATCTTAGTGCTCTCAACTGATAGCATCGTAATGTGCAAGGATGTAAAAGACACTACGATCTAAATCGTAGAACACCACGATCCAAATCGTAGAGCATCATCTGTCTCATGTTAGAAAACATCGAGCCTCATGATCTGTGTTTTCAACAAGTGAGGAATGGATGTAAGGCCCCGAATTTTATGAAATAAAAGTATTCAATTTTTCTTATAATTACTATTCAAGAAATGGTTAAATTGATAAAAGTTAAAGTTAAGGGTGATATATAAAAATTTTTTCAAAATAAGCAAGTGGTTATAAAATACTCATTATTGTTGGGAATATTCGTTTGGTCGTGGAATATTCTTTCCGCTTGGGAATATTTATGCACTGCCAAGCAGACCATTTGTCAGGCCCCATAATGTAATAACTAGTGGGATGAAGAAAAGCGAAAAGGGAGTTTTATAAATAATAACAGAATTGTTATGAATTAACATTGTTGGAATACCCGGTGGGTAAAGTAAAGTAATACGCGTTGTTGCATAAAGTAGAATACCAGATTAAGCGGTATTTTGAATTATCGATTCTTACGTAAGAAAGCACTACTACTAATAATTATTACAGTAATTATTGTTCAATATTATATTTTATTGATTCAATAATCTTTGCGTTGATATTTTATATTATCGTTGTTTCAAGAATTGTCATTACAAGATTTTCCATTATCAGAGCAATAATTCATATTATCCGAATAATATTATTGGATAACACTATTGGCAATGTCTAGAAAGTTCATACAAGGAGAGGTTTGGTCACCTAATCATGCTGCTTAGTAAGGAGAGATTCTTATTGGAAAGCCCCTCTTTCCAGGAGCTTTTGGTTCAATAATATTGTGATTATGTAATATTATTTGTGAATAATTAATTATTGATTTTTATGATGAGAAAAATATTTATTTTATGTGGACATAGATGGAGAAAATTTTTAATGTGACAATTGTTGAAAATTAATATTTTGTCTTTTTCTGATAAAATAATTTATTTAAATATATTATTTTAATAATATATTAACGATGATATTTTTATAATGAATGTGGGATATATGAGTATATGAGGAGGAAGAGTATTTTTGTGGTAATAAATGTTTAACACATATTTTGTGTGTTGGTGGACACAATTTTTGACCGAAATTTGATTATAGCCTGTAAAATCACCCGTTTGTGGATTCTGGTCAATTTTTGTTTGAAATTTGGAAAAACTTTCTTCTGTAAAGTTGTAGAGAATTGAATTTCCTATAAAAACTCGCGAGATTCAAATTTTCTGATAAAAGGGCCATTTATTATGAATTATTGAAGTTCTGAAGTTCCGAAATAATTGATTTGAAAGTTTTAATTATTCTTATTTACAAAAACGTGTTTTTTATTTTGTTTTCCTCATTTAACATGTGATAGGGGCTGAGTTCAGATGGTAAAACATGCGTATGAAGTTTTGGAAAAAATATAATAATATTTAATAAATTTTCTACTTTGGTGTTCTAAGCATTTTCCTATAAATAGGGTGCTTAGGTTAGAATTGAAAATCACACCGAAATCAAGTTTTCTCTCTATATTATCGAGCGTATTCTTGTGAGTATTTTGAGTATACTTTGAGTGTTGCTATACGGTGCAAGTTCGTTCAGCGTTATTCTAATTAGAAGTATTGCTCTTTTGAGGTAAGGGATAGTAAGGGATTTTTAAGGGTGATTATGTTTTTTCAGTTATGTATTTTTTTGGACCTTCAAAAATTCTGAAAAAATTTGAAATGATATTTTGATGAGTTTTGTAGATTGTGTCCAAAAATGGCAATTTTTGGATATATAGATTAGGAGTTATGGATTTTATGAGAATATACTATTTTAAAAGTAACTGCTTATAACTCCTTGTGATTAACTCTAAAATTGATGAAATTTTTATTGGGAGTACATCTATATAATATCAGTATACCGTGTAAATTTCAAAATTTTTGGACAAAAGTACAATTTATGATAAATGTTTAAATATTCGGTGGTTTTGGCCATGTGAAAAATAGTAAATGAATTTAAAAAATTCTGAGAAAAATATATATTCAATATGGGACTATATTCTTCTAAATCCCAGAAAATAAATATTTTTGGAACTGATTTGGTATTTTTCATGAAAATGTTCTAGTTATGAGTAAATGAATTAAATATGTTATGTGAAGTAAGAAAATTGAAAAATATGATTTATTGGCTTGAGAATCATATATGAGGTATATGCAGATTTTTATGAGGGTTTTGGTTAATGATGATGAAATCTTATGAGGTTGGCATTTTTAGAAGATTAAATGCATTAATTATTAAAGTGTAAATAATTGGATTTAATTATTTATAAGTTTAAGAAATGATTAAAATATTATTATAATATTAATAATATTAGATTATGAGATTTCTAAGTGATTTATAACATTTGGATTAAGGTATTATAAATATTGATATGGATTTTATTATGAAACTTTATCTTTTTTCGTGTCGAGAGTTCTTATGCACGATACTGAGATTACGTATTTAAACACGGGTACTATTCACGACAAATTGGTTTCTTCTCCCACCAAATTATCGTTGATTTATGAATCTTACTCTTGAAATTAAAACCATGTTTTGATTATATTATTTTTATATAACATTCTTATAACCCTAATGATGATATTTCTTCGACTTGAGTATAAAGATGGGTAGATTATTGGTATGATCACGACTATAGGTTCTCTTCGCCAAGAAGTAAAAAGTTGAATTGTTGGTGGTATGATCATGACAATTGAATTTACAATTGAATATTTTAGCTTAAGTGCAAAGGTGAATTGATCAACATGGTTATAATTATTGTTATATAACTTCCGAAATGATTATGATTTCTTTGATATATGAATATCTTTTGGCTCAAAGTGCAAAGATGACTTTGTTGATGAATATCTTGCTTTGTAGAAAGTGCAAAGATGAATTATTGTTCAATATCTTTTGGCCCGTAGTGCAAAGATGACTGTTGTTGAATATCTTTCGCTCGTAGTGCAAAGATAACTTGTCATTGAATATCTTTGGCGTAGTGCAAAGATGAATCTGTTGATGAATATCTTTGGTAGGTGCGAAGATGAATTTATTAGTATGATTATGAACAGAACTGTGATTTGGTATAACCATGATCTTTGATGTTTCGGTAAAGACAAGTGATGAAAATTATCTTCTTCCCGGATGAGAAGAGGAATTTAGAATCACAATTATGATTATGAAGTTATTCATATGATTGTGGAAAGGAACTGTTGATTGATGTTCTGAGGATAAAATATTATTGGTGGACTTTTAACGTGGAGAGAAGACAATAGATTTTATTGTCTATTCGACTCTTTTAATGGATCGCTTTCGTTACGCCGCAACTATGGTTGAAAAGTTTTATCATCTACTATATGTTCTAAATCTACGATTTATTATTGATGAAGACTATTGATAATTTATATATCTTTAGTCATAATATTCTTTATCGAGCTAGTTGTGCTCACCCTTTTGTTTCAAAATTCTTCGTGTAATAAAAGTGTGTATTTGGGTCGAAAGGGATAACAAGGAATAGAGCGGTGGTCTATAGTTGTTGAGGTTCTCCCAAAAGAGTATGGAAATAATTTTATTGAGGACTTTAGTGTGTTGTATTTTATACATCATTTAATAGTTATTTTTAGTGAATTAAATAGGGTGAAAGCGAACCCAACTTTTGGAAGGTGTTTTGTCACTATCATACAAGATGTCTAACGACATACAAACTCGTGTTATCATAAGACATTGGTTGTGTTTCATCCACTCACTTTGAGTATATTTACAATCACTACCTATATAATCTTGGTGTTTGTTTGGAGTATAATACCCAATTAGAGCAGTGGAGATAATGATATGTCAAGAGAAGACTCACCATGGGAAGAATATGATAGTAATCTTCTCGTTTTTTTTGGGGTCTATCGGTCAACCAAGGATAATTCTACATGGCCATATGATATCTACTATAACCCAAAAGCATGGCCTCCCATATACGAAGGTTTCCTTGAGCACTTCCCAAAGATTCTAATTTCTAAAAGCAGCTTTTTGACTATACCTTTATGTAAGGTGTCATTGTGACGTCTTCTGATTGGTATATATTTATATCCAAACTCACAAAGATATGTGTTGTTCAGATTTTGCACGACAATTGTTGTAATAAAGTTGTAGTTGTTTTCGCACTACCATATAATTGGCGACTCGAGAATGGGTTGGATGGAATGGACCTATTTTGGGGGGCGTTCTAATGGATCCCGAAAGTCTGCAGTGCTCATCAGTCCCATATTGTATGAAATATCCTAAGTATGCAACAAAGAAGCGTATTGAAGAAGCTAAGAATAATCTTATGGGTAAGAGGGACAAAACACCTTTTCAGGTGGTAGGTGAGAAAGCACGACTGCGGTGTCAATGGCCGAGAATGCGAGAATTGTAAGATGTGCAGAAATGTCTCCATCACAGTACAAAAAGTTCAGATGCATTTAATGCCACAACGGATAGTTTTCAACATCACATGTATACAGATCAGACAGATGAGAGAGAAGATAAGCAAGCATTAATCAAACAACGTGAACATCTCTCTCAAGCTCAACTCTACGATCGAGATATTGCAAAGCTTGCTTCATTTACTCCGTTTAATCGAACCAAAGGCTTACACAAAGAATCGAGAAGCAAACCATCAAGAACTCAACAACTATCAATCAATCAAGAAGTATACCAAGTCTATTTGAACTTGAAGAGTTCAGTAGTGAATGAATAAGAAAAAGCCAAGTCTCTTTGGACTTGAAGAGTTCAAGAGTGAACTAGAGAAGTTCCTAGCATCACCTGGTGCAGAAGGAATTTGTGTGATTCAGAAGATTGTAAAAGACATCCTTTGTGGATATCCTACTCATTGAGTAGAAGAGTGGACTAGGAGCTTTGAGTGCTCTGAACCACTTAAAAACAACTGTGTCGTTCACATTCATGCTATATCTGCTATAACTTCTATACCTACCATAACTGCCTTACTCGCTCATAACTCCATTGCTTGGTATAGGAGATTTAAACAAATACTAATTTCGCTAAGTTTTAATCATTATCTAAGAACAAGTTTAAAGAGAAAATATTTTTAAATATCTATTCAACCCCCCCCCCCCCCTGTAGATAACTTGTGCCTACTAGGAACTAACAGCATGAAATGGCCAAAATACCTTGAGGGTTGAAAACCCTAATTTAGGATATTAATCAATATTTAGAGCTTAATTTTTAATACCACAAAGGGTAAAATTGTTATTATATTGATTATTGACAATTATGAAATAACAAGATTTTAATTAGTAATACATTTATACATTTTAAAATATTTATCATTTTATTAATTATTGATGATTTTTTAAACTAAGTTTGTAATGTATTAAATTTATTTAAAAACATTAATAACGGTCTTATATTTACCATGTTTGGTATAAAAAATTAATGAAATAAATGTTAAAATGAGACTCAATATTACACATAAACATTTTTAGTCGCATGTCGCTGTCATGTCATCAATTTCTGATGTGGTACTATCAATTAGGCGTAATTTAATAAAAAAAAAATAAAAGTTTAATCCCGTAATTGAAAAAATTTACAAGACAATCTCAAAGTGAAAAAAATTTAAAAGTTCAGGTATTAATACATATTTAGACCTTGGATTAACATACAATGGTGAAATGTTCCATCAAACGGGTTAAATATTTTTTAAGTCACTGTACTATATGTCAACTTACAACTGGATCACTGAACTTTTTTTTCTTACAGTCAACTCACTGAACTCGATTTTTTTAACAAAAAGTTAAAAAAACCATTAAACCCGTTTGAATGTTAACGGAAAACGGCTGAGTTGTCAAAAAAAAGCCTATATGGCAGTTAGTATGCGACGTGGCAGTGATGATGTGGATTTGTAGGAAAAAATTAATGAAAAAATAGAAAAAAATTATTTTAAAGTATAATATAAATTTAAAAAATTAGCCAAAAAAAAGAAAATAAATAAAAAATATATTTAATTATTTTTGTAATTAATATCAAATAAATTTTTATTTATAATTAAGCCATTTATAAAACATAAAAACTAAAAGTTTGCTAATTATTTAGTTATTTTTTAATATAATTAATAACAAATATAATTGAAAAATATATTTAATTAATTTTTATTAATACCAAATAATTTTTCTAACACAAAGTTAAAAATCCGTCAAACTAGTTTATCAAAAAAAGTTATTAATAAAAAACGAAATTCAGTTTTAAAATTTGAAATTTATTAATAATTATTTTAATCAGCTTTTTTTATTAATAAAAAACAGCTGTTATTAAAACTGAATTTCGTTTTTTAAAACTGAATTTTGTTTTTTAAAACATCAACTGAATTTTAAAACTGAATTTCGTTTTTTTATTAATAACTTTATTAATAATTATTAATACTCCACAAAGTAGTATCATGTTAATAATTTAGACATTATTAAAGATTGGTATGAACCACACATTTTTTCCTATGAGGAGGAAATGGTTTTTGCATAATATTTTAATGTAAATTATGGATCACTTCCATATATATATACTTCTCAGTCTATACATCCTCCTCTAGAATCACAAAATGACTCCACTGTATATATGCTATTATAAACAACTGAGTTAATCTATAACTCATTATATTCTCAACAATTTTACAGAGAAAACAAACTAATTTTTCATGTTTTAATCAAAATAACCTTATTGAGACATTTTTACAAACACCTAACATACATAGGTTAAAACCAATTTGATATGTATATTAACTTGCTTCATAGTAGACACCCAAAATGCAAAAAAAAAAAAAAACACAGATACAAGGCTATCAGCCACAATCCAATAAACAATTCTAATTAAAAAAATATTGAGAAAAACTCTATTTAAAACTATCAAAGTTTGGTGATATCAGAAATTTTAGGAGAGATAAAACGAAAACGGTTTCCAAACTACATACCTTACGACTTTGTTATGTTCTATGTCCGGCGACTTCGCGAATGGAAGAGAGGGTTTTCAGATGGGTTCGAATGGCAGAAAGGGATGGTTTCGAATGGAAGAGAGGATTTTCGATCTGTAGGAAACGGGTCTGAATAAGAGAGAAGGAGGGGTTCTGTTCTCTAAGGATCCGCGAGTTTCTTTGGTTCAGACCCGGATCTGTCAATGACCCGCGTGTCTTTTTTTCTTCAGTCCGTTTGTTAGTCCGTTTCTGAACCCCACTGTGTGTGTATATATATATATATATATAGGTGGCCCAGTGCTCTATAATTGCACCAGTATGAAATTGCCATGCAATTCTTGGAAAACATCTGCCGGATCAAACAAAATCAACCACACATTTTTTCCTATAAATATATAGGGTAGTCGTTTGTTGCTGCAATGCTACTACCTGCTTTTATATCCAATATAATTAATTAGCTACGTACGTTAATAATGATATTCCATCCCTCATTCCTCTCTTTGCTATTGGAAACAACCCAGAAAAGTGTACTACCTTCTCCCCGAAAGCTTCCCATTATTGGAAACCTTCTTCACCAACTTTGAGTTGGAATAGAAACTTAGAAAGAGACAGGTAACACTATGTGTGTGTGAATGTAGCTATATTTGTAGTTGGATATAAACTTAGAGAGAGACGGGTAAAACTGTCAATAAAATAAAAACAGTCTTGTGTTCATTTTTATTGCCTTATTAATATATACCGTCTTTCTTTTTTATATTTAATATTAATTCTCTTTGAATATTCACTTACAACTGTATTGTGTACCCTAACTAAATGATTAGGGTAGGATTATAAGTATTGGACCATTTTATAAACAAGGGCCAAACCAAAGAAATTAGAAGCCCAAAACATTATTTAGGAAGCCCAATTGGTGGCTGATTACTTAAAGGGCATTTTGGTCATTTGACTAAGTTATAAAAAAACAAAATAAAAGTGAGGTCATGTGAAGGCCATGTGAAGGGAGGTGGAAAACATGTGAACTTCATTAGGCATCACCATTTTATTTGGCTACTTAGTTAGAAACCATGTGCAAACCATGTGCTATACATGTGAAAGACATGTGAAGGAGGGCAAGAGATGTGAGATTATATTTCTTTTTATAGAATATGTCAATTACTCCTTCAATTTTCATTATTTGACGTTTTAAAGTGTCTCACACTTAAAATTGATATGTATTGTTACAACTATCTTTACACGAATTAAGAGAAATAAATATGTGGGGTCATGTCATGTTAACCATACAAAAAATTACATATAAAAATGGGAGAAATAAATACGTGGGGTCAGATCATGCTAACTATACAAAAAATTACCTATATAAATGGGTGGAGAGTAATATAAAAATGTGTTCAAAGTTAGGATTTGTTTGTGAATCATTCTCCTCAAAGATTTTGTTCTAAAATTAGGATTTTTTTGTAGAAAATTCTTGAAACTCTGTTAATTGATTATCAAATCACTCATCTAGGGATAAATTATTCAAGTTTTTCATGTATTGTACTCATCTAGGGATAACATAAGTTAGACACACATAAAAAAAGCTATAGATGTAGATTATGTGGATATATCAGACGTTAGTTAGGTTTATTCTGCAGTTTGCACCCCTGCAGAAAGGTAATTATGTAGAAGTAAAAGTGATCTTGTCTATTTGAAACTACAGTTGTCTCAGAAACTTTCCCTGTATCCAGCTTATGGAGGATCTATAAATAAAAAATAAAAGGATTTACTCAAATTTGAACTTCTGGATACTAGTTTGACACTTGATTTTTGCTAATTGGCAGGCTCGGGTGATGGTAGTATCTATGCTTGGACTGTTCAGAATGGCAAAAGAGTATGATTCATCTCTCTTATTTTTTTATCACCTTATATCCACATCTTCCATTCCTCCCGGCCCCTCCCTCTCCCTCCTGACCCATCCCTTATTTTGTTATTTATCTGGTTTTCTAGGTCTCTGTTTGTGATGCTTTTTTTATTGGTCATAAAATCAAAGCAAACGTTTGTCTTTTTTTGATTAAATTTTAGATATAAATAATATCTGCAAGACTGCAAGTATATATGGCCGAAACTTTGAGTAGTAAATTCAATTTTTCATTCACGATTAACTTCTTTGCAATTTCTGTTGTTTTCATTTGGTGGACTTCAAAAGCTCATATAGTTTAATCTATTGGGTAGTCTTTCTGTCATGGAGATAAAAGATGAGTTTAATCTATATATGTATAACAATGGTAAAAAATGAGTTTAATCTATATATGTATAACAATGGTAAAAGATGAGTTGAATTTATATATATGATTATAAGTATTGGGCCATGTTATAAATAAGGCACAAACCAAAGAAATTAGAAGCCCAAAACATTATTTAGGAAGCCCAATTAGTGGCCCATTACTTAAAGGGAATTTTGGTCATTTGACTAATTAAGTTATAAAAAAACAAAACAAAAGTGAGGTCATGTAAAGGGAGGTGGAAAACATGTGAACTTCATTAGGTGTCACCATTTTATTTGGCTACTTAGTTAGAAACCATGTGCAAACCATGTGCAAACTATGTGCAAACCATGTGCTAGACATGTGAAAGACATGTGACGGAGGGCAAGAGATGTGAGATTATATTTCTTCTTATAGAATATATCAATTACTCCCTCAATTTTCTTTATTTGACGTTTTAAAGTGTTTCACACTTAAAATTGATATGTATTGTTACAACTATCTTTACAGGAATTAAGAGAAATAAATGTGGGGTCATGTCATGTTAACTATTCAAAAAATTACCTATAAAAATGGGAGAAATAAATATGTGGGGTCAGGTCATGTTAACTATACAAAAAATTACCTATATAAATGGGTGGAGAGTAATATAAAAATGTGTTCAAAGTTAGGATTTGTTTGTGAATCATTCTCCTCAAAGATTTTGTACTAAAATTAGGATTTTTTTTGTAGAAAATTCTTGAAACTCTGTTAATTGATTATCAAATCACTCATCTAGGGATAAATTATTCAAGTTTTTCTTGTATTGTACTCATCTAGGGATAACATAATATTAGCACATTATGCTAGAGATGGAACATACGCTTGATCACCCTCAAGCCCTTAACCCTAACGTCCCAGCTCCAGTCCCACAACAAGTTGCTTCTAATTCCAATCCTAACATGCACCTTACATTACATCATCAAACACATGTAGATTTTTTTTTATCAAATTAAATCAGTGTGGTAGGTTGTGTAAATATATAGGTCGAGTAGTGATGATAGGAATTCTTGTTCTTCTAACTTTAGCCCTATACCTATATTTCCATTACAAACCAAAACCCCCTAAAATAAACCCGTCAAGCCTTAGCCTTCACGAGGCTAACCTTGATAATACTAGTAAACCTTTTTCTTACAACATAACATTCCATCTAAATTTCTCTAACCCAAATCATAGGGTTCATTTACATCTTCACGGGATAGTTGTGAGACTCGTGGTTGGTCACACTATTGTGGGAACCATAAACTTACCTCCATTAGAAATGAAGGTTCTTGATTCCCATTTCTTTTTCATCAACATGTTCGAAAGATATGTTGTGAGAAGAAATTGAGAGATTCAATGGAGACTGACCACTACTTGTATAGCCTGTATATTCGAGCAAGAGTGAAAACCACTTTAGGGACCTCCCAAATATTCTACAGATACCCATTTTTTGTCTTGTGTGTATCTAAAGTCAGTAAACCTCCGGATGGGGTTCTCTTGTTACATTATTGCTAGACGAATTGAAAATACATAATAAGGTATGTGTATATGTACGTGTTAATTACTAATATTTTATCCTCATTTTCCCAACAAAGAAACATAGCCTTAGGTATGTATTGGGATTCTGGGAGATATCTGAATTTATATAAAACTGGAAAACAGAATTGATGAGCATATATAGCCTTGTCGGTTTACTGGTACTGTGTGGTTGATATTTATTACTCCCTCCTATTCATATTAAATGTCTTTTTAGAGTTAAGCACACTTATTAAGAAATAACACAAAATATCTTTTGTATCCCTAATTAATTATTTCTCTCTCCACAATGGTCCATGGAATTGCATTTACTAAGCATATTAAATAGAGGGATAAATTAGAAAAAAATAGTGCAATATTGCATAGGGATTCCAAAACGACATTTATATTGAATAAAATGAAACTCTCCAAAATGACACTTAATATGAATAGGAGGGAGTATTAAATTAAACATTTCTCAAGTTTTATGAGGTCTAAACATAGCTAGATCACAGTGATTCTGATGTTACACAGCCTTCTTGTCTCGTGTTTCTCACCCCCTCCAAGTTTATCTTTGGTAACAAGTCCTATGAAGTAAGTTGTTTTCAAGTTCTTAATTATATATATAATTTATTTATGTCTTTTTGTTGAGATATTTGTTGTATAGATAATTGATGCAACCATATCTATAGGATTCCTTGTAACAAATTGTGTTTACCAGAGCATGTTTCTAGCTAGTTGTAGAGATGGTGCGATTATCTCAGGAGGAACTATGGGAGTCTTGGAATTCAGAACATAATTTGGATGTAGGATTTATTGTTTTTTTTTTCAGATTGGTAACAAATATCTGTGGAGCTAGTTTCAAAGCGGATCCATGCATATTCTTAAGTAAATAGCGCTAGAGAATTTCTTGTTCAAGTAAAATTAATGTAAAACTATGCATCTTCACATAAATTATTGTTTGACTAATCATTTTAATGTTAATTCTCTTGTCATGAATTTAATTTACCATATCTTTGCAGAAGTTTCTTAACATATCTACTACAATTTCAAAATATGAATCAAATTAATTAATGCTAAGAAGAAATTAAGGTCCTGGCTACAAGAAAAGTGAACATGATATGGAATATAGAAATTTTTTAGCTTGGGGCATTTTATGTTATTTTTGTAGTCTATCTAAATTGGATTAAGAAGGACCTTCTTGGGGAGGTTTTATCTAATCAAAATTTCTCAAATTTTGGTAAATGAAAGTTATTTCATTTTGCTTGTTTGAGATGCCACATAATCTGTATAGATATTATTAGTTTATGTTCATATATATGTTTTTCTTGGTCAAGTTTTAGGATTTAAAGGAAGCAATTTTTTAGGGTTTAAGGTTTCAGACCAAGGATTTAAAGATATCTGGGTTTTATTTGAGGCGATCTGTGGCTTATGAATTCTACCAAGTGTTCTGTTTGAGATGTTATTAATCCATTTAAAGTTAAAATCCCCCATGTTTTTCTGTTTTTTTATTGGTTGATGGAGTACAAGGTGCATTCCTATAATAGAAATGGTCTTTTTGTGCCTTGGGATTTATGAATGATCATTAGCCCTATGGTCTTGTTCCCTATCAGTAGTTAGACACACATTCAAAAAGTACAACAAAAAGGGTTATTTAAACGGAATATTAAATTCGGTAATAAGCATATTAGATTGAGGGTATATTATTTACGATGTAATGTTCTATTGGAAATTGATTATGTATATGTTGAAAGTCGAAATTAAGTCCGTCGATCTTTCGATCGGGGATACTTAACATGTGATTTCTAAAAATAGGTATACATCACCTATTACGAGTTGTCAATACATGGTATGTAAACAACTACAACTTTATTATTACAACAAGAAACTGTGAGTTTAAATACAAATATTATCTTCTAGACAATATCTATACTCAAATAAATCCTCATCACATTTATTGATACATTATTTTATAAAAATGGTGAGGACTACTAAACAATTCTTTCTAAAACCTTCATTCCATACCCAGGCTGCACTTTCATATATTCTCGCCTCCCCGAGAAGAAAAATGGAACAAAAAGGAAAATGGTGAGCTCAACTAGCTCAAGAAGAATATTATGACTAAGATAATATACAACAAATTATCGTTAGTCTTCAACAGGAAAAAATCTAATAGAATACAATAGACAACAAATTTTAAATCAATATTCGCAATGAAATAATAATTCATTAGAAGAGTTAAGTAGAGAATGCAAACTACTATCTTCTATGTATGAATTTAAAAGTTCATCGTCATCTTTTATCCCCGTAACATCAATCAATATACATCCGGAATCAAATATTCATCTTTGCACCTACAGCCAAAGATATTCATCATTGATCATGTTCATTTAAACACTGTTCATCTTTGCACTACAAAAAGCCAAAGATATTAATCGATCGGTCGTGTTCATCTCAACACACTGCTCATCTTGCACTACAGCCAAAGATATTCTTGAAATCATTCATCTTTGCACTACTGGGCCAAAGATATTCAATAATATCATCATTTAAGACCGAGGATGATGAAAAATATTTTTAAAAGAAACGAATCCCGGTGAAACAAAATGACAAGGATTAATGATTAAGGATTAGTACTTTGTTTTATCCATGTTCAAAAAAAATACCTCAAAAATAATCATAGTGGTGTAAAATTCAAGAATGATCAAAAACATGGATACAATCAAAGCTAGTATCCGAATAGATATTTTGACAAAAAGAAGAAATTTTATTTTCTATTGAATAGTGCCAGTATCGTGAATAGTGCCGTATCGTGAATAATAACTCCGACACCAAAAGATAGAAATTCCACAAAAAACATCTTCACGACTTCATGAATAGTACTCGTGAATAGTAATCGTGAATAAGTAACTTCATGAATAGTAACTCGTGAATAGTAACTCATAAATAGTAACCCCGACATAAAAAGTTCCAAATTTGATAAAAGTTCCAACCAATATTTCAAAGATAATGATATTGAAGAAATAATATCATTTGAGAAGAAAATAACATCCCTTACCTCGAAAGATCGATCTTAAATTTAAAAACAGGATATAGGCTATGACTTGGACTTGCAGACCGTATAGCAATACTCAAAGTATACTCAAAATACTCACAAGAATACGCTCGATAATATAGAGAGAAAACTTGATTCTCGGTGTGATTTTCAATTCTAACCTAAAGACCCTATTTATAGGAATTTGCTTAGAACACCAAAGCAGAAAATTTAATAAAATATATTATTATTAATAAATTTTCCTACGCCTCTTTGGAAATCAGATCTTAACATTTCCCACATGCCAACCTTCTAGAAAAAAATAATAAAAAACGTTTTTCATAAAATAAATAAATAAAACTTACAAAAATCAATTATTTCGGAGCTTCAGAACTTCAATAATTCATAATAAATAGCCCTTTCATCAGAAAATTCGAATCTCGCGAGTTTTTATAGGAAATTCAATTCTCTACAACTTTGCAGAAGAAAGTTTTTCCAAATTCCAAATAGAAATTGACCGAAATCCACAAACGGTCGATTTTAAAGTTATAATCAAATTTCGATAATAAATGGGGTCCACCGACATGTTTAACATGTTTTAAACATTTATTGCAACAAAAATACTCTTCCTCCTAGTATACTCATATATCCCACATTCGTTGTAAAAATATCACCATTATTATATTATTAAAATATAATAATATATTTAAATGAATTATTTTATCAGAAAAAGATAAAATTTCAATTTTCAACAATTGTCACATTAAAATTTTTCTCCATCTATATCCATATAAAATTAATATTTTCTCATCATATGAATCAATAATTAATTATTCACAAATAATATTACGAATCACAATATTGACAACCGTGCGGTTCGAAGAGAAGGGGCTTTCCAATAAGATTTTTCTTCTTCTTGGCAATGCAATTAGGTGACCAAACCTCTCCCTTAGATGTAACTTTCTAGACATTGCCAATAATGTTATCTAATAATATTATTCGAGATAATATGAATTATTGCTTCGATAATGAAAATCTTGTGTAATGACAATTATTGAAACAACAAAGAATATAAAATATCAACGCAAAGCAATTTTTAACTCAATAAAAAATCGAATAAGAATTATCGTAACCATTATTGAGTAGTGCCTTCAATAATTGGTGCAATACCGCAAAGCTTCTCGCTTGTGCAACAATGCCAGACATCGTGTTTTAACCACCCGGTATTCCAATAGTGTTAATTTGTGAATAACTACGTAGATTATTTTTAAACAACTTATATTTGTCGTTTTCTTCATCCAATCGCTTTCGTTATGGGGCCCACACATGGTCTGCTACTGTCGTCGCATTTAATATTCCCCGACAAGACGAATATTCCACGACCAAACGAATATTCCCCGACAACAATGAATATTTTATAACCACTTGCTTATTTTGAAATATTTGCGTATTTAACCCCTAACTATCCACATTAATCAAATCAACCCTTACTATTTCAAAATAATAAATAGAGAAAATTAAATTTTATTAATAATAAGTTGGGGTCTTACACATACACAAAAATAATAAGTTGGGGTCTTATGATAGAGAAAATATTCGGTCGATAGTATTCGGTCGGTGATAATCATGACACGTGTCAGAATGCCAAAAATAGGGAAGTTCTTATTTTCGACGGAATTCTGTCGATAATAGTACTATTCCATCGAGAATAATGATTATTTTTTTTAATATTTAATTTATTTTTGCAATATCCAAGGATTTAATGCACATCTTGTACCTGTACCTGTATTCCAACAGCACATACCCATACACAAGCTAACAATATAACCAATTACACGAATTACAATTACCAAGGCCGACAATATGTAAAAAACCAACTAAATGATAAGTAAAAAGGTCAAAAACATCCCATTAATCTAAACTAATGTATATCAAACATCTAATTAAGTTAAATTAAACTAAATGCCAAGGTTTAAACTACATTAATACATCAAAAATAATGTAAACTACAAATTAAACGAATGTAAACTAAGTAAAACTAGTAGAGCCCCCAAGATGAGGAGGATCATCGGAGGCAAGGCGTCGTATTTGCCGGAGTATGAAAATCGCCACCATCGTCATCCCGCGTCATCATTCAAATCACCTGTTGATATAATATAATGCAACTCATTAGTCCATATATATGATTGATTAAAGATAACTAAATGAAAATTAAATTACATGCGTAATATATATTTGAATTTAAAAGCGAATAGTATACTACGAAAATGAGGTGACTCAACATCGGCCCAAACGCGTCCTCGACTAAGGTAACCACCATCCCAACAATCTCGTCGCGTATTGCGCTCAATCGCTCCCGGAGGGATACCCGTATTTCTCGGCGGTGGCACCACCGCAACGTCTGCCTTAAAGTGATGGAGGCGAGAACGGTGGGAAGGTCTCGACGATGGAACAAATGGATCGGTCTCAAACCTCTCCGACAAAGCAGCCATAACACGCTGGAACAAAGCATCGTCTAAGCCAGTGCCCGTATGTGATGGTCCCACAGGGGCTCTCGGACGCAGACGCTGGCTAGAACCTACAAAAATAAATATAACATGAATAATATGGCAAATTTTCTTTATTCATAAAGCGAAATAAACTAAAAATATTATACCTCCCGACGATTGTATAAATTTGGTATCCTCAAGAACCCAAAGACTCGATACCGAGGATACCAGAAGTTGTAAATTTGAGCGAGTTGTTAGTACTAGTATTGAAGGTGGTGGTGGAAATTAAGAGCAAGATTAATGAGTTAATGTGGGAGCTTAATGAGTTGGTGGGTGTTTTTAGTGTGGGTGATTATATTCCATGGTTTTTTAGGGTTTCTGTATTAGTTGTTTGAAGCGCAGAGAAGAGAAATTAATTTAAAAACTTAATGATTTTTTGGAAGATCACATGTCAATATCTGACGATGATTTTTTAGGGTTTTTGTATCAGTACGTATCAGTGGTTTGAATTTGAAGCGAAGAAAAGAGAAATTAATTTAAAAACTTGATGATTTTTTGGAAGATCACATGTCAATTAATATCTGACATTGATGATGATGATCGTAATATTCTAAGGCCAAGACTTTGTGGACATTTTGCTTGACAATCTATAAAAAGAAATAAAATTGACACACTTTAAAAAGAAATTTAATTGACATAGCACTCTATAACTAGTATGAAAGCAATATTTTAAGCAGGTGGGGATCCATTTCATTAATGAATTATAAATATCATACTACTTATAAGAATACCACTCAAGCAGATCACATTCATGAATTGGTAGCCACCGGACAAAAAAAGTTAACACTATGTTTGTGTGAACTAGGCGTGACTTTAATATGATTATGAGTTGGTTTTGGTTTTCAAAATATGGTTATGGTTTCATTTAAAAAATAAAATCATATTAATCATTTTTAATATGAGTTGTGTGGGTTGGAACTATATGGTTATGGTTCAAAACCATATTAATCATTTTAAGATGTTTTGACTTTTAAACACAACTTTTGAAAAATAAAATTGTGACCGTCACAATTAAATTAATTAAGTAATAATATGATATAAAAATTATTAATATAAATAATAAAATGCTAAAAACTATACTAATAAAATTTTAAATTGAAATTATTAATACCCTTCCATATTTAAATAATTTTCAAAATTATTATTAACCTCGCTAATAGAAAGGTTGGAATTCAAAATACACCATAGTATAATTCTATGAATATCGTTTAAATATTGAAACATATTTATAATTCTTTTGTAACTAGAATACTAGTATAATTCTTTTGTAATTAGAATACTAGAATTTACATAAACCCACACATACGTAACAACATTAGTCATCCAAAATAAGAACATATTAATTTATAGAACATACAAGATAAGTAGAAATATATATATATATATATATATATATATATATATATTAATTCTAATTCTTAAAGTTTAATGTTGTTCGTTCGTGCAGAAGGAATCAAATCGGGTATACATGTATATTATATTAATTTTAGTTGTTGAAGTTTAATTTTAAAAATATTATATAATTATAACTTTGACAAACTTTAATATTCCCAATTCTTTTTTTAAAAAGAGGAAAAAAAGTCCAGCAGAAATATGACTCTTCTTTAAGGAATATTATACATATATGGTATTCAGCCCTCTTTGCAACTTGACACAAAATGATACCCGTGTCTATCACGATTAAATAGAACCAAGAAGCTAACTAAGACAATACAAACAATTGGAATTTATTACAAAATGTTAAATAACTTTTCGATTTGGATCGGAATAGAATATGGGTTGAAAAATAGTTAACCGATTCAGAACTATATTTGTTTTAAAAAATATGAGTCCAAATTTTAACAAACCTGAATAAATAAAAATGGTTAACCAACCCATTTAGTTCCAGTTAATATGATTTGACCCAACAATTAACTAATAATGTAAACATAGCTATAACCTATATTTGGAGTTGGATAGAAACTTAGAGAGAGACGGGTAAAACTGTCAACAAAATAAAAACAGTCTTGTGTTCATTTTTATTGTCTAGTGTCTTTCTTTTTTATATTTAATATTAATTAATATTCATTTACAACTGTATTGTTTTATTTACATTTAGAAATATAATAAATTAATTAATTTATATAGAAATAGTTTCAACTGATAAATAAGTCTGTTGATAATGTCAAAACAATACTTTTATTGTCGGAGTAAATATACATTTAACGATACTTTTAAATTTATTTTAACAATATTTTAAATTTTTAACGACACGTGTTGCTCTGACAATAAAATTATTGCTATGAGATTATCTATTAAGACTTGCTTTCTTACTTTCTTTTTTTCATCTCTGGACAAATAGTTACTACATGAACATGAATGGCAGTACTCTTAGATGATAGATCTCACACTTGCGTAATTCTAAATTTATCATTAAGAAATCAAAAGTTATTTAGTTAAATAAGCCTACAAAATTTTTCAGTAAGATACTTTTTTTTAAATATTGTTTCCTTCTTTTGACGCATTTTTTTAAAATACCAATCCTACATAAATGAGTAGTCATTAAATATATTTTCAAAATGGGATTTTTTTTTTTGAAACAATACATACATAAATGAGTAGTTATGTTGAGTACGTTACAAGAAGAAAAAGAAACATAGCCTTAGGTGGTATGTATTGGGATTCTGGGAGATATCTGAATTTATCTAAAACTGGAAAACAGAATTGATGAGCATAGCCTTGTCAATTTACTGATAGTGTGGTTGATATTTATTATTAAATTAAACATTTCTCAAGTTTTATGAGCTCTAAACATAGCCAGTTCAGAAGCCTTCTTCTCTCGTGCTTCTCACCCCCCTCCAAGTTTATCTCCCTCCAAGTTTTATTATTGAGATGATTCTGTTGAAGTTGGTGAAGTGAAGTTTATCTCCCTCCAAGTTTATTTCTCAAGTTTAAGGCATAATATCTTGAAAATATTCAGTTTAAATCCATTTACTGGAAGCTCAAGTGTCTATTTTTTTCATTTTCTAAATTGTGCCTTATTTCTCATCCATTGGTAGCTATTTCTTGAAGAGGATAAAGAAACAAATGCTTGAAGAGAGCTAGTTTTGTTCGCAGTTCCTGGATATATCAGACGCTGCAGCTTGCACCCCTGCATAAAGGTAATTATGTAGACGTTGTAGCCTTCTTTATGCATTTACTTCTGGTTTTAACTCTCCGAAAGAAGGAAAAAGATCGGTTTTTATGTGTCTGTAAGTTTCTATATGTTCAGCGCTTGCTGTGTATGGTCGATAGGAGGGAGGGAGGGAGGGAGTGAGTGAGTGGGAAGTTGGCAGAGAGGCGCAGACAGAGTTATGGTGGCAGACCTTTTCTCAATGAGTTGGTCTGATAGATATATGTGATGAACCCTTTTAATAAAAACATTTTATTTCAAGAAAAAATTATTGATTTTTGAAAAATAAAGGGAATTCATACACCTCCATTCTTTCTATCTTTAATCCACCAACCCCTCTCTCTTCATGTTGGGAAAGGAAAGCAAAGATTGCCTCGCCATAAATCTTTCTCTTGCCTTTCTTTGTGGGGGATCTTCCTTAGTAGTTCAATGAAAATGATATATATATATATATAGTTGTGAGCAGACATATTTACAGATTATTTATGTATTATCACTTATTTAATAGTATGTCATTGTATTTGACTATAACAAAAAACATAGTATTTTGTAACAGAATCAGGCAGTCTCCCCTTGTGAAATTTTAAATCGAGAGAGAAGCAAATTAAAAATCCGCCTCAAATCCCTTTGCAATAAAAGGTGAAAGTGGTGAAAGAGCATGACTTCTAGCTTTTTATGATTGTATATATTCTGAAGATAATTAGTTGGTGTAACGGTTTTTAGAGCGAAACTGATTACAAAATATTAAAAATATTTTTATACAAAGATTCGTTAGATATTTAAAAACAGTTTAGCAGTTGTTGAACAAATAAAAAATATTAGGGTGAGCCAACCACACTTGAATAAAATCGAATCTAAGAGTTAATTTACTTCCCCGTTTTAAAATTTTTAAAAAAAAATCGTTTGAGTAGTGTGTTTTGAATATAAAACTTATCATTGCTAATGATGACATGATAAATTTGACAAGTATAATTTTATTTTGTAATATCCTATTTCTACAAAAGGTCACATTAAAAAATTATAAATTTTAAAGATAGATGTTTTTCAATATATATTAATTAAGTGTTATATTGCTAATAGAACTGTGATAGTAAATCAAGTACATTGTTTCATTTATTGTAGAATGAAAGGAATATTATTTTTCTAAAGAAATGAAACTTTTACAACAACAAAAAAAATCTATACAAAAAAGGAAAGAAGACAAATTGAACTCTTTGATGAGATTTACTAATATTGTAATATGCATGAGATACTTGACATTGATCTTAATTTCATTATACTTGTAATATCTGGTGGTTTTCTAGGTCTCTGTTTGTGATGCTTTTTTTATTGGTCATAAAATCAAAGCAGACGAGAACATTTTGATTCTCTAAACAAGCAGGTTTTGGGTTATTTTATTGTTTTAGCACCCTAATTCTCTTGTTGGCTTTGATAACATGAAATAAAATAGAGAAAAAGACCTTCAAGAGAATAAAGAAATCAAAACATTTTCAAGAGAAAACTCCGGTGAACCACTTTCGTTGAAGGAAGTTTCTACAGGAAGAGTTGCAACTCAGCGTAATTAATGGACTGTGGAATTGATATCCTGCTCCATAGTTCTGTTGTCAAACTTAATTCCAAACTCCTCAGCTTAGTGAATCTCACCCAACGAAACACCTAAATTTTAGATATGCACTTTCACCACAAAAAATGTTTGTTCAAATCTAATTAGACAAGTTTTTTTACTGAAATTACCAACTTTTATCCCGAATCACAAGTATTTATATATCAAGGGAGACGCACAGCGGTGACGCGGTGAGACTGGAGTGTGGCGGCGATGTGCTCTGGTGGTGACGGAGTGTTTGTCGCGGTGGGGATGTAAGTGATTCCGATGATGGGGATTGTACTTTCGACGGCAGTGACGGTGGTGAGGAAAGAGAGGGGAATGGAAATCATTATGTGTTTCTTGAGAGAGAAAAATATTGCTTGATTTAAAATGAGTTTTCTGTGAGGGGAAAGTATTGGGAGATGTGGAAAAAAAATATGAAAAAGACTTAAACACCCCTCCAAATCCCTTAGCCGGTCACTTTTGACCGGTTAATCAAATAAAGTGTGCATTTTGTTATATATAATTGAAGTTTAAAATGTACTTAACACCTTTTTCGGTTTGGGGTGCAAAAGTCAACAAGAGTGTAAAATTTAGGGTGCAAAGTGTCTTTTAGTCTTAAATTTTAGATATAAATAATATCTGCAAGACTGCAAGTATATATGGCCGAAACTTTGAGTAGTAATTTCAATTTTAATTTTTCATTCACGATTAACTTCTTTGCAATTTCTGTTGTTTTCATTTGGTGGACTTCAAAAGCTCATATAGTTTAATATATATATATATATGTATAACAACGGTAAAAGATGAGTTGAATTTTATGGAATTTTAATGTTACTTTGGTTGTTTTTGTTTGTTTCAAGTTATTTGGCCATAATTAAGAGAACCAATATTTATGTTTCAAGTTATGCCAAGTCGGGGTATCATTTTCAATCTCTATTTTAGTGCTAGTCACATATATATTAACACCATATTATTAGCGCTTATGTATGACCTATAAAGGCGCAAATCTAGTCTTGAAGTTGTACGTTTTGATATCAATAATCAACATAACTTCTACTTGTATTTTTCTTTATTTCTAATGTATACTTCTCTTGTATTGCCATTTAAATTGTCTATATATCAAATGACTAACGATGTTTGTTTACAGGTGTGATTGAGTACTTTCTACTTGCATAAAAAGGAGCAAAAGTAAGAGGGATCATCAAGGGAGAAGCTAAGGACCTACAAAGTTGATTCCTTGAGTAATACCAACTGATCATGCTATGGCTCAAACAATGCTAGAGATAGAACATGCACCTGATCTCCCTCCAACCCTTAACCCTAACGACCCAGCTCCAGTCCCACAACTTGCTGCTAATTCCAATCCTAACACGCACCTCACATTACATCATCAAACATATGTAGATTTTCTTTATCAAAATCAGTGTGGTAGGGTGATGATAGGAATTCTTGTTCTGCTAACTTTAGCCATATACCTATGTTTCCATTACAAACCGCAACCTCCTATAATAAACCTTTCGAGCGTTAGCCTCCACGAGGCTAACCTTGATAATACTAGTAAACTTTTTTCTTACAACATAACATTCCATCTAAATTTCTCTAACCCAAATCATAGGGTTCAATTACGTCTTCATGGGATAGTTGTGAGACTCATGGTTGCTCACACTGTTGTGGGAACCAAAAACTTACCTCTATTAGAAATGAAGGCTCTTGATTCCCATTTCTTTTTCATCAACATGTTCGGAAGATATGTTGAAATTAAACATAATTATGAGAAGAACTTGAGAGATTCAATGGAGACTGGCCACTACTTGTATAACCTATATATTCGAGCAAGAGTGAAAATCACTTTAGGGACCTCCCAAATATCTTACAGATACCCATTTTTTAGGTTGTGTGTATTCACAGTCAGTAAACCTCCGGATGGGGTTCTCTTGTTACATAATTGTGGGATGGATTAAAAATACATAATAAGGTACGTGTATATGTACGTGTTAATTAATATTTTATCCAAGTTATTGAAAAAAGAAATTAATATTTTTTGGGCTTCAGGTGGTAGAGGGTAGGGCTGTCCATCGCAATTCTGGGAGATATATGAATTTATATAAAACTGGAAATCAAAATTGATGAGCATAACCTTGTCAGTTTACTGGTAGTGTGTGGTTGATATTTATTATTAAATTAAACATTTCTCAAGTTTTATGAGGTCTAAACATAGCCAGATCACAGTGATTCTGATGTTATACAGCCTCCTTATCTCGTGCTTCTCACCCCCTCCAAGTTTATCTTTGGTAACAAGTCCTATGAAATAAGTTGTTGTCAAGTTCTTAATTATATATATAATTTATTAATGTCTTTTTGTTGAGATATTTGTTGTGTAGATAATTGATGCAACCATATCTATAGGATTCCTTGTAACAAATTGTGTTTACCAGAGCATGTTTCTAGTTGTGGAGATGGTGCGATTATCTCAGGAGGAACTATCGGAGTCCTGGAATTTAGAACATAATCTGGATGTAGGGTCTATTGTTTTTTTTTCAGATTGGTAACAAATATCTGTGGAGCTAGTTTCAAAGCGGATCCATATTCTTAAGTAAATAGCGCTAGCGAATTTCTTGTTCAAGTAAAATTAATGTAAAACTCTGCATCTTCACATAAAATATTGTTTGACTAATCATTTTAATGTTGATTCTCTTATCATGGATTTTACCATATCTTTGCAGAAATTTATTAACATATCTATAACAGTTTCAAAAGATGAATCAAATTTATTAATGATAAGAAGAATTTAAGGTCCTGGCTACAAGAAAAGTGAACATGATATGGAATATAGAAAGTTTTTAGCTTGGGCTTGTTTTATCATTTTATGTTATTTTTGTAGTCTATCTAAATTGGATTAAGAAGGACCTTCTGGGGGAGGTTTTATCTAATCAAAATTTCTCAAATTTGGGTAAATGAAAGTTGTTTCATTTTGCTTGTTTGAGATGCCACATAATCTGTATAGATATTATTAGTTTATGTTTTTCTTGCACATGTTTTAGGATTTGAAGGAAGCAATTGTTAAGGGTTTAGGGTTTCAGACCAAGGATTTAAAGATATCTGGGTTTGATTTGAGGCGATCTGTGGCTTATGAATTCTACCAAGTGTTCTGTTTGAGATGTTATTAATATTTTGTGGACCTCATTAGAGATTTGACATGTTCTGTTTGAGATGTTATTAATCCATTTAAAGTTTAAAGCCCCTATGTTTATCTGTTTTTTATTATTGATTGATAGAGTACAGGGTGCATTCCTATAATAGAAATGGTCTTTGTGCCTTGGGATTTATGGATGATCATTACCCCTATGGTCTTGTTCCCTATCATTAGTTAGACACACATACAAAAAGCTATAGATGTAGATTATGTTTGTCTTTTTTGATTAAATTTTAGATATAAATAATATCTGCAAGACTGCAAGTATATATGGCCGGAACTTTGAGTAGTAATTTCAATTTTAATTTTTCATTCACGGTTAACTTCTTTGCAATTTCTGTTGTTTTCATTTGGTGGACTTCATAAGCTCATATAGTTTAATCTATTGGGTAGTCTTTCTGTTATGGTGATAAAAGATGAGTTTAATCTATATATGTATAACAATGGTCGTAAAAGATGAGTTGAATTTTATGAAATTTAAATGTTACTTTGGTTGTTTTTGTTTGTTTCAAGTTGTTTGGCCATAATTAAGAGAGCCAATATTTATGTTTTAAGTTATACCAAGTCGGGGTATCATATTTCAATCTCTATTTTAGTGCTAGTCACATATATATTAACACCATATTATTAGCACTTTTGTATGACCTATGAAGGCGCAAATCTAGTCTTGAAGTTGTGCGTTTTGATATCAATAATCAACATAACTTCTACTTGTAGTTTTCTTTATTTCTAATGTATACTTCTCTTGTATTGCCATTTAAATTGTCTATATTTCAAATGACTAACTATGTTTGTTTACAGGTGTTATTGAGTACTTTCTACTTGCATAAAAAGGAGCAAAAGTAAAAGGGATCATCAAGGGAGAAGCTAAGGACCTACAAAGTTGATGCCTTAAGTAATACCAATTGATCAGGCTATGGCTCAAACAATGGATTAGGGTTGTGTAGTTATGTTATTCGTTGCAAGTTGATTGTAAATGAAGCATGGATTTTTTTTTTATGCTTAATTGAGGATATGATTTTAGAAATGTTGAAACATTTGTATTATCTGGTATACTATTAAATTCCAATTAAATGTATATTAGCCATGTAACATATAATTTTGTTTAATATTAAATTAATGTTTAGAATTTAGATTTTAATATGCTAGTAAATTCATTTCCGTAGCTGATATCTTCATCATTGATGGACAGTCCGTCACAATTTTGCAATGGGATCTAATGCCATGGACCTGTCCGTCGCAAATGAGAATCTTTGTGATGAAACATGCTTGTGACGGATCTGTCTATCGCAAGTATACACAAGATTTTTAACTACTTACTGTTCAAACATCCAAGTTAATTGAATTTGGAATCATCTACGATGGCCCATGCCTCTTGTACTTGTGTAGTTATACATGCACAAAAGATAAGTAGGTCTTGTTTATTTGTCCACAAGTACTATTGATTATGAAATTTTATGTTTTTTCCTATTTCCTTATACTTTTCTCTTGGTCTTCTTTTACTACTAAAAAATATAAATAATTCTTATTTTCTTCTTCCATTTGATCTTCAATAACAACTTTTTATTCTGACATATATATATTTTTTGATATCATACATGCAATGTGATGTGTGTGCAAGTATATATTAATAAAGGAACAATAAATTTTTTTTATTACGATAATGTTATTTCAAAAATACTTGGCCTAACAATGTAAACACTTGTGATCTTTTGGTATACGCAAAATCAAAAGTAGATCAGAGAAATATGTTCTAAATGAATTTCATAACAGCAAAGTGCCAGCAGAGGTAAAAAGAGTTGGATATAACTAATCTATCAACATCAAACCTGTAACTTTTTTCATGCTGGTTTTGGTGAAGAGACAACTGCAAATATTCATCTTATTGCTGCTTCTACCCTTTCTCGCATTCTCAAAATAGACAGTGTAAGGGATATTGTCTTCACTTTCCCAGTTACCAAACTTTGGTAGCTGTGACCTTTGCTACAAGAATAAGGAACTAATTAATACTGCGCATGCACAAGAACAAGGAAGACCATATAATATATGAATTTTTTTAGTTTCACCAAGCGTAGACTTTATTGTTTGATACTACAATTAAGTAAATGAAAGAGACATTGCCACACTGACACTTGTGTTCAATGTTGGAGACTGATATGTTACTGAAAAGAAAAAAAGACTAGAGTCTGTTTTTCCTCTGTGGTGTACAACATGTTTTCCTTTAGAAGTCATAGATCATCATCCAAAAAGATCGAAAAGCAACTTTCTACATTTTATATGCTAACTATCTTCCATCAATATCTTACACGTGCACGCGATGAATTCCATGAACCCATAACAGGATTTTTAACATAAAAATTTTCTAAATCCATTTCCTCTTTTTGTTTTACGGTAGCCATTAGCCAATTCCTAAATAAGTTTTGATACTTATCAGATCCTATTTTTCATTTCAAATGCCATTACCCATGTTTCTACACAACAACATTCACATGAAGTGAAGCCTTGCACTAAGGCCAATGTCCAATCCCTGGAAAACAGTTTTCTTCCATTGACAGTGTCCTATGTAGTTCGCAAATGGTGGTTTATGGTGAAGAGACAACATCAAACCTTACGCTGCAAAAATAATGCATGGGATAGGACTATTTATAATAACTTAATACCTCTAGGGACTACTCTATCACATGATTAGTCATTTATTTAATCTCTTTTGCAAACAAACATAGCCTAAGATTCAACTTTTATGGAAAGGGAAATTTAACAGTACTCACAGAAAACATGTGCCCATCCCGTGTTAATGCAACTGAATGAGTGCCCCCACATCAACATGACAATTGCATCATGAACAATGCAACTTCAAAACGCTAACAAATGTTAAAAGTAAATCAATTTATATCTTAAGAGAAGTAAAGTTTGTGCTGCCTTATTTTAGTACTGGAAGGAACAATTTCAGAAAATGGTTCAGCCAATTTGTTTTATTTTGAACGTATCATGCTTTTACCATTCCACATAAATTAATCTATTTCTTTGTGAAATTTCTCCAAACAGATAGTGTGCATCTTATATGCACAAGGGAAACTGAATAAAATAACTCAAATTCACGGAACTAATCAAATAACCAAAACTGAATTGAACTAATTAACAAAGTAACAATACAATCATTCCAATTGCAACATAAATTGACGCTAAGTAACAAAAATTAGCAAGAAAAACTAAAACCTAAGTTTTAGGGGAAATTTAAAAGGGAGGAAATTAAAACCTTCAATTGGACAATAATGGAGAAGTTAAAGGAGAAGGAGACGGAGAGTGCAAGTCGCCACCACTATGCCGCCATTACTGCTAGGATTAAAGGGAGTTGAGAGAGAGGGGAAAGAGGTGTGAGAGGGCTGATCTTAGAGCATCTCCAGCAGATGGACTATCTATTGGACTATATTTTAAAAAATCAGCATCAACAAATGTTTTTTAGTCTTCACTCCTTCCAAAGCAGATATAATATAAAAAAATTAAAATAATCAATGAATTCAAAAAAAACTCCAACGACCATATTCCAACGGTCATATTCCAACGGCTATATTTTAAAAAATAAATAACATCTATAAATATAAGTCACATCTAGTCTCTCATATTCACTCTTAGCTTCATTCTTCCAGTCAAATAAGTTATTTTAAATATGTTTCGTCAATTCGAATTGGCTATGTTGCACATGGATGAAGAAGAAGCATATGGACAATTGTGTGGCATGGCGGCTATTGAAGAAGAACAACAAAATGTCAATAGGCATACATCACGTCATCGTGGTTCTGTGCAAGGTCGTATGACTATTGATCGTGGTAGACATGAAGGTCATAATCGACTTTTTCGTGATTATTTTCTTTGAACATCCTACATACCCCAAGTATCTATTTGGAGAAGGTTTAGAATGCGAAGTCCGCTTTTCCTCCGAATTCAAAGAGCAATTGAAGCGTATGATTCATACTTCGTCCAAAAAATGAATGTTGCAGGACATCTCAGTTTATCTTCTCTACAAAAGATAACTGCCTCAATGCGGATGCTTGCTTATGGTGTTTCAGCGGATTTCGTTGATGATTATGTATGGATCGGTGAAAGCACGGCTATATTGAGTCTTAAAAGGTTTGTAAAAGCAGTCATTTCAATTTTTGGTGATGAATATCTGAGATCCCCCAATAGTAATGACATCGTTAAATTGCTATCAAAAGTGAATAAGCGTGGTTTTCACAGGATGTTGGGGAGCATCATTCGCATGCATTGGAAATGGAAGAATTGTCGGTTGTGTGGTGGTATGTATTACGGACATGTGCATGAGCCAACAATTATTTTAAGCGGTGGCTTCATACGATCTTTGGATATGGCATGCATTTTTGGATTACCGGGCTCTCATAATAATATTAACGTTTTGGAGAGATCATCTATCTTCTCTGCTCTTACTGAAGGTTGTGCTCCACCAGTGAACTACTCAATTAATGGAAATGAGTACACGATGGGATATTACCTTGCTGATGGTATATATCCCCCATGGGCAACATTTGTTAAAACCATTTCGGCACCTCGGGGGAATAAAAGAAAATTATTTGCTAAGACTCAAGAGGCGCTTAGAAAGGATGTTGAGCGAGCATTTGGGGTACTGCAAGCACGTTTTGCGATAGTTCGTGGTCCTGCACGATTTTGGGATCAAACAACACTAAAAGAAATTATGACTGCATGCATAATATTATATAATATGATTGTTGAAGATCGTGAACGAGATGAAAATCAAGAACCAACAACCTATGATACACATGACGAGATTCCAACTGTAGAAGTGTCTCATGAGCGTACCCCACAATTACTTGAATTCATTGAAGCAAATCATCGCATAAGGGATAAACAAGTTCATTCTAAACTGCAAGAAGATATTATTCAACATGTGTGGTCACTACATGGCGGAGCCTAATCCATTACATTCTACAACAATAATAAGCAAATTATGATTCTCTAATAATAAGCAAGTCAACTACTAGATGTAACTCTTTTCATGATTTCTTTCTTGCGTTGTTTGTAATATTCAGCTACTTCAGGCTCCATGTTAGCGGTGTCAATCATCATGATCCTTTCATCCTCTTGTGCTTTCAGTATATTCAACTTCTCTTATTCTTGAAAATATATTCTATCCATGTTCTCATGTCTCTTTTGTTGGTTCAATCTCATCTGAAGCTCGAACTTTTCAAACCTCAACTCCATAGGTGTACTAGTATCACCGGTTCCTTTGCCCTTTTTAAATAATGCTTTCGAAGCCTTTCTTCCCATTGACCTCTCTAATCCTGCAGAGATTGTATCTTCAATACCATCGTCTTCACCCAAACTGACTTCTTCTGCGGTTGATGGAAAAGATGCTGCTGGACTTGACTTTCTATTACTTTTCTATTTTTTCCACTATTATATGTTCTCCATTTCGGTGCATCCTTTAATATTCTCCAACAATGCATAAATCCAAATGGTTGGTTTTGCATACTTTTGAACATATCTAATGCTTGACATATCTATTGAAAAATTATTTACAAAGTATTAAATATAAAAATATAAGAATAAAACTTAATGAAAATTTACATGAAAAAATTGAAATACCTTATCTTGTTCGCCTACACCGCTTTGTTGCATTCTTTCAATTGAAGCATAATATCCACAAAATTTGTTCGCCGCAAGTTGAATTGTTGACCAACGTTTCGCCAAAGCAGTAGAATTGCGTTCAGACTCAAAATTTTTGTATTCGTGAAAGTATTCGTGAACTCTTTCCCAATATCTTCCATGTTTCTGATCGTTTTCTTGAATTGGATTCATGCTTACATTAAGTCATGCGGAAACAAGAAGGGTATCTTCATCAATAGTGTAATTTTCCTTTCGCCCTGTTCTTTTATTGGACTCATTTTTAGGAGTCTGAATTGGTACATCAGTTTGAATTGAAAATTCATCCAACAAATTTGGATCATCGAGTGAGAAACCTTCAGATAATAATGAAGAATAATACATCGGAGGACCATGATTTTCCATCTAAAAAAATAAAGAGATATTATCAATAAAAACTAAAATTAAATATAATAAAAATACAATAATTAACAAAATACTTACAATTGCTAAATGTTGAAGTAATTGATTGAGAGATTGTAAAATGTGTTGAATAATGATACATATTTATAAATTTTTATTTTCTATCCGTTGATTTCATTTTATTACCATTCTGAATTTTTTTTTATTACCGTTCTGAATTTCAAATCTATCCGTTGGCCTCCCCCTTCGTCTCCTTCATCTGCCTCCTTCTCATTCATCTCTTCATCTGCTTCATCTCTTCTTCAACCTGCCCTTCTTCTCCTTCTCTATTTTTTTATTCAACCGAGCTTTCTATTTAAATATAATATAAATTATAGTCCACAAGATTTCGTTCGCTGATTTAGTCGATTTAGCTTGCCGAAAAAGGGGGCAGACTAAATTTAATCCAACTGCTGGAGCCGCAATTTTCATCCTAGACTAAATATAGTCTCTGAATCGAGCAAACTCGGCTTCTTTGGAGTTCTTTCTTAGTGAGTGGGGAAGAGAGGTGCATTTGTTAAAAAAAGTGAATGATTTAAACTTATAAAAATATTAGTATTGTAAACTCTTTAAAAAGTAATATTGTAAATAAAATTATTATTTCAAAAACTTAATTCAATTTAAATTTTAATTTTAAGATATCATAAATTAGTTAATAACAAACTGAAATATAACTTTTTTGTAGAATAGAATAGTAATAATTTAACATATTTGTTCTCTAAAAAAAAGAGTCTTAATTATTATAATTTTTTTTATTCTCAATTTACTATATTTTAAATTTTAAATTATCTGTAACTTAATATTTTAATGAATAAAATATGTATTATTATAAATTATTTAAAAAGTATTATTAAGAATAAAATTTTATTTTAAAAAATTAATTACATTACAATTCGAGTTGAATGATACTATAAATTAACTAAGAATAAACCCAAATTTAATTACATTACATCTTTTTTTTCATTTTTTCATGGTCAATGTATGAAATTTTAAAGTTTAAATTATTTTAAATTTAGTCACTCGATTAAAAAATAGTCGATATAGTAAGTTACTTAAAAGTATTATTAAAAATAAATTTATTCTTGTAAAAATTAAAAGTAATTATATTACAATTTATAATCACCATAATTAACTCTAAAAAATTATTTAGAACAAAACAGTTGCCAATTTTATCTCTTACAAAAAAACTCCGACCAATAACATATAGTGAGTAATATAATTCATTCATTAATAGTTTTTTTCCTCGCAAATTTTCATCATAAATTGGAGTCAAATATCTTTCAATCACCCAATTTTACGGGTAAAAAAATATAAATTATGAAGGATATTTCAGTTTTACTCGGACCAGATTAAGTTATCTCAAGTATATGAAATAAAAAAGAAAAATTGAAAAAACTAGTAGATCGACCCAGGCGTAAATGAACTTTTAAGGGTTTAATATACTATTTGTACGTACCACAATTTATATTTGACATTGTATCACTGATATTTAATTTTTCATGGGCATATTTTTTTTTATTAATTAATGTCTTTTTTTAGTGGATAAATTATTTTAATGTTTGAAGACTTTTTTGGGCACAAAAGATATATTACTTATGGATTATATGTAGCTCTAGTTAGATAGTGCTGCAAATGAGTCAAAGCAGAACCACTTAAAAATTATTCAGAACTCAACCTAGTAATGAAGTTTGTCTAACAAATAAACTAAGCTCATGTTAGACAAAACTTAACTCATTGGACTCATTAATTGGTTCAATTCTAAAATCGAGAGTTAACTCTTAAGTTATATATTAATAGTTTAAAATTCAATTTTACATATACCATACATAGAAATACTTAGTTAAATATATTTATAAAACGGTCCTTAGTAAAATAGTAAATTTTATTATTATCTTTTCTGTTTGTTTTTTTAAATGAAATTTGGGCGTTTAGTGGCATTAAAAATCATTTTAAAAAAAATTGGGCGTTTAGTGACGAACTATTATCTCGTCATATAAAATTGGTATTTATGACAATAGAAATTGTCATAAATTATTATTTTTTTCGTTTTAAAAAAATCTCTCCAAAAATTTTTAGGAAAATTTTGCCTTCAAATAAAATTGTGATGAATTTGTATTTGGCGTTACTAAATATGAACATTAGTGACGAAATCACATTGTCACTAAAATTTATAAATAATTAATGACAAACTATTATGTTGTCATCGAAAGAAATATTGTGAGACAATAAATACTGTCATCAATTATTACAAACATGTCACTAAAATGTTTCCCTTCAAAAATTTTAGTACGAAATTCTACCTCCAAAATTAATTGTGACGAAATTTTGGTAATCGTCGTCAAATGTGTAAATTAGTGACAATATAAACGATTAATTGTAACAAAATTAAAGGTTGTCACAAAAGAACAATTTTTAGTGACGATTATGAATTTCGTAATTATTAATTAAAAAATTATGACAAATTTTTGTCCGTGGCAAAAAAATTCATCATAAAATGTGTGATTTCTTTAAGGAGATTCGTCATAAAATCTGACTTCCTTTAAGGAGATTCAGTGTAATCTCGTGCAGTAAGGAATAATAACTAATGAGGAATCTTATTTCTATACGGGGATGGGTTTGGAAGAGGTGGTATGACCACTATAAATACAAGGCTACACCTTAATTATCAAGTACAGCTTTATTTTTCGGCATTAAAGAATTAAGTCTCTATTGTTAAAACCTTATTCATCATGTATTTATTCTCACATCGGAGTTATCTCCCGGCGGCTCAAGCCATCAAGTTTCACGCTATTGGTGACTAAAGCGCGTAGACGAATCTTGACGTTAACAAGTATGATGCAAAGTTTTAGGTTTAGTAATTGTTAGAATATAGGATCACACACACGCACACAAACGATAGAGAATTAAGAAGAACACAAGAGATTTACGTGGTTCCTTAATTTGGGTACTCCACAGGCGGCTTGTTGTTTATTGATGATTCCTTAGTTACTTAGGGCTTTACAATAGATAGTATTTATAACTACTAATCATATTCCAACCCTACTTTACATTATGTCTCAATTACCCATAATGTCCCTCATTAATAAACAACCTGTACCGCACTAGCCTTTTTCAGCGGCTTTCATATTATGAGTCACAAGTTCCCAACAGTAATACTCAAATAAAATAAGGATATCTTTTTGCAGAAGGAAAAAAATGATAAATGAGACTTTTTGTGGAATGAGGGGAGGGGGAGTATATAATTTGGTTTGTCAGGAGTCAAATGTCGGACTACTTCTAAGCGTTGGACTACAAACACCCATGTCATTATGAAACAACCCGGGTCAAATCCTGAGTCCGGAACAAATCTCGGGTCAAATCCCAAGTCCGAATCGAATCAAATCCATCAAAATAAGGCCTCAAACTACTGTCCCAATAGTATCTTCTTGGGTCATCTTAGCACACCACAGGCTCCCAAAAGGTCATGACTTGAAGGTACTATTAGTAGTAACTTATTTACTTATATGCTGACAAATTTTTCCCCTATCTTTCGATGTGGGACTGGGGTGTTACAAACTCCCCCACTTAAATATGTGGGACTGGGGTGTTACAAACTCCCCCACTTAAATTTCTGACATCCCCGTCAGAATCCAATCACACACACGGCCCAAAGATCTTTGCCTCTCTAGCCATTGTGGGATAATACCACCAGCCTTCGTGTCCCCACCTCCGGCAACCCGATCGGATGACCCGACCCGAGCTTTCGAGAGTCGGCTTTGATACCATATGAAACAACCCGGGTCAAATCCCGAGTCCGGAACAAATCTCGGGTCAAATCCCAAGTCCGAATCGAATCAAATCCATCAAAATAAGGTCTCAAACTACTGTCCCAATAGTATCTTCTTGGGTTATCTTAGCCCACCACAGGTTCCCAAAAGGTCATAACTTGAAGGTACTATTAGTAGTAACTTATTTACTTATATGCTGACAAATTTTTTTCCTATCTTTCGATATGGGACTGGGGTGTTACACATTAACAATTTCTAACAACCCACTAACCTTAATCCAATTAATAACCCTATCAAATACTTCACCAACTACCCTATCATATGTTTCTACTAAAAGATGATCAAAGAACCAAGCACCCTAAAAACTACATCAAGTAAATTTGAAATGGAAGACATGACGACCATTAACAAACAATTCCTTTATTTTAAACAAATCTATACACCCAATTCCCAATTTTATAAAGAAATCTTATAAATTTACAACAAAAAATGATATTTTATTAATGATTAATGATGGGGCGAGGTACCCCAACTCCATATATTTAATTTCACTCCCTTTGTTCCAAATTAAATATTTAGTTTTGACTTTTTTGATCAAATTGACTACTTATAAAACTAATTTTTGTTCCGTTTTTGATGAAATTAGGATAAAGAGATTAATATATGTTATAACCATAAGAAATTAAATACAATTTACTACTAACTCAAATTTTTATAAATTCAAAAATATATTTATATATAATTAATTATTAATTTTAATAATAATCAATTTAACACAAAAAAATAATTAAACAAACTTGAAAAGATTACCTTTTGTATGTATGAAAAGATTACCTTAAATATGTAGCTTGGTTATACACAAAGCAACTTGATATTTTTACAAGTGAAAAATAATAAGTTTATAAATACATCCCTTATATAAATATAATAATACCAACTTTTACTATTGATATGAAAAGAATATTGTGAAAATATTATTTTCATTTGGGGTAAAGGTGTAAAAAAACCCCTAATGTTTACACGGATGTCCCACTTCCACCCTAAACTAATTTTTTTTCCAAAAGTACCCTTAACATTATATTTTTGGGTCGCTTCTGAAAGTAGTATGCACACAAGCCAATCATGTTTGATGATAAAGCATATACTTTGTAACAATCTTATTCATTTATTAATAAAAAGTATTAATTTATTAAAGGCTTTTAATTATCTACATGATGCTGTTTTATAATATGTGATAAACCCATAGTTTTAAGCAATGCTTTTAGAATAATGATGATGATCATTCTAATGAGATCTAAATTCTTAGAAAGCTTAAAACTAAAATAGTTCCCAATCATTGGATTACTAAATTGGGGATTAGTGAATCCGGGATAGATTGATACATACGTTGCTTGCTCATTGGATGAGGATGATTGATCTCATGATCATTTGTGTGGAGACACTAAATCAAGTATGTAGGTGCTTATTAGAGAATAAGTTCTTTGAGCATTGGCTCGCTAAGGAATACCTAATGGAGTTTTATTTATTGTCGATAGAATTCTGTAGTGATAGTAGTACAAGTAATCCTTGGACTTGAGATCATCATAGATATCTTGTGTATGATGAGTTATACTTTGACTTATTCCTTAAGACCTTAGGGTATATCAAAGGGTATGCTTGGGTATAATAAGTTATACATGGAGATAATATATGATCGATAAAGAATCTACCACTTCTAATAAAAGAAGAGAAATGTCTATGTGATTCGATAAATGACAACCCAAAGTAGTCCTTGGCATAAGGCGAGAATAAAATTAGAAAGGAGTTTCTAATTTGCATTATTTGAGTCATGCATTTAAGGATCGAAATACATATAATTAAATAAAATAAGACTTGACAAGTAATTTCATGTCTTATATTTAATTGGGACATTGTATGGTGGAAGGATTGAATTGTCTGGTAACTATTTACTCAAAGGTTCTTTTATGATTAATGTTGAAATCTATATTATCGGAAAGTCGTTGATCGCTAGGGAGGCTTATCCCTATTGTAAAATAATTATTATTTATTTAAATAAATTAATTATTTAATTTATTTATTTAAATAAGATTAGAATTGTTCTAATTGATTTATTCATAACCTAGGTTTAATATGGAGAACCTAAAGGTCACACCATAAAAGGAAGAATAATTATTTAAGAAGTTAATGGCATAATCGTAATAATATGTTATGTATATTTAATTTAATCTATGGTGATAGAATAAATTAAATAGCTTAATATTTATTATTTAATATTTTAGAAATATTAAATATAAATTAATAAGATGAGTCTTATTAATATTATTATTATTTTAATTTCTAACAGAGTTTAGGAATTAATTTAATATAAGTACTCTCATTTATTCCTAATTGGATTAGGAAGGAAAATTAGTTAAAGGAGTTTTAATTAATTATCCCTAATAAGATTAGGGAGCTTAATTAATTAAAAGAATTTAATTAATTAAATAAAACCCAATTCCTTAATTGTTAAGGTGGGTTGCCCACATCTATTAATAAGAGGAGTCTTATTATGGGTGAGAGGGTTGTTGATTTTTCAACATACGTAATAATTCCAATTTATTGGAGAGTACACCCTTTCTATAGAGATAGAAAACTAGAGTTGAGCCAATACCCATCTTCTTGAGTTTTCTTCTTCCTTGGTGGATCACCTCTAGAGGCCAAACATTTGGGTGGCTAACGTTGATCAAAGGAAGGAACCAAACCCGGTGGATTCAAGATTGAACGCGAAAGGATTTGGAGGTGAACTTGTACCTGAGGAAGCTCGATCTTCAAGGGTATGATTTTATTCTTTATCTTTTCGTTTAATTAATAATTGTGCATAAAGGGTGATCCGGGTATATGGTTTGTAAAATTTTAAAACTCTGATTTTATCTCGCTTCCGCATTATTTTGCAATTTGATTGCTTTCATGAATATTACAAACCCAACAGTGGCATCAGAGCCAAACCTTTATGCGAATTATTAATTTTTTAAATTTGATATGTATATTGATATGTGTTTAGAACAATTTTTTTGGGCATAATTTTATTGTATAAAATTTAATAATAAAATTAAAAAAAATAACTGTTATACCGCACGGAAATAAAAGCGGCAGGAACCAAAAAAAAAATTTTTGAAGGGGCACGGAAATCAAGGTCACCTGTTAACAGGTTTTAATAAAAAAAAAATAAAAAATAAAAAAGCAGGCGGATAACGTGGCCCACATATAAAAAAAAAAAAAAAAAAAGGAAATGGTCCACGGTTCAAACCGAAGTCAGGTTACAAGATGCTTGACAGGCGGATATACTCAACAACAATTTTTTTTTTGAAGCAACTGTTGCACGGAAATATTATATATATATATATATATAATATTACGAATATATATATATATATATATATATATATATTCTTAATTATTATATATAATTAAAATAAAAGGTTTATTTTAATTTTTAAAATAAAAATTTATTTTAATATTAAAATATAAAGTTTTATTTTAATCTTAATAATTTTATAATTAAAATTAAAAGTTTATTTTAATTTTAAAATAAAAGGTTTATTTTAATATTAAAATAAAAGAGTTTATTTTAATTTTAAAATTAAATTTCATGCTAACTAATTAGAGTTGGAATTGGATTCCATGCTAACTAATTGGAGTTGAAATTGGATTCTATTTTTTCCTTAAATAAAGGAGTTTGTTTAGATATGAAATAAGATTTCATATTATTTAAAATAAAAGTGTTTATTTGTGAATAGGAAAGAGAATCCTAATTTTCTTAAATAAAGGAGTTTATTTAAATATGAAATAAGATTTCATATTATTCAAAATAAAGGAGTTTATTTGTGAATAGGAAAAGAAAATCCGTGTTTCCTTAAATAAAGGAGTTTATTTAAATATGAAATAAGATTTCATATTATTCAAAATAAAAGAAGTTTATTTGTGAATAGGAAAGAAAATCATGTTTCCTTTAATAATTTTTTTTTTTTACATGGAATTGGATTCCATAATTAATTAAAATAAAGGAGTTTATTTTGATTAAAGATTTTGATTAAAATAAAATAGTTTATTTTATTCAAAATTAGATAAATTAAAATAAAATAGTTTTATTTTGATTTAAATTTGGATTAAAATAAAGGAGTTTATTTTGATTCAAAATTAGATTTTATACTAACTAAATTTGCCCATTAAATGATATCAATATATATATTAAATGTTTATTATTCATATGATGAATGTTATTTATTGATGCATATGATGATGTGTATGATAATAAATGGGATTGATTATAGGTACTATTGACCGATGCGATTGAATTTTATTTTAGTTGGATGCATGAATGTATGGGTTTTATTAAATGGGGTCTGCACAGATTCGTCTTCTCTAATTTTTCTTAATGTAAATTCTATCTCCTCCCATGCTTTCCCTCGATCACGATCAAGGTTTCTATTTATTTTAAATAGTTTTGTAATAGGAATATTTAGAATTATTTTGAAAAATTAGAGATCAAAGGACAAGAAGACTTAATTAAAGACCCGATTTGTAATGGAGCCCGAGTTTAAATGTAATAGTTATATTTAAATATTATTTCTTGCACCCTAGGGTTTGACCTTTTGGTTCACTTGGTGGCTCTAGTGAACCAAACTAGAATAAAAGTCCATAATCAATCCGGGTAGAATATAGTATTCTATATGTGCATGCTTATACTATATATATTATATATTATGCAAACATGCTTCGCATGTTCATTAATATATGACGTATTTTATATATATATGTAAATGCGCATTAAACAAGATGAGACAAATTAATAACAAACCCTCAATTTTTTATATTAAGTCCTAAGCGTTCAAAGATATTTGGAATATCGAGCGTCGCTTTCTAGCATGATAAAATTAATAGAGTATTAAATATTTAATATGAGTTTGTTGTGTCACCACAAGGCAAGTATTAAGTATTTAAGATGTTAATTTATCACATTTGATGCTTATAAAGAAAATTGAACAATATTATTTTGTTGTGTCACCACAAGGATGATATTTTCTTTTTGAATATATGGAGTGCTAGGTGGGACTTAACTTGGATAATTTTGATTCGGATGTGCCACCACTTGATCAAAATAATCTAAGAGGCAAAAGAAAAGGAATTGCATAGTTGATGTAATTGACAAAAGTTGTCTACCTATTTATTTATATATAGTTTGTTGTGTCACCACAAGGCTATATACATTTGAAATGGGATCCTTATTCTCACTAGCAAATCTTTAATTAGATTTTGCCGAACTATATAAGTGAGGTAATATAGTTTGAAGAAAATAGTAGGAGTTACCAATTTAAAACAAGACCTAATTTATTTTGGTAATTAATAATAGAATGTATGTTAAAATGTTGTTAATTACAAATTCATTTACGAAATTTTACAATGTCTAAAATTACTATCACTCTGCGAAGCATATTAGATGCTAAATTAACCGGGCCGAATTAAAGCGGATTGGTTAAGGAATTTGAGAATAGTTCTCATAATTGAAAAAGCTATCTTATGTCCTTAATACGCCTATCCTGCAATGGTTGCGCATAATGCCTCGAGGAAGACATTGCTACTTTTAGAAAGTGGCAAGATGATGCTGATTGGCTCAATGCATCATGCTCGCATCTATGAAAGTAACGAGCTTTAGCGTCAGCATGAAACTATGGATGCTTCTACTATATTCCTGCACATCAAGTAGTTAATGGTGAGGAAAGTAGGACTGATAGATATCGGATATCTAAGGAGCTCTTCCGATCTAGAATGACCGTTGACACTACAGTACAGATAAAAGTCCTTAAAATTATCAATTTGATTGATCAATTAGGACAACGAGTTTTGTCATGGATAGAAAGTTGAGCCAAGATTTGATCTTGCACTCACTCCAGGACTCCTTTCACAATTGTTGTGAATTTTTCATATGAACAAGCTAGATATCAGCTTTGCTGATTTGCTTAACATGTTGAAAAATGTTGAGAGTTACTTTCCAACCAAGAAAGATCAAGTCTTACTGGTAGGGGCCAAAGGATCTTCTGAAAAGAAGAACGATTCAAAGAAGGTAAATAGAAAGGCATAAACAAAGGATAATAAGAACAAAACTGATACGAATAGCAAAGGTGTTTGCTTCCACTGCAATAAGCCTGGACACTGGAAAAGAAACTGCAAGAAGCATCTTGCAGAGGCTAACTAAAGAAGCTTAGTGAAGTTTCGGTTACAAATATAAATTTGTTCATGATTTAAAATAATTTTTCTTTAAGTCAAGGTTCTACTTGGGTATTGGATACCGACTTTGGTTATCATAAATATAGATTTATGAAGGGACCAAGCAGAAGTGGAAAGCTAAACAAATATAAGTAATCCTATGTGCGGGAAATGTAGCAAAGGTTGCCATATTAGCCATAGAAACTTATAGTTTAGCAATGCCTACGGGCAAATCTATTAAGTCAATAAGTTGTTATTGTATTTGAGTTCTTGTTAAAAATATTATTTCTATTTTATTGTTGGACAATGAAATCTTTGGTATTATAATTAAGAACAATTGTTGTTCTATTTATAATAATAATGTTTTGTATAGAATGGAATATTACTTAATAAATTTTGTATACTTGACTTACATGAAAATAATTTTGCATATTGAACAAATTAGTATAAGAAAAGGAGATGATCATTCAAAGAGTTAAATGTGTGTATTTCTTTGAAATACAAGTATGAATTATTTGAAAGGTTCAAAGAATTGAAGTGAAACAAATTGACAATGTATTAAGATTCTTTGATTAGATCGAGGAATAAATACTTGTGAAATAAGTTTCTAGATCATCTTAAATGGTTTTCTCATAATGGGACGCCTCTCGATACATAATAATTGATTGATGTATCCGAAAGGAAAAATCATACCTTGTTGAACATGGTACGGTCCAAAATGATTTTACCGACATTCCAGTATCCTTCTAGGGTCATGTCCTAGAAATGGATGCATATCTACGAAAAAGGTAACCTCAAAATCCAGCCCCAAGACTCCATAAAAGTTATGGACAGGGAGGATTCCTAATCTTAAGTATGTTAAGATAAGGGGTTGTCCAACTTACGTGAAAAAGGTTTCAAAGGATAAGCTTGGGACAAGATTTTATAAGTGTCGATTTGTGGGACATCCTAAAGTAAGTTTAGGGTATATGTTCTATAATTCTACTTAGCAAAAGGTGTTTGTTGCGAAACACGTTGCCTTCTAAGATAAAGGTGTTTATCATTAAAAGGGGCTAGTGGGAGGATAATAGATCTTGAAGAGTTCAAGAACCACAAAATACTATAAGTCAAATAAGAGGAACCTGTAGATAGACCTATTGTACCACAAACAGAATCATAAACCGGAATAGTCAAGAAGATACCTAGGAGGTATGGATTCATCATGGATGATGATGATGAGGTACACATCATAAAAGATGATGATCCAGTTACATACGATGAGGTAAGAGTTCTAGTGTGTACAAAAGGGTCAGTGGGAGCGCCGTGACATTACTAGTACTATATGTTGATATACTACGGATAAGGAATGACATACCAATGCTACAATCAGTAAAGATAAAGTTGTCTAAACATTCCTCCATGAATGATTTGGGAAGAATATCTTAATTGGGGATATAAATCTATATAGATAGATTTAAAAGGATGCTCGACTTAACCCAAGGAACGTATATTCATTTGATGCTAAAGTCGTTTAGCATGGCAAACTCCAAGAGATGTCTCATGTCGATGAGCTAATGGAGTGTATCTCTCTTAATAGTCCCCACAGACTCCTGAAAAGAGAGATCACATGAGTAACTATCATGTATGCAATAAAATATACGAGACCTGATGTTGATCAGTCATATTCTGGAGAAGATCACTGTAAGACAGTGAAAAATATCTTAAAGTTCTTAACCGGCACTAAGGATGTGAGCAAACATGGTGGGTCTGAATTAAAACTAGAGGGCTTTACGGACTCAAGTTTTTCAGACAGACCCAAGATGATGAAAATCCACTTTAAGGTAAAGGGTTACCTTGAGCAGTGGTGCGATGAATTAGAAAGGTTCCAAACAAAGAAAGAGTTCTTTGGTTTAGTGATAAAGACAAAGTATATAGCTATAAATGAAGGTCGCAAGTTGATTGTTTGGATTAAATGTTCATTCTAACTAGAATAGTTCCTAAATCTCATCTTGGATCTAAACATGTGTGTTGTGGCACTTTCATTTGATTATTAGAATCATTGAAAGATGGGAAATCACTATAGAGATAGTGGACTCTCATGAACAACATTACATATCCATTAACTAAAGCTTATCCAACAAAGCGGGATAATCGCGTCACTTAGAGAAGAAGAGTATAAGATACCATGACGATTGGCTTTAGTGCAAGTGGGAGATTGAAAGTAGTATGCACACAAGCCAATCATGTTTGATGATAAAGCATATACTTTGTAACAATCTTATTCATTTATTAATAAAAAGTATTAATTTATTAAAGGCTTTTAATTATCTACGTGATCTTTGTTTTATAATATGTGATAAACCCATAGTTTTAAGCAATGCTTTTAGAATAATGATGATGATCATTCTAATGAGATCTAAATTCTTAGAAAGCTTAAAACTAAAATAGTTCCCAATCGTTGGATTACTAAATTGGGGATTAGTGAATCCGGATAGATTGATACATCGTTGCTTGCTCATTGGATGAGGATGATTGATCTCATGATGATCATTTGTGTGGAGACACTAAAAAAGCAAGTATGTAGGTGCTTATTAGAGAATAAGTTCACTTTGAACGTGGCTCGCTAAGGAATACCTAATGGAGTTTTATTTGTCATCGATAGGAATTTCTGTAGTGATAGTAAGACAAGTAATCCTTGGACTTAAGATCATCATAGTATCTTGTGTATGATGAGTTATACTTTGACTTATTCCTTAAGACCCTTAGGGTATATCAAAGGGTATGCTTGGGTATAATAAGTTATACATGGAGATAATATATGATCGATAAAGAATCTACCACTTCAATAAAAGAAGAGAAATGTCCTATGTGATTCGATAAATGACAACCCAAAGAGTCCTTGGCGAAGGCGTAATAAAATTAGAAAGGAGTTTCTAATTTGCATTATTTGAGTTGTGCATTTAAGGATCGAAATCATATAATTAAATAAAATAAGACTTGACAAATAATTCCATGTCTTATATTTAATTGGGACATTGTATGGTGGAAGGATTGAATTGTCGCAGTAACTATTTACTCAAAGGTTCTTTTATGATTAATGTTGAAATCTATATTATCCGGAAAGTCGTTGATCATTTAGGAGGCTTATCACTATTGTAGAATAAATATTATTTATTTAAATAAATTAATTGTTTAATTTATTTATTTAAATAAGATTAGAATTGTTCTAATTGATTTATTCATAACTTAGGTTTAATATGGAGAACCTAAAGGGTCACACCAAAAGGAAGAATAATTATTTAAGAAGTTAATGGCATAATCGTAATAATATGTTATGTATATTTAATTTAATCTATGGTGATAGAATAAATTAAATAGCTTAATATTTATTATTTAATATTTTAGAAATATTAAATATAAATTAATAAGATGAGTCTTATTAATATTATTATTATTTTAATTTCTAATGAGTTTAGGAATTAATTTAATATAAATATTCTCATTTATTCCTAATTGGATTAGGAAGGAAATTAGTTAAAGGAGTTTTAATCAATTATCCCTAATAAGATTAGGGAGCTTAATTAATTAAAAGAATTTAATTAATTAAATAAAACCCAATTCCTTAATTGTTAAGGTGGGTTGCACATCTATTAATAAGAGAGTCTTATTATGGGTGAGAGGGTTGTTGATTTTTCAACATACGTAATAATTCCAATTTGTTGGAGAAGTACACCTTTCTATAGAGATGAAAAACTAGGGTTGAGCTAATACCCATCTTCTCGAGTTTTTTCTTCCTCGGTGGATCACCTCAGAAGCCAAAAACATTTGGGCCATTAACGTTGATCGAAAGGAAGGAACCCGGCCGGTGGATTCAAGATTGAACGCGAAAGGATTTGGAGGTGAACTTGTCACGAGGAAGCTCGATCTTGAGGGTATGATTTTATTCTTTATCTTTTCGTTTAATTAATAATGTGCGTAAAGGTGATCTGGGATATATATGGTTTGTAAAATTTTAAAACTCGATTTTATCTCGCTTAGCATTATTTTGCTTGATTTGATTGCTTTCATGAATATTACAAACAAACAACTTCACCGCCTAGTTAGTTAAAAAGACAAACGGCGTTAAAATTTGATGACGTGGCATGCTTAAATATAATAAAATTTTAAATAAAATAATATATATCATTTAATCAAAACAAAAAATACTAAAATTCAAAAAAAAAAAAAACATAACATATTTACATCATTTAATCAAAATACTAAAATTCAAAACATAACATATTTACATCTAAAATACTAAAAAAATAAATTTAAAAAAATACTAAAATACTAACATTCTTTTTTAAAAAAGTCTGCATTTTTTAAAAAATTCTATTATACTAAAATTATTTTTTTTAAAAAAAACTGTTTTTAAAAAGTTCCTTTTTCAAAAAAAAATATGTTTTTTTAAAATTCTATTTTTTAAAAAATCTTCTTTTAAAAAGTTCCGTTTTTTTTAAAAAGTTTGTTTTAAAAAATTCTATTTTTTAAAAATTCTATTTTTAAAAATTTTTTAAAAAAAATCTATTTTAAAAATTCTTTTTTTTAAAAGAACTTTTTTAAAAATTTTGTTTTCTTTAAAAAGGTGTTTTTAAAAATTCTATTTTTTTTAAAAAAACTGCTTTAAATAAAGTTCTGTTTTTTAAAAAAATTGTTTTTAAAAATTTGTTTTTAAAAATTCTGTTTTTAAAAAAGTTGTTTTTAAAAATTCTATTTTTTTAAAAAAACTGCTTTTAAAAAGTTCTGTTTTTTTTTTAAAAATTTTTTAAAAAATTCTTTTTTTAAAAAAGCTGTTTTAAAAAATCTATTTTTTTTAAAAAACTGCTTTTAAAAAGTTCCGTTTTTTAAAAATTCTATTTTTTTTTAAAAAATTGTTTTTAAAAATTGTTTTTTTTAAAAAGAAGCTGTTTTTAAAAAATTCTGTTTTTTTTTAAAAATCTGCTTTTAAAAAAGTCTATTTTTTTAAAAAAAATCTGTTTTTAAAAAATTCTGTTTTTTTTAAAAAAGCTGTTTTTAAAAAAATTCTATTTTTTTTTTTAAAAAAACTGCTTTTTAAAAAGTTCCGTTTTTTTAAAAAATTACATTAACGACGAGTGATGTGACGGCCAAAAAATATAACGTTAAATGATTTTTGGAAAAAAATTAGTTTAAAATAAAAGTGAGACATCCGTATAAACATCAGGGTTTTTTTTTGCACCTTTGCCCTTTTCATTTGTATCAATATCAATTCCTACGCAAGAGAGCGAATGGACTAGAAACAATTGATTCCGTGTATATGCACATATCGTTACCCATGTGCCTGACCCCTAAATCCACCGTTAAAATCCTCATCTAATTAATCTGATGTTTGGGTGTGTTGCTCATCATCGTTTTGAATTCCTCAAAATTAACGTACCCATCACCGTCGGAATCAACGGTCCGGATCATCTTAACACAATCCGATTCCGTACATTTCTCGCCCAATCGGGTCAAGATCTGGTGCAACTCCGACGAGGAAATCAGCCCGTTTTTGTTGATGTCATAGAGCTCGAAAGCCTCTCCGAGCTCCTGAACGCCGCCGTCGCCGGCCTTGCAGAATCCGGCGAACTCCTCCATGCTGATGAATCCATCGCGATCGGTGTCGATCTCTTCCATCGCCGAGGTGTTGGATCCGAGGGTCTGCATCACGGCGTGAGCTCATCGGCGGAGATCTTGCCGTCGCCGTTGGCGTCGAATCGGTTGAATACTCGCTCCACTTCGTCCAAATCCTGGAGGTATAGCGCCGGAATGGATATGGGGTCATCTGTGGCTGCCATTCTTGAGTTGATTCAATTTCAGAGGAGAGAGAAAAAGGGGTAAATTGTGAATTTGTAGATTTGGGAAGTTTGGTGTTTGTTATTTATAGAGTCAAAGCGGGAATTTCATAATCACAAGTGGTTGCTTTTCATAGAGAGAGAAAGGGGCGGGTGTTTCTTTAGAGAGAGAGACTGGTTGAGATTGACTCGTGGAGAAATGATAAATAACAAATTTTGAAGTTGTTAATAACTGTCTTGGATTTTTAAAAGTTTTTGGTTAATTTTTTGAAGTTGATACCGTTTTTCCTTTAAATCCCTTTGTTAATCATTTTCTGTGATATTAAATCCTTTGGTTTATTTAACCTGATACTATTATAGGACTATTTTTTTAATTACAACCTTGTGATTAATAACTCAATCTGTTTATTTGATTTATTTTGTCTTTCCATTCTCTTTCATTTGATTGTTTGTGTAGTTTACTGATATTTCTTAATTTCATTTTGGTGGGTGTCTGACTATAACAGGTTGTTGAAGACAGCGATGTGGTGATATTTTCCGTGAAGCCTCAAGTTGGTATATATGCCCTGCCTATACATAATTTTTTCCTATCATGTGATAGAGTGAATTTTTGACCATTTATATGCTTGAAATTGCTTTGATGAATATTTATATATATGGGGAAATTGCTTTGATTTGATGAATTTTTGACCATTTATATGCATGTTCTTTCGGTCGTTCTTTCACTTTTTTTGCTGTGCTGGAAAATTGTTGCAAATTTCATAATATAATCTTTTGTGTAGAATTTGTATGTTCATCTTACTCTGGCTTATGGTAGTTTAATTTGAAGCTCAAAATACAGTTGTCATGATACATGTTTAATTCATCAATCTAAGTTATATGAGTTGGCAAGCTTTTTTAACAAGCTTGTTTGGATGTTCCAGCAAGTTGCTGCACATTAGCAATATTTCTGCTCTCTTTCATGATTTATGTGCTTCAGCTTAGTGTATCATGATCTAGCAATTAGCATTGTATGTCTTATCTGTCCAAATGTTTAAGGGCGGCTATTCAACAGTGGTAAATTCTTGGGTGAAAACTCAAAATTGTTGGTACAAATATTCGGGACAGCCACTTTGCACTAAAATTATGCAAAGGTTTGTTCTGCACCCTTTTACTCTCCTAAGTCCAAACAACCTCACCTAATGAGTAAAATTGGTAATGGCCTTTATGTATTTGAACATATCTCATGGCCTGTATTTCAGTTCCAGTATTAGTACTGTTCCACTTTTTATTGATTTTATTTTCTTGTATCCAGGAATGGGCTGGTCACAGCCGTTTTATTAGAGTTATTCCAAATACTCCTGCTGCTGTAGGCAAGGCGGCATCTGGTACCAGTTTCCTTTTCCCCCATTTGAAAGTTAATTTTATATTTTCATTATTTTCCACTAAAGTGACTGATATTGGTCCTTATTACTTTACTATTCCTTGTAGAGAGAATGTGTTTGGTTTTTCTCAGATGTAGAATCCGATGAAATCTCTATACATGAATTGTTGTTTTAATAATATAGATGTTCAGTGAAAAACTATAGGATGCATGGGTTCTATATTTACTTATGTAAATTTGATGTATTGCAGTTATGTAAAGTTGAGGAATTCTGACTTGGCAGCCTAATGCTCTAAAGTTATTTATTCATAAATTTTTAAGGGACCATACTAGTCAATTTAAATTTTTGAGGTGTTACTTCTTTGTCATTTTTCTTTTAGTATTCTTATCGAAATTAATAAATTGGTCTCAGATGCATTTTTACAGCATATCTACTTGCGGCCAATAACCATCTTGGATGCCCCTCAAGACATCAACAACTTTTCTTAATACTCCATGATCTAGAGAAGCTAAATATGCCTATATTTCAGGTACTAGGAACAACATCCATGGCCGCCACCACGGGGAAGCATCCCGGCCAGCTCAAAGACGATGTTGCATCACCTGGTGGGACAACCATTGTTGGCATTCATGAGTTAGAGAAGGGCGGTCTTCGTGGGATCTTCATGAATGCTGTAGTTGCTGCTGCAAAGCGCATCATTCATGAGGTGATTATTTTTTTTAGTATTGAAATGTTGATTTGTTGGAATGAACAGTGGTGGTGTGTCAAGCAATTGGAAATATTGTGAAAACGTCACTTGGTCCTGTTGGTCTCGACAAGGTTTTTATATTTCTCTTTCTATAGATATACATATTTATCTGAATTCTATAGTTTGTATTTATCATTCAGGTGAGACAGACCCTGACACAGTGCTTTGTTACATTCATATTTCAGATGCTTGTTGATGATATTGGTGATGTAACAATAACGAATGATGGTGCTACAATACTCAAGATGTTAGAGGTTGAGCACCCTGCTGCAAAGGTGGAGGAATTGAGACTCTTTTATCCTCTTTACTAGTGCTTACTTATATTTTAATTGGCTCTTCTTTGTGCCTCTCATGTGTATTTTCTACCTATTATTGGCATTTATAGGTTCTTGTTGAATTGGCCGAGCTTCAAGACAGAGAAGTTGGAGATGGGACAACTTCAGTTGTCATTATAGCTGCAGAATTGCTTAAGGTAACATTCAGCTAAAGTATTAATATTGCTGTGTTTGAGAAATTATAATAATGTTGTGTTGTGAAGATCTGCTTGTTGTTTGGAGGATGAGTTAAAATATGTAATCCTCTTATAATTTGCAGATAGCAAATGATCTGGTGAGAAACAAGATACATCCAACATCTATAATCAGTGGATACAGGGTTAGTGTTGACCCCCCCTTTCTCTTCAAGCAGGAAAAATCTAGAAATTATAAAATTAGCTGAATTGATCACTCACCGTTTCTTTCAATCACTTTTTTATATCATATACACTATTTTTGTTGCTGCTTATCTTAACAGCTTGCGGTGAGGGAAGCATGTAAATATATGAGGAAAAATTGGCAGTGAATGTAATTATTACTACTGAACAAGTCTTCTAGAATTTGTCAAAAACATTGTCTCAAAGCAACTTATTGAAATTTCCTCTGTAGAATACTCTAACTTTCTATAGCCTACTACCTATTTTGTTCAATAGATTTGAGAAATAGAACTATGAAGATCTCTGTGTTAGAAACTAGCAAAACGGTGTTTATGGGTTGATAAGAAATGTGAATTTGGGAAAGATTCTCTTGTAAACTGTGCCAAGACAAGCATGTCCTCAAAGTTGATATCTGGTGACAGCGACTTCTTTGCAAACTTGGTATGTTTATGGGTTGATAAGAAATGTGAATTTATTTTAGTCTTGCATGCTGAAGCTGTCTTATCTATTAGGAAAAGATTACTTTGTAACTTTGTACCCTTTGTATAGAACAGGCTTTTGTTAATCTTGCTTTCCTGTGAGGCAGATTCAGAGTTGCTTATGAATGATGGGTGTGCAACAGATGGCCAGATCTCTGAAGGTGGTTCACAGGACGAGTTGGAGGTTTTGGATTTAAGTTCCTTTTGCTTTGTCATCTTCTTTCAAGTTAACTTACTGTTTCTTTATGTAATTGTTTAAGTCAAAATCTGAAACTAAAAATTGTAGGGATGTATGGATAGTTTGGCATTATTGAGATGTAAACTTATTGTATGGTATAAATATAATATTTTTTGTAATTGACATTAGAAAGAATTATTGGGATGTAAACGAATTGTATGGTATTAATATTCTTTCTAATTTTAACTATATATCATGGCATTAACATATTGCAGGTGCATTGGTAATATAGGTGAACCAAATTATTTTTTTTCTTTTTTTTTAATCTACAACATTTAAAAAACGTTGTCTGATATACTAAACAACAACATTTTTATCAAAGAAACGTTGTGGAATCATACCTACTATAACGTTTTCAAGCATTTGATAATTTTTGAAAAATAAATCTACAACATTTTTTTCCTAAAAAACGTTGTGTATTGTGCTTAATTACAATGTTTTTAAAACGTTGTGTAAGGGTGTCAAATAGATGACACCCTTAACCACTACATTTTTTTGACTGAAATCATAACGTTTTTTCCGCGTTGTCTATTTACTGTTTTCTAGTAGTGAGTTTTTATACCGTCTTTGTAATGAAATTGGAGTAAAAGGATATAGATTAGATATCAAACTTGTTAGGTTAATCTATTTTATAAAGTGAATTTGATATATAGATCTTAAGTTAAAAGACGATCATAAAGCAAGTAGATCGTAGAGGAGTAAAATGCAAAAGTTCCCCATGTACTATAGAGGTATTTGGATAGCGCGCCATTTTTTTTTTGTTCAATACAAAACGAACCTTATACCATCTGAAAATTTGGATTGTGAACTCTATTGTGCCATGTAGCGTTGACTTGTACACATGTCACGCTGATATATCAATTTAACACATTTGGACTAAAAATATTTATTCCCCCAAGATTTGAACTTAACACGTTATACTTCCAACACTAACAAAATATTGATTACCAACTAAGCTAAGAATTAATTAATATTACATTCGTTCCTAAAAGATTGTCGTTTAAGGTTTTTGCACATGGATTAAGAAAGTATCATTTACCAAGTAAAATTTATTTGAAATTCCATCACTACCCCTTTATGGGAAGTTGAAAACTATTTATACAAGGGAGAAAATTTATTGGGACAATGAGAGAAGGTAGGGGTAATATAGGAAAGTAAATAATTTATTCTCTTCGAAAATTATAAACGACAAACATTTTGGAACAAAATTTTTCTTCTAAAACGACAATCTTTTAGGAACGGAGGGAGTATTATTTTTTAGAAAATTATTACTAATACTATTAGTATTAGTACAACTTTATTAGTTGTTAGTAATATTATTAAGGCTTAAATATAATTTATTGTCCTAAACTATATGCCATATTCCACTTTGGTGATCCACCTTTCAATTTTTTGAATAAGATGATTGAACTATTATTTTTTTCTGATTACATTCAATTGGGTCTGCCACATCCGAAATTATTGACGCGGCTGTCTAGGTGGAACAAAACTAAGCTGATGGGTTTCAAAAAAAATTATTTTTTATTTTTTATTAAACATTTTTAATCTATTAAAGGGTAAAATCGTATTAGAGTATACCAACATTTTACTAATAATAAAATAATAATTAAACAAAACATAATTAAATAACAATTAAATCTACCTGTGAACCGCGTCCCCTGCCTTTCCCTTATTCCTTCCCCCTTCCCCCTTCCCGTGAACCTCTACCCCATCCCCCCATTCCTCCTTCCCCTTCCTGTGAATCCCTTTCACCCCTCCCCCATCGTCCCGTCATCCTCGTCCCCTGCCTTTCCATACATCTACTATAGCCGCTTCAACATCAAACACACTCCATTCTCCTGAAAAAAATCAAGATGAATTCTGCCAACGGATCGACTTCTTTTTCGCATTTCTCTTTCTCTCTCCTCTACCTCTCCTTCGATTGTTGCGCGGACTAACATATTTAGATCTTTATTTGGGTTGATGTGAACAAGTTAAGGCTGATTTTTGAAACATAATTATTAGGGTTCATTGTATTGTTGTCTATATATGTGTGATATTGTTTTTCTTGCACTAATTATATGAAATCAAATATGCATACAAATAATTTACCATACTATACTTTAGATTCCTTTTGCTCATCAGTTTTATTATGAGTTGTTTACTATCTTGTGATTTTGTTCTTCAATTCAAATGAATAAGATCTGATTTTTGTGTGATGAATTAGATTTTTTGATTTAATTTGATGAATAGGATTTCTATTTTCTAGGTTTGGTTGTTATGAATCATACTTCCTTTAAAGAAATGAGTAGTTAAGTGGATTGTATTTTATCGTCGGATTTTTTGGGAGTCTATGCCGGAGTAGTTTGGCCATAAGCTATGGTGTCAGGAGGTTCGCCGGAGTCTTGCCAGTGGAGATTTCTGGATTTTTGGTTTTATGATTTATTATTTGTTTGAAGAAATGAGTAATTAATTTGTTTGGTTTTAATGTTTAATATAAAAGGGTTTGACGATTTTGTCATTTAATATATCATAAATGTTTAATCAAAAATTAAAAAATTATTTTTTTTTGTTACACATAAGATCAACTATGCCTGCTCAGATAGCCACGCCAGCTATTTGACGTGGCAAACCTAATTGAATGGAATCGAAAAAAATTAATAGTTCAATCATCTAATTGACAAAATTGAAAGGTGGATCACCGAAGTGGAATATGACATATAGTTTATGGTATTAAATCATATTTAAGCCTATTATTAGTAAGTTGTTAGTAATTACTTATTAGTTATTAATAATTTTGTTTAACATGATGTTGCTTATTTGGATAAATATTTATAGTATATTATCTTAATAACATTACTTATTAGATATTAATATATACTAATGGTATTAGTAACATTAATATTATGACATACGTTAATGTAAAAAACAGAACCTTATTTTATTTTATTATTTTTTAACAAAATAATAATTGAAGTAATGTGTGCTAATAAGAATAATTTATAATAATAACAATAATACAATATTTATAATAACTAAATAATTTAATCTTCTGACCGCATATTTTGTAAAAATAATAAGTACTTTATTTATTCAATATATTTAAATAATTTTTTAGATTTCATCTTTTGCAATAAGTAACTCTAGTGAAGTTGGAGAGGTAGAATTAATAGAATAAAGAATCAATAAACAAATAATAAAAACTCTAAGATAACTCTTATTCATGATCTTGACTCTTTCCACCAGTTCCTACAGGAGAAACTAAACAAAGAGAAAGAAAAATTGAATTTATGATCTCTTCGATCCTTTTGTCAAAATTATCTTATTTTTTCTTTAACATTAACGTATATTAATAACAATAATATTGTAAGTATATTGATATTATTAATAACATTAATATATCCTAATATCTAATCAACAATATTATTAAAATAATATATTTATATTTTGCTAAGAAGCAAAATCATGTTAAAGATTGAGAATTACTAATAAGTAATTACTAATGACTTATTATTAATATTACTAATAACTAATAAGTTGTATTAATACTATTACTCTTGGTAATAATTTTCTATGACATAACATTAATATTTTTAACTTAGTTAACTTGCTAATCAAATGTTTTGTTAGTTTTGAGATTACAAGATTTTAGGTTTAAATCTTGAGAGAATATATATATTTTAGCCAAAAAAGTGTTAAATTGACATGTTGATAAACACATAATTCATACATTTTATTATCCCTAATTTTGTCATTTTAATTATATTAGTTTATTAAATTAATATGTTTTATTTTTTTTGTAGGAATTTATATTTTGTTGCAATAAAATTAAAATCTTTGTGATCAATCAATATTTAATGCTTCTATCCATTTAAGGAAATATCCAAGAAGAATCTTAATTATAACGAAAAGGAAAGAGGTGGAACAATCTTAATGTGCAAGTCAAATCCAACAAAAGAAAAAAAAATCTCTCTAGAAGATATTTTTGTGAAACCTACATGGAAAGAGACTCTTGAGAGATTATCATATAGAGATTGAAGTTAAGAAATAAATAAGAGGATAAAAGAGACCAAATTCAATGAATCTAAATTAGGGCACAAATTTTTTTTCCTTATAAATAGGTCTCTTGTTTTAAAAAAAAGTATTAAGTATTGTATTAGTTTAGGTTAGGAGTATGAGTAGATAAAATTATTTCTTCATTGTACGTTCGTTGGATGATCGTTAATTAAAGGGAGTTTTCTTGTTTATTTTTAATCTTCTTCTTTTCTTTATTTTAGTTAGTTTATTTATTTTCATGTCTAGTTAATTTTTTTATATCTAGGATGAAGATGAAATTAAATAATTATCCATGATCATATTTTTCATCTCTTCTATTATTTATACTTTTATGTTTAATTGATTTCGCCTTCACATGTTTCATTATTGAAATACCTTCGTTGTATAGTTCTTATGTGATTTTAAATTAATTAAGAGGTTTTGATAGATTATTTTTAAGATATGAGTTTTTCATAATCCATAGCTTGCTCGAAAAAGTTTTGATGGGTTATAGTTAATCTCTAATTTTTTCATGGTCTATGCTTGCTCACGTTAATTATAAAATTGCTAAATTAAGGGAAGGGAGATCAAAATCATAGTTGAGTTATAAAAATAGAAGAGATTCAATTATATGTTATGTTTATTATTTAATGGATTATGATTCCTAGATTGCTTCCTCATTATTAGTTTTCATATTCTAGTTAATCAATTCTCAATCTTTATTTCTAATTCGCCTAAAATAGATATTAATTAAGGAAACATTAAAATTAATCTAGTCTTTGTGAGTTCGACTTATACTTGTCAATTCTTTAATTTGACACTGTGCACTTGCAATTATATATTTTTATCATATCACATGTCAACGTGCCATGTGGCATTCTATGTCTACAAGTCAACGCCACATAGCACTATAGGGTTCACGATCCCAATTTTTAAATAGTAAAGGGTTCCTATTGCATTGACTAAAAAAAGGAGCGCAATATACAAATACCGTGACGCCCCCAAAATTAGGTATACATCACTCATCTTGGGTCGTCAGATACATGGTACAAAATTCAAATACAACTTACTAATACAACTGCCGTGCAATAATTTAATAAAACATAACTGTGAGTTTGAATACAATTATTGTCTACTAGAGATTATACAAACACAAAAGGAGTCCTCATTACAATTATTAACACACTATTTCACGAATAGTGAGGACTATTAATCTTATCCTCCGACCATCACTCCATTCCCCGACTAGTCCCTCGCTATGTTCTCATTTCCAAGAGAATAGGTGAAAAAAGGTGAGCTCAACTAGCCCAGTAAGAAATATTATGACTAAGATAATGCAGAATAAATTATCATTAGCCTTCAACAGTGTTAAACTGATAAAATATAACAACATCAAGTTTAACTGCAGCGGATCAAACAATCCATTAAAAGAGTCAAGTAGAGAATAGAATCTACTATCTTTTATGATTTAAAAAGTTTTTCATCACTTTTATCGCTGAGACTCAGCTTAATAAATAATCCACATCATCCCTGCACTACGGCCAAGGATATTCATTAGGTCACGACCACAAATCCACGACTACGGGCCAAGGATATTTTGTGTATTCATCAATGGTCATGATCATGCCAACAACTCGTCCATCAATGCACCTACGGCCAATGAGGACTTTTACACATCATTTGTAACATTACTGGCCATGATTACACCGAATAATCCCTGGTCATAATCATATCAAGTCCATTCATGCTTTATGCCACGATAACTTTCAAAAAAATAAACATGAGGATGATGACAATGATATAAGAATTCAATAAAACAAGTTCAAGAATTAAGTTATTCAGAATTAATAACGCCCAAATTGTCAACATGATATCGCTTTAGAGAGTAAAATTCAAGATTTCTCGGAAGAATATTTCCATGAAAAATATCGATGAAGTTTAAATATCAAGGATATTTCACTAATTTCATGGAGTATATAAGTCAAAATTTTAACCAACCGAGAATAATAAGGAATGGAATAACAACGAAAATCACCATGCATACGCAGATTTCACACATAAAAAAGTTATTCCAATGTAATAATAATAATGGAACCAAGTCAAGTGAAAATCACAATCACATGGATGTTCCAATGTAATAATAAAGAATGAAATAATAAAAAGATTTTAACCAGTGTCCAATGATAAAGCATGTACAAGGATGTTCCAACGGAATAATAAAGACAGTAATAATAGAAGAATGTCACCATGTATAGGATATAATAATAAAGATGTAATGAATGTTATTCACAGATGTAGTTATTCCAAAGTAATAATAAAGAAATAGAATAATGAAGTTCTCTTTTTAAATACAAAAGAATAATATCCCTTACCGTAAAAGAAACTGAATATAAAAAAAGTAGTTATGTAGCGTAATACTTTTCTTCTATATCTTTATAGTTTCTCTCTCAGAGTTCGATTGAATTCGTAAAGAAAATAATGAAGGAATGAGCTTCTATTTATAGGAAAATGGAATGCATAAGAATTAATCCATGAACGGTCCAGATTGATTTACTTTAACTGACGGCGGTCCATAATTAAAGCAAAATCTTTTAAATAAAATATAATATATTCTATTTATAATCTAATAAAATGAATAAGTTTATAAAAGATTTTACTATGCAAACACTACGCAGCACTATGCAAACACTATGCATAATAAAATATAATATATTCTAATTATTGTCTAATAAAATAGATAACTTTATAAAAGGTATTACATTTTATATAAAAAGATTTTACTACGCAAAACACTATGCGCATACTACGTAACACTATGCATAATAGAATATAATATATTCTATTTATAGAATAACTTTATAAAAGTATTCTGCTATTTTATATAAAAGATTTTATGTATTATTACATTAATAATACCAATAAAATAAAACCGAATGACTTATCACATAAGCATCAATAATCCAGCATACTACTACGCAACCACGCCAGACATTACTATACTTTTACTACCGAGTAGTTCAACAAGATTAATGGTAAAACTTCCGCCGTTATTTTCATATAAAGTATTTTGTCGCTTTCTCAATCCGACAATAATTTTGCTAGGGTCCACCAATGATTGTGTCATCGCATACGGATATTTCTCGCTTAAAACGAATATTCCCCACCAATCGAATATTATATAACAACTTGCATACTTTTGCAAAATTTATAAATATTACCCACAACTATAACATTATATTAAATTCATTCCATAATATTCAAAAATGATAATTATAGAAAATTCATTTTTATTCAAAAGTTGGGTCTTACAACCTCCTTTCTTAAGAAATTTGCCCTCGAAATTAGGGTACGCACACGGTATATCAAGAGGTAAGGATACTTGATTTCATTTCAGATTCTAACTCCCATGTCATTTTCTCAACATCGTGGTTTCTCCCAAAACTTTGACTTGAGGTATAACCTCGAGCGTAGAATATGTTCCTTCTTATCCAAGATTTGAACAGAACCTCTTCATACGTTAAATCTTCCGCTATTTCGTCCGGTTGCCAACTCAATAATGTGGTTCGGGTCTTCCACATATTTACGTAACATGGATATGTGAAAACGCGTTATGAACACGAGACATACTTCAAGCAGAAAAGCGAGTCTATAGCCACAGTTCCTACTCGATCGAGGATTAAAATGGGCCAATGAATCGAGGATCGAGCTTTCTCTCTTTCCAAATCTCGTAACTCCTTTCCATGGAGCAAACACATAATAACACATGATCTCCTATATCGAATTTCACGCCCTTTCGATGAAGATCAAGATAACTCTTTTTGTCGATTTTGGGAGGTTTTTATACGTTCACGGATCGTTTGAATCTTTTTCGTAGTCATATGCACCAACTCCGGCCCCAATAACGTTGCTTCACCCACTTCATCCCAAAGATATCGAGAACGACATTTTCTTCCATACAACGCTCGAATGGAGGGCCAATACTTGCTTTGATAACTGTTGTCAGAAGAAAACTCCACCAATGGTAAGAACTTGTCCCAACTTCCCTTGAAATCAAGGACACAGTAGTCTTAATAGATCTTCAAGAGTTTGAATAGTCCTCTCCGATCGTCTCGTCCGGTCCGAGGATGATATCGCCGAGCTAAATCGTAAATCTGCGCCATAGCTTTTTGCAAACTAACCCAAAATCGCGAAGTGAATCTTGGGTCTCGATCGTAAACTATGGATATCGGCATACCATGCAATCTTACAACCTAGTTTATGTACATACGAAGCAAGACGTTTCAAGTGTATAAGTTTCTCGTTTCGGTAAGAAATGAGCAGACTTGGTCAATCTATCAACAATGACCCAAATCGCATCTACGCCTTGAGAAACTATGGGAAGACCAAGAACGAAATCCATGGTAATGTGCTCCCACTTCCATTCTCGGAATTTCAAGTGGTTGCAATGGACCTTTTGGTACTTGATGCTCTCGCCGACTCGCTGACACGTTAGACACCTCGAGATAAACAACGCTATCTCTCTCTTCATATGCCCACACCAAAATGTATGTCAAGATCATGATACATTTTGGTATTCCCTAGATGGATTGCAAACGTGTGTTGTGCGCTCCATCATGATTTTATACTTTAAATCGTGGTCGTTAGAACACAAAGTCCGGAGTCGACTCAAATATTCTTCTTCATCATCGATTCTTGGTTAAAGATCGCACCTTCTTGCACTTTCTTCCTCATACGCATCAGCTCCGGATCAGAATTTGAGCAAAGATTAATTTTATCAATTAAAATCGGTTCTACTCGTATATTTGTCATCATCACGTGGGTCCCTGGAGTCTTTATCTCTATCTCCATCCTTTGCAAGTCATACAAAATGGGCCTTTGAGTTGACAATATTGCACTCGCATCTTCGAGATATGATCTTCTACTCAATGCGTCAGCTACCACGTTCGCTTTTCCAAGATGGTATTGGATGGTATGATCATAATCTTTCAAAAGTTCAAGCCAACGTCGTTGTCGCATGTTGAGTTCCTTTTGAGTGAAGAAATATTTGAGACTTTTATGATCCGTAAAGATCTCCACTTTCTCCCATACAAGTAATGCCTCCAAATTTTAAGTGTGAAGACAACAGCTGCTAACTCTAGGTCATGAGTAGGATAATTTCTCTTATATTCTTTGAGTTGTCGTGGAGGCATATAGGCTATGACTTTCCCATGTTGCATGAGAACACATCCTAACCCTTTGCTCAAGCATCACTGTAGATGACAAATCCTCCGAACCCGATGGTATTGTCGTAACAAAATGAAATGAGTCTCTCCTCGAGTTCTTGAAAACTCTTCTCACATTCCTCGCCCAACCGAAACTCAGATCTTCCGAGTCACCGAGTTAGTGGAGTAGCGATTCGAGAAAACCCTTCACGAATCTCCGATAATAACCAAATTAAGCCGAGAAAGCTACGATTTTGGCCATCGATTTAGGTTGCTCCTACTTTGAATAGCTTCAATCTTTCATGGGTCAACAGATATTCCATGACTTGATACCACGTGCCCAAGGAATGCTACTTCCTCAAGCCGTAACTCGTGATTTCTTCAACTTGGCATAAAGCTTATATTCACGAAGCTTTTGGAGTATCAGCCTCAAGTGTTGCTCATGATCTTCACGGCTTTTGGAATAAATAAGGATGTCATCAATAAAGACGACCACAAAGTGATCTAAATATTTCTTGAATACTTGGTTCATCATATCCATGAAGGCAACAGAGCATTAGTCAATCCAAAGGACATGACTAGGAATTCATAATGCCCGCATCGAAGTTTCAAAGCCGCCTTTGGAATGTCATCTGCTCTAATCTTCAATTGGTGATATCCTAATCTAAGATCAATCTTTGAAAAGAATTTGGCTCCTTGCAATCGGGTCAAACAGTCATCAATACGGGCAATGGGTACCTATTTTTGATGGTGACATGATTCAACTCCCGATAATCAATACAAAGTCGCATACTCCCATCTTTCTTCTTCACGAATGTAACGAGAGCACCCCAAGGAGAAGTACTTAGGACTAATAAAGCCAATGTCTAACAATTCCTCGCATTGAAGTCTTTAACTCTCAAGTTCAATAGAGCCATTCGACATGGGCTTTGGAAATGGGTTTTGTACTAGGGTTCAAGGTCGATACAAAATTCAATTTCACGCCGGGGTAGGCCAGAAGTTCTTCAGGGAATACGTCAGGAAATTCATTAACAATAGAAATATTATTCAAAACTGACGTATTTTTGTTTAGATCTGTGACACGAGCTAAGAAAGCTTGACATCCAACTTTCAATAAACGAATAACTTTATGGCTTGAGATGACAGTGATTGATTTTAATGGTTTGGTTGTTTGAATTCGCATAATAGGTCGATTAGGAATATGAAAGCTAACATCCTTACAAAAACAATCAATTTTTGCATGATGCGTAGTTAACCAATCAATCCCTAGAATCACATCAAATGCAAGTATTTTCAAAGAAATAAGATCGATTGTGTAACGTGGGTACCAATTTGAATCAAACAAGACTTATAAACCGTGGATGTAATGAAGGTTTCTCCCAACGGAGGTTTCAACAGATAAATCAAAATCCAATCTCTCCGAGTCAAATTTAAACGCTGAGCGCAAGTAGGAGAAATGAAAGAGTGGGTAGAACCCAGATCAAATAAAGTATAAACTTCGCAAGAGTTTATGATTAGCTTACCCGTGATGACCTCGTTCGTTCCTCGCTTTCGGGAGGTCACGACAAATGCTCTCCTTGCACCACCGGCTTTGACTTTTTTCTGGGACTACCTTTGTTCCTCCATCCTAGCCGAACTTGTCTTTTGGTGAACGACAAAATCGGGCTAGTGACCTTCTTCCACAATTATAACACGCTTTGATGGCATCGCGCAATTTGACCGATGTGTCCCTTCCTTCCGCATTTGAAGCATATGATAGGTGGTCTTTCTCCTTCCTTAACAACGGTGTTGGTGGTCGACGCCTTTCCATCATTGTTGAATCTCATCTTCGAAATGTCCATTCTTATTGTTTTGGCCTCGATTACCACCCAAGTGGTTACCATTTCGCTTGTTGATTCCTCCACGCTTGTTGTCACCGCTCGATGACTACTCTCACCGGTATTATCATTTTTTACCGCTTCTCTTTTCGTCATAGGCGTTGACTCGTTATCGCGCTTCCACCAATCGAGCCCTATTTACAACATCTCGAATACAAACACGCTTTATGAGAAATAAGATGTCGACGTATCTCCGCTTCAAACCTCTTAAAACATTCGCGCCATTCTCTTCATTATCCACCAAGTGGGACGTAAACCGGATAACTCGCAAATTTTGCCTCGTATCATGCGACACTGGCCATATTGTTTTGCTCCAATTTGATAAACTCCACCTCCTTCATGTGATTTAATACTTTCGAAAAAAGTATTTGTCGTTGAATGACTCTCGAACTTCTCCCAAGACATCTTCAAGACGTCAGTCGAGTACGTTTTTACCGATTCCCACCAAGAATCGCCTCTCGCCAAGAACATAAAAAGGTAGAAGGAACCTTTTGCTTCCTGAGCATCCCAAGACATCAAATATTTTGGTGATCTCGCTTTATCCATGCTTTCGCCATAAGTGGTTTTGGCTCTCCCTTAAACTCGGTGGTCCCAGCTCTTTGAATCGTTTTTTAGCGGTGACCACCGAGAGTTTCAAAGTGTTTCCACCTACATTTTGGACAGAGCGCTCTCTCCTTTCATTGTTGCATGAATCAGATAAAGCCTCCGAACAATCCATCATTCATCATTTGGTCAATTGTTGTTGTTGTTTGCATGAGGATTGTCTCCTTCTCGATGCACATTCTCTCGATTATTGATATGTGGAGACTCAACGGTCTCTTGTGCTCCATTGCTATTCTCAACATTTTGAATGTCATTTTCGAGACATCGCCACAAAACAAAGGTTAATTGACATGTAACATAATATCTCTAAACTCGACCAACCAATTTAAATACAAAATAAATTTAAGTAGGTCATACTAGCAAGGAATTTCCTGCCTCTCCCTCCTAGTTCTAGTCTCACATCTTAGCGTGGATCATATCCCTAAGCTTTGATACCAACCGTGACCCCCAAAATTAGGTATACATCACCCATCTTGGGTCGCCGATACATGGTACAAAATTCAAATACAACTTACTAATACAAATCGTGGTATAATAATACGAAAAAACATAATCGTGAGTTTGAATACAATTATTGTCTACTAGAGATTATACAAACTCAAAAGGAGTCCTCATTATAATTATTAACACACTATTTCACGTAATAGTGAGGACTACTAATGCTATCCCTCTCGACCATCACTCCGCTCCTCGACTAGTCCTCGCTATGTTCTCATTTTCAAGAGAACAGTGAAAGAAAAGGTGAGCTCAACTAGCCCAAGAAGAAATATTATGACTAAGATAATGCGTAATAAATTATCGTTAGCCTTCAACAATGTTAAACCGATAAAATATAACAACATCAAGTTTAATCTGCAATGGATCAAGCAATCCATTAAAAGAGTCAAGAAAGAATAGAATCTACTATCTTTTATGATTTAAAAAGTTTTTCATCACTTTTATCGCCGAGACTCACTTAATAAATAATCCACATCATCCCCTCGCACACTACTACCAAGGATATTCATTAGGTCAATGCACCACAAATTCCATGCACTACGGGCCAAGGATATTTGTGTATTCATCAATGGTCATGATCATGCCAACAATCGTCCATCAATGCACTACGGCCAATGAGGACTTTTTACACATCATTTGTAACATTATTTGGCCATGATTACAATCAATAATCCTCGGTCATAATCATACCAAGTCCATCCATGCTTTACAAAATACAGATGACTTTCAAAAAAATATAAACATGAGGATGATGACAATGATATAAGAATTGAAAACAAGTTCAAGAATTAAGTTATTCAGAACTAATAACGCCCAAATTGTCAACATGACATCGCTTTGTAGAGAGTAAAATTCAAGATTTCTCGTAAGAATATTTCCATGAAAAATATTGGATGAAACGCTTAAATATCAAGGATATTCCACTAATTTCATGGAGTATAGAAGTCAAAATTTTAACCAACTTAGAATAATAAAGAATGGAATAACAAAAGAAATCACCATGCATGCGCAGATTCAAGATAAAGCAAAAGTTATTCCAACAGAATAATAATAATGGAACCAGTCGTGAAAATCACACCGCAAGCGGGATGTTCCAAATGTAATAATAAAGAATGAAATAATAAAGATTTTAACCAGGTCATCGACGTAAAAGCATGCATGTGATGTTCCAACGAGAATAAGAAAGACAGTAATAATAAAAAACGGAACCGTGTCCCATGATAAGCATGTATGTGATGTTCCAACGGAATAATAAAGATGTAATAAGAATAATGTCACCAAGATAGGTGTATCCATGATATAAAGGTATTCCAACGTAATAATAAAGAAATGGTTATTGTAAGTTCTCTTCATATAATAAAAGAAGAAATAGAATAATGTAAGTTCTCTTTTAAATAAAAAAAGAATAACTTTTCTTTTTTATATCTCTTTTTTTTCTCTAGTTTCTCTCAGAGTTCAATTGAATTCGTAAGAAAATAATGAAGCGAATGAGCTTCTATTTATAGGAAAATGGATACATAAGAACTAATCCATGAACGGTCAGATTGATTTACTTTAACTGACGGTCCATAATTAAAGCAAAATCTTTTAAATAAAATATAATATATTCTATTTATAATCTAATAAAATGAATAAGTTTATAAAAGATTTTACTATGCAAACACTACTCAAGCACTATGCAAACACTATGCATAATAAAATATAATATATTCTAATTATTGTCTAATAAAATGATAACTTTATAAAAGTATTACGCTTTATATAAAAAGATTTTACTACGCTTAAAACACTATGCAGTATAATTATTTAACACTACGCATAATAGAATATAATATATTCTATTTATAGTAATAACTTTATAAAAGTATTGCATTTTATATAAAAAGATTTTCGTATTATTACGTTAATAATACCAATAAAACAAAACCGAAAGTGACTTATCACATAAGCATCAATACCGTGGTAAACTACTATGCAACCACGCCAGACATCGTACTTTTCTTTTACTACCGAGTAGTTCAACAAAGATTAATGGTAAAACTTCCGCCGTTATTTTCATAAAGTATTTTTTATCGTTTTCTCAATCCGACAATAATTACATTGTGGGGTCCACTAATGATTGTGTCATCGCATTTAATATTTCTCGTTTAAAACGAATATTCCCCACCAATCGAATATTATTATATAACAACTTGCATACTTTGCAAAATTTATAAATATTACCCACAACTATAACATTATATTAAATTCATTCCATAATATTCAAAAATGATAATTATAGAAAATTCATTTTTGTTCAAAAGTTGGGGTCTTACAACCTCCCTTCTTAAGAAATTTCGCTCTCGAAATTAGGTAATGCATACTAGTATATCGAAGAGGTAAGGATACCTTGACTTCATTTTGATTCTAACTCCCGGTTCATTTCCTCAACATCGTGGTTTCTCCACAAAACTTTGACTTGAGGTATAACTTTGGAGCGTAGAATATGTTCTTCTTATCCAAGATTTGAACAGAACCTCTTCATACGTTAAATCTTCCGCTATTTTCGTCTGTTCCAACTCAATAATGTGGTTCGGGTCTTTCACATATTTACGTAACATGGATATGTGAAAAACGTTATGAACACGAGACATACTTGGCGGTAAAAGCGAGTCTATAGGCCACAGTTCCTACTCGATCGAGGATTAAAATGGGTAGATGAATCGAGGATCGAGCTTTCCTCTCTTTCCAAATCTCGTAACTCCTTTCCATAGAGCAACACGTAACAACACATGATCTCTTATATCGAATTCCAGGTTCTTTCGATGAAGATCAGCATAACTCTTTTGTGAGACCCCAGATTTTATCAATAAAGATTTAAATTTTGTCGAAATAATTTTTTAATATTATGGTGTGAATTTGAGATAATATTATAGTTGTGGGTAGTATTTATAAATTTTGCAAAAGTATGCAAGTGGTTATATTATATTCGATTGGCCTGGGAATATTCGGTTTAGTAGGAATATTCGCATAATGGCTCAATCATTGGTGGACCCCACAATGTAATTATTGTTTGATCGAGAAAACGACAAAAATATTTTATTGAAATAACTGGCGGAAGTTTTACCGTGGATACCGTTGAACTACTCTCGGTAGTAAAAGTATAAGTAATACGTGTGGTTGCATAAGAGTATACCTGTATTGATTATCGATGCTTATGTGAGAAGTCACTCGGTTTGATTCCATTATCACGATTAATAATATGAATTATTATAGCGATAATGACGTTTTGTTTTATTCGTATTATTAACGTAATAAAATGTAAACATCTTTTTATATAAAACATAATACTTTATTAAAGTTATTCTATAAATAATATATTATATTTTATTACGCATAGTGTTATAAGAGTTTTGCATAGTGTTATATAGTGTTTGCATAGTAAAATGTTTTTATATAAATAGAATATATGATATTTTATTTAAAGATTTTGCTTTTAAATATGGACCGTCAGATTAAAGTAAATCAATACTGGACCGTTCATGGATTAATTACTATGCATTCTATTTTCCTATAAATAAGCTCATTCCTTCATTATTTTCTTACAAATTCAACGAAACTGTAGAGAGAGAAATTATAGAGAAGTTATATAGAGAAAATCTATAGAGAGAAAGAAGAAAAGTATTCTCGCTACTTCACTTTTCCAATATTCATTTCTTCTAAGGTAAGGGGTATTATTTGTTGTACATCTGTAAAGTGTTATTCTTTCTTATTCATGAAGAGAACTTCGTTATTCCATTCATTATTATTCGTTGGAATAACTCGTAAAAGTGGCATATACCCTATACATAACTTTGATCACGGCAGATACCTTATACTTGGTGAAATCCTTATATTATTCCATTCTTATTTATTCTCGTTTGAATAACTCGTATCTGTGGAATCCCCTATACTTGGTGATCTTCTTCTCGTTATTCCATTCATTATTATTACATTGGAATATCACGTTCGTGTGTTTTACAGGACTCGGTTCCATTGTTTATTATTCCGCATTTATTATTACATTAGAATATCCGCATGCGTGTGTTTTACACCGACACTGGTTCCATTGTTTATTATTCAAAGATTTATTATTCGGTTGGATCATCTCCTGGTTTGTGAATTTCACACGACCGGTTCCGTTATTATTATTATTCTATTGGAATAACCTTATACATGCGAAGTACCGCATGCACGGTGATTTCTTTTGTTATTCCATTCTTTATTACACCCGGTTGGTTAAAACTTTGACTTCTATACTCCATGAAATTAGTATAATATCCTCGATATTTGCGTTTCATTCAAAGATTTTTCATGGAAATATTCTTCCGATCATTCTTGAATTTTACTCTACAAAAAAAAGATCGTGTTGACAGTTTGGACGTTAATAATTCACGGATTAAATAATTTTGAACTTGTTTTATTGAATTATTATGTCATTGTCATCATCCTCATGTTATATTATGTTATCTTTCGCTTACGCAGATAGATGAACTTAGTATGATTATAACCGAGGATCATCTTAAGATAATCATGGCTTGATATATATGATGTGACAAAAGTCCTCAATTGGCCTGTAATGCAAATGATGGATAGTTTTTGGTATGATTATGACCTGGGTGATTCTAAGATAGTCATGACCATTGATAATTTGATGAAAATCCTCGACTAGTAGTACGGGGATGATTAGATATTGTGGTTTATTCATTAAACCGAGTCTTAGTGATAAAAATTGATGAAAACCTTTTAAAACCTAAAAGATAGTAGACTTTATTTTCTACTTGACTCTTTTAATGGATCAGATATTCGCTGCAGATTAAACCGGTTGTCTATTGTATTTTATCGGTTTAACATTGTTGAAGACTATTGATAATTTATTCGCATTATCTTAGTCATAATATTTCTTATCGAAGCTAGTTGAGCTCACCTTTTTCTTTCTTTCTTATTCTCTTCGTGAAATGAGAACATATTTGGGACTAGTCCTGGGAGCGGAGTAATGTCCCAGAGGATAAGATTAGTAGTCCTCACTATTCGTGAAATAAAGTGTGATAATAGTTGTAATGAGGACTCCTTTTGAGTTTGTATAATATCTAGTAGACAATATTTGTATTCAAACTCACAATTTATGTCGTATTGCATAATTTACGCTTATGTTTTGTAAGTTATATTTGAATTTATGTACCATGTAAGTGGCGACCAAGATGGGTGACGTATGCCTAATTTTGGGGGCGTCGCGATTGGTATCGTAGCTTAGGATATGATCCCTGCTAAGATGTGAGATAAGAACTAGGAGGGAGAGACGGGAATTCCTTCGCTAGTATGACCTACCTAAGTTTATTTGTTATTTAATTGGTCGGTCGAGTATAGGGATAATATTTGATATATTAATTAACCCTTGTTTTGTGACGGTGTTTGAGAATGGCATCCGAAAATCTTTGAGATAAACAATGAAGACACATGAGAGTGTTGATTCATTTTCAAACAAAAGGTAACGACCAACAACACGATAATAATCATATTTGGTGGCAACGGCTATCGTAACAATGATAACCATCGTGGGGAAATTATCATGCTAAGAATGGTAACCACTTCGGTGGTAATCATGGCAAAGATAATAGAAGTGGAAATTGCAAGAAGAGAAGGTCATTTAGCTCAATTTTGTTGTGCACCAAAGTCAAGTCTAGCTGGAACAGTGGCACCAAAGGTGTCCATATGGACAAAACAAAGTCGTCGGTTTTAGGAAGTGCATTTTTCATGACTTCTCAAAAAGCGAGTAAACCGAACGAAGTTAGCACGGGTTAGTTAATTATAAATTGCGAAGTCTATACCTTATAAGATATCGGTTCTACCCATTCTTTTATCTCACTTGCTTGCATTCAACGTTTAAATTTGACTCCGGAGAAGTTAGACTTTGACTTGTTGGTTGAAACCTCGTTAGTAGGAGCCTTCGTTACCTCCACTGTTTTTTTTAAATCTTGTTTGATTCAAATAAACACTTTCACGTTACCTGTCGATCTTATCTTTTTTAAAACACTTGCTTTTGATGTGATTTTAGGAATCAATTAGTTAACTACTCATCATGCTTTTCGTAAGGTTGTTAGCTTTTATAACCAACCTGTTGTGCGAATTCAAGTAACCAAACTACTAAAGTCAATTATTGTTATATCAAGCCATAAGTAAAGAGCCCCGAACCTTTCGTTGTTGACTTCCTTGTGTGGAATGCACTCAAGCCAAAGCTTTCAGAGGCGACATCGTGAATGAAGATGGCAAGTTTATAGGTATCATTGTGAGGTGCTATCTAGGTTAAGGGATAGAAGTCACGGTTGGTATCAATGTGACGACTATCCAAGTCTTGGATGAGAGTGTGATTTTGAATGATATTTCTATTATTAATAAATTTCTGGTGTATTCTTCAAGACTTCTTAGCCTACTTAGAGCGTGAAATCGAATTTCATATTGACCCCAAAGACAAAACCCATTTCTTAAACCCTCAAATATTTCTTCAACTAAAAGGATCATTTACGTGGATTATGATGAAAGTCATAATAAAAGTATAGAATCGATGAAAATCATTGGTATATGAAGTATTAGTAAGTTTTATGATGAGTTATGTTGGTTAAGATATAAAAACATGAAAGTTTCTTAGAAATCACAAAGAGTTGAAAATCGATTTTGGTGAAAACGTAATATGAAATTCAATTGACCATATCTCCTATTATATTTTGAATTTTTGAGTGTGGTCAAGTCCTAGAGTTAGATCTATGAGTTACCTAACTAATCCAAGTGGAATTATGGAAAAGGTGTTGTAGATTTTTTGTGTGGATGATCATGAGTGCAAAGCAAAAAAAAACCGAAAAAGTCACGCCATGATTTTAGAGGGAAATTTTTTACCACTTAAATTATGAGAAAAATTTCGCCTTTTGGGACATGAAAGTATATGGTATAAAGTACCTCCTGTCCAAAAATGAGCTCATTCGACTTAAAATGAGCAAGTTATGACTATTTCAATATTTAGGTTTTTCCGAAAAAACGCTATAACTTGGAGTTCTATAACTCAGATGACCATGAAATTTAAAATCGAGGCTCACATTAAATGTGTAAGGTCCCGCCAAGATTTGGGAATTTTGGAGTTATCCTTGAGGTAGCTAATTTCTTAAGGAATTAATTGGAAATTGATTTTTGAAAAATAGTAAATGAATTTTAAAATTAAGAAAAATATATTTTCATTATGGGACTATATTATGCTAAATCCCGTAAAAGAAATATTTTTGGGGTGATTTGGTATTTTTCATGAAAATAGTTTAATACTTAATATATGAGTTAAATATGTTATGTGAAGTATAAAAGTTGAAAATAGGATTTTATGGCTAGAGAATCCTATATAGAGTATATGCATATTTTTGAGGGATTTGATAATTGGTGAAGATATCTTATGAGTATGGCATTTTGAATGATTAAATGCATTATATGGTAAAAGCGTAAACAATTGAGATAAATTGTTTATAAATTTAAGTGATTAAAATATTGTTATAATATTAAGGATATTAGATTATGAGATTATTAAGTGATTGATAACATGGGGATATTCTTGAATCCTAGATAAATTATATTATAAATGTTTAATATTTATCCTTTATCTCATTTGATTGATTCTTTATATCATTATCCTCATGCTTATATTATGTTGAAAGTCATCGTGGCATATTCGTAGTGGGGCATAGATGGACTTAGTATGATTATGACGAGGGATTGTTGGGGTAAGATAATCATAACCGTAATTGAAAACACGATTATCTTTGGCCAGTAGTGCATGGATAATTTGTGGTCGTGATCTTAATGAATACACAATTATCTTTGGTAGTAGTGCATGGATAATTTGTGGTCGTGATCTTAATGAATACACGATTATCTTTGGTAGTAGTGCATGGATAATTTGAGGTCGTGATAATTAATTGTGACGCCCCCAAAATTAGGTATACATCACCCATCTTGGGTCGCCACTTACATGGTATGTAATTTAAATACAACTTACTAACATAATAAGCGTAGGTACAATACGATATAAAGCGTGAGTTTAAATACAAATATCGTCTACTAGATATTATACAAACTCAAAAAGGAGTCCTCATTACAATTATTATCACACTATTTCACCGAATAGTGAGGACTACTAATGCTATCTTGAGGACCATCACTCGTTTCCGACTCGTCCAAATTTATATTCTCATTTCAAGAGAAAACGGTGAAAGAAAGGGTGAGCTCAACTAGCCCAAAGAAGAAATATTATGACTAAGATAATGCGTAATAAATTATCAATAGTCTTCAACAATGTTAAACCGATAAAATACAATAGACATAAACCGGTTTAAGCTGCGTATGAATATCGTAATCCATTAAAAGAGTCAAGTAGAAAATAAAGTCTACTATCTTTTAGGTTTTAAAAGGTTTTTCATCATTTGTTATAAAGGTGAGACTCAAACTTTAATAAATATTCCACATCATCGAATCACCCACGCACTACTCGGCCAAGGATATTCTTTAAGTATTACGACCACAATTATTCATGCGACTACTGGCCAAGAATATTCGTGTATTCATTAATGGTCATGATCATGCCAACAAATCGTCCATCAATGCACTACGACCTAATCGAGGATTTTTTACATCATTTGTAACATTACGGCCATGATTACACCGAATAGTCTCGTCGTCATAATCATACCAAGTCCATCTATGCACTACAAAGCCATGGATGACTTTAAAAAATATAAACATGAGGATGATGACAATGATATAAGAATTCAATAAAACAAGTTCAAGAATTATTTTATCCAGAATTATTAACGTCCAAATTAGTAAAATTCAAGAATGATCGTAAGAATATTTCAAAAAAAAAAATCTTTGGATGAAACGCAAATATCAAGGATATTCTACTAATTTCATGGAGTATAGAAGTCAAAGTTTTAACCAATTGGGTATAATAAAGAATGGAATAACAAAAGAAATCACCATGCATGCGATGCTTGCAGATGTATAAAAGTTATTCCAATGAGAATAATAATAACGGAACCGAGTCGGGTGAAATTCACAATCGGCGAGGATGTTCCAATGTAATAATAAAGATGGAACCAGATCCGGTGTAAAACACACGAGATAGGATATTCCAACAGAATGATAAAGAGCGGAACCAGTCGGTAAAACACATGTAAAACCTGTGAGGATGTTCAATCACAGCGTACAAAAGTTATTCCAATGAGAATAATAAGCAATGGAATAACAACAGATTCTCTTCATAAATAAGAAAGAATAACACCCCTTACCTTTGGTAGGAGATTGAATCTCGCATGCAGTAGTAGAACAAAATACTCTTCTTCTTCTTTCTCTTATTCTCTCTATACTTTCTCTCTCTATAGCTTGAATGAATTGTGAAAATAATGAAGCCCCAGCCTCTATTTATAGAAGATTTCTAGCTTGCTAAGCAGACCGCCGTGTGAAAAGGCAAGTGGCTCAAAGCGATGGTCGGTTCGACGCCTATAATGTGAAACGACAAGTGGTTCGGCCTTTTATAATGTGAAACGACAAGTGGTTCGACGTCTGGTAAAGGTAATTACTATTAACGAAGGTAAATACTATCATTGATGAAGGTAAATACTATTCATAAGGGTAATTACTATCGACGAAGGTAATTACTATCGATTTGAAGGTAAATACTATTCACAAGGGTAATTACTATCGATGAAGGTAATTACTATCGACGAAGGTAAATACTATTCACAAGGGTAATTACTATTGACGAAGGTAATTACTATCGATGTTAAGAGACTCTTAGATGATGACATACGAGCCCCCATAAAATAATCAAACTTACCACAAATCATTTTATTTTTTTTTCATCAACACATATTTAATCTTTCAACAATTATTAATCATTTATAACTTGTCGTCTCAATTATTGATTTAATACTATAACATATTATATGATGATGATACGTTGACAATAATTGAATCAATAATATAAGAGATATGATGCAAGAATTCATCAGAGTAATAATTGAAAGCATATTTGAGTGACTTCTCACGTAAGCATCAATAATCAATACTCAGGCTACTATATCAACTACGCCAGACATCGCATTCTTTTACAACAAGTAGGGTAGTTCAACGGTTTTAACTGGTAACACCTCCGTAGTTATTTTTATAAAATATTTTTGTCGTTTTCTCGATCAATCCGACAATAATTACATTGTAAGGGTCCACCAATGATTGAGCTATTGTATTTAATATTCCATAACAAAAAGAATATTCCCTAACCAAACGAATATTTTATAACAACTGCATACTTTGCAAAATTTATAAATATTACCCACAACTATAACATTATATCAAATTTATTCCATAATATTCAAAAATAATATTTATAGAAAAATTCATCTTTATTTATAAAAGCCGGGATCTTACAACCTCCCTTCTTATGAAATTTAGCCTCGAAATTAGGGTACGACACTGGTATGTTGAAGAGGTAAGGATACCTTGATTTCATTTCGATTCTAACTCCCAAGTCATTTCCTCAACATCGTGGTTCCTCCACAAAACTTTGACTTGAGGTATAACCTTCGAGCGTAGAATATGTTCCTTCTTATCCAAAATTTGAACAGAACCTCTTCATACGCCAAATCTTGCATTATTTCGTTCGGTTCTAACTCAATAATATGGTTGGGTCTTTCACATATTTACGTAACATAGATATGTGAAAATGTTATGAACACGAGACATATTTCAAGCAGAAAGCGAGTCTATAGCCACAGATTCCTACTCGATCGAGGATTAAAATGGATAGATGAATCGAGGGTTAAGTTTTCCTCTCTTTCCAAATCTTGTAACTCCTTTCCATGGAGCAACTCTTAACAACACACGATCTCCTATATCGAATTCCACGTCCTTTCGATAAAGATCAAGATAACTCTTTTGTCGATTTTGTGAGGTTTTTATACGTTGTCGGATCGTTTGAATCTTTTTCGTAGTCATACGCATTCAACTCCCGGTCCCAACAACGTTGCTTCACCCACCTCATCCCAAAGATCTTGGAGAACGACACTTTCTTCCATACAACGCTCGAATGGAGCCATGCCAATACTTGCTTGATAAGCTGTTGTCAGAGGAAAACTCCACCAATGGTAAGAACTTGTCCCAACTCCCCTTGAAATCAAGGACACGAGTCTTAATAGATCTTCAAGAGTTTGAATAGTCCTCTCCGATCGTCCGTCCGATTCGAGGATGATATCGCCGAAGCTAAATCGTAAGTCTGTGCCCATAGCTTTTTGCAAACTAACCCAAAATCGTGAAGTGAATCTTGGGTCTCGATCGGAAACTATGGATACCTGCAGATACCATGCGATCTTACAATCTCGTTTATGTACATCTGAGCAAGACGTTCAAGTGTATAAGTTTTTCGTATCGGAAGAAATGAGCAGAGACTTGGTCAATCTATCAACAATGACCCAAATCGCATCAATGCCTTCGAGAAACCTTAGGAAGGCCCAGAACGAAATCCATGGTAATGTGCTCCCACTTCCATTCCGGAATTTCAAGTGGTTCTGAATGGACCTTTTGGTACTTGATGCTCCGCTTTAACTCGTTGACAAGTTAGACACCTTGAGATAAATAACGCTTATCTCACTCTTCATATTGCTCCACCAAAATGTATGACGAATATCATGATACATTTGGTACCCTGAGATGGATTGCAAATGGTGTGTCATGCGCCTCCATCATGATATTATACTTTAAATCGTGGTCGTTAGGAACACAAAGTGGAGTTGACTTAAAGAATTCCTTCTTCATCGATTCTTGCTTCCTAAGATATAGCACCTTCTTGCACTTTTTTCTCATACGCATCACTCCGTGTCCAGTAGCTTGAGCGGCTTTAACTTTATCGATTAAAGTCGGTTTCTACTCATTATACTCGCTTATCATCACACGCGTCCTCGAGTCTTTAACTCTATCTCCATCCTTTGCAAGTCACACAAAATGGGCCTTTGCGTTGACAATATCGCTTTGCATTTGCATATGATTTTCTACTCAACGCGTTAGCTACCACGTCGCTTTTCCGGGATGGTATTGGATGGTATGATCATAATCTTTCAAGCGATTCAAGCCAACGTCGTTGTCGCATGTTGAGTTCCTTTTGAGTGAAGAAATATTTGAGGCTTTTATGATCCGTAAAGATCTCCACTTTCTCCCCATACAAGTAATGCATCCAAATTTTAAGTGTGAAATAACAAAGTGATTAACTCTAGATCATGAGTAGGATAATTCCTCTCATATTCTTTGAGTTGTCGCGAGGCATAAAGCTATAACTTTTCCATGTCGTATAAGAACACATCCCAACCCTTTGCCGAAGATCATCATCAGATGACAAATCCTCCGAGCCGGATGGTATTGTCGTAGCAGTCTTGAAATAAGTCTCCACTGAGTTCTTGAAAACTCTTCTCACATTCTTCGCTCCAACCGAACTTTGTATCTTTCAAAGTCACCGAGTCGATGGAATAGCGATTCGAGAAAATCCTTCCACGAATCTCCGATAATAACCACTAAACCGAGAAAGCTACGACTTGGCCATCGATTTAGGTTGTTCCCACTTTGAATAGCTTCAATCTTTCTTTGGGTCAACAGATATTCCATGACTTGATACCACGTGCCCAACGAATGCTACTTCTTTGCCGTAACTCGCATTTCTTCAACTTGGCATAAAGCTTATATTCACGAAGCTTTTGGAGTGTCACCTCAAGTGTTGCTTTCATGATCTTCACGGCTTTTGGAATAAATAAGGATGTCATCAATAAAGACGACCACCACAAAGTGATCTAAATATTCCTTGAATACTTTCGGTTAATCATATCCATGAAGGCGGCAAAGAGGAGCATTAGTCAATCCAAAGGACATGGACTAGGAATTCATAATGCCCGTCATCGGAGTTCGAAAAGCCGTCTTTGGAATGTCGTGGTTCTAATCTTCAATTGGTGATATCCTAACGAAGATCAATCTTTGAAAAGAATTTGGCTCCTCAGAATCGGGTCAAAACGGTCATCACGGCGTGGCAATGGATACCTATTTTGATGGTGACATGATTCAACTCCCGATAATCAATACAAAGTCGCATACTCCCATCTTTCTTCTTCACGAATAGTAACAGGAGCACCCCAAGGAGAAGTACTAGACGAATAAAGCCGATGTCTAACAATTCCTGCGGTTGGGTCTTTAACTCCACGAAGTTCAATAGAGCCTATTCGATATGGGGCTTTGGAAATAGGTTTTTGTCTGGGTTCAAGGTCGATACAAAATTCAATTTCACGCCTGGGGTAGGTCGAGGGAAGTTCTTGAGGGAATACGTCAGAAATTTATTAACAATAGGAATATCGTTTAAAACCGGACGTATTTTTATTTAAATCATGATATGAGCTAAGAAAGCTTCGACATCCGCTTTTTCAATAAACGAATAGCTTTATGGCTTCGAGAGACCGTGATTGATTTTAATGGTTTGGTCGTTTGAATTCGAGATAATAGGTTGATTAGGAATATGAAAGCTAACAACCTTACGAAAACAATCAATTTTTGCATAATAAGTAGTTAACCAATCAATCCCAGAATCACGTCAAATGCAAGTATTTTTAATGAAATAAGATCAATGGGTAATGTGAGGGTACCGATTTGAACCAAACAAGACTTATAAACGATTGGATGTAATGAAGGTTTCTCCCAACGGAGTTTCCACAGATAAGTCAAAGTCTAATTTCTCCGGAGTCAAATTTAATCGATGGCGCAAGTAGGAGAAATAAAAGAATGGGTAGAACCCAGATCAAATAAAGTATAGACTTCATTAGAGTTTATGATAAGCTTACCCGTGATGACCTCATTCGGATTCTTGCTCTTTGGGAGGTCACAACAAACCTTCTCCCTTGTCTCTCTAGGTTTTGAATTTTCGGGATGGCCTTTGGTGCCTCCATCCTAGCCGAATTTGTCTGTGAGAAATGACAAAATCGAGCTAAGTGACCTTCTCTTCCACAATTATAACATGCTTTTGACTGGCACGACGCATTTGATCGATGTGTCCCTCTCTCCGCATTTGAAGCATATGATAGGTGGTCTTTCTCCTTCCTTAACAATGGGTCTTTGGTCCGACGTCTTTCCACCATTGTTGAATCTCCGATTTCTTGAAATGTCCATTCTTATTGTTTTGTACGATTACCACCAAGTGGTTACCATATATCGCCTGTTGATTCCCTCCACGCTTGTTGTCACCGCTTCGATGACTACTCGCCGGTATTATAATTTTTCTTTATTTGCTCTCTTTTTAGTTGTGTTGACTCATTATCGCGTTCCACTAATCGAAGCCTATTTACAACATCCGAATACAAACACGGTTTATAAGAAATAAGATGTTGACGTATCTCCCGACTTCAAACCTCTTAAAACATTCGCGCCATTCTCTCTTCATTATCCACCAAGTGGGGACGAAACCGTGATAACTCGCAAATTTTGCCTCGTATTGCGACACGGTCATATTGTTTTGTTCAACTTGATAAATTCCACCTCCTTCACGTGGTGAATACTTTCAGAAAGTATTTGTCGTTGAACGACTCCTGGAACTTCTCCCACGATATCTTGAAGACAAAGAGGTTGAGTACGTTTCTACCGATTCCCACCAAGAATCCGCCTCCGCGCAACATAAAGGCGTGACAAAGGAACCTTTTGCTCCTCGGAGCATCTAAGACATCAAATATCTTGGTAATCTGTTTTATCCATGCTTCCGCCGGAAGTGGTTTCGCTCTCCCTTAAACTCCGGTGGTCCCGGCTCCTTGAATTGTTTAGCGGTGACACCGAGAGTTTTCCGTGTTTCCACCTATGTTTTTGACAGAGTCGTTCTGCTTTCTTTGTTGCATAAATCATAAAGCCTCACGAACATTTGATCATTCATCATTTGGTCAGTGTTGTTGTTTCGTGAGGATTGTCGCCTTCGATGCACATTATCCCGATTATTGATATGTGGTGAATCAACGATCGTCTGCGCTCCATTGCTATTATCAACATTCTCGGATGTCATTTTCGAGATCGCCGCCAAAAAAAAAGTTAATGACATGTAACAAATTATCCCTATCTTCCCGACCAACCATAAAATAGCACATAAACTTAGGTAGGTCATATTAGCGAAGGTATTCCGTCTCTCTCCCTCCTAGTACTTATTCTCACATCTTAGCCAGGATCATATCCTAAGCTCGATACCAATCGTGACGCCCCAAAATTAGGTATACATCACCCATCTTGGGTCGCCACTTATATGGTCATGTAATTTAAATACAACTTACTTAACATAAGCGTAGGTATGCAATACGATATAAAGCGTGAGTTTAAATACAAATATAAATCTCTACTAGATATTATCTGAAACTCAAAAAGGAGTCCTCATTACAATTATTATCACATTTATTTCACAGAATAGTGAGGACTACTAATCTTATCTTCGGGACCATCACTCGTTCCCAGACTCGTCCCAAATTTATATTCTCATTTCACGAAGAGAAGCGGTGAAAAAAGGGTGAAATTTCAACTAGCCCAAGAAGAAATATTATGACTAAGATAATGCGTAATAAATTATCAATAGTCTTCAACAATGTTAAACCGATAAAATACTGATATAACAACCGTTTTAGCTGCGGTGAATATCTAATCCATTAAAAAGAGTGAGTAGAAAATAAAAGTCTACTATCTTTTAGGTTTTAAAAGGTTTTTCATCATCATTATATAATTTGAGACTCACTTTAATAAATATTCCACATCATCGAATCACCCACGCACTACGGGCCAAGGATATTCTTTAAGTATCACGACCACAATTATTCATTACTACGGGCCAAGAATATTTGTGTATTCATTAATGGTCGTGATCGTGCCAACAATCTGTCCATCATCAACGCACTACGTACCATCGAGGATTTTTACCACATCATTTGTAACATTACTGGCCATGATTACACCGAATAGTCTCAGGTCATAATCATACCCAAAGTCCATCTACGCACTACTGAAGCCACGAGATGACTTAAAAAAAAATATAAACATGAGGATGATGACAATGATATAAGAATTCAATAAAACAAGTTCAAGAATTATTTTATCCAGAATTATTAACGTCCAAATTAGTAAAATTCAAGAATGATCGGAAGAATATTTCCAAGAAAAAAAATCTTTGGATGAAACGCAAATATCGAGGATATTCTACTAATTTCATGGAGTATAGAAGTCAAAGTTTTAACCAATTTGGGTATAATAAAGAATGGAATAACAAAAGAAATCACCACGCATGCGATTGCCGCATAGGCGAGTTATTCCAACGGAATAATAATAACGGAACGGGTGTCGTGAAATTCACACAAGCTGGGATGTTCCAACAGAATAATAAAGATGGAACCGGATCAGATGTAAAACACATGATAGGATATTCCAAGAGAGAATGATAAAAAGCGGAACCGAGTCGGTGTAAAACACATGCGACGAGGATGTTCCAAATGTAATAATAATAAAAGGCGGAACCAGTGGGTGTAAAACACATGTACGAGGATGTTCCAATAGAATAATGAAGAATGTCACCAAGTATAGGAGTAAGCAGCAGATACAAGAGTTATTCAGCAGAATAATAATAAAAAGCGGAACCAGTCCTGTAAAACACATGACGAGGATGTTCCAATGAGAATAATAGAAGAATGTCACCAAGTATAGGTAAAATAGCGCGTATACGAGTTATTCCAATGAATAATAAGCAATGGAATAACAACATTTCTCTTCATAAATAAGAAAGAATAACACCCTTACCTTTGGTAGGAGATTGAATCACGCAACGAACAGAAGTAACAAAATACTCTTCTTCTTTCTCTCTTATTCTCTCTATACTTTTCTCTCTATAGCTTGAATGAATTAAGTGAAAATAATGAAGCCCTAGGCCTCTATTTATAGAAGATTTCTAGCTTAGCACCGCCTTAGTGTGAAAAGGCAAGTGGCGACGCACTGTTCGGACGCCTATAATGTGAAACGACAAGTGGTTCGACGCTCTGTAATGTGAAACGACAAGTGGTTCGACGTCCGGTAAAGGTAATTACTATTAACGAAGGTAAATACTATTGATGAAGGTAAATACTATTCATAAGGGTAATTACTATCGATTGAAGGTAATTACTTATCGTGAAGGTAATTACTATCGATTTGAAGGTAATTATTATCGACGAAGGTAATTACTATCGACGAAGGTAAATACTATTCACAAGGGTAATTACTATTCGACGAAGGTAATTACTATTGATGAAGAGACTCTTAGATGATTACATATGAGCCCCCATAAAATAATCAAACTTACCACAAATCATTTTATTTTTTTCATCAACACATATTTAATCTTTCAACAATTATTAATCATTTATAACTTGTCGCCTCAATTATTAATTTAATACTATAACATATTATCTGAGATGATGATATCGTGACAATAATTGAATCAATAATATAAGAGATATGATGCAAAGAATTATCGTGAGTAATAATTGAAGCATACCGAGTGACTTCTCACGTAAAGCATCAATAATCAATACCTTGGCTTACTATCTGCAACTACGGCGACATTCTTCGTACTTTTACCACCGGGTAGTTCAACAGCTTTTAACAGTAACACCTCCGTAGTTATTTTTATAAAATATTTTTGTCGTTTTCTCAATCCGACAATAATTTCATTGTGGGGTCCACCAATGATTGAGCCATTGTATACGAATATTCCATAACAAAAAGAATATTCCCAGACCAAACTAATATTTTATAACAACTTGCATACTTTGCAAAATTTATAAATATTACCCACAACTATAACATTATATCAAATTTATTCCATAATATTCAAAAATAATATTTATAGAAAAATTCATCTTTATTTATAAAAGTTGGGATCTTACAACCTCCCTTCTTATGAAATTTAAGCCCTCGAAATTAGAATACGACACGGTATGTTGAAGAGGTAAGGATACCTTGATTTCATTTCGATTCTAACTCCCAAGTCATTTCCTCAACATCGTGGTTCCTCCACAAAACTTTGACGAGGTATAACCTCGAGCGTAGAATATGCTCCTTCTTATCCAAAATTTGAACAGAACCTCTTACATACGTCAAATCTTCCGCTTATTTAAATCAGGTTCGGCTCTAACTCAATAATATGGTTCGGGTCTTTCACATATTTATGTTGGATCATCATCGATTGTGAATTTCACGACACGGTTCCGTTATTATTATTCTATTGGAATAACTCGTCATACATCAAATCGCATGCGTGGTGATTTCTTTTGTTATTCCATTCTTTATTATACCCGGTTGGTTAAAACTTTGACTTCTATACTCCATGAAATTAGTATAATATCCTCGATATTTGCGTTTCATTCGAAGATTTTTTCATGGAAATATTCTTACGATCATTCTTGAATTTTACTCTACAAAATGATGATCATGTTCGACAGTTTGGACGTTAATAATTCTCGGATTAAATAATTCTTGAACTTGTTTTATTGAATTATTATGTCATCATCATCATCCTCATGTTATATTATGTTATCTTTTGGCTTACGTGCATAGATGAACTTAGTATGATTATGACGGGGATCATTCGGTATAATCACGGCTTGATATAAATGATGTGACAAAAGTCCTCGATGGCTGTAATGCAACGATGATGGATAGTTTTGGTATGATTATGACTGGGGTGATTCGGTATATAGTCGTGACCATTGATAATTTGATGAAAATCCTTAGCTAGTGGTACGGGGATGATTAGATATTGTGGTTTATTCATTAAAGCTGAGTCTTAGTGATAAAAATTGATGAAAACCTTTTAAAACCTAAAAGATAGTAGACTTTATTTTCTACTCGACTCTTTTAATGGATCGCATATTCCATCGCAGATTAAACCGGTTTATATCATTGTATTTTATCAATTTAACATTGTTGAAGACTATTGATAATTTATTCGCATTATCTTAGTCATAATATTTCTTCTTGGGCTAGTTGAGCTCACCCTTTCTTTCACTTTGTGCTCTTGTGAAATGAGAACATAATTTGGGACGAGCCTGAGGAGCGGAGTAATGGTCCAGAGGATAGCATTAGTAGTCCTCACTATTCGTGAAATAGTGTGATAATAGTTGTAATGAGGACTCCTTTCGAGTTTGTATAATATCTAGCAGAGACAATATTTGTATTCAAACTCAAAGTTTATGTCGTATATACACTATTACGCTTATGTTTGTAAGTTGTATTTGAATTTACGTACCATGTAAATGGCGACCCAAGATGAGTGGCGACGATACCTAATTTTAGGGCGTCACATCTTTTGTCGATCTTGGGAGGTTTTTATCGTTCACGGATCGTTTGAATCTTTTTCGTAGTCATAACGTATCAACTCCGATCCCAATAACGTTGTTTCACCCACCTCATCCCAAAGATTTCGAGAAGCGACATTTTCTTCCATACAACGCTTGAATGGAGCCATGCCAATACTTGCTTGATAATCTTGTTGTTGTAGGAATACTCCACCAATGGTAAGAAACAGTCCCAACTACCCTTGAAATCAAGGACACAGTAGTCTTAATAGATCTTCAAGAGTTTGAATAGTCCTCTCCATCGTCGATTCGAGGATGATATCCGAAAGCTAAATCGTAAATCTGTGCCCATAGCTTTTTGCAAACTAACCCAAAATCGCGAAGTGAATCTTGGGTCTCGATCGTAAACTATGGATCTTGGCATACCATGCAATCTTACAACCTCGTTTATGTACATACGAAGACGAGCAAGCGTTCAAGTGTATAAGTTTCTCGTGATCGGCAGAAGAAATGAGCGGACTTGGTCAATCTATCAACAATGACCCAAATCGCATCTATGCCTTGAGAAACTATAGGAAGGCCCAGTAACGAAATTCATGGTAATGTGCTCCCACTTCTATTCTAGAATTTCAAGTGGTTCTGATGGACCTTTTAGTACTTGATGCTCGCGCTTGACTCGTTGATATATGTTAGACACCTTGAGATAAAAAAGCAAATATCTCTCTCTTCATATTGCCCCACGAAAATGTATGTCGAAGATCATGATACATTTTGGTATTCTAGGATGGATTGTAAAAATGGTGTGTTGTGCGCTCCATCATGATTTTATACTTTAATCGAAGGTCAATAGAACACAAAGTCCGGAGTTGACTCAAAATATTTCTTCTTCATCGATTCTTGGTTATTAAGATTGCACCTTTTGCACTTTCTTCCTCATACGCATCACTCCCGGATTTCAGAATTCGAGCAAGATTAATTTTATCAATTAAAGTCGGTTCTACTCAGATATTTGCCATCATCACGTGGGTCCCCTGAGTCTTTATCTCTATCTCCATCCTTTGCAAGTCATACAAATGGGCCTTTGCGTTGACAATATTGCACTCTGCACGCGATATGATCTTCTACTCAATCGTCGCCTACCACGTTCGCTTTTCCAAGATGGTATTGGATGGTATGATCATAATCTTTCAAAGTTCAAGCCAACGTCGTTGTCGCGTGTTGAGTTCCTTTTGAGTGAAGAAATATTTGAGGCTTTTATGATCCGTAAAGATCTCCACTTTCTCCCATACAAGTAATGCCTCCAAATTTTAAGTGTGAAGACAACAATTTGCTAACTTTAGGTCGTGAGTAGGATAATTTCTCTCATATTCTTTGAGTTGTCGTGAGGCATAGGCTATGACTTTCCCGTATTGCATGAGATCACATCCTAACCCCTTTGCTCGAAGCATCTTTGTAGATGACAAATCCTCCGAACCCGATAGTATTGCCGAGCAGTCTTTGAAATGAATCTCTCTTGAGTTCTTGAAAACTCTTCTCACATTCCTCGCTCCAACCGAACTTCAGATCTTTCAAAAGTCATTTGAGTTAGTGGAGTAGCGATTCGAGAAAACCCTTCTACGAATCTCCAATAATAACCAAATTAAGTAAGAAAGCTACGATTTTGGCCATCGATTTAGGTTACTCCAAACTTTGAATAGCTTCAATCTTTGTTGGGTCAACAGATATTCCATGACTTGATACCACGTGCCCAAGGAATGCTACTTCCTCGCCGAACTCGATTTCTTCAACTTGGCATAAAGCTTATATTCACGAAGCTTTTGGAGTATCGACCTCAAGTGTTGCTTTCATGATCTTCACGGCTTTTGAAATAAATAAGGATGTCATCAAAAAAGACGACCACAAAGTGATCTAAATATTCTTTGAATACTCGGTTCATCATAACCATGAAGGCAGCAGGAGCATTATTCAATCCAAAGGATATGACTAGGAATTCATAATGCCCGCATCGAGTTTCGGAAGTCTACTCGAATGTCATCTGGTTCTAATCTTCAATTGGTGATATCGAGCGAAGATCAATCTTTGAAAAGAATTTGGCTCCTTGCTGTTGGTCAAACAAACAGTCATCAATACGTGGCAATGGGTATTTTATTTTTATGGTGACATGATTCAACTCCCGATAATTAATACAAAGTCGATACTCCCATCTTTCTTCTTCACGAATGAGCAGGAGCACCCCAAGGAGAAGTACTAGGACAAATAAAGCCAATGTCTAACAATTCTGCGGTTAGTCTTTAACTCACGAAGTTGATAGAGTCATTCGATATGGGGCTTTGAAAATGGGTTTTGTCTAGGGTTCAAGGTCGATACAAAATTCAATTTCACATTTCTGGGGGTAAAGGGAAGTTCTTCGTGGAATACGTCGGGAAATTCATTAACAATAGAAATATTATTCAAAACTCGACGTATTTTTGTTTAGATCGTGACATGAGCTAAGAAAGCTTCGACATCCATTTTTCAATAAACGAATAGCTTTATGGCTCGAGATGACGGTGATTGATTTTAATGGTTTGGTTGCAATTCGCATAATAGGTCGATTAGGAATATGAAAGCTAACATCCTTACGAAAACAATCAATTTTTGCATGATGCGTAGTTAACCAATCAATCCCTAGAATCACATCAAATGCAAGTATTTTCAAAGAAATAAGATCGACGAAGTACGCGTAAAGTACCGATTTGAATCAAACAAGACTTATAAACCGTGGATGTAATGAAGGTTTCTCCCAACGGGTTTCAATAGATAAATCAAAATCCAATCTCTCCGGAGTCAAATTTAAACGTTGAGCGCAAGTAGGAGAAATGAAAGAGTGGGTAGGCGGTATCAAATAAAGTATAAAATTCGCTAGAGTTTATGATTAGCTTTACCCGTGATGACCTCGTTCGGGTTCCTCGCTTCGGAAGGTCACGACAAATGCTCTCCTTGAACCACCGGCTTTGACTTTTTACGGGACTGACCTTTAGTGCCTCCATCCTAAATTGAACTTGTCTTTCTGAGCACAAAATCGGGAAATTTAGATGACCTTCTCTTCCACAATTATAACACGCTTTGGATAGCATCGCGCAATTTGGACCGATGTGTCCCTCCTCCGTATTTGAAGCATATAATAGGTGGTCTTTCTCCTTCCTTAACAACGGGTCTTTGGTCGACGCGTCTTTCCATCATTGTTGAATCTCCTCTTCTTGAAATGTCCATTCTTATTGTTTTGCCCGATTACCACCGAAGTGGTTACCATTTACGGCTTTCGTTGATTCCTCCACGCTTGTTGTCATCGCTCGATGACTACTCACACTTAGTATTATCATTTTCACGGTTTGCTTCTCTTTTGGTTGCGTTGACTCGTTATCGCACTCCACCAATCGAGCCCTATTTACAACATCCGAATACAAACACGGTTTATGAGAAATAAGATGTTGGACGTATCTCGCTTCAAACCTCTTAAAAACATTCGCGCCATTCTCTTCATTATCCACCAGTGGGGATATAAACCGGACAACTCCGCAAATTTTGCCTCGTATTGCGACACGGTCATATTGTTTTGCTCCGAGTTGATAAACTCCACCTCCTTCGTGTGACGAATACTTTCGGAAAGTATTTGTCGTTGAATAACTCTTGGAACTTCTCCCAAGACATCTTGAAGACGGCAGGTTGAGTACGCTTTTACCGATTCCCACCGAAGAATCGCTCTCTCCAAGAACGTAAAGCGTGAAAGGAACCTTTTGCTCCGGAGCATCCCAATACATCAAATATCTTGGTGATCTACTTTATCCATGCTTCCGCCCATAAGTGGTTTTTTGACTTTACACGAAACTCCGGTGGTCCCGGCTCTTGAAGCATTTAGTGGTGACCGCCCGAGAGTTCCCAGTGTTTCCACCTACATTTTGGACAGGAGCTGCTCTCGCCTGCTGTTGCATGAATTGCATGAATAGCTAGAAGATTTGGAATACCTATGCTTCCACCATCAACTTCAATTTCTCTAATGATCATTTGCTTAATAAGTCTATCTATTACTATCATCCTCAATACTTCATTCACACTTAGTTATACCCCAGTTCATCAAACGTACCACACTTTGGAAATCCAGGAACTTGCCATAATCATATGAGCTTAGAAACTTATCCTAGTCAGACCATTGGCGTCCATTCGCTGAGGGGTTCAAAACATACCATATGATTATGAGTCACGAACTTACCATATGCATTAGTTTTAAGAACCGTACCTAATCTTAATATCATCTAACCTAATCTTATATTCTCTACCTATTAGTTATACACATGAGAAAAGAATCACCTTCTCAACAGTTATATAGTAAATAGCGCGACACAAAGATTTCAATGATTATCACTACCAGAAGCTAAGTGGTTGTTACACCAAGTACAATTTCCCATACATACAAAGAATCATACAACTTAGTCTGGCGACATGAGTTCTCAATTGAAATCCCACCCAATTCTAGCTTCCCTTACTCGATCACTTTAATTTTATTTAATCCAGTATCTCATCATCTACAACTCTTTTACGAGTTTGCATAGTACCATTTCATAGTACATTCTCTTTATAGCGTCAAGCTATATCATTCCAATCATTCCATAGCTTATCTGCTATTCAATCTGATCACGTCGTGATCTTATCTTGTAATCGTGTTATATTACGATTCTCTTCTATCTTATGATCGTTTTGTTTTACGATTTCCTTTCCCTTTATACTTTTAGTCTCATAGACTCTATTTATTCATTATTACTTTTTGTCTTTAACATCAAAGTTAGGTAACTCTAGATTTTTTTTTATAACTTTTCAAGATTCTTCTTTGAATCTTATTTACTTAATAATGAATTTTCCAAATTCATCTCTTAACAAATTAAACTCTATTTAAGTTTATTCCTTATCCATATCTCTGCGGTTATAGCCTAGGGTACACCTACCTAAGGTTTATAACTTCTGACTTTGATCTATTATAACGCCCCCAAAATCGGGACTATTTTTCTTCCCGGTCTTGTGCGTTAATACTACCTTGTTATAGCTTTAAAACATTATTTAATGTTAAAATAGTTAAAAATATGGAATAATTTTTTTTTCTTTCTTTCCATTCATTCATTCCCTGAATCGCAACCTTTACAATTCTTCTTTATACTAAAATCATATTTATTATATGAGTTGTATAATCTGAGTAAACGTATTAAAAGATTAAGTGTCAATACTTCATATCTTTTCTATCGATGATTCATTTATTTCGGAATCATATCTATTTTCATTTCAGAATAAGCATTCTTTATCTATTCAATATTTCAAACTACATAACTGCCAATTACATTTAGCAAAACTATCAATCATAGCTTTATACCATTTCTAATTCAAAGAAATGTATTCATTTTGCACATCGTTCAATCTTCATCATCCGTATAGCAAGTAATATCTCTCAACATCATTAACCTGCAAAAAGTTTGTGTTTGCAAGATTGAGCTCGACAGCCCAGCAAATTTAACAGTCTATCATGTTTCACATATCACACAATTTCATATGCACTACATTTCCTTTACTATGCATATCCTACATATATATATATTCTTTACTATGCATATCCTACATGCATCAATAATTCTTTACAAAGCATACATTCATGCATTATATATTTCTAATTTATCGAGTTACATCATACAACATGTGCTATCACATATCACATATAAATTGAGTTCCATAACCCAATTAACTTAGTCATATTTTGACTTTAACAACTCATAAAGCATGGTATGTAACTCACCACATAATCACATTTAATCCACAAACATAATAGAACTGAAAAACTTGTCTTGATTGGAGATTACCTCAAAAGTTAACCTAGAGTTTCTCCACAATTCCTACAGAATTATATTTACATGTACACACATATTAGATAATTGAATATGTTACAAAACATGCATGTATATTCATCAATAATAAGTATTAGTTTTATACAAACTAATATTATTTATTCTTACTCAAAATGAATATTAGTTTATTTAGAAACTTAATTCGTTTTAACGTTTTTTTTACACCAAATAAAGGTCCCTCGCATTTTAGTATGTAAATATTTTACACTTTGAAGCTTCAATCATTTATATTCCACTTTAGGAATATCTTATGCTTTTACTCATTAATTCGAGAAACAACTAATAAATAGCTTTTATAGTAAAATTCAATTTACTATATTATTCCTTTAATATAAATAATTTTTATATTATTATTTTGCCCACTCATGAGTCAACTGGGACCATTGTCTAATTTATAAACATTTTATCCCGTTAACACACTGCATTTTTCGTTTTGCAAATATTCACATTTTCACTATATATATTTATATAATAAGTATATATAAATCTTGGCTCAAAAACTCCATTTTGATCCCCACAAATCTTCATTGCATCACTTTTATGATTATTACAACTTTTTAATGGTTCCATACTTTTCGTTTCGTTATAAAACCATTTTTCATGTCAATCCCGGCTTACATTCGCTTAAATATGCAATTTCATATTTATATAATATTTTTATAGCATTATTTATGTCTGAAAGAAAGTTTCATGACGTAAAATATCATATACAGTCAAATCACTTCTCTTGGAACTTTATTAGATATAATATTATCTTAAATTTAGCCCAAACACACTTTGGAACGATGAATGTCAAAACAGCCCATCATGACTACATTCGGTGTCGCCCAAATTGTAGTTCTGACATGCATGTTCGCCTATTTTTAATTCTTAACCCATTAATCGAATTTTTGCGAATTTCTAGTATGTTATAGACCTTATGACATAGTACATTTAAAAATTTTCTAAACGCGAAAACAATCTACGAACATTGATCAAAATAACGCTCAAAAAGTCCGTAGCGACTGCACACTGCAGCAGCGCATAGCGTCTTGTATGCTGCAACTGGCAGCTGGCGCTGGCTGCTGCCTTGCATAACGAATGAGCCACTTTGCGATTTTCTCACGCCTTGCTCACTTATCGGAAAATTCCCAAATTACAGTATGTTTTTCGTATCATATGAGACTATTTTTAAAAAATATGAAACCCCCATTTCGGGTTCATTAGGAAGCCCAAATAGAGCGTCAAAAGTGTACGTTTATAACAGTTTTTCACTTTCATTTCGGCTTTACCCTCTCTCGCTAAAACAATCATAACTTTTTCGTTTCAAAATATTTTTGAGCAATTCTTGAGCCCACGCGAAGCTATCTTCCGGGGCTACAACTCTTATTTACTGACCTTTTCCAAATTCAGAACACATTAGCCCAGAAAATCGCGTAAGGGACAGGTCTGCACTTGATTTTTCTGAGTTGGACAGTTTTGACACAACTACTTTGAACGGTCATAACGCTTTGCTCCGAAGTCGGAATTAGTCCGTTCCGGAGTCTATGGAAAGCTTATTTAGTGTACTATAACATACCAAAAGCCCAGAATTTTCTGGAAACATTAACTGATCGAAACAGTGTCCCAAATAGCTCGTCCCGCTGCTGACTTCAAGTTTGTCAAATTCGACACATTTCCTTCCAATCACCATAACTTCCTCATCCAAGGTCGGAATGAGGTCATTCCAAAACCTATGGCTTCCTAACTCAGTGCACTACAACTACCCAGAAACTCAGAATTTTTCAGGCAACATAGCTATTCCAGAATTTGACACTATAGTCACTGTTCATTCATTTTTCATTTCTAGACATGGTTTACTAAAATCTTCACTACGGATTCGTTTTAACACCGTTTTGGTTAATTCAAGTTGGGAAATCTTCAGAACTTAGAGGGCTATAACATACAATCATCAAATTAAGCTTTTAGACATAAATTAAAAGCACAAATGGTCCTCAAGCTCAGTCCCAAAAACTGTCCAACATAGCACTCAAAAATGGCTTGACACACTAATGTTTGGAGTTTTCATTTTGGCTTAAAATCGCCTTTCTTACTATTTTGATTCCTTCAATTCTTTTAACTAACTGTATAAAATGTTCATACATGTAATCTTAACTTTGGCTTTTCCCAAATTCTTAGTTTTTAAGAAAAACAGTCCATATAGGACTTTTGTCAAACATTAGGTGTGCATATTTTTTTGAAACAGAACTCATAACCATTTGAAGATGATTATGCCAAGAATTTCTCAATTCTTCTACCTTATTACTCCACACACCATATATGTTCCCATTTCCGCAAACAATTTCACAACTGATTATAGTTAACATAGCAAAACCGAACATTATGGACTTTAATTAAGAAACACAAGACTTACTTGATTTCTTGTTTTAATTCTTATCCAAGCTTGTTGTTCAATTCTTCCTTTGCCAAATCTTTGCTCTAATTCTTCTTCAATTCACAAGTTAGTTCCCATTTCTTCTTGCCCGCTTAGAATTAATTTTGTAATTGACGAAATGAGAGAGCTTATTTCCTTTCTTTTCTCTCTTTTGGAACGAGTGGGAATGGACTAAATTGATTTGGTCGGATGGAAGAGAGCAGGAGAATGGCCAGGGACTGTTTCTTTCTTTTTTTTTTTTTTTTTTTTCTTTGGAACAAAGTGAAAGGCAGGGAATGGAGAAGGAGTAGAGCTTCAGCTCTTCTTTGGTTTATTCTTAATAACATCATATACTTATGTTTTTAATTAGTGTCCCTGTTATTGCCTCACCATTAAACACCTCATGCTTTTACAACAACTTACCAAACCTAGCTTAATTTCCATATTCAATTTTTTTCTTCTCTCTACATTTAGCCAATTTGGCTAAAAATGAATATAGGTAAATTTTGATTTTGCTTATATAAAAGCTATTTTCAATTTCTTATAAGTTGGTCACCCAACTTAAGTCTTCTCTAGTCTTCACTCGCCTTTAAAAAACTTTGCAAATCACGCTCTCAAGATATTCTTAAAGATATTCTCAAAATATTCTTTATTATCTAGCGATATTCCTTAAGATATTTTTTTAAGTTTCAAATATTAGGTTTTTAACCGCAAAGTTTTTTTTAACTCGCATAATTCTCCCTTAACTTTCATAATTCACTTCCATAATTTATTAAATTATTTAATTACTCAATCTAAGTAACTTAATTTAATCAAATAAATTACTACATAAATCTCCTTAATTTATTTTACCTCTTGGAATCATATAATTTACATAACCCATCTTTTGATATGTAAATTATATAAAATATAACATAACATCTCAAATTACATATTTATTTTATAATTGTAAAATAAATATGCTCTGTATAATTTCTTATGTAAATACAATTATTTGCATACCCAAGATATTATAATATAATATCCTTACCTCATTATCATAAATTCAATTAAGAATTTATTTACTTTCTTAAGATATTACGATAAATGTAATATCTTTTATTTATTAAATTAATTTTATATAATAATTTATTCTAATACTCTTGGGTAAAGTATATATAAATATTATATGCTTAACTTAAATTTCTCTTTTTGCCTCATTACATAAATTATTCCCACAATTTTATTTCCTGCATAATAAATATATATTTATATTTATCCTTGCAAATATTCTTTATAATGCACATGTACATTTCGGATCACATATAAAAATAAATAATAAATTTATTCTCTCACCTTATAAATTGTTTATATCAATTTATTTATATATAGTAACTATAACTTAATATATTTACCTTATAAAATGGACATTTATTCAGGTAAATAAGATATTATAATTAAAATAATATCTTTTCTTTATTAAAATAATTCAACTCTAGAATTTATTTTAATATCATTTATTTAAAGTATACAATAATTCTTGTATACTAATTTTCTCTCTTCCCTTCTATAAATTGTTTTCAACAATTTAACTATAATAAATATAATAATATACTTACTACATTAAAAATATACATACATTACATCCAATAATGTAATACATGATTTCTTCAATAGAAGGGTGGTTATACATTAAGTATATATTTAATGCCACCAATTCACCACATTAAAATAATTTAATATTATAGATTATTTTAATTCTACCCATCTCATTTACTTTAATAAATTATCCATACAATTTATTTACATATAATAAATATATAATACCAATATATTTATTAAGCATAAACATCACATATTTCATAGTTCATACCCACTTATGCAATCTAATATCATGCAACATATTATCTAATAAGAATTTTATTTATTTAATTCTTATTTTAATATTACCAAAATTTGAGTTATCACAATTATGCGCTCCTCGATGCACATTCTCACGATTATTGATATGTGGAGACTCAAGCGGTCTCTTGTGCTCCATTCTTTATTCTCAACATTTTGGGATGTCATTTTGAGACATCGCCACAAAACAAAGGTTAATTAATATGTAACATAATATCTTTAAACTCGACCAACCAATTTAAATACAAAATAAATTTAAGTAGGTCATACTAGCGAAGGAATTTCCGTCTCTAAAAGTCTAGTTCTAGTCTCACATTTTGCTAGGGATCATATCCCTAAGCTTTGATATTAATCATGACGCCCCAAAATTAGGTATACATCACCCATTTTGGGTCGTCAAATACATGGTACAAAATTCAAATAAAACTTACTAATACAAATTCGTCGTAAGCACAATACGACAAAACATAAGCTGTGAGTTTGAATACAATTATTGTCTACTAGAGATTATACAAACTCGAAATGAGTCCTCATTACAATTATTAACACACTATTTCACATAATAGTGAGGACTACTAATCTTATCCTCCTGACCGTCACTGTTCCCCATTAGTCCCTCGCTTATGTTCTCATTTTCAAGAAGAACGGTGAAAGAAAAGGTGAGCTCAACTAGCCCAAGAAGAAATATTATGACTAAGATAATGCGAGAATAAATTATCGTTAGCCTTCAACAAATGTTAAATTGATAAAATATAACAACATCAAGTTTAAGCTGCAATGGATCAAGCAATCCATTAAAAGAGTCAAGTAGAGAATAGAATCAACTATCTTTTATGATTTAAAAGTTTTCATCACTTTTATCATTTGAGACTCACAATAAATAATCCACATCATCCTCGCACTACTACGGCCAAGGATATTCATTAGGTCACGACCACATATTCCATGACTACGAGCCGAGGATATTTTTGTATTCATCAATGGTCGTGATCATGCCAACAACTTTCCATCAATGCACCACGGGCCAATGAGGACTTTTTACACACCATTTGTAACATTACTACCATGATTATAATCGAATAATCCTCAGTCATAATCATATCAAGTCCATCCATGCTTTCTGAGCCATGAGATGACTTTCAAATAAATATAAACATGAGGATAATGACAATGATATAAGAATTCAATAAAAAACAAGTTCAAGAATTAAGTTATTCAGGAACTAATAACGTCCAAATTGTCAACATGATCATCGCTTAGAGTAAAATTCAAGATTTCTCGGATGAATATTTTCGTGAAAATTTGGATGAAGTTTAAATATCGAGGATATTTCACTAATTTCATGGAGTATAGAAGTCAAAATTTTAACCATTTGAGAATAATAAGGAATGGAATAACAATGAAATTACCGTACGCATGCGGTACTTGGATATGCAAGTTATTCCAACAGAATAATAATAATGGAACCAGGTCAGGTGAAAATCACACCGACAGGATGTTCCAACAGAATAATAAAGAATGAAATAATAAAGACGGAACCAGGTCCGGCGTAAAGCACAAACAGGATGTACCAACGGAATAATAAAAACGGAACCAGGTCCGGCGTATAGCACAGACAGGATGTTCCAACGGAATAATAAAGACAGAATAATAGAAGAATGTCACCACGTATAGGTATTCCAGCAGATACAAAAGTTATTCCAACAGAATAATAAAGAAATAGAATAACAAAAGTTCTCTTCTTAAATACAAAAGAATAATATCCCTTACCATAAAAGAAACTGAATATAAAAGTAGTTAAGTAGCAGAATACTTTTCTTCTATCTCTATAGTCTCCTCTATAGTTTTCTCTACAGAGTTCAAATTGAATTCGTAAGAAAATAATGAAGGAATGAGCTTCTATTTATAGGAAAATGGAATGCATAGTAACTAATCCATGAACGGCCCAGATTGATTTACTTTAATCGACGGTCCATAATTAAAGCAAAATCTTTTAAATAAAATATATTCTATTCTATTTATAATCTAATAAAAGCGAATAAGTTTATAAAAGATTTTACTATGCAAATACTATGCAGCACTATGCAAACACTATGCATAATAAAATATAATATATTCTAATTATTGTCTAATAAAAATGATAACTTTATAAAAGTATTACATTTTATATAAAAAGATTTTACTATACAAAACACTATATGCAGAATATTATGCAACACTACGCATAATGGAATATAATATATTCTATTTATAGAATAACTTTATAAAAGTATTACGCTTTTATATAAAAAGATTTTTTGTATTATTACATTAATAATACCAATAAAACAAAATTGAGTGACTTATCACATAAGCATCAATATCAAGTGTACTACTTATGCAACCACGCCGACATCTTGTACTTTTTACTACTAAGAGTAGTTCAACAAGATTAATGGTAAAACTTCTACCGTTATTTTCATAAAGTATTTTTGTCATTTTCTCAATCCGATAATAATTACATTTGTGGTGTCACTGATGATTGTGCCATCGTCACGAATATTTCTTATTTAAAAGCGAATATTTCTCGACCAATCGAATATTATATGACAACTTGCATACTTTGCAAAATTTATAAATATTACCCACAACTATAACATTATATTAAATTCATTCCATAATATTCAAAAATGATAATTATAGAAAATTTATTTTTTATTCAAAAAGTTGGGGTCTTACAAATACACCCATAGTACAGGGGTCACTTTTGTATTTTATTCGATCGTAGAGCATATTGGTCGTGATCTTCTTTGAATGTAAGACCCCAACTTATTATTAATGAAATTTAATTTTTCTATTTATTATTTTGAAATAGTAAGGGTTGATTTGATTAATGTGGATAGTTAGGGGTTAAATAAACGCATAAATATTTCAAAATAAGCAAGTGGTTATAAAATATTCATTGTTGTCGGGGAATATTCGTTTGGTCGTGGAATATTCGTATCGCTTTTGGAGAATATTCGTATTGATAGCGCTATACCATGTGTGGGCCCATAACTTGAAAGCGATTGGATGAAGAAAGCGATAAATATAAGTTGGTTAAAAATAACGACATAGTTGTTACCATTAATCTTTGTTAAAATACTAAATTGGTTAAAACACAAGATAGACAGCGGTATTGCACCAATTATTGATTCTTACGTAAGAAGGCACTACTCAATAATGGTTACTGTAATTATTATTCGATATTTTATTGAGTTAATAATTATCTGCGTTGATATTTTATATTGTTGTTGTTTCAATAATTGTCATTACACAAGATTTTTTATTATCGAGCAATAATTCATATTATCCGAATAATATTATTAGATAACATTATTGGCAATGTCTAGAAAGTTCATACAGGAGAGGTTTGGTCACCTAATTCGCGCTGGCAAGAAGAAGAAATTCTTATTGGAAAGCCTCCTTTCAGGAACGCACGGTCATCAATATTGTGATTACGTAATATTATTTGTGAATAATTAATTATTGATTCATATGATGAGGAAAATATTGATTTTATGTGGATATAGATGGAGAAAAATTTTAATGTGACAATTGTTGAAAATTGAAATTTTATCTCTTTACGATAAAATAATTCATTTAAATATATTATTATATTTTAATAATATAATAATGGTGATATTTTACAACGAATGTGGGATATATGAGTATACGAGGAGGAAGAGTATTTTTGTTGCAATAAATGTTTAAAACATGTTAAACATGTCTGTGGACCCCATTTATCGATTGAAATTTGATTATAGCTTGTAAAATCGCCTGCTTGTGGATTTCAATTCAATTTCCATTTGGAATTTGGAAAAACTTTCTTACGTAAAGTTGTAGAGAATTGAATTTCCTATAAAACTGGCGAGATTCGAATTTTCCGATAAAAGGGCTATTTATTATGAATTATTGAAGTTACGAAGCTCCAAAATAATTAATTTTGAAGTTTTAAATATTTTTTTACAAAAAACGTTTTTTGCATGTGTGAGGCATGTGTTCAATTGCTAAAATTCAGATTCAAAGGTGTGCGTGAAGATTTTATATATATATTAATATTTTAATAAATTTTTCTTTTTGGTGTTCTAAGCATTTTCCTATAAATAGGTCTTTTGGGTTAGAATTGAAAATCACACCAGAAGCTCAAGTTTTCTCTCTATATTATCGGCGTATTCTTGTGAGTATTTTGAGTATACTTTGAGTAGTGTTAGAGACGTGCAAGTTCCTTCAAAGACTATATGCATTAGATTCCAAATAGAAGTACTAATCTTTCGAGGTAAGTGGATGTTATTTTCTTCTCAAATGATATTATTTCTTCAATATCATTATCTTTGAAATATTGGTTGGAACTTTTTATCAAATTTGGAACTTTTTTCATGTCGGGGTTACTTATTCATGAGTTCTTATTCATGAGTTCTTATTCATGAGTTACTTATTCACGAGTTCTTATTCACGCAGTACTTATTAATGAAGCGTGAAGATGTTTTTGTGGAATTTCTATCTTTTGGTGTGAGTTACTTATTCACGATACTCAAGACTATTCACGATATCAAGACTATTCAATAGAAAAATAAAATTTCTTCTTTTTGTCCAAAATATCTATATTCGGATACTAGCTTTGATTGTATCCATGTTTTGATCATTCTTGAATTTTACACCACTATGATTATTTTTGAGGTATTTTGAACATGGATAAAATGAAGTACGAATCCTTAATCCTTAATCCTTGTCATTTTGTTTCAATTGGATTCGTTTTTTAAAAAATATTTTTCATCATCCTCGGTCTTAAATGATGATATTATTGAATATCTTTGGCCCAGTAGTGCAAAGATGAATGATTCTGAAGAATATCTTTGGTAGTAGTGCAAGAGATGAGCAGTGTTTAGATGAACATGACCCAATCGATGAATATCTTTGGCTGTAGTGCAAAGATGAATATTTGATTCGAGATGTATTTGTATTATTGAAGTTGTAGTTTGCTTCTTGCATGCCATGTATTTGGCGACTCAGAATGGGTGTTGTGTATACCTATTTTGGGGGCGTCACGGTTAGTATCGAGCTTAGGGATATGATCTCTGGCGGAGATGGGGAATAGAACTAGAGAGGAGAGCGAGTAAATCCTTCGCTAGTTTGTCCTACCTAAGCTTATTTTTTTAGTTGGTCGATATCTGAGGATATTATGTGATATATTGATTTTCTTAATTAACCTTTGTTTTATGGCATGATTTGAGAATGTCGTCGAGAATATTAACAATGGAAATGAGACGAGTGGAGACGCTTTGTACTCACCAACGAGGAGAACGTAACAATTTGGCAATGTTCCTCCCGTGAACAACACCACCGAAAGAGATGATGAACGAGGGATGTTTAGAAGTTTTTGCAGATTCATGCAAAATCGAGACGAGGAGACTCGTGTTCAAAATCTGAGGAGAAATGATAGCAATTCACGGGTTGTCACTGACCAAGCGATTCAAAGAGTTGGGACCACGAATTTAAGGGAAAGCCAGATCCGATCGCGGCGGAAACATGGGTCAAGCAAATTACCAAGATATTCGATGTCTTGGGATGCACGGAGAACAGAAGGTTCCATTCGCCACCTTTATGTTCCGCGTGGCGGGCGTACTCATCGGTGGGAGTCTGTGAAGCGTACATCCATCCACCACACTCAAAGATGTCTTGGAAGACGTTTGAAGCTATTTAATGACAAATATTTTCACGAAAGTGTTAAATCGTATGAAGGAAGTGGAGTTCATGATTGGAACAAAATAACGTGGCGGTGTCTCGAAGACGAGGCAAAGTTTGCGAGTTATCCGAGTTTGCACCTCATTTGGTGGAGAATGAGGAACGATGACGCGGATGTTTCGAGAGGTTTGAAACCAGATACGACAATATCTCATTTCTCATAAATTTTCTCTATTCGGATGTTGTTAATGAGGGCTCAATTGTTAGAAGCGAGATAACGAGTATATTCAACCGAGGACCATAACTGAGGATCGCATTCGAGATAGCGGTCAGCGTAATAATGATAACCGGCGGAGAAAAAGCAGACGGATAAAATGGTAACCACTACGGTGGTAATCATGGCCATGAAAATAGAAGAAGCGAGTCGGGGAGGAGATTTTAAAAAGAGGAGATTTAACAACGACCATGTGAAGGCAGCGGATGGCAAAGAATCGTGGTTCTAAGGGAGGAGAAACGACCACCGGTCATTATATGCTACAAATGCGGAAAAAAGGGACATATCGGTCAAAGCGCCCACAACGATTCAAGGTATGCTATAATTGTGGAAAAGAAGGACATATCGCTTCGAGATATGACGTAGGCGAAACCAAGTTCAATGGGGACGGTGACTCAAAAGATCGTCCCAAAAAGTCGATGTCAGCGATTAGGGAAGGCGTTTGTTGTGATTGGTCATAATATGAGGAACCCAAACGAGGTGATCACGGGTAAGCTATTTATAAATTCTTGCGAAGTTTATACCTTGCTTGATCTGGGTCTTTACCCATTCATTTATCTCTCTCCGCTTGTGCTCAACGTTTAAACTTGACTCAGGAGAAATTAGACTTTGACCTATCTGTGGAAACTCCGTTAGGAGAAACTTTCATCACATCCACTGTTTATAAATCTTGTTTGATTCAAGTTGGCACCATCACCTTTACACGTTGACCTTATCTCTTTATAGATACTTGCTTTTGATGTGATTTTAGGGATTGATTGGTTAACTACTCATCATGCCAAAATTGATTGTTTTCGTAAGGTTGTTAGTTTTCATATTCTAACCAACCCGTTATATTTAATTCAAGCAACTAAACCATTAAAATCAATCACTATCATATCTAATCATAAAGTTATTCGTTTATTGAAAAAGCGGATGTCAAGCTTTCTTAGCCCTTGTTATGGATTTGAATAAAGACACGTCAAATTTGAATAATATTCCCGTTGTTATTGACTTTCACGATGTATTTCTGAAGAACTTCCCGGCCTACCCCGTAACGTGAAGTTGAATTCTTTATTGATCTTGAACACGCATAAAGCCCATTTCTAAAACCCCATATCGAATGGCTCCTATTGAACTTGAAGTTAAAGGTCCAACTACAAGAATTGTTGGACATCGGTTTCATTAAATCTAAGTACATCTCCTTGGGGTGCTCCTGTTTTATTCAGTAAAAAAGAAAAGAGCGGGGAGTATGCGACTTTGTATTGACTATCGGGGAATTGAACCATGTCACCATCAAGAATAGGTATCCTCACCTCGTATTGATGACTTGTTTGACCGATTGCAAGGGCACAATTCTTTTCAAAAATCGATCTTCGCTCGGATATCATCGGTGAAGATTAGAATCGAGGATATTCCAAAGAGCGCCTTGAGAACTCGGTATGGGCATTATGAATTCTTAGTCATATCTTTCGGACTAACTAATGCTCTCGCTGGCTTTCATGGATATGATGAACCGAAGTATTCAAGGAATATTTGGATCGGGTTTGTTGTTGTCTTTATTGATGACATCCTTATATATTCCAAAAGCCGTGAAGATCATGAGCACCATTTGAAATTTGGTACTCAAAGGCTTCGTGAAAACAAACTATATGCCAAATTGAAGAAATGCGAGTTTTGGCTTCGAGGAAGTAGCATTCCTTGGGCACGTGGTGTCGAAACATGGAGTATCCGTGGACCCGTGCCAAGATTGAATCAATACAAAGTTGGGAGCAACCAAAGTCGGTGGCCAAGCACGTAGCTTTTTGGCTTAGTTTGGTTATTATCGGAGATTCGTGGAAGGGTTTTCTCGAATCGCTACTCCATTAACTCAAATTTAACTCGGAAGGATACAAAATTTGTTTGGAGCAAAGAATGCGAGAAAAGTTTCCAAGAGCTTAAGAGAGACTTATTTTAAGACTGTTCTAACAATACCATCCGGGTTCGGATGGATTTGTTATCTCTGATGATGCTTCGAGCAAAGGGTTAGGATGTGTTCTCATGCAACGTGGGAAAGTCATAGCCTATGCCTCGCGACAACTTAAAGAGTATGAGAGGAATTATCCTACTCATGATCTAGAGTCATAAAGCAATCGTCGCTGCTTAAAAGATATGGAGGCACTATCTATATGGGGAGAAAGTGGAGATATATTCAGACCATAAAAGCCTTAAATATTTCTTCACTCAAAAGAACTCAACACGCGGCAATGACGTTGGCTCGAACTATTGAAAGACTACGACCACACTATTCAATACCATCCTCGAAAAGCGAACGTAGAGGCGACGCGTTGAGTAGAAGATCATATGCGGAACGAAAAGTGCGATGATGTCAAGTATACGACAGAGCCAAATTTAATAGAAAAAGTTAAGGTTGCTCAAGCCACCCTGGGCTTGAGCTTATGCGTATGAAGAAGAAAGTACAAGAAGGAGCTATTCCTAAGCGAGAATTGATGAAGAAGGAATACTTGAGCCCACTCTAGACTTTGTGTTCCTAATGACTCTAATTTGAAGTACAAGATTATGATGGAGGCACACAATACACCATTTGCAATCCATCCGGAAGTACTAAAATGTATCGTGATCTTGACATACATTTTGGTGGAACAATATGAAGAGAGAGATTGCAAAGTTTATCTCAATGTGTTTAACTTGTCGGCGTGTAAAGGCGGAGCATCTAGTACCTAAGGGTCCGTTGCAACCACTTGAGATTTCGGAATGGAAGTGGGAACACATTACCATGGATTTCGTTACGGGTCTTCCTACGGTTTCTCAAGGCATCAATGCTATTTGGGTTATTGTTGATAGATTAACCAAGTCTCGCTTCATTTCTTGCCGACACGGAGACTTATTCCTTGAACGTCTTGCTAGTATGTACGTGAATGAGATTGTGAGGTTGCATGGCATGCCTCTGTATCCATAGTTTTGGATCGTGACCCAAGATTCACTTCAAGATTTTGGGTTAGCTTGCAAAAAGCTATGGGCACGGATTTACGATTGCTTTCAAAGATACCATCCTCAAAGCAGACGGACAATCGTAAAGGACTATTAAAACTCTTGAAGATCTATTAAGACTCGTGTCCTAGACTTCAAGGCGGTTGGGATAAGTATTTACCATTGGTGGAATTCTTTCACACAACAACAGTTATCGAGCAAGTATAGGTGTGGCTCCATTGAAGCATTATATGGGACGAAAATGTCGTTCTTCAATATGTTGGGATGAGGTGGGTGAAGCAACATTGTTGGGACCCGAGTTAAGACGATATATCACCGAAAAGATTCAAATGATTCGACAACGATACAAAGCGGCACAAGATCGACAAAAGAGTTATGCGGATCTTCATCGAAAGGACGTGGCATTTAGTGTAGGGGATCATGTATTGTTGCGAGTTGCTCCATGGAAGGGAGTTACAAGATTTGGGAAGAGAGGAAAGCTCAATCCACGATTTATTGGTCCATTTCAAATTCTTGACCGAGTAGGAAATGTAGCCTATAGACTTGCGTTACCTCCAAGTATGTCTCGTGTTCATAATGTGTTTCATATATCGGTACTTCGTAAATATGTGAAAGACCCAAACCACGTTATAGAGTTAGAACCGGATGAGATAGCCGAAGACTTAACGTATGAGGAGGTACCTGTCAAGATTTTGGATAGGAAGGAGCATGTCCTACGCGCAAAGGTCATACCACAAGTTAAAGTTTTGTGGAGGAATCATTCTATAGAGGAAATGACCTGCGAATTGGAAACGGAAATGAAAGCGAGGTATCCTCACCTTTTCGAAACACCAGGTATGTACGTCAATTTCGAGGACGAAATTTCATAAGGAGGGGAGGTTGTAAGACCCCAACTTATTATTAATGAAATTTAATTTTCTCTATTTATTATTTTGAAATAGTAAGGGTTGATTTGATTAATGTGGATAGTTAGGGGTTAAATACATAAATATTTCAAAATAAGCAAGTGGTTATAAAATATTCATTGTTGTGGGGAATATTCGTTTGGTCGTGGAATATTAAATGCTTGTGGGAATATTAAATATTGACTGACAATGACCATGTGTGGGCCCCATAACTTGAAAGCGATTGGATGAAAAAACACAAATATAAGTTGTTTAAAATAAGCGGCAGTAGTTTTTACCAATTAATATTGTTAAAATACTAGGTGGTTAAAACACAAGAAGATTATTGGCAGTATTGCACCAATTATTGATTCTTACGTAAGAAGGCACTACTCAATAATGGTTACTGAGTAATTCTTATTCAAGATTTTATTGAGTTAATAATTCTTTGCGTTGATATTTTATATTCTTTAGTTATTTCAATAATTGTCATTACACGGTATTTTTTATTATCGAAGCAATAATTCATATTATCCGAATAATATTATTAGATAACATTATTGGCAATGTCTAGAAAGTTTCGCCTAAGGAGAGGTTTGGTCACCTAATTGCGCCAAGAAGAAGAAATTCTTATTGGAAAGCCCCTCTTCCTGGAACCGCGCTGGTTGTCAATATTGTGATTACGTAATATTATTTGTGAATAATTAATTATTGATTCATACGATGAGGAAAATATTGATTTTATGTGGATATAGATGGAGAAAAATTTTAATGTGACAATTGTTGAAAATTGAAATTTTATCTCTTTACGATAAAATAATTCATTTAAATATATTATTATATTTTAATAATATAATAATGGTGATATTTTTACAACGAATGTGGGATATATGAGTATACGAGGAGGAAGAGTATTTTTGTTGCAATAAATGTTTAAAACATGTTAAACATGTCATTGGACCCCATTTATTGATTGAAATTTGATTATAGCTTGTAAAATCGCCTGTTTGTGGATTTGGTCAATTTCCATTTGGAATTTGGAAAACTTTCTTACGTAAAGTTGTAGAGAATTGAATTTCCTATAAAAACCCATGAGATTTGAATTTTCTGATAAAAGGGCTATTTATTATGAATTATTGAAGTTCTAAAGCTCCAAAATAATTAATTTTGAAGTTTTAAATATTTTTTTACAAAAACGTTTTTTGCATGTGTGAGGCATGTGTTCAATTGCTGAAATTCAGATTCAAAGGTGTGCGTGAAGATTTTATATATATATTAATATTTTAATAAATTTTCTTCTGGTGTTCTAAAGATTTTCCTATAAATAGGGTGCTTAGGTTAGAATTGAAAATCACACCGTAAATCGAAGTTTTTCTCTCTATATTATCGAAGCGTATTCTTGTGAGTATTTTGAGTATACTTTGAGTATTGTTAGGCGGTCAAGGTAAGTTCCTTCAAAGACTATATACGGTATTCAAATTAGAAGTACTTAATCTTTCGAGGTAAGGGATGTTATTTTCTTCTCAAATGATATTATTTCTTCAATATCATTATCTTTGAAATATTGGTTGGAACTTTTAATCAAATTTGGAACTTTTTCATGTTGGGGTTACTATTCACGAGTTCTTATTCACGAGTTACTATTCACGAAGTTACTATTCACGAAAGTACTATTAATGAAGCGTGAAGATATTTTTGTGGAATTTCTATCTTTTGGTGTCTGAGTTACTTATTCACGATACTCAAGACTATTCACGATATCTGAGACTATTCATAGAAAAATAAAATTTCTTCTTTTTGTCCAAAATATCTATTCGGATACTAGCTTTGATTGTATCCATGTTTTGATCATTCTTGAATTTTACACCACTATGATTATTTTGAGGTATTTTGAACATGGATAAAATGAAGTATTTAATCCTTAATCCTTGTCATTTTGTTTCTTTGGATTCGTTTCTTTAAAAAATATTTTTCATCATCCTCGGTCTTAAATGATGATATTATTGAATATCTTTTGGCCGTAGTGCAAAGATGAATGATTTCTGAAGAATATCTTTGGTAGTAGTGCAAAGATGAGCAGTGTTTAGATGAACATGACTAATCGATGAATATCTTTGGCTCAGTAGTGCAAAGATGAATATTTGATTCAGATGTATATTGATTGATGTTACAGGATAAAAGATAGGCGATGAACTTTTAAATTCATACATAGAAGATAGTAGTTTGCATTCTCTACTTAACTCTTCTAATGAATTATTATTTCACCTGTAATATTGATTTAAAATTTGTTGTCTATTGATTCTATTAGATTTTTTCCTGTTGAAGACTAACGATAATTTGTTGTATATTATCTTAGTCATAATATTCTTTCTCGAGCTAGTTGAGCTCACCCTTTCCTTTTGTTCCATTTTTCTCGTGGAGGCGAGAATATAATGAGTATTTAGTGGGGTATGGAATGAAGGTTCTAGAGAGAGTTGTTTAGTAGTCCTCACCATTTTTGTAAAATAATGTATCAATAAATATGATGAGGATTTATTTGAGTATAGATATTGTGCAGAAGATAATATTTGTATTTAAACTCACAGATTTATTGTTGTAATAATAAAGTTGTAGTTGTTTCGCATCTATGTATTGACAACTCGGAATGGGTGATGTATACCTATTTTGGGGGCGCCACAATGAAGATTGTAAAGTATTGTTGAATATCGTAAAATAAGCCGAAGATCGTAAAGTGGTTCTAAAGATCGTAAAGTGTGTTGAAGATCGTAGAGTCTGCTGAAAATCGTAGAGTTTACTAATCGTAGATATTCATTTACCAGCATTCTAAGTTTAGAGAAGTCGCCATTTCTCAAAATTCTTATTATACAAGCAATGATTAAATGATTAGAGCAAAGCTAAAGATCGCTAAGAAGAGACGAATACTTAATCTTTCAAGACTAAGGAGAAAGATCGTAGAGTATACTCAAGTTAGTGTAAAACGTAAGAGTCTGTCTAGCAAGGTACTAGAGACGACTATCATTAAACTCTATGATTAGAAAAATTCAGAGAGTGCATCAATTTCGACATGGGTACGACAATGATAATATTCATAGAGTGAAGATCCCAAAGGAAGTTTGCTAAATCTCTTAAGGCTAAAGAGAAGGTCGGGTTGGAAATGTGTCTAACAATTTTATTGGTGAAAAAGACAACACCCACGCAGCATGTCCCTACAAGTGGTCAGTAATGAAGTGACATATCATAACTGAAAGCTGACACATCTCACTCCAAAGTCAACAATCAGATATCTTCAAGGATCTAAGTATTAATTAAATGAGCAACGACAACTTTTAAACAGGAAAATCTCGAGGAAGGTCTATAAAAGGCAAGCAAATCAAACAAACAAAACGAACAATCAGAAAGTTGAACTATTAGCAAATTAAAAAGAACTTTACTCTACTAACTTGAACATCTTGTTTTGCTACTAAGTCTTTCAATATTGAACTTCAAACAACTTTGCAGTACCTCAAATATCATTCATGAAATTATTAATAAGTTATTCTCTCTATTCTAAAAATAAAGATATTTTTAAAAGACCAAATTTTAAGAGATTATCTTCCCTCTAAAATATAATATCAATATCGACTTTTGAAAATTAATTTGAGATCAAACTCAAAATTAAGATAATATAGTAAAAATTATGAAATAATAAATTTTACAATGAGTAATTCCTTTTAATAGACCTAACAAATGGTTTGGCTTTGGAAAAAAGCAGTTGGGCCAAAAAGGCCCAATTTTATTGGCCTCTCAAAGTGAGGCATATGGCCCATGATATAATAGGTTGGGCTGACCTACAAGCTTTTTGCATATTTTTTTGTTTTTCTTAAATTTTTTTTTAAATCATTGTTATATTATTGATATTTTTTGTAAAACAAAGAATAATAATTAGTCAAAAAAAAATAGTGTGACGCCCCTAAAATAGGTATACATCACCCATTCTGAGTTGTCAATACATGGTACTGAAACAACTACAATTTTATTATTACAACAGTAAAACTGTGAGTTTAAATACAAATATTATCTTCTAGACAATATCTATACTCAAATAAATCCTCATCACATTTATTGATACATTATTTTACAAAAATGGTGAGGACTACTAAACAACTCTCTCTAGAACCTTCATTCCATACTCCGACTCGTACTCGCTATATTCTCGCCTCCTGAGAAAAATGGAACAAAAAAGAAAAGGGTGAGCTCAACTAGCTCAGTAAAGAATATTATGACTAAGATAATATACAACAAATTACCGTTAGTCTTCAACTGGGAAAAATCTAATAGAATACAATAGATAACAAATTTTAAATCAATATTCGCATTGAAATAATAATTCATTAGAAGAGTTAAGTAGAGAATGCAAACTACTATCTTCCATGTATGAATTTAAAAGTTCATCGTCTCATCTTTTATCCCTGTAACATCAATCAATATATATCCGGAATCACATATTCATCTTTGCACTACATGAGCCAAAGATATTCATCATTTGGTCATATTCATCTAAACACTGCTCATCTTTTGCACTACGTGCCAAAGATATTCTTCAGAAATCATTCATCTTTGCACTCTGTGCCAAAGATATTCCATAATATCATCATTTAAGATCAAGATGGTGAAAATATTTTTAAAGAAAGCGAATCCGGTGAAACAAAATGACAAGGATTAAGGATTCGTACTTTTGTTTTATCCACGCCCAAAAATACCTCAAAAATAATCACGGTGGTGTAAAATTAAAGAATGATCAAAACATGGATAAAATCAAAGCTAGTATCCGAATAGATATTTTGGACGAAAAGGAAAATTTTCATTTTTCGATGAATAAAGGCCGATTCGTAAATAAGTGTCAGATATCGTGAACAAGGTCAGAGTATCGTGAATAGTAATCGACACCAAAAGTTCCAAATTTGATAAAAATTTCAGATCAATATTTCAAAGATAATGATATTGAAGAAATAATATCATTATTTGAAAAAAAAATAATATCCTTACCTCGAAAGATCAAGACTTTAAATTTAAAACACCAGGATATGGGCTATGACTTGGACTTGCACCAGTATAGCAATACTCAAAGTATACTCAAAATACTCACAAGAATATGCTCGATAATATAGAGAGAAAACTTCAGTTTACGGTGTGATTTTCAATTCTAACCTAAGCACCCTATTTATAGGAAAACGCTTTAGAACACAAAGCGTAAAATTTAATAAAATATATTATTATTAATAAATTTTCCTACGCCTCTTGGAAATCAGATCCTAACATTTCCCACATGCCAACCTTCTAGAAAAAATAATAAAAAACTTTTTTCATAAAATAAATAATTAAAACTTACAAAAATCAATTATTTGAGACTTTAGAACTTCAATAATTCATAATAAATAGCCATTTCATCAGAAAATTCAAATCTCATGAGTTTTTATAGGAAATTCAATTCTCTACAACTTTACAGAAGAAAGTTTTTCCAAATTCCAAATAAAAATTGACCGAAATCCACAAACGGTTGATTTTATGTTTATAATCAAATTTCATCAATAAATGGGGTCCACCGACATGTTTAACATGTTTTAAACATTTATTGCAACAAAATATACTTTTCTCCTCAGTATACTCATATATCCCACATTCGTTGTAAAAATATCACCATTATTATATTATTAAAATATAATAATATATTTAAATGAATTATTTTATCGTAAAAAGATAAAATTTCAATTTTCAACAATTGTCACATTAAAATTTTTCTCCATCTATATCCACATAAAATTAATATTTTCCTCATCATATGAATCAATAATTAATTATTCACAAATAATATTA